>JAPFFP010000002.1:4695543-4709468 GCA_026153255.1 Solanum medicagineum
ACACATGGGTGTTTTTTATTCGAAATAAATCTAAGGTTTCAACTCTTATTATGAATTTTGTTGAGTATGTTCATACATAATTTCATAAAACTGTCAAGACATTTCATTTTGATTTAAGGGGAGAGTACACTAAGACTAATCTTATTGAGCTTTTAAAAGAATAAAGGAATTATTTTCCAATACACTTGTCCTTATACATCGAAACCAAAATGGAGTTGTCAAAAGGAAGAATTGACATGATTTGGAGACTACACTGGCTCTATTGGGTACATCAAAAATGCCAAAGAATTTCTGTCCTAAAGCTGTAAATACCTTTATATATTTGATCAATAGACAAACTTCCCTAGTCATTACCAATAAGACACTGCACTTCAAATTATTTCATCATAAGCCTGATTATTCTTACTTGCGAGTTATTGGTTTTGTCCGGTTTTTCCATCTTCCAGCATATGAACGACATAAGCTTTTAGCAAAGGTAGCATAATGTATTTTTGTATGCTATAGTGATGCAAAAAAAGGGTATCTCTGTTATGATGTATCTCGTTGTCAGCTTCGAGTATCTAGACATGCTATTTTCTTTGGGGATCAATTTTCTTACAAAAAGATTCTCAACTTGCTTCAAAATCTATTTCTTTTCTGTACAAGTTTGATGATGATGTGGGAGATACTAATCCTCTATTTGACCCTCCGGAACAGACCATGGCTATGATAACGAGGATCACTAGCCTTTCTCTACTGCTAGTATTGATTCTACATCCTCATCCCCATAGTCATAAGAAGGATCATCTAATCCAGTTATTCTCCCATACCGATCTGTTAGGACATACCACGGTGCTCCTAAATGGCTTGGTTACTCTCCAGGGAAATTTGGTAAGTCTTATGCCATGCATACCACATTACATTCTATCGATGTACCGACATCTTACTCTCAGGCTTCTTCACAAACATGTTGGAAAGAGGCCATGTCGGAAGAACTTCATGCATTGAATGAAAATTCTACTTGGGACTTTGTTGACAAACTAGTAGATGGAGTTCTCATTGGAAGTAAGTGGGTGTATTCCATTAAACTTAAGGCTGATGGTACAATTGATTGCTACAAAGCTTGATTGGTTGCTCAAGGGTACAAACAAGAGTATAGAGTGGATTATGAGGAGACTTTTGCATTTATTGCCAAGATGAAATCGATACAAACATTATTGGTTATGGCTTGAATAAGAGGTTGGAGCCTACATCCCATGGATATGAAGAATGCATTTCTTCATGGCAATCTGGAAGAAGTTGTGTTTATGAAACCACCACCTGGTTGTGTTTTGCCAAGGCCAAATGTAGTTTGTCGTCTTCGAAAATATCTCTATGGCTTAAAAAGGCTCCCCAAGCTTGTTTTGATAAATTCTGATCCACGATTCAAACTGCGGGCTTCTCTCAGAGTTCTTCAGATCGTTCCTTGTTTCTTTATACTTCTTCAGTAGGTATTACAATACTTCTCATCTATGTCAATGATATCATTATCATAGGAAATGATCCAGATAATATTACTATGTTGAAGGAGTTCTTGCATACCTCATTTAAGCTGAAGGACTTGGGATGACTGATATACCTTCTTGGACTTGATGTTCTATACTTGCCTACTGGAATCATGCTTACACAATAAAAGTATGCTGGTGATCTTGTTGCAAGGGTTGGTCTTACTGATGACAAGGTTTTATACACGCCAATGGAGATTAATACGAAGTACAAGTAGGTAGATGAAGAACCATTCAATGATCCAGTATTATATTGGCAATTGGTGGGTTCATTAGTTTATCTCACTATGTCAAGGCCAGACATCTCATATGTAGTACAAGTTCTAAGTCAGTTTGTGGCTAATCCTTACCACATACATCACACTGCATTATTGCATGTCATTCAGTATGTTCATGGATCTATTAGTCAAGGTGTTCTTTTCTGTTCTGATTCTTCTATGCATCTTGAAGGACATGTTGATGCAGATTGGGCTGGTTGTCCATATTATCGTCGCTTTGTTATCGGTTGGTTCATGTTTCTTGGATCATCTTTCATATCATGGAAATATAAGAAACAATCTGGCACATCTAAATCATCTACGGAGGCTAATATCGTGCTATATCGGTAGCAAGTTCAGCAATTGTTTAGCTGCGATGCCTATAATCTGAGCTCGGTGTTGCTTTCTCATCTCCTATAGTGTTACATGTTGATAACACCAGTGCAATTAAAATAGCCACAAACCCTGTGCAAAATGAAAACACAAACCATATAGAGGTGGACTGCCATTACATTCGAGAATTGGTCATCGGTAGTCTCATCACTCTATAGCATATTTCTTCCTATGACCAACTTGCTGATTTGTTCACAAAGGTAATGACACGTGCACGCCATCGCTATCTTATCTACAAATTGCTACTGTGTGATCACCAGTATCAATTATAGGGGGGATGCTAGGCAATGATATAATTGTATAGTAATAAAAAAATATACTCTTTCTGAGAATAAGACTTAATTAGAGATTGTACAATTATTTCAATATATACTCCTTCCTAGAATAGAACTCAAGACCTTCAATTGTATAGCTATAAGGATTCTCTATTGTATTATATGTGAAGATACTGAATACAATTCCAAAATAATCTTTCATCTAGCTATCACAACTTTCCACAATTCTTTCTCAAACCACTATGGGTTCAATGCATAATGCCTGAACTTTACCAAAAACTCCCAAATCTCTAAGGGAATTTCATTAATTCAACACAGTAATGACTATTCATTATTTCACCTCACTTCATGCACCCCTCTCAGGCATACAAGAAGATCCTAAGCTAGAATCAAGTGTGCACCCTCAATTCATAAATGAAAACATGGTGAAACAACTAAACCCATGAGAAATCAACAAAGTAATAAGTAAAATTGAACACCCAACAACCAATTAATGCGTAATAATCTACATTATCCCCCTAGAGACATTGGATTTTTGACAAACATGGGATACAAAATAGGCGAGTTACCAAATAGGTTTACTTCAATTGTAGCAACTGCAAAACTTCTCAATCTAAGAAGAAAACCAAGTAAGAACATAGACACCTTCTCTCCAATAGAGTATATTGAAAAATGCCAAAAATATTTGTCTCTCTCTTGTATTTTTCTTTCACTCTCCTTTCCAAGATTATTGAATGCACTACCCTGGAAAGTTTTCCCTTCAAAATTTCTAGCAAGTGTCCTTTTTTTAATTCTGCCAAAAAGTTTGCGTTAATCTATGCCATTTCATGTTTGGTGATGTTCATCGAACGTGCTAACAATGTTGGCGAGTCGCATATATGTCAACAACAAAAGTATCCTATGATTAGATTGAGAAGGTTTCAATTAGTAGACTTTGTCACGCCCCGGGAGGGTACTCTAGATATGGCCGACACTCAGAGACTATTGCTAGTCCCCAAGTGAACCACTTGGCCTCATTATATCCATTCATTCAATATATAACTCAAAAAACTCAGCTGAAAACTAAAGATAAGAATGGGCAATCTATAACTGAAATGTCATATTAAATAAATAAGCTAGTAAGAAAGAAACTAGCTCAACAAGTCTCAACATCAGTACTCAACTCTTGTCTATGAAGCCTCTGTCACTATCAATTGGTGCCAATGACAAACACACGGCTACCTCAAAACAAAATAAACTAACTCAAGTCTACTCTATAAGGATATGTGAAAATAAGGAATGAACTTTGAAGAAAAAGAGGCTCACCAACTCAACTAAATGCTCAGATCCTCAACGATGCGACAATTGATGATTTATAGTACTTGCCTTTGCATCATAAAATGATGCAGTCCAAAGGGGACATCAGTACGTGGAATGTACTTGTATGTAAAATAGTTGAATGAAATAGAAACAAGTATAATAATATAAAAACAACATCAACTTAAAATAATACTAAATCAGAATGCCAGGTGTCTATCTAAAGCAAGAATAAAGAATAGACAAGTAACCATCAACAAATCAAACCTTGTAAATCAACTCATTTCAACTCAATGGAACTCAACTCTGCTCATCTCATCTCAATGGAACTCAATCCAACTTATCTCATCTTAATGGAAGTCAACTCAACTCGACTCAGAGTACTCAAGGTTGGAACTTTTTGGGAGTTTCTCTTATCCAACAACAATAACTTATGATTCAGTGATTGTACAACAATCCCACTGATGTTTCCACAACTGTTCCATACTTGCCAGGTAAGGAATGCATATGATCCACAAGGGATCTAACCTTTATTGTCCTCTATTGTTTCAGGGACTTTCCTCAAGAGGGGACCAGGTAATTTAATGGTTCAATCCTCAACCTACACTTGGTGACGTAGTTAATGGGTGTGAGTGAGACTCACTCTTATCCATTTCGATGCTCGATACTCTTCCCAAGACTCAATGCTTAGAAGACTTCTTCTCATCTCTATTCAATTAGCCTCATGGAGGTACTCATCAACTTATTTATTCTCGTGGAGACTCTCATCATCTCACTAACTCAAACTCTAAAGTCCTTTATTATTTTTAGGGACTTTAACTCATCTCAACTAACTCAATTCTCAATTTAAGAACATCAGGTGTCAGATCATCATTTTAGAAGAAGTCATTTAGACAAAACTCATGAATTCAAATATGAAGACTCATAGGATCATCAAGCTCAATTAACATCAACCTTGTACTCACATCAAGATTTCCACCAACATACTCAAGTCAAGGCTCTAGACTCCACCCCTAGGTTCATTCATGCATGCTTTCACAAATCAACATATAGGATTTATACAATATCTCATGAAAAGTGTTCAATTCGAGAAAACATGTTTATGATGATTATCAGCATATGAAAATACATGTAGTAGATAATTTTTTTAAAGAAAATATTCAAGAAATATTTTAAGAAGCATGTAGGGGTACTCATGGACTCACAACTCCTCTATTACCATCAATGGGGCACATGAGAGAATAATCTTATGCTTTAGTTCAGCCTTACATACCTGGAAAGTTGATATTAAATTGAACTTCGATGAATACTAGCTTTCTTGGAGAAAATCCTCGATCTTGGTAGTTCTTTTAAAGTGAAAGAACATGGAAGGATATTGGTTGAAGGAATTCTATTTGATTTTTGAATTCTTGACTTAGACTCTTTAGAGTTTTTGATGAAGAACCCTAATTCTTGAAAAAGAAGAATCAAGAAATCCTTTCTTGGAATTCTTGAATTCGTTTTCTTGAAACCCTAGGTTATGATTTAAGATTCTATTAGAGATTCATAAATAGATAAAGAAAGGGTTGGGTAGCTTGAAATTTATGAAGAATAACTTGCCTTGATGATGAATCTTGAAATCTAACCCTATCTTGATGATTTTCATGATGATTCTTGAGTGTTTATGTTTACGAGTGAAAAAGAGGGTTTTACTTGTGAAAAACTCACGTTTTATGTTATTTGGGACCTTAAATAGACCCACAAAGGTTTTAGGATAAATGTACCCTCAAAATAAAAATAAAGGAAGTCATTTAGCTTATCCAGAAAGGGTTCACATTAGGTTCACGACGCGGAGCGGTAACGAACCTTTGATAGCTCTGCTAGTCTTCAGTAAAGTGGTCATAACTTTCTACTCCGTACTCTGATTAACGAAAAATTAGATGTTGTTGGAAAGATAATTCAAATATCTTCAATTTGATACATTATGAGTCACGTAACTCATTATACTTTAGGAGATATGGGCATTTGAAGGAGACCCTTCTATCAACTCATATGGAAACTTAGTATGTAGAAATTCTTTAAACTTGGCTTGATCTAAGCGATCCCTTATGACTCTAAATCACTCTAATATACTTTAGATGCTTAGGAATTGATCCTAGAATGTATATACAACCTTAAAGTTGTTGGTCCATCTAACTTTTATAAAATTTTACATTAGAACTACAACCTTACATCATCTCCAATTCTACTCCCATACTAAGAAATTAACTTTAACATCTATGTTCAACTAGGAATTATCAATTAAAATCCTATATCATATGAAAGATAACTCAATGTTAGAAAAAACAAAATTGGGGTGTTACAAGCTAGATCGATCTCACCAACCTAGTTTGCACATCACCAGATTAGGCATTTGAATCTCCCTTTCAATGGTGTGCAAAAGCACCTTTTTTCTCATCTTTTCTGCAAGCATCTATAACATCGCCAACAAGGTTGATGAATCGCCAATTTGAGTCTTTACTTTGCCTTTTTAGAAGTGTATAAGGCATTGTTTTCTTTTTATTTTGGCGAGGAATAATAAGTTCACCAAGAAATTAGGTGACTCGTATCTTTGTCCACAAACTCACCCTTTTTCTGGTGTTGACCATGTTCCCTGCGTGGTTCTTGGTGAGGTCATAGGCATTTTAGTGAGTCACCAACTGTCCTTCTACAGTAGTGCTCAACGTCTAAATCCTTGCTAGCTCCTTTTCGACTTCTTTTTGCATGTGTGTGTCCCAAGTGTTCCAGTCTTTATCTTGATGAAAAAACAACAATCCATGTCAAATAAGACATAGATGGCACTTTTATGCACAATTTAAGCCCTACATGAGTACAAATTCACCACTCATTAACATACCCAACTTAATTCTTTACTTGTCCTCAAGTAATTCATATGTCAACTAGTTCAAAGATTATGTCCATAAAATGTGATAAATGACATTCAATTTGCCAAGGTAACTAACTGACATTTAATTTTCGAAGGTACTAAGTCCATTCACCGTGAATCACTTACATGTGCACTTTGAACTTCAAGCAACAACTAGAATATACTTTCCGGAGCTTCCACTCACAAAGGCTCATCCCAAGGCAAAATCATGGTAAACAATTGTGCTCAATTACCCTTACATTAAAGAAGATTCTAATCATACAAAGTAATGCAATATGAAGCTCAAGAATCATACAACACTACACTCCCAAAAGAAGAAAAACACACCTAATTCGACTTATGAACTTGCCATTATTTTTTCAAATAATACATCAACCGGCTTATAAAGATCACAAAAGGCTTTTTAGGTTTGTAAAGTGGCTGAGCGCGCGGTAAGGTAACATTTTGGGATAATGACTAACCTTTTTGGTGTATGGTCTGGATTCAAACTATTATTCAAAATAATATACCACATCAAATTTTTCCCAAGCTTAATATTAAATTCTTCTCATCTTATCAACTTTAACAGGATATTACCTCCCTTTTATTCACTAACAAACACAATTTTTGACATATTTATAATCTAGGACTGAAATCAAACATCAAAACTCAATTCAATAATTCTTTTAGAAAGGATATGCAAATTTTAAACGAGGTCACAAAATGTACTCATAACCAATCAGTCCCCAAACTATTCCTTTATGGAACCACTTCACCACAACTGGCCTTTGCCTCTACCATACCATACCCATAACTTAGGCTTTTACCCTAAAGTTGGACTATTTTACCAAGTCAAACACCAAGAAGAGCAAGGAAAGGTAGAAATAGCCAAGGATTTCTTTTGGTTCAAGTTCCACAAAAAGAAAAATTATTACTCTGATAGTGCCAAACAAAGCTCACACTCACGTGGACAATCAAGAGAAGGTAGTCACAAGATCAAAGAAGTTCATGGTGGACACTTAAAGAAATGCCTAAAATCCTCTCATTTATTCACCGATGTCAATCAATTGGACAAATTGGGAAAGTTTCGAGTACCATCAAATAACTTTCCAATCAAAAGACCTCACTATACATGGCTTTCCAAAAAAATGATCCACTTAACCAAATAAGTCTACTCAAGTGCAATGATCATCGCAAAAATCCAAGTTAGTTTCAATCTAGTCACGACAAGAAGCCATGAGTCCACACATGAATTCATGCAACTCTCAACATCTCACCAATGCAGCCCAAAAAATATTGTGTCAATATTACAGTCCAAGAATCAATTTTGACCATAATTGAAACTTCAAAAATGATATTTAGCACTAAATCACAAACAACAAAATATAAAGTGAAATCAAATAAGCACACAGGGAAAGTGCTAACCATTACACCTCCAAGTTAAACACTGTAGTGTCTGTAATGCAAAAGAGATAGGAGAGAAACAAAGTGATGAAGACTTAAGTTGAAGAACTCCCTGTATGTAATAATGTGGATGTATGCAACATGACTTCATTGCTCCCTATGCATAAGGAACACACATTATTTTAACCAACTAAAACTTGGATTGCTTCCCAAGAAGCACCTTAGTTAATACCATGGTATGACGTGGCCATGTATCAAGCATCATCCAAATACACCACATCAATTAATTTTACCTCTAACTCATTGCCAAAATATAACATAACATGTTATCCATTAACTTTGAATCGAGTTCCATCTTTACTTTCAAGTTTAATTGCGATGAAAAACTTACACAACCTTGAATGGGCCAGACCACTTAGACCTAAGCTTTTCCAGAGAGATTCGAACCGAGAGTTGTAAAGAAGTACAAGGTCACCAACCCTAATTTCTCCACAAAAGATCTTAGCGTCATGCCACCTTATCACCTTCTCCTTGTAGAGAGATGAACTCTCATATGCTTGAAGCCAGAATTTCTCTAAAGCATGCAACTAATCAATCTGATTTCAAGAAGCTCTATCCCAATTTAAATTCATAGCCTTTAAGTCCTGAAGCCTTTTGTTCCTGTTCAATTGGAAGGTGGAACACTTTTAAAGACAAATTGATATGGAGATATTCCAAAAGGGGTTTTGAAAGCGGTCTGATAAGTCCATAGGGTATTGCGTAACTTCTTTGATCAATACATAACCATTTTCGCTAATATGCTCTTAATCTGGCGATTTGAAATCTTAACATGGCCACTTGTTTGGGTATGGTAAGGTGTGACTACTTTATGCTTAACCCCGTATTTCTTCAATAGTGACTCAAAGCTTTGATTACAAAGATGCAATCCCCCCACTAATTATGGCCCTTGGGGTACCAAGCTTCATTAATATGGACTTCTTTAGAAAGCACATCACACTTCTACTATCATTTTGAGGTACCACCACCACTTCAAACCATTTAGACACATCATCAACAACCACTAGAATAAATTTGTTCCCCTATGACCTTACTAAATGGCCCACAAAATCAATCCCCCTGACATCGAGCAGTTCTACTTCCATTATTGGGTGGAGTGGTAGTTTATGCCTTCTTAAAACACTTCCCTGCAATTGACATTGAGTACATCACATCACCATCTCATTAGTATCTCGAAAGATAGTCAGCCAATAATAGCCACAATGGTACACCTTTGCAGCCATATGGATACCCCATGATGACCTCTAACTAGAGATGCATAGCAAGCCTCAACTATAGCATAAACTTCTTCCTCTGGAACACATCTTCGGATAGTATTGTTAGCACATTCCCTAAACAGATAGAGTTCATCCCAAAAGTACCTTTTTGCAACAACCAACAATTTCTCCCTTTGGTAGGATTTCAACCCCTCGGGAAAAATTCCAAAAATAACATAATTGGCATAATCAGCACACTAAGGTAAGGTTGCTTTTTTCACAATCATCACAACCTCATCCAGAAAGGCATCAAGAATATCCCTCTCCTCAACACAAGAACTATATAGCTCAAGACAAAACAAGTAGTCAGCCACTTGATTTTCACAACCCTTTCGGTCTCTTAATTCAAAATCAAATTCTTGTAATAGCAACACCTACCTAATAAGCGTCAACTTGGATCTTTCTTGTCCATGAGATATCAAAGGCCAGCGTGATCAGCGTGCACAATTACTATGTTTCCCAAAAGATTGGCCCAATATTTCTCAAAGGCGTATACCACCAGCAGCAATTCTTGTTCAATGATAGTATAATTCTTTTGGGCAACATTGAAAGTTTTGCAGGCATAATAGATATGATGAAATATCTTGTCCTTCATCCTAAAACAATACCCAAAGCTATACCACTTGCATAACACATAAGCTCAAACGGTGACTTCCAATCTAGGGCCACAATGATAGATGCTGAGACAAGTTTTTCTTTCAAATAAGTGAAGGCCCTTGAACAAGCATCATCAAATTTGAATATAGCATCCTTCTCAAGTAATTTTTACAGCAGGTGGACGATATTTTAAAAGTTCTTGATAAATCGCTTATAAAAACCTGCATGCCCCAAGCAACTTCATACCCTTTTGACAAAAATGTGAGGGGGTAATTTTGCAATCACATTGACTTTGGCTTTACCACTTGCATGCCCAACTCGAAAATCTTATGACCAAGGAGAATCCCCTCTTTAACCATGAAATGGCACTTTTCCCGATTCAAGACTAGGTTTGTTTCCACACACCGCTGCAAGACTTACTCATATTAGCAAGATATGACTCAAAAGACTCAGTAACTACTGAGAAATCATCCATAAAAACCTCCATTGTATCTTCCACCATTTTAGAAAATATAGAAAACATACATGTTTGAAACGTAGTTGGAGCATTACATAACCCAAAGGGCATTCATCGAAAAGCAAATGTATTACATGGATAAGTGAATGTTATCTTTTCCTGGTCTTCCAAAGCATTTTAAATTTGGTTGTAGCCGGAGTAGCCATCAAGACTTCCAAACAATCTAATATTTGATCCATGAAAGCTAAGGAAAGGGAAAATAGTGTTTCTCTGTAGAGGCATTTAACTTTTGATAATTCATGCAAATTCTCCACCCCATGACGGACCTTGTAGACACCATTTCACCTTTTTCATTTGGTACAATCGTCATGTGCGCTTTATTTAGTATATTGTAACAAGCTAACCCAATTACCATCGGCAATAGGATAAATTACCCCAGTATCTAGCCATTTAATAATTTCCTTCTTGACAATCTCTTCCATAGGAGCGTTGAGTCTCCTTTGAAGCTCCATACTTGATTTGCAATCCTCCAATAGTTTGATTTTGTGAGTACAAATTCCTGAAGGAATAATACCTATAATATCATCAATAGTTGAACCAATGGTTTTTATAAAAGTTTTTCAGCACTTTCACAAGAGCATAAATTTGTCATTTTAACAAGTTGGCGACAAAAATAATTGATAAAGTGCAACTGTCCCCCAAGAATACATACTTGAGATGAGAGGGAACTTCATTTAATTCAAGAGTGAGGGGTGAAATGATGGATGGTTTTGCAAGTGGCATCTCCAGGTGCTTCAAATTAATTTCAAGCTTGGCCTGAGCTCTGGGACAAAAATGCATCCCCACCAAAGCAACAACAACTTCATCATAATAATCTATATCATCCTCATCATCTTTCACCAGGACTGCAGGTGAAGATTCTCCATCCATGCTAGTTAGCTCATATATACTCTCTATAGTATCATCAACAAAATCAATGATGGAAATCACTTAGAGGTCATTAGGCTACTTCATTCCTTTTCATACATTGAAGACAACCTCTTCATCGTTTACTCTGATCTTCCACTTTCTACATCAAGCAATGCCCTACCTGTTGCCAAGAATGACCTACCAAGTGTGATTGGCACATCAACATTATTCTCATAATCTAGAATGACAAAGTTTTCTAGAAATATAAACTTCTCTACCCTTACAAACACATGATAAATAATACCCGATGGACATTTGATCGTATGATCAACCATGAGGAGATGTATAGTTATAGGTGAAGGTTCACCCAAAAGAAGGTTCTTATAAATAGTGAATGACATGAGGTTAATATTGGCACCCAAATCACAAAGGGCTTTAGCAGATTGAAACCTCCCAATGGTGCATGGGATAATGAATACTCCGGGAACATCTTTTTTTACCACTATGTTGCTAGTTATGATGGCACTGCAACTATGAGAAACTTCAACCATATCGACATCTAAATCTCTCTTCTTGGTGATTAACTCCATAAATTTCACATACCAAGCATTTCTAACAATGCTCCAATCAAAGAAATTTTGATAGAGGGTGTCTTAGTAGATGAAAGGAACATTTGAAATTTGGCATCCTCATTCTTCTTTTGAACTTTTAGCGGAATGATGGTTTGACTACTAGGAGTGGTTTAAGTGATGTCGGAGCAAAAATAAACTCTGCCAGTGAGCTATGCACCTTACCACTATCTTCTTTGCTTGGCATCTCCATTGACTCACTAGGCACACCAGTGATTGCTTCCTATAAGGTTTCGTCATCTCAAACTGTCACTCACTTCCTTTTGCTAGTGTATGCTTTCTTAACAATTGGTATATTACTACCTACCATTTTACCGCCTCATGTGCTAATTACTAGACATGGAATGCTTTCCCTCTTTGAATCAAATTGCATGGACAACTTACTCATTTGTTCTTCAAGGGATTTAATTTCCATAAAGTGGAAGGAAACCATTTGATTTAGTGAGGAGGAATTTGCTTGCATCCCCTTTAATATTTTATCTGACCCTTCAACTTTTGTTCAAATTTCGAGCAAGAATATCATTGGTTTTGTGGCTCAGAGGATTGTCCCAGGAACAATTGGGACTTGGATGTCAATATTGAGGAGCATATCTAGCATTTCTACAAGGCATGTTTTAATGTTCAGGTTCCAACCTTGATTTCCCATTGATCTATGATATCCCGAGCGAAAACACTCCATTGGAGTTAACACCTAGTTTTCTTCCTCATCAAGGTTGACGTAAACCATTTGGCTTCCTCATCATGGTTGATGTAAAAATTAACATTTCCATGAGGATAATCTTCCTTGGTTCCGATTATACCGACTAGCTGAGTGGTGCTCATAACATGTTTTGTCAACACCTCAACTTGAGCTATCACTTTGGCTATGTTAGCATCCCTCTTCATATTCTTCTCCAATTGTTCCTTGGTCTTCCTGCAAATAAATGGGTTCGCCGGCATGCTCTTGAGTGTACCATGCCTTGTGTATTTATGTCATTTCACCTAACAACTCTGTGCCACTTGCAAACGAGATCTTCATTAAGCGCCCTCTAACCAAATTATCAGCCACTGTCCTGTTCACAACATTAGGATTCCTATAAAAGTATTGTAAGAGTAAGTGGTCTAGAACTCTATAAGTAGGGCATTGTAATAGGAGCTTTTGAAACCACGTCCAATCTTCATGGATGCTCACCATCCACTCTTTTGAAATTTCAAATATCATCCCGCAACATGAGCATTTGAGAAGGCAGGAAAAATCTTTCTATGAAAACTTCACAATATTTATCTCAAGATGTAATGGATCCGGAAGGCAATTAATTAGCCATTTAGAAGCATCGCTACTAAGAGAAAAGGAAATAAGTGAAGCCAAATTTTCTCTTGAGAAACATCCTTGAATGTGAATAAGTTGCACACATACAAGAAGTTTCTAATATGATTTTGAGGATCCTCATCTGCATGACCACCACAGAGCCTTTTGATATGTAAAAGAAACAACATAACACCTTTCATATAAAATAGCACATCACTAACATCCAGGGTGTCACGACCGAAGCCTAGGGCCTAGATGTGACACGACGAATGGGAACCCGAAGGGACCCAAACAAGCCTCTTAGCATATTAATCACATATCTTTGGTCGCGGAAGAAAGGTGAACAACTACAAGAGATAATATAAAAGAGAATCGGGACTAAGGGAAGTATTTGATAATAATAAAAGCATAAAGAGTCAAGCTTATAGTATAAATACATCATAATATTCTAACAACACCTCTGAACATAGAATGGAGTGTAGGCTAAATCACTCTCCGTGCTCACCCTCATAATGTCAATTGTTCAACATCAAGGAGTCTTAGAAATAGCAAGAGAAAATAGATAGCGTCCCCAAACTTGAGGACTCACCAAGCTTATCTTTGAATAGTCTCACTAGCCACGCGGAGGATGATCAAGAGGAGCTCCGGTCCCTACATGGTGATATCATGTAGATATAAAGTATGCATTAGTATATTTGAA
>JAPFFP010000002.1:4719318-4733540 GCA_026153255.1 Solanum medicagineum
CTGACTGCTACTTCACAATTGAAAGAAGCGCAGACAGTTTAAAGAGCCATTTTGCTTTATTCCATCATATCCCAAAGTCAAAAAATAGTGAATCTTTGGCTCCATCCAAGATTGATGGATAATACAGTATATATAAGTAAGTTGCCAAAAATATGAGTTGACAACTAGTAACAAAAGCAGAAATACAAACTAGTTGTAGCTCTCCTAATTTGGGGCGTTACATTGATAGGGCTATCAACATTTATTTGTTTGTTTGGTGCTACGTATAGAAGCTAACCTTCTTACAAAATTATTGTTCAATAGTCTTGTATGTAGTTTGAGATGCTAAACTCAAGTTACAGTTTTTGCTCATCACTAATTAATGGAGATAGTTAAATTAATATTATTTTTAAGAAAACATAGATTCGATATTTATTAATTAAGCTTTTTGTAAAAAAATTGAAATTGATAATATATCGTGAAATTTATACATGAAAAATTAGTTTTTTTTGGAGTCAACTCAAATGGCATGCATTACATAGTTTTTGAAATGTGAATAACCAAGGAAGGATGTAAAATTATTCGCGCTTTCACCATCATCCTGTATGCATTTAAAGCCAAGAAACTAGAAATTCCTGTACAAATTAATCACAAGGAAAGAGGTCAATTATTCCGAACAATTACTCTCTCTGTCCCATTTTAGGTGACACTCTTTTCTTTTTCGTCCGTTCAAAAAAGAATGTCACCATACTCTAATTGAAAATAATTTAACCCTAAAATTTTTTTTACCCTTAATGAAATGATTCTCAGCCACACAAAGATATCCAGAATACAAGTTTCAAATATCTCCTTTTTTTTCTTACATACCGTGCCAAATCAAAGAATGTTACAGAATAATACTTGTTATAATAGAGTACAAACTTCATTTATTAATTTATTTGTATACAGTCTGATAATAAGAATGTCGTCACATTCTTATGGAGAAGACATATATTGTACTCTATTGCCATATATATAAATTAAGATTATGAGGAAACTGGGTCTATATCTTTGCAACTTGTATTGTTGCCTTTCCATCGTGACCTTTGTTGAAGAAGATATTGGTGCAATCTGATGAAAATTAGATCTTGGGCCTAACTCACACCCCAAAAGCTAGCTCAAAGGGAGAAGGATTGCCTAAGCCTGTGGGACTTTTCGTCTCAACACAGCATCTGGTGCGTGGACAATTTTTTCGGGGGCCCAACATGGGATTTTTCGTCTCAAAACACTCCCCCTCACGCCCAGGTGCATTGGCAATTTTTTTTGGGGGCCCAATATTGGGTGAGACACATTGGGTGAGACGGGCTCTGCTCTGATACCATGATAAAAATTAGGTCTTGGACCTAACTCACACCCCAAAAGTTAGCTCAAAGGGAGGAGGATTGCCTAAGCCTTATAAGGAGTCCACCGATCTCATTAACCAGCAATGTGAGACTTTTCGTCTCAACTGCAGAGGAGCAACTAACACTTGTTGCCTTTGGATGCAAGAAAATAGGCACAGAAACCCTATCCTTTCTCCCATTAGCAATGACACAATGTTCAACACTCTTGTACTAGTCATTGCTCATTATTTGAAGTGCATCGCCAATGTTGATTACCAGAGCTGCATTTACCGGAGGGACATGAATCCAAACATTAGCGTCGAGTTTTTTCACGTAGAGCCCACCGATGTCATCTTGAAGAAGAACAGTGAATGTTGATATATCAGAATGACGTCCCACTCCGATTGAAAGTTGAGGGTTGGGACATTTTGGATAATAGTTGAAGTTTAGTCTTTTTGAACCCATCAAAAGCTCTTCTTTCTCATCTATTCTTTTTACATTCAATCCTCCCATTAGCAACTTCAGAATATTCCTTATAACAGTATCACACCTCTTCAAGTAGTCAGTGCTTCTTTCCTGAAAGGAATTATGAGATAATATTTTTATGCTATCTTAAAACTCAACAATAATAACGACATACCCAGTGTAATCCCACAAGTGGGGACCCAAACCATACCACTACCTCAAAAGGTAGGGAGGCGATTTCCTGGGAGCCCTCGTCTCAATACTTAAAACTCAATAAAGAGATTAAAAACAAAGAAATAATGTGAACCTGCAGGAAGTAGGCCAAAGTGAAGCAGCTTCATCATCAGAAATATAGACAAGAGAAAGGTACTCTCTCCAGCCTAATGCCTTCTCAGCTTCAGGAGTAAAGCTTGTTCCATACCTCACATTACTCGTAACTGAATTCTCTTTCGTATACTTTTTCTTTTCCTCAGCAGGTAAACTGAAGAAACGACGAGTCGTCTCCTTTATATTATCAAGAACTTCAACAGGTATTCCATGATTGACAATTTGAAAGAAACCCCAATTTTGTGCTGCTTCGCAAATCTGATCAGAAACCTTTGGATCATCCCAATTGGACGCGTCAATTATTGGAATTGAATCATCCCGTATTAGAATGCTCGTACTGATTCGCTCTTCAAGTGGTTGAATATATTGCTGAGGAAGTTCTTCAATTCCCATATCACAAAGGCCCTTAACTCCATTCCCTTCACTCACCACAAAATCAAACACATTTTCAGAGTTTGAGAGAATTTTGGCCAAATGTGCAGCCATTGTTACAAGTAATATATATTAACTAAAGAGAAATCGAAGCATTGAAAGAAAAGGACATGAGATAATTGAATTAATAAAAGTTTTTTTTTGTGATGACTGAAAAAAATGTAATGAGTAACTCAATTTATAGGCTTTAATTTGTTGGGAAGATTCAGCCAACACATATGTACTAAGATAATCAAATTTGAACAATGAAATAATACATATTTTCCTAATTGAGCACAGTCCAGTCTTTGAATGATGATCTTGTTTTCATCTGGTCAAATTCCAAAAGACAGACTTAGTTAATTTTCTAAAATTGTAAACAATATTGTGAGTTACAATGTAAATTATACTCATAATAATGATGGTTTCGTCCCTTTTGGAAAATTTGTTATGTTAGTCTTTGATGGGCTGTGGGAGAACATACCTCTGTTTCATTTTATTCTTAATTAGTATAATATGCACACTCTTTCTCAAGAATAGTTATAAATACATTGTTTTTAGGAAAAAGAATAATTATCTTTTTGAATTCCTTTTATAAATATTTATTATTTTTAAACACATTATTTATTTATTACTTATATATTTCATATTTAAAAAATATTTACAATACATACATACAGAGAGAAGATACAAAGTCACACATGAAATTTAACTCAAATTTTCAAAAAGACACCTTAACTATGCGGGCGTCCTATTACCTCCCCCCAAAAGCAACTTTAAACTGCTATTATTACATTATTTTTGTCCATTTGACATAGAGAGTATATTTCACTCTCTTAAGAAGCGTGAGAAACTTAAAATAATGAATATAACTTTATTTTTATGAGTATTTTGCTATAAAATATGTTTTCTTATTTTACATATTATTTTAACTTTTTTATTCTTTATTATTTTTTCATTTATTTTTCTTCTTTCTTCAAAATTCATCGTCATCTCCATTGAAACTCCTCACTTTCAATATAATCATTTTTATCACAACTCCGCTCTTCTTCTTGTACTATTATTATTTAACTCTCTTCAATTTTAAAACTTTATCTAAATATTTTTTTACATTTCAAACAATTTGAATAAACCCATTAGATTTTAAGAGGATTAGGTTGTATCATTTAGCTTTTTTTATTTGAGTTTCAAGTAGACTTACTCCAATATTTGAGGAATTCACTGATTCTTTCAAAATAATCCATTCTAATTTTTAAATTATGTGAGAAGAAGATAAATTGATTGATGATTCCTTAAAAATTTTGAATTTACTTAAGAAAATAATCAGTTTTGTCATCAATATCTCAACAAAGTCTTGAAAATAATTTTAAAAAAATAACGGAAGTTGACTGAAGAAGAAGAAAAAAAGAAAGAAATTGGGGTGGGGGGAGGAGGAGGGCGGGGGCTGCTTAGCTCGAGGTGATGGGATGAGGGTAGTTGAAGAAGGAAAAAATACGAGGCGCGGGGGAGGGGGGGGGGGCGAGAGGCTGCTCATCTTGAAGGGATGGGGATGAGAGGTGAAGAAGAAGAAGGAAGAAAGAATGGGGCGCGGGTCGTGGGAGGTGAAGTGGAATTTAAAATTGAAGTTAATAAAAATTCAATTCAAAAAGTAAGAGAGAGAAAAAGAAAACAAAACAAAGAAAAACTTAAAATTAAAACAATTATAATTTAAATTAATTTACACGTGTCACATATTGAATAGCATGTGATACCACTTGCTTTGTAAAATTATGGACTGATCAAAATATTATGTAATAATGCCGATTTTAATTGTTTAGGGGGGTAATAGGACGCCCGCATAGTTAAGGTGTAACGACCTGGCCCAACACTGTGAAGTATTGTCCGCTTTTGAGCCTAGCCCATCACGGATTTATCCCTTTAGGCTCACCCCAAAAGGCGCCTCACTGTATATAGACTAGTCCCTCACACCCAGAGAGGGTATCCTAGGCGTAACTGGCACTCGGAGACCATTGCTAGCCCCCAAGCGGACCACCTAGTCTCATCACATTCATTCAATCAGTTCAACAATAGAAGATAACAAAGAAATAACGATCTATCAATGGGCTACAACACAACTATCAACTCAGTCTATTTTAAATGAAATACGACACGAAAGAACAATCACAGTGTAAAGAAGAAAAAAGGGGGAAAAGAACCCCAAACATTAACCATCATATGTCTATGTCTATGATGACTCTATAACTACTGTCTAAGAAGGTACCATGACAGGCCATGACTACCATAATCAAGAAAATAACTCAAGAGAAATATAGAATAAATATGTCCCCTGAAAGTCAAGGAGGACTCACCAAGATAAGAAATCTGTGAACCTCAACGGTTAGGCTGTTGAAGTCCTTTATCTACATCATAAAATGATGCAGCACCAACGGAGCGTTAGTACGTGGAATGTACTGTATGTAAAATGGGCTAAAATAAGCATTATACAATAACAATAGCTCGTCAATCACTCATTCTCAACTTAGAGTAAGAAAAAGGCTCTATCCCATTTGAAACGACCCCAAAAGTGTCCAAAAATGTGCCTCGAAATGCCCAGAATTTTAAATTTCATATATTTCAGAATTCATACGCGATATCAAAAATCTGACTTCATATTCTTTTTCAGGGGGTCAAAATTAGGGGGAAAAGGGTCTAACCACGATTTTAGAGCAATCGAATCTACAGTTTCAAATTTACAAAATTCTAATTTCCAGAGATGATCCACGACAGCACCGCGACGTGCAACTGTCGCGGACATATGTTAATTTGTCCTCCCGATAGGTCCGCGTCGCGGACATATGTTTTTGTTGCTAGTAATTTCTATCTCGGTCCAAGACTTTGGGGTCTTGGGGTTGTGGACCTATGTATTTTGTTGCCAATGATTTCTATCTCGGTCCAAGACTTTGGGGTCTTGGGCCTAAGTGTTCCTGACCGTGTTTTTACCTATACTTAGCCTTATTTCACCTTCATATCATCCTAAACATTCTCCAATACTCACAAAAACACTTAGTCATATTTTCACTCCTAAAGTCAAGTCCCAGACCCTCATCCCAAGCTAAGGTTCTACTTCAAGATTCTTCTTCAAGCTTCAAGTCTCCATCTCCAATCTTCACCAAGGTCATCTTTAAGCTAAGTTATGTGGTTTTCTTTCATGGGTTCCTTTCAATCATATACCCAACATTTCTCATGTGGTTTGCCAATGTGGGACATCTCATCTCAAGATGGGTTGTCACATATGCCCCATCTGTGGACTCAGCATCCTCACTGAGGTTTGCCCCACCGCATGGGATTCGCCTAGACTCAACACTAAGGTTTGCCCCGCCTTACCGAAATTTTCCTAAACTCAGTTGAACTCTAGCCCCATATCAACAAGGTTGACAGAGGAGTGGCTCTGATACCACTTGTAACGACTTAACCCAACACTGTGAAGTATTATCGGCTCTTGGCCCTAGCCTATCATAGATTTGTCCCTTTGGACTCACCTCAAAAGGCACCTCATAGTATATAGACCAGCCCCTTACTTATATACCCAACATCTCTCTTGTGTTTTCCCGAGATGGGACATCTCATCTCAAGATGTATTGTTACATACACCCCCTCTATAACAACCTATCTTGAGATGAGAAGTCTCACATCGACAAAACACAAGAGAAATGTTGGGTATATAAGTAAAGGACTAGTCTATATACTGTGAGGTGCCTTTTGGGGTGAGCCCAAAGGGACAAATCTGTGATAGGCTAGGTCCAAGAAAGGACAATACTTCAAAGTGTTGGGCCAGGTCATTACAGGTGGTATCAAAGCCACTCTTGTGTTAGTCTTGTCAGTATGGGTCAGAGTTCAATGAGTTTAGGTGAATCCTCGTGAGGCGGGACCTCAATCTGAGTCTAGACGAATCCAATATAGTGGGGCAAACCTCAGCAAAGACGCTTAGTCTATAGAGGGGGTGTATGTAACAATCCATCTTGAGATGAGAAGTATCACATTGGCAAAACACAAGAGAGATGCCGGGTGTATAAGTAAAAGACTGGTCTATATACTGTGAGGCGCCTTTTGGGGTGAGCCCAAAGGGATAAATCGATGATAGCCTAAGCCCAAGAACGAACAATACTTCACAGTGTTGGGATAGGTCAATACAGGTGTAACACCTTGTGAAATTTCTAAAATACCTCTAGAATGAAATCATGTGCATAACACATCTTCCTAAGCTCTATTGAAAAATTCGAAACTGAATTTGTGATCAGCACGAAAAATTGAGTCGAAAAATGATCTCGTTCAATTTTTAGAGCCATCGGATCGAAAAATAATTTTTCGATCCAAAACGAAAAAAGTGGTTGTGCGCGATGCACTTAGCACGCGGACATGCCTTATATTTTTTTAGCATTTTCATCTTACTTTGAGGGGCATTCCAGTCAATTCCCAACCCTCCTAAGTTCAATAAACGAATATAAGTGATTCTTTACATCAAGCCAAGTCTAAAGAATTTCTACCAACTAAGTTTTCGTATGAGTAGATAGTTGAGGAAGAGGTGTAATAAGTCCAAGAGGGCCCATTTTGAGGGTAGGTTCCAAAGTCAGAAGGGTGGCTGGTTCCATCAAGGCTAAGAGGTTTTCTCATGCTTCTAATAGGGTGGTTTGCCAATGACTTCCCAAGGGCCCAAGGTGTTGGTGGTGTGGTTCCTAATAACATGTGTTCTAAATGTGGTAGGGGTCATGGGGGCCCATGTTTGAGAGACACTAATGCATATTATGGGTGTGGGGAAGTTGGTCACAAAAAGATTGATTGTCCTCGTAACTGCAACAAGGGTAAGGAGGTTCGTCCACACGGTGCAAATGCGGTTCCTTTGGGGAGAGGTGGTCAATAAGGTGGTGCCCCAAGGCACAATCAGTTTTATGCTTTGTATGAGAGACAAGGGGTTGATGAGGTGCCTGATGATGTCACTTGTATGTTAAAAGTCTTTGATATTGATGTATACGCATTAATTGATCCAGGTGCCACTCTTTCTTTTGTTACTCCTTTTGTTGCCAGAAAGTTTCATGTTGAGCCCGAATTATTGTGTGAATCTTATGAAGTGTCACTCCTATTGGTGTATCTATTGTTGCTAGAAAGGTCTATAGGAATTATCCCATTTGCATCTTGCATAAAATATTGCCTTGTGATCTTGTTGAGTTGGATATGGTTGATTTTGATATCATTCTTGAGATGAATTGGTTGCATGTATATTATGGCTCTATTGATGTTCCCGTCCTACATATGTAATATGTTCTTTATAAGCATGTTTTACTTCAAGCATCATTCATGCATGCCATATTGCTATATGTTCATCTATTGCCTAATTATGCATTCCGATTATGTGCCTATCTATTGTTGCATTGCAACCTACATACTTAGTAAATTCAAACGTACTAACGCATACTCTATGCCTATATGATATTATCATGTAGGAACCTGAGCTCCTATTGGTTCTCCTTTACGTGGCTAAATGGATTATTCAAGTTAGCTTTGGTGAGTCCCCATTTCCGGGGACAATATCTATCTTCTTTCATGCTTATGTTTAGACTACATTTCGTATATTTGGCATAATTATTGCCATTATTATGAGGGTGAGCCCAGAAAGTGTCTTGGCCCTCGGCTCCCTTCCAAGCTAGAGGTGTTGTTGGACAAGTAATGTAATTATGGTCGAGCTTTGACTCATCTGTGTTATTTATGTATTAAACTCTCTCCCTTAGTCCTAATTTTTCTCTGTTATGTTTTCTCTTGTTGTTTATATTGCTTCCGCGACTAAGGCTAAGAGGCTTATTTGGGTTCCTTCGGGTTCCCCATTCGTCATGTCACGTCTAGGCCCTAGTTTGGGTCATGAAAAATTTGGTATCAGAGCACTAAGTTGTTAATGGTCCTTGAAATCCAAACACCGAGTCGATTAGAGTCTTATTCATGGCTGTGAAGCGTGCCACAACTATAAAATGAAAGGCTATGAGGCATTTTTGGAAATGTTTCCCTTCTTCTTAATCTATGTTGTGCGATAGAGTTAAGTCCCATAAGGCTTATTTTTTATTTTAATAATTGCATTTCTGAATATGTCTCAAGCTACTCAGGATGGTGATATGTCAAATGCGGAGGTTCACAATGCTCTATGGGTTTTGGCCAAAGCTATTACCGCTCAACTCAATCAATCGGTGGGTACCCTCGAGACCTCAAGTGGTAAGAGTGGGAAGGAGAAGGCAAAGAGAGCCCGAGTTGTGGAGCTTCATCTTCTACTAGACTATCGGTGCCCAAGTTCGAAAGGGGAAGGATCTCTTTTGCTAATTGTAAAGAGTATGGCAACGAGCATCAAGGGAAGTGTTTGGTGGGTACTAAGTGTTGTTACAAGTATGGCGGTGTTGGGCATAAGATGAGGGATTGCCGGTAGCTGAAAAAAAGGGAGAAGAAGGGTTAAATATGGAGATAATAAGAGTGGGATGACTAATCCTAAATGCTATAAGTGTGGGAAAAACCATGGTGGTCCATGCTTGAGAAAGTCCAATGCTTATTATAATTGTGGTGAAGTGGGCCACAAGGTTGTTGATTGTCCACATGCTCGAAAATGGTGTAAAGGTGGCCGACCTTAAGAACAAGGCGGTCATGTTGATCAAGAGATTGAAGGAATGGATGTGGCGCCTAATGTTGTTACTGGTATATTGAAGTTTCCTTTGACTTTGATGTGTGTGCATTGATAGGTCCGGGTGTCACTATCTCTTTCATTATCCCTTTTATTGCTAGTGGACTTCATGTGCGTCCCGAGTTTTTATGTGAATATTTGGTGTCTACACCATTGGCAAGTCTATTATTGCTAAGAAGGCCCATAGGAATTGTTCCATGGTTATATTACGTAGATCTTGTTTTATTACTATGTTGAATTAGATATGGTGGATTTTGATGTCATACTTAAGGTGGATTAGTTGCATGCATATTATGTCTCCATTATTGGTAGGACCTATAAAGTTAGATTACAATTCCCTACTGGGCTCGTTCTTGAGTGGGAAAGTCATGATACGGTGGTTAAGGGTAGATTCATTTCTTGTGTTCAATCCCATAAGTTGTCTTCTAAGGGGAGCCTCTACCATCTTGCGAGGGTTAGGAATGTTGAGTCCAAAGTCCTTTCTATAGAGACGATTTCGGTGGATAATAAGTTCCTTGATGTCATTCCTAGTGAGCTTCCCGGTGTCATTGTGTAGAAGAAGGATGGTACTCTTAGAATGTGTATTGACTACCGGCAACTTAATAGGGTCACCATAAAGAACAAGTATACTCTAGCAAGGATTGATGATTTTGTTTGACTAACTTCAAGGGGCTAGTCACTTCTCTAAGATTGATCTTTCGTT
The DNA here is from genome assembly GCA_026153255.1 of Solanum medicagineum. NCBI lineage: Eukaryota > Viridiplantae > Streptophyta > Magnoliopsida > Solanales > Solanaceae > Solanum > Solanum medicagineum. Next base: position 4,729,256 of record JAPFFP010000002.1, read on the forward strand.
TGGGTATCATCAAGTGAGGGTGAGGGAGTGTGACATTCCCAAGCCGTCCTTCCTGACTAGGTATGGGCATTATGAGTTTGTGGTTATGTCTTTTGGGTTGACCAATGCACTGGCTATTTTCATGGATCTTATGAATAGGGTCTTTAAACCTATCTTGATTTGTTTATGGTGGTTTTCATTGACGATATTTTGATCTATTCTCATAGTGAGGAGGAGCATGTGAGTCATTTGAAGGTAGTGCTACAAAAATTGAGGGAAGAAAAGTTGTATGCTAAATATGAAAAATGTGAATTTTGGTTGAAATAGGTTGTCTTTCTAGGTCATATAGCGACGGAGGATGGTATTAAGGTGGATCCTAGAAAGACGGAATTGATTATAAATTGGCCTAGACCTTTGACTTCATCGGACATTAGAAGTTTCTTGGGCTTAGCGGGTTTCTATCGGAGGTTTGTGAATGGGTTCTCTTCTATTGCTTCTCCCATGACTAAGTTGACCCAAAAGAAGGTTAAGTTTGTGTGGACCGATGAGTGTGAAAAGAGTTTCCAAACCTTGAAGGATAAGCTTGTGTTCACTTCTATCTTGTCTTTACCATAAGGGTTTGTTGTGTATTGTGATGCCTTCCGAATTGGTTTGGGTTGTGTTTTGATGCGAAATGGTAAGGTGATAGCCTATGCATTTAGACAACTTAAGATGCATGAGAAGAATTATCCTATCTATGACCTTGAGTTGGCCGCCGTGGTATTTGCTTTGAAAATTTGGTGTCGTTATTTGTATAGGGTGCTTGTTGATGTGTTTACCGATCATAAAAGTATCCAAAATGTGTTCACCCAAAAGATCTCAATTTGAGACAAAGAAGATGGTTAGAACTTCTTAAGGCTTATGATATGAGTGTGCATTATCATCCTGGTAAGGCTAATGTTATGGTTGGTGCTTTGAGTAGGGTGTCTATGAGTGGCCTAGTTCATATTGATGGTGGTAGCAAAAAGGTGGCTAGAGAGGTCCACCGGTTGGCTAGATTGAGGGTTAGGTTGGAAGAGGTTGACTATGATGGTGTAGTGGTTGTTAGGGGTTCTAAATCTTTATTGGTTGAGGATGCAAGGGCAAAGCAAGATCTTGACCCCGTCTTGTTAAAGTTGAAGACCTTAGTGAGAGATGACAAAGTGGAGGTTTTCTCCTAAGGGGGAGATGGTGCCCTTAGGTACTAAGGTAGGTTTTATGTGCCTAGTGTGTATGACTTGAAAAAGAGGATTCTTGATGAGACTCATAATAGCTATCATTCTAACATTGGTATAACTCCTTTTGAGGCTTCGTATGGAAGACGTTGTAAGTCCCCGATTCGGTGGTTGAGGTAAGGGAAATTGATTTTTATGTCCGGATCTGGTTATGGGGGCTATGGAGAAGGTAAGGTTGACTAGTGAAAGGTTAAAAACAACCCAAAGTCCTCAAAGGTCCTATGTCGATGTGGGGAGTAGGGATCTTGAATGTAAAGGTGGTGATTGGGTATATATGAAGGTTTAGGCCATGAAGGGTGTGGTTTGATTTGGTAACAGAATTGAGTCTACGGTTTTTCGGTCCTTATAGAGTGTTGAGGAGGATTGGTAAGGTTGCATACGAATTGGATTTGCCTATGGAGTTGGTTATGGTTCGTCAGATTCTTCATGCTTCTAGGTTGAGGGGATGTGTTGGTGACTCAAGTGCTATAGAACTCTTTGCGATTGTGGGTGCTGTGGAGGATAAGTTGACTTAGGAGAGGATACCGGTGGAGATATTGGATGGATGGGTAGAAAAGTTGATTAATAAGGATGTAGTGTTCGTCAAGGCCCTTTGGAAGAATCGTCAAGTCGAAGTGTCTCTTGGGAAGCCGGAGCGGGCATGGAGAGGCAATATTCGTACCTCTTTCACTCTATTCGAGCTTATGATAACATGTTAAGTCCTTTTTATTATTCCAAGTCTTAAGTTTAAGCCCTTATGTCTTTTGCATGCATTCATGTTCATGTTGACAAGTTCATGGTGATTTTGACACTTGTGTTGAGATTTTTTTTTTTTAAAATGATGTTTAAGTGCACTGTTGCATTCTTGCGTGTGGCTGAAATCATCTTGCTTATTTCTCTTATATATATTTCTTTGACATTCAGGGATGACTGTTCCCAAGGAAGAGATATTGAAACAACTCCGAAAAGTGTCCAATAATGTGCCTCAGAATTGCCCGAATTCGTTATTTCCATATATCTCAAAATTCGTGTGTGATTTCGAAAATCTGACTTCATATTCTTGATCAGGAGGCAAAATTAAGTGGGAAATGGGTCTATCCCTTATTTTAGAGCAACCATATCAAAATTTAAAAATCCCAAAATGCAAATTCTAGTGAGGTTTTCGCTCCCCTAGAGCGAGCGGCTGGGGCGCGCCTCAGTGTTATTTTTTCCCAGTTATTTTATCTCGGTCCAAGGCTTTTGGGTCTTGGGCCTAAGTCTTCCTAAACGTGAAAATACCTATACTTAGTCATATTTCAATACCATATCATACAAGGCATTCCCTAATATTCTCTCAAACACTTAGACAAATATTTCACTCAAAATTCAAGTGCCAAAAACTCATTCTAGATCTTAAGGAAATCACTCAAGCTCCAAGTCTTTATTCCGATCTTCATCAAGAAATTCTCCAAAGTTAAGGTATGCAGGTTTCAACCATTGGGTCCTTTCACCCATAGTAACCAAACTTCTTTTTTACATAAATTGCATGTTTCTAAGTTGATTTACTTACGGGTCTTACTTAGGGCTGTTAAAACGGGCCACCCCAACCCAACCTAATCCAACCCTAACAGGCTAGAGAGTCAAATGGGCTAGGACGGGCTAGCCCTTTTAACAAAAGGGCCTAGAACATAGTAGCCCAACCCAGCCCTATGCTAGTCACGGGTTGGGATGGGCTAACCCTTCAACTATAATATAGACAATATTAACCTCGTAGAAAGACTATGAAACATCAATTATTTTTTGTCACCAACAAGATAAATAAATAAAAAAAGGAGAAACAACAAACTAGACATAAAACACAACAGTAAAAAATTATAACTAGTTGGTTTAAAAGTATTCAACAACACAACTACATAAGTCAGTCCAAAAACTTAACACAATGCTAATAATGGGCTAATATTAGAAATCTAATGGGACAATAAATTAAAAGATGTCCATAATCTTAATAAATAGAATACTACTTAAAATATAACTAAATATATAATAAATATTTTTAAAAGTTGCGGGCCACAGGCTGGCCTCTGAGGCTCGCATGTTGAGCCTATGAGGCCAGCGGGCTAAATTAGGACGGGCTAAAAAGCCTTATTCATAAATGGGCTGAAAATATTTAGCCCAGCCTCATTTGATTCAAGGGTTGGGTTGGGCCGGCCTTATGGGCCAAGTCCATTTTGACAAATATAGTCTTACGTATTATGAATTTTACTATGAACTATGTTGGGGTTTTATTAAAGTGTGACTGTTTAAGAATGTTTTGAGCTATGAATCTTTGATATATCTTGAGATTTGATAAAGGGTTTTGATGTATATTTCATGAGGGTATTATCAAGTGCTAGTGGGTGGTTTTACATTAAAATTTCTTGCATGATTTTAGTCTTGAATCGCATGATCTTACACTAGCATTACACACCTGCCAAGTGTATGATAAAATGTCCGGATTATGCTTCTTGAGTTGTTGGTGGCCTAATGCATGACATATGTGTTAAGTGACTTTAAGATGATGAAAGGATGGTATAGATGTGTTGATTTTATGAAAAATATCTATAGTGTTTTGAGTTGACCATAACCAATTGAGGGGTTGATACCTCAATCACCTCTAATGGGGGTGGCAAGCCATCAACAATTGAGGGGTTGATACCTCAATCACTTCTAGCGGAGGGTGGTCATTTCCATCAACCAATTGAGGGGTTGATACCTCAATCACCTTGGATGGAGGTGGTAAGCCATCAACCAATTAAGTTGTTGGTTCTTCAATCACTTTGGATGGGGGTGGTCATACCTATCAACAAATCGAGGGGTTGATTCCTCAATCACTTCTAAGGGGTGGTCTACCTTGGATTCCAAGTACTAAGTTTGTGCTTGGTATATAAAGATGGTCCCTTCCTACACATGTAATATGTTCTTTATAAGCATGTTTTACTTCAAGCATCATTCATGCATGCCATATTACTAGATGTTCATCTATTGCCTAATTATGCATTTCAATTATGTGCCTATGTATTGTTACATTGCATCCTAAATACTTAGTACATTCAAAT
>JAPFFP010000002.1:4740731-4754048 GCA_026153255.1 Solanum medicagineum
ATCTCATCTCATACGCATTTCATTATTTATGTAATGTACTCTTTTCATTGTCATATTGTCTTGTATGATTATCTACACGTCACATGTTACATCTACAGTCCTACAGCTCCAATATTGTAACCACCAAAAGAACTATCTCAACGGTAATTGAAAGGTAAAGTATATTGTTTATTGATGGGTGGTAGCCCGAGGGGTAGAAGCATCACCTAGACAAGGACGACCCTATCACGGGTGGTAGCCCAAGGGATTAAGGAAGAACCTAGCCAGGGACGATCCTGATACAGTTTACCACTGATCAGTTAGTCATTTGAATTACATTTGTGCACAGATTATACAGTAGAGGTAAAGTAATATAAAGAACATAAAGTACATGATCCACAGTATAACTACAAGTGGTCTCTTATGGTACACCAGAGTACAGTCTCACTTGAGTTGTTACTTCATATACAGTGTTCCCTGCCTTACATATTCAGTACATTATCTCGTACTAATGTCCCTTACAGGGGACCTGCATTTCATGCTGCTGGTACAGGTACTAGTAGATCTCCCCAGTAGGAGTACAGGACATTCAGCTGTTGTTACCAAGCTCCAGGTTGCTTCGGGGCTTTGTGTATGTCTAGAGATTATTTGTTTGTATTGTACAGTTTGTTGAGGCGGGGCCTATCCTAACCCTTATCAGATATTTTTTCTTTATCTAAAGACTTTGTAGACTATTTAAATTAAAGTGTAGTCATGTCTCGTACTTTAGACACCGTGGCCCCAACGGCCTAGTCATATGCATTTCCTTTATTCTTAGTATCACCGTTTATTTTCTTAAAGACATGTCAAACATAGAAATCCTTCATAATATGTACAGAAAGCGCATAGATACAGGTTGGTTCTCCCGGGCCTTATCGGCAATGGGTGCCAGTCCGCCCTAACAGGATTTGGGGGCGTGACACGGACCCTGGTTTTGGGTTTCCAACATATCTCAGGTTGCATGAGAATTCAGGCCACTTGTAGTTCAAAATGCTTGATTTTACGCATGATTCTAAAAGAATTCAAAAGCTATCCCAATATCGAATTATGGAGAAACTAGAATGCTTGGGAATGAGATTTTGAGAGTAAATGTTAGAATACAGCTGAGTTTTTAAAATTGAGCCCACCTACATATCCTGGGACTTAGGAATTAGGTTGCATGTAGTTCGACTCTACCGGTTGAAGAGGAAATCTCTTATTCTGAGATGACCTCCAGTTCAAGAGGAGTGACAAACAAATCGAATTATGAAAAAGAGGGTTACAACCTCTTAATCATAAATGTGGCGCGCTTCACATCCATAATTAAGAACTTACATGGACATAATTTCCAAAACTCTTGGTACATTGTCACTCGGATTGGAAGATAGCCTCCGGTGAGAGTTGAGATTATCTGGATGCGAAACTAAAAATTGACAGACTCGAAGAAATACCCACATGCCTTCTGACAGGAGTGTGGTTGTATTGTAGTCGTAGTCGCTTCCCAGCTCGTGTCCGAAGGGTTTAACGCCCCTCTTTTCAAACTATGTCCCAGTTTGCTGCTAAGAACAAGTTTCACGTTGTACTGCATCCTACTTGATGACCTCCACACCTGTGATTCGTTTTGAGAATTCACCCTTTCGGATGCTCTCAATATAGCAAAAACAAAATGTTATTAAAATCATAATTTGAATTAGAGATGGCATTTTGTACCACATTGATATGTATTCTTCTCTTTGGTGTAATAGATAATGAATCAATATGAAACAATCATTATATAGCCCTCTCAACAACTTGAAGATAAAATGGTCTTCTTGACAATGAATATGCAATGGCTCTTTCGGCAACCAGAAATAAAATAGCTTTGTCGGCGATGAATATGCAATGGCCCTCTTGGCAACTGGAAGTAAAATAGCCTTGTTGGCGATGACTATGCAATTTCCCTCTCGGCAACTAAAAATTGAATAGCCTTATCGGCGATGAATATCCGATGGCCCTCTCGGCAACTGAAAAATCAAATAGCCTTGTCGACGATGAATATGCAATGGTCCTCTCGGCAACTGTAAAATAAAATAGTCTTGTCGGTGATGAATATGCAATGGCTCTCTCAGCAACAGGAAAATAAAATAGCCTCTCTCCACAATGCATGATGAAATGGACTTCTCAGCAAACTTGAAAGTAAAACGACTCTCTCCACGATGCATGATAAAATGAGCCTTTCAGCAACTTGAAAGTAAAATGACTCTCTCCGTGATGCATGATCAAATGAACCTTTTAGCAACTCGAAAGTAAAATGACTCTCTCCAAGATGCATGATAAAATGAACCTTTCAGCAACTTGAAAGTAAAATGACTCTCTCCGCGATGCATGATAGCCTTTCAGCAACCTGAAAGTAGAATGACTCTCCACGATGCATGAATAAATGAGACTTTCAGCAACTTTAAAGTAAAGTGACTCTCTCCGCGATGCATGATGAAATGAATCTTTCAGCAACTTGAAAGTAAAGTGACTCTCCGCGATACATGATAAAATGAATCTTTCAGCAACTTGAAAGTAAAATGACTCTCTCCGCGATGCACGATAAAATGAATCTTTAAGTAACTTGAAAGTAAAATGACTCTTTCCCCGATGCATGATAAAATGAATCTTTCAGCAACTTGAAAGTAAAATGACTCTCTGCGATGCATGATAGAATGAATCTTTTAGCAACTTGAAAGTAAAATGACTCTTTCCACGATGCATGATAAAATGAGCCTTTCAGCAACTTGAAAGTAAAATGACTCTCTCCGCGATGCATGATAAAATGAGCCTTTCAGTAACTTGAAAGTAAAAGGACCCTCTGTGATGCATGATAGAATGAATCTTTCAGCAACGTGAAAGTAAAATGACTCTCTCCGCGATGCATGATAAAATGAGCGTTTCAGCAACTTGAAAGTAAAATGACTCTCTCCGGGATACATGATAAAATGAGCCCTTCAGCAACTTGAAAGTAGAATGACTCTCCACGGTGCATGATAAAACGAGCCTTTCAGCAACTTGAAAGTTAAATAACTCTCTCTCCGCGATGCATGATAAAATGAGCCTTTCAGTAACTTGAAAGTAGAATGACTCTCCGCGATGCATGATAAAATGAGCCTTTCAGCAACTTGAAAGTAAAATGACTCTCTGCGATGCATGAGATGTGATAAATTGCTAGGGATTTGAGTGAGATGGAACTATTTATGCCCCGGCTATTATCTCGTAGATAAGACCTGCAAAATTTCTCTACATCCACAGAAAATTTCTTAGTCTCAAAGTAAATTGATCTATGTTGATTCTTCCGTTGTCTACTCCTCGTCTTGTCCCCCGTTGAACTGCTTTGATTTCCCACCTCTTGGTAGACAGAAGGCAGAAAATACACATTTGACAAAAATATTCGACGTGTTAGAAACAACAATATTTTTTTTAAAAAAAAAGTTTTTTTGAGAAAAGATCACTGCCAATTGTCATGTTACGTAAAGCTTAGATGAACATGTTCGGCTTTTGACATAGATTCCTTGATATGTCGCGGTTGTCTTTGAATTCCTGATCAGGCTGAGAATCCTTAAGATGGCTTTCAGATTTGTAACAATGCTTAGCAAAATTTTGAGGGCAACCTCAAAATTTTTGTCCCAATTTAAATGTTGTAAGTGATCGATAACTTATCAGAAGCACTTTGGGCATTTTTGAGATCTTTCTCAAAGATTCTGTCCCAGTTGAAATTTTATCATGCTCTGAACTTCGATTTGTTGAAGAGGGACCTCTTTGTTCAGAATTTTAGAGTTTCTCTTAGAAATTCTGTCCTGGTTTCCTTTATAGGAGTATGACCGAGCCGTTGTGGCGCCTACATATCCCGTTGGGGCAAGAATCAGGCCAAACATAGTTCCCTCTCGGGAGGTAGAGGAAAATACAATTTTCAAATAAGAAAATGACCGACGCTGACATAGGCCGCCTACGTATCTCATTCTTGAGAATTCAGGTCAAACGTAGTTCCAAGGTAAAAAAGATAATAAATGGGATAAGGGGATGACCGAGGCCGACATAGGCTGCCTACGTATCTCATTATTGAGAATTTCAGGTCAAACGTTGTTCATTACAAAGGAGGATAATCTGATAACAAACATAGAAATGATTACAAGTCAATCATGCAATTACAGGGAAAGAGATAAAAGAAAACTCTGAATCTCCAGACATAGTGCCTCTTGATAGCATATGAGTTGATCGTCAAGTTGTGGTGAGCGATGTGTGTGCTAAATCCTGATACATCGTGGCATGACCAAGTGAATATGTTAACGTACTCTTCGACAAGTTGATGAATTTTTCCTTCGAGTCTCTATCAAATGATTATTGATTCTGACTTCTCAGGTGTTTTCATTTCCTCAGATTTCCAGTTTCAAGCTTGAGTTGTTTCAATTTTAACAAATGGCTCGGAAGTCACGGTCTCTTCATCATACTCTTCGAACACTTCTTTAATATTCACCTCATTTTGTTCATTCAGCTTGTGACATGAAATAATATGACACTTTTTTTATTTTTTATTTTTATTTTTTATGTTATTTTATTTTACTAAAATCATAAACAATTTTTGTTTAGATAGCAAAATTGAAATAAGAAAAGTTTCGTTAATAAAAGGAACTTTCAACTGAAAAGAAAGAAAGAAAGAGAAATTTTGGCACAACAATAGGGCAATTTGCCTTTTTCAAAATATGACGAGAGAATTAAAGCATAATGAAGTAAAATAATAGAAAAGGTGGGCCTCGAGCCTCTTTGTGCTACCACTAATTTTGGAAATAATATAAAAGAAATCTTTATCTATCAAGATGATCGAAGAATCAGAAGCGGAGTGGATGTATAATCAATCATTTGCTCTCTCAACACGGTGTCTTGTACCGTCTAGTGTCTCGGTAAGCGCAACACCATCTCCTTTGTATGTCCAGTTATTTCACTCAACACAGATCAATTCTAAATACCTGTTGAATGGAAATAACTCAAAAGATAAATGTGTTAGTCCTTATTCGTACTAAATAATGCAAAATATCACATAGAAGAATAAACACATAATAGTTGCATTGTTTGAAGACATACTAACCCATGAAGATAGGAAAAGGTAAAGTAGGTGAAATCTTGCCTATTTAAATTCAAGATTTGTGATTCAGGGAGATGTTTTGACAATATCTCCTCACATTTTTTGAAATTGATGACTCTTTTGTAAGGAAGGATGATAGAGAAAAAATAAGTTTTCTAAAATGAGGGGCTGAGCCTTGAGAGGCTGCCTACGTATCTCACGAAGGAGAAATCAGGCCTTCATAGTTCGGCGAGCTTGAATATTTTCCTAATTGAAATTAAAATTCGCCTCTTGTCAAATGAAAGAGTAAAATTTTAGAATTTCGAGAGTGGGGTTCGATTTTGTTGAGAAACTTGAGACTCAGAGAGTATTTGGACGAACTTTGATAGTGACTTGACTTATGTGCTTGAGGGATTCTAGAAACTTTCGAAAAGAAGTGGACTAGAATTCTTCAAACAAAGTAACATAATCACACAAATTGTTATAAAATATATCACATAAACAGATATTGCGCTACCTAAACAAATATACGACCCTTTTGTGCCAAGGGTGGGCTTAATGATTTGAAGGATGTATACGTAATTTTAAACATTCCATTGCCCCAAAAATATTTATACAGGCTTTATGAATAAACTCAATAGAGGTACATAATATGGGAAAGGGATACAAAATAATCAGTCCCACGCAGGGGTATAGTCCTAAGCTAAACCTTTGTGGAAGATTTCTTCTTCTCGGCGTCTCTGAACGTCTTTGGATGGGATACCCTTTAACCAGTCTTCTTTTGATTAAAATGTGTTATTAAAATTAACTCCCAACCTGAGGGGCAAAGGTTCGCCAAATAACATATATATCCTTCAAATGTAAAACACATAAGCATGATCGTCCATTTGGGCCGGGGGCCACTTTGAACTCAAGGTGGTCTTTCTAATGGGCCCAACACGCTTTACGTGCTGGGTCGTCTTAGGCCAATGCTTAGAAGTAGGGATTTGGCTTCGCTCTATACTAGGTGTCTAAGAGTGAGTTTCGAATGAACCGGAAACCCAGGCAGACAACCTTGGTTGGAAATCATGACAACCATTGGACGCCTTACGAACTAATAAATTGCCACTTATTCCGACAAAGGGTTAAGTATTTGAAAATCTAGCTGCGGGTTCGCAAAACTATCTTCCCAAATACAAAGATATAATAGAAAGTGTTATGACATGTAAATGACAATTAATATCAAAATTTAAACAAATAAGGAATAAAAGGCAATTATTAATTACATTCCGAATAAATAGTTAGTCAAACAAATCCTAATCTAATTGTTATAATATAATATTTTCCTCAGCAGAGTCTCCATTTCTGTTAATTCAAAAAATAAACTTTGGATTTCAACAATTCGATTTAATACTTAATTAATTTAAGTACAAATCAAATTCTCGAAATTTGAAAGAGTCGCCACCTAATTTTAAGGATAATTAGGAAACCAATAAATATTTTAAAAGACCCAACAGAAAAATCTTTAAAATATACCAAAGGAAGGATTCGGGCTCAATTTCCACTTTGAGAAGAATTCAATCACTCAAAATGGCCGTTAACGTGCGGTCGACTGACAATTAGGAAATTGACTAACTTTTAAAAGATTTGATAGACTTGAAAAAGTTGACTAGTTTAAAAGTTAACTAATTTTGAAAGAATTGGCTAAATTTGAAAAAATTTGACTAAATTTGAAAGAATGTTGACTAAATTTGAAAGACTTGACTAAATTTGAAAGAATTTGACTAAATCTGAAAGAACTTGACTAAACTTGAAAGAATTTGACTAAACTTGACTAAATTTCAAAGAAATTGACTAAATTTGAAAAAAATTGACTAAACTTGAAGGAAATTGACTAGGTTTAAAAGAATTGATTAGATTTGAAAAATGACTATCTTTGCAAAATTGGCTAAGTCTGCAAAGTTGACTAAGTTCGAAAATTTTGACTAAGTTAAAAAAAAATGACTAAAGTCTAATTTCATAGAAAGATTGTCTAACATCAAAGAGAGATCAAAAGAAGAAATTAACATAAATGGCAAACAGGTCGGGGAAATTAATTAGATTAATCACAAATAGTAGTACAAATAACGTTAGAGTTAACATCAAATAATAACAAATATCATAAACAAAAGGATGAACTCAAGAAAGCAATTAAATAGAAATTGGGCTTGGCAGGCCCAATTTTCAACCACCTATCCTAGTGCTAAATTAAAAAGCTTGGGTCTGCTTGGCCCATAGTCTCCAAAGCGAGGGCTGTTGAAGATTGAGCCTCTTGGCCACTTTTACTGTTGTATATCAGTGTAGTATATACACTGTTACCAGTATATATACAACGTTTGAACAATCTATTTTCCTGGAAATTCGGCCCACAAGGCCTCTTGAGCCGCCCTTGCTACTGCTCCTGCTAAATGGGCTTGTGGCCTATATCCTTTCATATACACTCAGTGTATATCTGCTGCATATTAGTGTTTATCAACGTATGTATGCTGATTTTATACCTTCAAAACCTATATTTCAGCTTCCATTAACCCTGTAGACTATTCTCCAAAGCCAAGAAAGGATAGACATCGGAAATGCAAGGATAAAGTCCCAATGGACTAGGATGGAAATCACATGCATCACAAAGAATAAATATGAGCATCAACCCATATAAAAAGAGTACAAAATAAAATAGAAGACATGCACTGCATCAATGAAGTCAAAATAATAGCAAGGTCATTCAAAATAAAAAAAGAAAATAAGCTAAATGCTAGGAATAGCTAACTTCAGGATGCATAACAAATTGTTAAGCAGATATATCATAAAAGATGATCTAAAGCATCCAACAAACCACACCACATTAAGGCATCCAACAAATCACGCGATATTAAATATAAAATTAAGTAACATACATTCAAAGTGACTTATATCCACATTCGACTAACACTTAGTATCAATGTGACAACCATTCAGAGATAGTGGTGCCAAAGAGAACACCACTGCTCTGAGAGAAATAGCTCCTAAATCACGAATTCGTATCAGGACAAAATAAACATACATGGATTTATACTAACATGACATAAGAACAAATAGAACACCGTAACTTGAAACCTAACTTTAACTAGACCAATTCACATCAAGTCAATTTTCATACTTAATACCAACTACACAAATAATTCTTAACAAATCTTGACTCGAAAGAATTAAAGACCAGGAGATAAGCTACTAGACATGAAATCTGAAAGAAAACTTTAATTCTTAACCAAAGTTCATGCTTACTAAATGAAACAACCTCTTATTGTGAACAACAAAACATGAAACACCAACTACGTACCAAGAAATAGACCATTTTTATCCCTTTTAAAGGGCTGACAGAAATAACATCAGAAGGGAAGCTTTAAACTCAAAAATAACATGTAACCAAGCAAAAGACTCGCATTATAATGACATCTCTGAAGTCAAACATCTTTTTTTCTAAAAAAAAAAAGCAGAAAATATGACAAGGAGTTGTCATGACTTAACAAGATACAGTAAGCATGCTTTGAGCCATAAATAGAAATAAATGATTAAGAACTTGTATTATTGAAATGAAACCACGTAAAAGATGCAGCTAAAGCAACACGGCATCATTAGCAGCTACACCTTAACAAGAAAGAAAACAGAGAACAGGCTTTCAACACTTTTCTACAATTTCAACATAATAGAGACATGAATGTTGTTGCTTTTAACCAAAGAACTCAGATTTCAGATAAAATCTGACAGAAACCAAAGCAAATGACCTCGAAAGCATACTAGATAGGTCGTGTTCACAAGAAAAAGGGTTAAAAGCATCTTAAAGGAACAAAACTATCATCAAAGATGAATTGTAACAAGGTTTGAACATTATAGCATGTTTTTGAATGAAACAGTGAATAAAAACGACAACAATATTCTTAGCCACCTAATAGTGAACAAACAAGATGTTGACTGTATATTTAGCCTAACACAGTCACCTCAAGACGTATCAACTTGAACATCACTATTCCCATATCTAATAGCAACCAGAATCATAAAATTACACACATCATCATTCAGACGAGGATATTACCTCTTTAGGAGCAGCGACTGGGACTTCAAGCTCGTACGGGACTGTCTATCATCGAACAAAATTGTCTCCTAACTTCAAAGCTAAAGAATTCTCAGCTCCAAGAACCCTCGAAATTGAGCAAGCTTTTCTAAAAATTTGTTTACTCTAAATGGAGATTGGATGTGTTTTTAGGTAAAGGACAGCTGTGAGATTATTCTAGGGTTTCGAATTAAGAACCACGGCTGCCCCAATAGTGAGGAAGAAAAGGGATTATATAGCCCCAAAATTAGGGCTAAATAGGAGGGAAAATACCTGGGCAAAATGGGGAAATTGGGAATGAATTTAGGGGTTTTATAATTCAAATTCTTCAAGGAGTATAATGATAACTCAAATCCTCAACAGATTTGAGGATTCGACCATCGATATGTGAGGGCAAGCATATGATTGATACACCTAGAAATGCTCTCCAACGGCTTCATACTGAGAGGAACAAGGATGAGCCACGTAAGGTACGAATTGGGGGAGGGAACCGTTGAGGGATTTGGAATTTAGTTGGGTTTGCTGGTCTTCTTCATTGGTCGATAAAGAAGAAAGGGAGAGAGAGAAGTGCACGCTCAAAGGAGAAAAAAGAAGGAAAAAGAGGAAATTGGTGGCGCATGGACCTCATGCATGACATATATATGTATTATATGTATATATGGCTGAAAATAAGGGAATTTGGGCCGGTATAGGGAATTTGGGCCAAATTTAGGGGTCTGAAATATGGACCAAAATGATCCAATTGAGATCCCAAAAATGGGTTAAAGGGGATGGGAAAATTTATTTACGAATTGGCCAAATTTGATTGCAATTTTGGCCAATTAAATATAGTCAAATTGAATTCGATTGACTAATTTGACCATATGATAAATTAATACAAATTAATTTAAGAGCTTTCAATATTATCAACTTGAACTAATTAGATTAATTACAAAATAATAATTCTTCAAATAAAAATAAAATTTATTTGAGAAAAAAATATTTTTTGTATTTTCAAAAGCTAGTTAATTCAAATTGTTAAAATTAAAAGCTCAATGATTAATTTATACTGTGGAGGGTAAAAATTGAATGTCAACAATCGTAACATGGATGGGATAAAAAAGTCAATTTGAAATTGGATAAGAGTTTTGGAAAATGTTTTCCTTAACTTTTTTAAGGAAGTCATTTTTCTTAAATTTGAGAAAAATAAGTTGAGTTGAAAAATATTTTACAAGACATTTAAGCCAACCAAATATGAGAAAGTGAAAAATCATTCATTGAAAAATATTTTCTTTCATATCAAACACATCCCTATAAGCTGTAAAAATTTTGGCACCTAACTTAAAGTTTTGGTGAAAAATAAAAGTTTTTTTTATATACTTTGTTTTGGTGAAAAATAAAAGTTCTCTTTTACGATTTAGGACTAGTTAATAAGTTTTTTAGGGACCAGATTTAATATCTTCACAATAAAATATATAAAAAAGGATCAGAACATAATCTTGTCCCAATACATACATAGATAGGACTATTAGCTAGATGGAACTATTAGCTAGTCCCTAAATGTTGGTCTTAAATAAGTGTTTTTCTTCTAGTGAAGACTACTAATATGGCAGAGGACTAGACTCGATTGTATATCTGAGAAAATGTCAGATTGCATGGAGTTTCTTTGTTCAGCATATCAGATAGGGGAGCTCAATTCACTACCCAATTCTGAAAGTCCTTTCAGAAAGGCCTAGGTTCAAATAGGTGAACCTTAGTACTTTTTTCCACCCTCAGACCGATGGCCAGGTGGAGCATACAATATAGGCCTTGGAGGACTTGTTGAGAGCATATATCATTGACTTCAAAGATAATTGAGATGACCACTTGCCCCTAATTGAGTTCGCCTACAACAACTTTCATTTGAGCATCCAAATGGCTCCTGATGAGGCCCTCTATGAGAGGAGATATAGATCACCGATTGGATGGTTTGAGGTAGGTGAAGCAGGGTTGATTGAGCCAGACTTGGTACACTAGGCTATAGAGAAGGTAATATTATCCAAAAGAGATTGAGAACTGCACAGAGTCGCCAAAAAGTCCTATACTGATGTTAGGAGAAAGGACCTAGAGTTTGAAGTGAACGATTGGGTATACTTGAAAGTGTCACCCATGAAGGTGTAATAAGATTCTGGAAGAAAGAAAAGTCAAGTCCTCGATACATTGGTCTCTACCAAATAATGAAGATAGTGGGAAACATAGCTTATAAGTCAGAGCTACCACCAGAGCTGGCAACCATCCATCCGGTCTTTCACATTTCTATGCTTAAGAAGTATTTGGGAGATCCATCCTTGGTTGTGCCACCTGAAAGCATTGGAGTGAAGAATAGTTTCAATTTTGAAGAGATCTCGGTCCAAATTCTTGATCATCAGGTTTGCAAGTTTAGAAGTAAAGAGGTTGCATCTGTAAAGGTGTTGTGGATAAGTCAATTCATTGAAGAAGCCACATGGGAAGATAAAGAGGATATCAAAGCTAGATACCTGTGCTTTCTAATGATGAAATTGATGGTAATGATTCATTATTCCTATTCTTAGAGTTACTGTCTCATTATTGAGTTCAGTTTTTATCTTTGAGTTGATGCTCCTATTTAGTCTGTGAGTATTTGACTATGCATGTCTTCAACTGTATGTGTGTCTAATGATGATGTTAGAAATAGTCTTTCAATTCTGAATCATGAGCTGAAGTTGATTTCTGAAGTATGAGTATTTGAGCATCCGAGTATTTGAGTTCCTGATAGTGTTCCTTTGAGAGGTCTTTTAGTTGCTCATCATTCGAGGACGAATGATTCCAAGGGGGAGATATTTTGACACCCCATAACTCTATTCTTACATGCACCTATGTTCAATCCTCATTCTTATATGTGGGAAGTGGATTAGGATCATAAGAAACCTCTAGTACTTAGCAAAGTTCAAAACTTTTCTATGAATTGAGTTTCTAATATTAGATTATACAAAGGTCAACTTTAAATGATCATAACTCCTAACACATAGAATTATATGTCCCATGACCTACCAAATGAAAGGTCTTTGAATTAGCTTTCCAATACAATTGATTTCACCTCATTTGGAGTTTGGAGGAAAAAGGTTATGACCATTTCGTTGAAGGCTGCCAGAACAGAGTTATCTACGAAACCACACAGAGGCAGTGATTTAAAGTACAACCTGTCCACTAACTCATGGAAAAAGTTCTTGAAAATTCATTTTTGGTCTCAGATTTGATGGACTCATATATGGGTCGTAGATTGGGCTGGTGGAATCGATCCATAGACCCCAAAATTTTCCCCAAAGTTTACGGAATGGTTCTTATGGGTCGTGGAAGTTTCTATGGGGCATATGTGGGCCCATAGACGACATTGACAGTTTTTAAGAAACGTTGTTTTGATCATTCCCACCCTCTCAAAGCCTAACCTGACGTTTTTACACCTAAATAAATTCCTAAACATATCAACCCTTTTTACGCTAAAAACACCTTTTCCAACTTAGGTTTTAAGGGAGAAAAAGGCTAGAGTTTGAAGATAATCTTGTGAGTTCCCCCAAGTTGGGTCAAGATTCAAAACTTTCAAATATATAAGGCTAACCAAAACATGGATTATGTTATTCCATGTACCCCATAACTCGAATTGATGGAGTTGTGAGTGTGTTGCGTCTCTCATGAATGTTTCTTGAAGGTTTTTCTGAAATCCTAATGTATTCCTATATTATCTTGCATGAATTATTGTTTTCATGAATTAAATACTTGAAATAGATGATTTTGTCTTACTACATGAACACTAGCATGAATTCTTATTATTTTTAATATTTCACTTAAATGGGTATGGATAAGTATAATTTCAGCCTAAAGAGTTTATGGAGTCCCTAAATGCTTTAACTCTACTTTTGTTTTCCTGAATGCTATGAGTTAGAATAATGCATGATAGAGTCTTTATGAATGTAGAATTGAAACTTAAAAGAATGTAACCAAAGAGTTGATAGTTGATGTGATGAATTGAGTTGACAAATGTCCAATAAAACTAAATGAATTAATTAACCATAGGATTGATGTCTTATTGTTAGGCCCCGTAGTTAGCTAAGCGGAGGTCATCTGTCCAGTCGGGAAATTTGTTGTGATCGTCGTATAGTTTAAA
>JAPFFP010000002.1:4755366-4768284 GCA_026153255.1 Solanum medicagineum
ATTAAACAATGAAAGAATAATTTATAATCAATTTTTCACTTCCGTTTAAGGAAAAATGGTATGTGTGAGTCATTTTTATAAGGAAGAATATATCAACCCTAAATTTCAAAGTTGAAAAGTATATCAGATTCTTTTCCCTTTAAACATTGACATAGTTTAGGATTATTATATATTATTAGAATTACGATCGTTGAGTCATAATTAAATAGAGAGGCATGAAATATGCATAATGAAGTCTCTGCCCCACGTAAAAAGCAAGAAAAGAAAACATAATGAACTGAATATTGTTCTATAATTAGGGAATTTTGTTTTAACTCCCATATGAAAAGTGGTCATTTTTCACAACAGTTTTAAAAATATTTTTCAAAAAATAACTGTTGAACACGTGGATTGTAGTGATTGATGGTATTTAATTATAAAACGAGCATTGAACAGGTCCGAAGGCCATACTTACAAACAGAAAAAAGGTCCTCATACACAATCTTGTTTGTGTTAATTTGTGTCAAAGTTATTAGATTCAAAAAAGATGCCAAGTGGGACGCTTGATGTTCATCTTGTAAGTGCCAAAGGCCTTGAAGACCAAAATTGGCTCAGTATGATCTTCACTAACTCCATCTTCCAATTCTATATTTATCATGATTTCTGATGATCTGAAAGTTGTTCTCTTTTACCTTTGCCCACCCAAATGATACCACATCTTGCTTCTTGCTTTCTTTTTGACAATTGATGGATTGATTTTGTTTTAGATCTTAGTTTTATGCATGCAAATAATATATATTTGTATTACCTATTCTCTTTGTTTCAATCTATTTATCTGATTCTGAGTTAATAAAATAATTATTGCCTTCGTTTTGAAAAACAAAGAGCTAATTTGACTTGGTATAGAGTTTAAAAAAAAAAAATTATTAGTTTTTGTAATTTTAAATTAAAGTTATATTAAATGTACCAAAGTGTTTTTTGATCTTGTGGTCTTAAACATATCATGTGAAAAACTAAAATCAAGTTGTTACCAAAAAGGAAAAAAAAAGTCATTCTTTTTGGAACAGACTAAAAAAAAAAGGTCAATTCTTTTTTCAACGGATGAAGTGTATAATCAAATAAAAAAGATTTTTGTAACTTATAATTTTAAATTAAAGATATGTGAAATGTATCAAAATGTTCTTTAATCTAATTGTGTTAAACATGTCATGCAAAAAGTTAGAATTAAAAAGTTTGGAGAAAAAGAAAGAGACATAATGTGCACATGTGTGTCAAATGAATATACTCCTTTTATTTCAATTTATATGATGGAATTTTACGTTTAAAAAAGCCATAAATATTTATGTGGCTATAAATCGTGGAAAACATGAACATTATAAAATGAAATTGTTTAATAAATATATAAACATATCATTGTTTTGATACTGACTACTACAGAAAACGAGTCATATAAATTGAAACTCCGATTGTAAATTTCATATCTCTTAGTTTTATGAATTTGATTAGTTGGCTTTTGGAATTTGAACAGCTAACATGAATTGTTATGTGATCATCACTTGTCGGACTCAAACGAAAAAAAGTAGTGTTGCATCAGGTATTTTCATTAATTCCTTCAATTTATACACCTTATTAGTGTAATTTTATTTTTTATAAAGAAAATACATAATGTTAATTTCCATGCTCCATTTTTATCCTCTTATAGAATCAATAACTAGAAGCAAATTACTTATATGCTATGCTATTTATGTTTACCCTCATCGATTTAATTATAATTACTGTTGTCTACCCATTATTTATGACTTTGTCTTTTAATTTAAGGTTCAAGTGAGATAGATCATGTAAAAATATGACATTTGATCTGATTCAAATACAAACATTAGTTTAAAAAGTAATTTCTCAAGTTTTATAAAGAGAACTGCATGCCCAGTACTAGATAATCTCACAGGGTCCTCAAAAATAAGTACATTCTGAACAATAGCCCTTCCAACAACTCTGACTAGAGATGATGCACTGTTAAAAAATAAAGATTCTTTTTTCAGTAGTTAGTGAACAATTTGTTATAAAATATAATTTATTTATTTTTTTACTTATTTCGAATCGAACCAACTCACTCAGAATTCACATTGAATTAAATAGTGAAAAAAATTCTAATTTTATCATATGAAACATTTACTATTCCCCTTTTCTTAAAAAAAAAAAAATTCACATTGATTTAATTAAAAAAAATATATCCATTGAACATTTTCCATAGTAATGGTTGATAAGACTTGCTTTAGTATTACGCAACACTTAATTGGTCTGTTTATATATCAGTGTAGTTTGTCATGTTATATGTTAATTATTGTTTTGGTTGTTAATATCATTTTATGAATTATAACATAAGAACTTTTTACACTATATGAAAGTTTTCTCAGTCTAAATAACTCAATATTAAGTTGCTTTCTACAGGTGCAGGAACTAAACCTCGATGGAATGAGAACTTTCTTTTCATCATCACTGGTGATGTTGAAGAGATCACCCTCAGGATTATGGACAAAGATACTTTCAGTTCTGATGAATTTGTTGGGGAAGCAACGTAAATAATCTTTTATACTCTCTTCATTTTAATTAATTTGTTTGATTAATTTTAACTTCACATGAGCTTTAAAAATAGGAAAAATTTTTGTATTTTATAGTCTTAAACTAAAGATATATATTTTTTCCTAAACTGATGATCTTAAATATATATCATGAAGAGTTAAAATTTAAAACTTTTTTTTTATAAAAAAAAATAAAATAAATGAAAAATGAGGAAGTATAAATTTTTATTTTTTTTTTTCATTCATGTCTAGGCAATCATTTTGGTCTATATTTTGTGTTTTTATTAATGGAAACAGAATTCCCTTAGAAGAAGTGTTGCGCCAAGGAGAGGTGGCAGAACGCGCTTACAATGTCGTCAGGGAAGGAAAATTTCATGGAGAGATAAAAGTCAGCCTCACCTTCACATCTGAGGTAGGGATGGCAATAGGGCGAGATGGGGCGGGTGCATGGTGGGTTGAGCTTAATTCGTAATTTTTTAAATCGATTCGCCTTATTTTATTGCGTTAATTACTCTATTCATTTCAATTTATCTTTCTTACATTAAATACCAATCAAATTCAAGAAGATAATAAAATTTTTGAATTTAATAGTGTTAAATTAAAAATATGAATATTGTATCAAAATATCTCTTAATTTTGTGATATTAAATATATCACGAAATTGTTAAAGTCAAAAGAGTTTACAAATTAAAAAAGAAAACAAAAAAGATGCATTTATTACAAATTAAAAATAAAAATAACATGAGCAAAATGAAAGAGAGAGCAATCTCGAGTATGACTATGCTAAGACTTCCGAAAGAAAAAATTATAACCCTCTTTATCTCAATTTATATCACAATTTTCACTTTTCTACATTCAAAATTTTTTAGTTATTGGATGTAAATTTGTATATAAAATATTTTAAATATTCGAAAACTACAAAAAAAAATATTAATATAATAATTAATAATTCAAAATATTTAAAAGAACAGTAAAAAAGTGACAAAATAATGATTTTTTTTAATTAACTCTCAAAATTTGAACAGATTGTTATTTGCAAAATAAAAATAGTTATGTGTTATAAGTTAAACATTTTACTATCCATATATATAAGGAATTGATTTCTTGAATATTCAGTCAACCAATAGTTATTCATTATTATTTAAAATGAAAACTTTATAAAATACTCTCTCTTAAATTAACTAAATTTTGAGATTTTTTCAATGTTCAAAAATAGTTGAATAGTTCAAAGTTCAAAAATAGTTCAAGATAAATGTTTGAAACTTTTTTCATATTTGTCCTTTCATTTATTGAAATTTTATATTTTTTGGGAGATAAATTACAGGACATATTTATGATTTCACAAATGGCAACAGTGGAAAGTAAGGCGTAAATTTTTTTTCGAATATTTTTCTTAATATGTGTATATTAAAATTCAATTAAAATGGGACAGAGGGAGTAATAACTATTGATTGAGAGATTATTTGAAAAATTCTTCCTCCCTTGCAGTCGGGTTCTCATGTAAGAAGTGATGAAGGAGAATATGGTGGACGTAATAACTACGGAGGATCTGATGAAGATGAGCCTCGTGGACATAGAAACTCGCATCGTGACTCTGATGAAGAAGAATATGGTGGACGTAGAAACTCGCGTGGTGACTCTGATGAAGAAGAATATGGTGGACGTGGAAACTCACGTAATAACTCCAGAGGAGATGATGATGATGATGACTATGGAAGTCGTAGACGATCAGGTGGTGGTCGTAGAGGAAATGACTAGATTACTAATCCCAGGGACGTTGAGTTTGGTTAAGCCCTTATTTTTTGCTAGAAATAATCCTCTAATACATTCTACACTAGTTGTTCATTGTTATTTTTATGTTTGTATTTACATTTTTGTGACACCATTATTGTTGTACTTGCTTGTGCAAAGCGCGATTATAAATAGTTTTATTAAGCTTAGAAATGATCTGGCCTTAATATCGGCCGAATAGTAAGAATAATATAAAGGAATTCTGGTAAAACTACAGTTTCTATATTGAAGTCACCCGTATTATTTTCGTTCTGTTTTCCTTTTCCTCCTAGCGATCAATTTATGCTATTTTGTTTTCATTTGCTTTTCTATTTTATTTTCAAGTTTTTCCTGATATTCTTCTTTGTTTTATTTTTGTTGGTTTTTTCGTTTCTATTTCTTTTTGTTATTGCTTTTGGCTGATGTATCTCATATTGGCATAAAACTAAAGCTTAGTACTTTGATTTTAATGGTTAAGTATTGGGTATTGTAACTTAAAATTTTGAAGTTGCTCTTTATAAGCCGCGAAAACTTAGTCCAAGATGGGATACAAAGAAATCAGGAAGTATCAAGCTCACAACCTACACAGGGGTAAAAAAAGAAATGAGTACCCAACAACATGGTAGCCAACAAATAAATTTTAAGCCCTAAGTAAAGCAATGAAGAACACAAGTACTCCTATCATCCCAACCACATACTTCAACAACTACAACCCTGCACGCAGGAAAGTCAGCATACAAAATATACATATCCCCGATACAAATATATAATAAAACAACTGATAGTTTTCAAATATTTATAAGTACAAAATTAACTAATATATCACACTTCATACAGATATCCACATCAATGTAATGAGTAAAATGAGATGGGATATAATGATGTGCAAACGATACAATGCAATGTCAAGTAATTATGATGCATGTCATTCCTATTATACACATCTACTAATCACATCAAATAGAAACCCATAGGATCTCACATGGATCATGTATCTGTCGAAAAACACTTCAACCGCTAGAAAAGACCTCATTAATATTATAATAACTCGTTAGAAGAGAACTCGATAAAATGACACTAGTCGAGAAAGACCTCGGCTCCAATTGAGAATATTTCTTTGTTATCACTTTCCATAAGCCAATGCAGATAAACATATGCAAAAAGTAAATAAATGAGTATGAAATGAAATTCATAATACAATGTCATATAGCTCAACATTCACATCAATATCATCAATCAAAGATTCACAATAATTACATAATTTCTCATATGCATTCAACATTAGCACATCAATCACAAAACCACCTCCCCGTAGCATCCCAATTACACAAATAGAAAATACAAGATTCATCACTCTTAACTACTAATGTGTCATCAAAATACAACACTTTTGATGCTTAAAACTTGGAATTTTGTGTATTCTCAAAGCGATGTTAGTAGATTTGATGTGTTTTTATGTTTATTTTGCAGGATTACAAGGTTGGCATGATTTTGGGCTAAGTGTATAGGAATTTAAATATTTGCTATTCTATGACACCCTTTACGGGTCGTGAATGTTTCCACGGGCCTAGAGTAGGTTTCGTAGCAAAATTCAGTGAAGGGGAGATTTCTTAAGTTGAATCTACAAATATGCAGACAAGCCGTAAAACATTGTACGATTCATAGATTGGTGTCGTACCCTGAGGATCAAAAAGTGGGGAGTTGCTGAAAAGTCATTAGATGAAACCCTCTAGGGGCCGTAAAACTTTATACGGCCCGTAGATAGGTTTTGTAGAACTCAACCCCAGATTTGCATATGGAATCCTCGAAGCCCCGATTACGGGCCATAGAACTTTATATGGCCCGTAGTGTCTGCCGACCGAGTTCTCCTATTTTGATTTGGCTTTATATTCTAAATACTATAAATAGGTATTTTAGGTTATTTTTCATTGGAGACAGTAGAGAGTCAGTAAGAAAAAGTGAGAAACATTGTGAAACGCTTGGGAAAACTATATTTTGTGTTCTTAATTTATACTTGTGATTTTTGTCGAAGAGCTTGGATTACTTGTTCTTAATTCTATTCTTATAAGTGCTTAATTTTATGCTATTCAAATATCATGATTCTTGCATCTACAATGATAATGAGTAGTTAAATCCACAACTAGGGTTGTGGAAACCATGAAGAACTAACAAGATAAAATTGAATAATACGTAATTATATTCTTGGATGGTGTGCATGCATGCATGTATTAGTTAATTCTCTTCATTTTGATTGTTTTTTAATGTGGCAATGTTAGAACTTGCCTAGTGTTACTGACTGTATCAAGATAGTAATGAATAGGAAAAGAGATTAATTAGCAGGATTCAATTGATGTTTCTCATCTAATCAACCAAACTGGATCAAGGTGTGGCTGTACTGGAACAATAGGTAATAGTAATGTCACACTGAGGGAATGAATTAAATCACATAAAGAAATTTACCTCTCTGGATCAAAGGGTTTGATAAACTTATCTTACCGTTCTGCATGCTACACACTAGAAAAGAATTTGATTATTTGGTAATACCAAGTTAGAAAATCATGGGGACCATAATTCCCTAGTTACTCTTCATATTGATTTCACACTTGTCTTAGTCTAGGATTTCTTTCTATAGTTTTATAACCCCCCACCCTTTGGGGAGATAAGTAGGTTAATCAACTCGAACTGCCTAGAATTACTCAAAGTCTATCATATTTCTTATGGGTTCGACCCTAATCTTGGCTAGGTTATATATCTTGACAACGACTGATTTAATCTTCAAAAATGAGGTGTAGCTTGGGTGACATCAACTATGAATTAGAAATTCATTTACTTTAGCCAAAAATCATGATCACTCTAATACCAAAGCTTTCCCCTTCCGATATGTTCGAGACCACTACAATCGAGTCAAACAATGACTCGCAAACAAATTTTGAAGCTATAAACACCAAAATCATGAAATTGAGGAAAAAGAGTAAATTGGTCCAAAATTCAATACTAAAAAATGAGCTTAAAATATGAAAAACTTTGTGTTAAAATTTTGCTCAAGATTTTTGAAAACAAATGGTGAAAAACATTTGAAAATTGAGTTAAAATCACTCCATAATCACCATTTTTGTCAAAAAATCGAATTCATGAAAAATCTCCAATTTTACCAATCGAAAATACTAGCTGATGTTAAAAGCAAGAATCGATTTATGGATAATGAAGATATAATTTGAAAATAGCTTACTCAATAATTTTCTCACAAAAAGTCTTTGAAAAATTACTTAGCCGAGCTTGGAAATGCTAGAAATGGTGAAAAAAAGAACATAAACCCGTCAATTTAGAAAAAGTCACTGTTTTAGGCATAAAATACTCTCCTGAACGCGGAGTATATCACGACCCAAAATTTAGGCGTGATGGCACTCACCTAACCCACCAAGGCAAGTCAGCCTAACACTTACTAATCCAAACATAACAATAATTGCGGAAGATGAATAGACTAATACAACAGTTAATCATATGAATACCGAACTACAACTATCCCAAGGACTGGTGTCACATGTACAGGCCTCTAAATATAGAATTCTCGAATAAAATACATGTTTTCAATTGTCTAGTTCTCTAATAGAACATAACATAATAATGGATTCCTTGAAGGTCAACTGTACACATAAGCAACTACGTTAAGAATAATCCAGAAGCTCGATCCTGTAACGATAAAATTCTGATCAGAGGGATCGGGCTCGCATCCTACAAAATGAAGCAAGGGGTGAGTACCAAACACACGGTACTCAGCAAGTGAACTACTAAACTTAAAATTAAGTAATATAGAATACAGATACCCCCAACACTCCAACCAAACCCCCACAACATGCATAAAATCAGTCTAACCTAACAGTTCACAATGTACAT
Organism: Solanum medicagineum; assembly: GCA_026153255.1. Taxonomy (NCBI): domain Eukaryota; kingdom Viridiplantae; phylum Streptophyta; class Magnoliopsida; order Solanales; family Solanaceae; genus Solanum; species Solanum medicagineum. Next base: position 4,763,589 of record JAPFFP010000002.1, read on the forward strand.
AGCATATAGCTCAATAACTACACCAACTATTATATATCAACGACACTAGGGATCAAGTGCATCTATCACAAGTTTCACAAAAAAGCACTCACATGTTTATAAATGATAATGAGGTGTAATATAATGCAATGCAATGTCAAATAAAATGATGCTTGTCTGTCCTAGTGATACACACCCATTGTCTGACAGTTCGGGACCCATGAGGGACTTCTAGTCCATACATCTATCCCGGCATGTGATACGACCCTCGAATCATAGTATCCGTCACGGCGTGTGACACGTCCCTCGAATCATAGTATCCCTCGCGGCGTGCAACACGACCCTCAAATCATAGTATCCATCACGGCATGTGACATGACCCTCGAATCATAATATCCGTCGCGGCGTACGACACGTCCCTCGAATATGGCACATCCTCTTCAATTCTCATTCTTTTTTCAGTCCACAGAATACTTGTCACAAAAGTCAATGCAAATAGGCATGTTTACACAATAATGAGAAAATGTCTTATTTTAATACAATGCACAGTTCACAACAACATAGTTCGGTTCAACATCAACACTAACTCAATACCTCAAAATCATTCTCAACACCTCACACGAGAAGAACAAGATTCTATATACCTAACAAAGGTTAAGAAATTCACTTACCTTATATAAAGTGTCAAACCACGTCAATTCCGAAGCTTTTCCCTTTCTATGACCCTCCAATTCACCAAGATATATTCAAATATAGCATCATAATTATATAATGAATCTAGCGACACTAAAATTAATTGATTCGGGTGAAAAGGGTAAAATGGTCCAAAAATTTCGTCGTTAGAAAAATACCATCAGAATCTGGAACTTTATACATGATAATGTTCCCTAAGTGATAAGAAATTCAACAGCTAAAACCAATTCAAAACGGAGCTAATATAAGAAAGAAATCGCATGTTAAAGTTTTGAAATATATTAAAAATACAGCAGCAAGATCACGAATTTTACCTCAAACAACGCACCAAAATCAATTTCTGAAACTCCCACGGTGTTTTCCTCAGAAAAATATACAATTTAGCATTTTGAATCGCTCAAATACAATCAAAATTGAGAGAGAAATCGTTGGTTGAAATCTGGGGAAAATTTTGCAACGTTCTACAAAATTCTGCAGCTTTAAGGGTTGGAAACCGGGTCTGCCATGTGGCAGGACCTTATTAGGCCACGTCACCCACTCGTTTCAGCATTTTCAGCAATTTGTGAAACTTAAATTCAATGCTCCGGCTTCATTTGGAGTCGAAAAAATACACTTCATATATGAAATCTGATTGGGAAGGACTCATCGGTGTGGTCAAAATTCTCATGGGAGATCGTTTTACTCCAATGTGGGTCCCATTTCCCAATATTAAAGACTACCGAAGAGACCAAAACACCCCTAAAAAGCCTCGGGAATTGAGAGAAAGGTCCTTCTCTACCAAAATCGATGTTCCGGATCCAATGGAATTATCAAAATCTCCAATTGAGGCCTCCTTGACCCAAAACCTAAGAAAGCTCATTTAAACTAGTTTCGAACTGAAAAACTCAAAATTTCTCAGAAGCTCAAAAAATTACAGCGAGGCCATTTCTTGCATTATTTTAACCATCTGGAACTATTAAAATTTTCAAAATTCCAATTCGAGCTTCCGAACCCCCACTGTTGACCGAAATCAAACTTTGGCTCCGGTAACAACTAAAAATGCAACTTCTAACCTAAAATCTTCATTTTAACGCCAAATTAAGTTATGCAAGTTCAGCTAGACCATATTTAGCATTCTGAAGCTGATGGAATCGACCAAATCACAATCTGACAATTGAAACTTAAAACGGCCCAAAAACTCAAATTTTCCAACTTAAGCCTTTAAAACTCTTTCATTTGCAAAACTCAAGCTTATCACTATATTTTCAAAATCTGACTTTTATCATTAGCCAATAATGACTCAAGGCAACTTTTAAGAAGGAAAAAAAAATAGTAAATTGGCTGAAAATACCAAAAATGACCTTCAGGGTCATTACAGGGTACAACACATTTAATCCTCCCCGAACATACAGGTCACCAAGCCAACACTTTCCGAATGCAGATCCCCTTCTACAAATGCAGAGGTCAATCGAACCACACTTCGAGAACGTGAGTGGAAGGACCGCAAACACAAGGCTTCGGTGATAGATATCAACAACACATATCCATAACACTCCATAACTCTATCCTTACATGCACTTATGTTTCAATATTCATTCTTATATATATGGAGTGGATTACGGTCATAAGAGACCGCTAGTACTTAGATGAGTTCAAACAATTTTCCTATAAATTGAATTTCTAGTGTTGGATTATACAAAAGTCAAATTTAAATGACTATAACTCTTATCACACAAATAATTAGGTGGTGTATGACCTACCAAATGAAAGGCATTTGAATTAGCTTTCCAAAGCCACTGATTTCACCTCATTTGGAGTTTGGAGTTAATTGTTATGATCATTTTACTACAAGCTGCCAGAGCAGAGTGTACTTACGAGATGACTTATGGGCATGTGGTTTGAGTTACAATCCGTCTGCTAACTCATGAGAAAAGCTCCTGAAAATCCATTTTTGAGCCACTAACTTGATGGACCAACGTACGGGTTGTAAGTTTTTTTATGAGCCACAGTTTGAGCTCGTGGACCCAATCCAGAGACCTCAACATTTGGCCAAAAGTTTATGAATTGGTTCCTACGACCCATGGAAGTTTCTACAGGCCGTAGGTAGGTCCGTGGACGACTTTGACTACATTTTTAATAAGGGTTATTTTTATCTTTTTTTCACTCTCTCAAAGTCTTGACTTGACGTTTTTATACCTAAACACGTCCCTAAACATAACCATTCAACTTTTTCACGTAAAACACCCTCTCCACCTTAGAGTAAGGTTTCAAGGGAGAAAAAGGCTAGAATTTGAAGATATTCTTGTGAATTCCCCCAAGCTATTTCAAGATTCAAAACTTCCAAGTATGTAAGGCTTACTAGAATATGAATTATATTCTTTCATGTGCCTCCTAATCCGAAATGATGGAGTTGTGAATGAACTTAGTCTTCCGTGGATGTTTCTTGAAGGTTTTTCTTAAATCTTAATGTATTTCTATATAATTTTGCATCATTACAGTTTTAATGAATTAAATACTTAAAATAGATGATTTTGCCTTTCTACATAAACCCTAGAATGAATTCTTGTTATTTTTATATACTGCACTTAAATGGTTATGCATGAGTATAATTTGAGTTAAAGAATCTATAGAGTTCCTAAATGCATTAACCCCACATTTGTATTTTGAATACTCTGATGTTGGATGATAGATGATAGAGGGTCTTTATAGGTCAACAAGCTAAATCCTAAAAGAATGTTCCTAACCAAAGAGTTGATAATTGATGTGATGAATTGAGTTGTCAAATGTTCATGAGATTAGTTGAATGAGTTAACCATAAGGTTGATGTTTTATGAGCATGTCGAGTCTTAGGAGGAGTATTGAGCACCGAATTAAGTAAGAGTAAGTCCAACTCGAACTCAATAACTACATAGCCGGTATAGGAGAGGATTGAACCATAAAATTGGATGTTTCCTACTATCCCAAAAAGAGGACTTGATGTTACTTATATTCTATCTGTTGATAGGATGTCCAATACCCTGGCAAGGTATTGGATGGATGTGGTAACGACATTACTTCGTTCTATCATCACCAGCTCATAAGTGATGGTTGTCGATTAGAAAAACTCCCAAATAGGTCTTGATAGTACTCTGAGTGGATTAGACTAGATGGTATATGAGTGGTCATTGTCCAAACTGCATTCTTACTTTAGACTCTTGACTTGTTTATTGAGTTTCCTACTTCTTGCGTTGAGCTATTTAAGTTGATGTTATTCTTTCTTTACATGTTTCTTTCTGCCATTTTGCAAACTCATACATTTCACGTGTTGGCGTCCATTTGGGCCTACATCTTTTCATGATGCAAAGACAGATACTAGCAGTCATCAACAGGTGCCCCGTTGAGGATCTATTTGCTTGCAGCTAATTGGTGAGCCTTCCTTTACTTTCAGAGGATATCATGTTCTTTTCTAGATTTAAGTGTACACTTATTTTATTCTGTTTTGAGGTAGTCATAGTTCTATCACTGGCACCACTTTGTCGACGAATGGTGGTTTTATAGACTAGACTGTTGAGTTGTGACTGGATTATGTTTTTGGCTAGTTTCATTCATATTAGTCTTACTCAGTTTGATTGCCATGTTGTTTGGCCTTTGGCCTTTGGCCTTTGTGTCACACCCCATGCCCCGTTAGGGTGGACTAGCACCCGTTGCCGATAAGGCCCGGGAGAACCAACTCGTACTATAGATTTACTTATGCTTGTCACATGGGATTCGCACCTCTAGCATGCTTTAAAATAGGCAAATAGTGATAATAAGTCAAGCAGAAATGCATATGACTAGGCCGTTGGGGCCCCGGTGTCTAATGTACGAAACATAACTTCACTTTTCCTATACATGGTCTACAAAGCCTCTAAGTAAAGAACAACATCTGGAAAGGGTCGGGACAGGCCCCGCCTCAACCAACTATACAATATGAACATAAACTCTAAACGTATACAAGCCCCGAAGCAACCTGGAGCTTGGTGATAGCAGCTGAGAATCCTGTACTTCTATTGAGGAGATCTACTTG
>JAPFFP010000002.1:4773845-4800481 GCA_026153255.1 Solanum medicagineum
TAGGCACTCGGCTCTTTGTGATACTCTCTCTTCTCTTTCTATCCAAGGCTTTTTTGTAGAGATTAGTGAGGTAGCTATTTGTCATCTCAACGAGCCTCATCCTCCTATTATGATCTTGTTCTACTTTAGAGACAACGTTATTTGAGACCTGTATTTTTCTTTCAAATCTATTGTAACACATTAGAGGTTTGTGCATGTGACAACCTGATTTTGGGTGATTTTAATTAAATTAACTTATTATCCGCAGTTAAAATTTTCAGTTTGTATTATCCTTCCACATTTTATTATTATAATTTAATTTTAGGCTGACTTGTCTTGGCGAGATAAGACGAGTTGCATTACGTTCATTTTTAGGTCGTGACGCTACAAGATCATCGAGAATCTAAGCAAGTATTCCAATCAGAATCGCAAAAAGCTACGAAAGTGAAAGAAAGAGAAGAATTGAAAAAAATTCCCAAACCAAGATAAAAAAGAAGATACCGGCGAACATGGTGTGCAACCACAAAATGTGCTTGATGTGGAGACCGCATAAATTTGCTAAGGTGTTGAACCAAAAAAGAAATATCTAGCCTTTTATGACTTGAAAAATTGAATTTCCCAATTACTCATTGGTAAACAGTGGGATCTGGAAGAGGGAAACCCGTATTTGCTTGCAATTTTACAGTGGGATCTAGAAGTGAAGGGGCGGGTTTGAATCCAAGGCAATCATATTCAGATAAGAGTTCTAGATTGAGAATGAATTTTTTTTGGGTAAGGATCAAACGTGAGGCTCTCGGATGACTTCAATGCCTAAAAGATAGTGTAAGTTACGCAAATCCTTGATCTTGAATTCTGAATGTAGGAAAGATTTTATTGCTTCTAGTTCTGCCACATCACTACTTGTGAGCAAAATATCATCCACATAGACGACTAATATAGAAACAAAGTTACCAGTGCATTTGTAAAAAAGTGAATAATCATTTAACGTGTGTTGAAAACCTTTGAAACACAAAGCTGCAGTCAGCCTCGCGTACCATTGTCGTGAGGCTTGTCTAAAGCCATATAAAGATTTCTTTAGCTGACAAACTTAAGTAGGATTAGAAACCTTCAATCCTGCTGGGAACTTCATATAAATTTCTTCATTTAATTCTCCATGTAAAAAGGCATTTTTAACATCTAATTGGTGAAGACCCCATCCCTTTTTAATAGCGATTGCCAAAACACACCTTACAGTAGTAATCACAGCTGGACTGAAGGTTTTAGTAAAATCAACACCTTCCTGTTGAGCATCCTAACAACCAACTGAGATTTAACCATTAGATTTGATTTTGACCTTGTAAATCCATTTATTAGGTAAAGTCTTCTTTCCAGGAGGTAATGATACAACTTCAGGTGTCATTGGCGATAAGAGCTTCTAATTCTCTTGTCATAGACTCCTACCAATTTGGATATAAAATGGCTTGGGAAAAATTGGTAGGTTCTTTAATTTGTGAAAGAGATGAGATATTGTTTATTAGACATATAAAAAACATTAAAAGAAAATGGTGCGGCAGAAATACGAGAAGAAAAATAAGTATCAAAGACATTAGAAAATATCTACGGTATTACAAATGTAATCTTCTAAGTAAGCAGGGGTCTTAGTAGATCTGGTAGATTTTTGCTGGGTGATAGGATTAATAGGAGGGATGGAAATCGAAGACTCCGAAGAAAGATTGTATGTAGGAGGTACTAGAGAAGGATGATCAAGAGTAACAAAAGAAACAAGTGCAGAAGGAGATATAAGATGATAATTATGGATCAGGTGTACTATGTGAATCTATAAGAGAAAAAATAGAAACAATAGACTGAATAGAAGAAAAAGGGTATATATCTTCATTAAAAACAACATTTCTGGAAACAAATTATTTTTGAGAATGCAAATCAAGTAACTTATATCCTTTTTTTCCCAAAAGGATACCCAGAAACACACAAGGTTCAGCTCTAGGATCCAATTTAGATATGCCCTGAGAAAGAGTATAAGCAAAACCAAGACAACCAAAACATTTTAGGTTAGAGTAATTTGGAGGGTGACCAAAAAGTTTCTCGTATGGTATTTGAGAAGATAGTAGTTTGGTCAGACATCTATTGATTAAATAAGTGGCCGTCATATGACATTCCCCCCAAAATTATGGTAGAAGATGAGACTGGAAAAGCAAAGCTTTACAAACTTCCAAAAGATGTCTATGTTTCCTCTCAATGACACCATTTTGTTGAGGTGTAGTAACACAAAAAGTTTGATGAATGATGCCTTGTGAAGACAAAAATTTAGAGGTTTTCTAAACTTGAACTTAATTCCCAAGAATTATCAGATCTAATGACCTTAACTTTCTTATTGAATTGTCTTTCGATCATTGCAAGGAAAGATTTGAGAATAGAGAACACATTACTTTTAGTGGCTAATAAAAAAGTCCAAGTCCCTCTACTAAATTCATCCACTATTGTTAAGAAATAAATATAATCATCATAAGTAGGAGTTTTATAAGGTCTCCAAGAATCAATATGGATTAAATAAAAAATTTGTTGAGATGGAATATAACTACTAAGAAAAGAAAGTTTTGATTGCTTTGCTAATGGACAAATTGAACATGGAATAGAAAATTTTGAACAAACTGAAATAGAAATTCCATTTATATTTTGCATATTTGATTAAGGTATATGCCCCAACCTTACATGCCATAACTTTCTTTAAAGATTAGAAAGAGAAATACACGACAGACTAGATCTATCATCCTTTAGGAAACGTAAACTAAAGCTAGACTGAGAGCAGGAGTTGGAAGAATAAGAAGCCGCGGAATCCTATTCTTCAAGATGTAAAGACCCTTTTGACTTTCACCAAGGAGCATTGGGCTCTTTAATTGAAGAGCCCCTGCATGAAACAGTGATATGTGATGAAGAATATCATAGTAGAAAGTTGTTTGCATAATTTGTGTATAGAATATAAATTGAAACAAAAACTAGGCTCATACAACACATTATGAATGGTTAAATTTGAGAATAGCTTGACATCCTGAATGAGAAACCTTAACCTTTTGTGAATTAGGGAGGCTTACAAATGCAATTCTAGGCAATAGTTTAAGATTGAAAAAAAAAATTGTTGTAACTCATATGCTCAGTTTCCCCAGAGTCTATTATCCATGTCTTTTTGGTGAACGATTTGCAATCAATATTAGAGTTTAGAGAGAAAGGATTAGGGATTAAAGTATAATAGCAAAATTGACAGAAGCTACGACATTAGAATTATTACATAGATCCTTATTTTTCACTTGCTGAAGCATTTGCATGACCTGTGTTAGTTGCTCCTGTGTGAGGAGTTTCTCATACTCACCTTATTCTGTGCTAGTCATGAAAGAATCTCTAGAAAATTCATTAGGTGTCACAACATTACTCTTAGCAGAATTCTAAAAATTTCTTTGCATAGTAAATTTAAAATTAGGTAGAAAACCATGTAGTTTATAATATTTTTCAATGTTATGTTCTGTTTTCTTGCAGTATTTGTAGATGAGAGTGGACTTCTTGTTAGCATAGTCTCCCTTTTAGTCCTTTGAAATCAGTAAAAGATGATCTTTGCCCATTGTTTCCTTGACTGGCAGCAATGAATGAAGAAGATTCACCGGGAAATTTTGGTGTATTCTAGAACTCCCTTTGCTTCTCCGCTTGCATCAACAATGCATAAGCATTAGGGATAGAAGGGAGTGGTGAAATCATAAGTATATTACCATTAGGTGGACAATAAGAGTCATTAAGACTCATTAAAAATTGAACCAAATGTTTATCTTGCTTGGACTTAATGTTCTTTTCCTTTGCTCAGCAGGAACAAGCAAAATTACATGGAAAGAAAAAATCTAAAGTGTCACAACCCAAGCCTAGGGCCTAGATGTGACATGGCAAAAGGGGAACCCGAAGGGACCCCAAATAAGCCTCTTAGCATATCATATATACATCCTTGGTTGTGGAAGCAATATAAGCAAGATTCAACGTGACAATAATAGAAAGGGAAGTGGGACAAAGGGAAGTCTGTCATAAAAAAATAATAGAATAAGAAAAGCCAAGCTCAAACATAGACAACCATACTATATTACGATACCTCTATATAAAATGGAGTGGGGGCCAAGACACTTGCTGGGCTCACCCTCAAATGGTAAGTATCCAAAAGTATTAAACAAGTCTTAGCAAGGATGAATGAAAAGTAGATATTGTCCTCGGAGTTGAGGACTCACCAAATCTTCTTCAAGCAAACCAACTAGACATGTAGAGGAGGATGATCAATAGGAGCTCTGGTCCCTACATGGTAATATCATGTAGACATAGAATATGCATTAGTACTTGGAATGTACTAAGTATGTAGAGTGCAATGAAACAAGACATAAGTTAGAATAATCAAGATGCATAATCCTAATCAATTGATATAAATTCAAAATGACATGTATGATCAATGCTTGTATTAAAATATGCATGTAAACATTCAATTGCATTATATAACATATATATGTGTGAGGAGACCTCAACCGATATATAAGAGCAAGCGAGCTACTACTTCGAATCGCGATGCATGACACTCCACCGGAGAAGGTGAGGTCTACTTGCCAAGGTAAACCATACTTGGCCTTACTTTGTGGGTAACTTGACCTAGATGGATCTACTAGTAAGCCCTTTTAGGGAAATAACATAATCCTATGGTGGCATATAGTTTAGTGACTAAGACTTTATATAAGGACCTCTTGAGTCGATCCCCCACCTTAAGCCTCAATTGGTGCTAAGTCTAATCCCACAGAATACTTGAAATAATCACAGATTTAATCATAACATGAATAACTTGTAAATAACATGATAACATGACATGAGTAGCTCATTCACATACTTGACCCCTACATTGGCATATACCTTATACTAGAGGGTAGAAAGCAATGCATGGACTTGAACCCTTCTAGTAGGTATTGCATTTCACATGAGGGCAGAGATTGTAACATGCTTGATCCCTACTAGTGAGCTTAGCTTGAATCATGAGGGTAAAATAGTAATCATGCTTGACCCCTCAAATAGACATAATTTGCTCACAAGAGGGTAGTATTATAAAATAAGGCTCAACTTGTCACTTGTAAATCATAGAAACCTTTCACGAGCTTAACACATGCTTTGGAGCCCATAATTATCATGAAAACACTTGACTTTCAACTCATGCAACAGTTCATCATCAACTTAAGAATCCTTGTCATGTAGTTTTGTAAAAAATGGTGGGTACATGAACACATGCTCTAAATCATACAATTAGATAGTGTAATACATGAAAGAATGAAATTAAATCATTTTAAAGTCATACAATTCAACCCACCAACATAGTAGTAAAACCCTTACTTTTGGTTGTCATGAAATCCATTAAAAATTCACAAGGTGGCATAGTTTCCATAGTTCATGTCATGTGTTGCTTCAATAGCTTCAAATCAACTCATGGAATAAGCTTCAATAGCAGTTCATACATAATAACTCAATATTTGATAAAATCAATCATAACCTATGTTCATAGTTTATAATAGAAGATACCCATGAAGAATACAATTTAAAATCATGAAATTTTTAAAGAGAAGATTGGACTCCATGAGTGAAAGGACCCGTAGATGAAGACCCACATACCTTAAATTGGAATTTCTCGGAGCAAAAGTTGTGAAAGACTTGAGACTTGACTTGGGTCCTTGAAATACAAAGTGTGCTCTTGGGATTATTGAGATTGTATGGGGAATATTGTAATGAATTGGAAGGGTTTTGAGAGGGTTTCTTTAAGAGTTTAAAGTTAAAAATGGCTAAGTATAGTGGTTTTCACATTTAAATGGGCATTGGGTTATTATCCAAATGCTATTGAACAAAGCTAGAAAAACTGGGCAAAACTTGCACTAATCCACGCTCCAGGCATGAAGCGGACTAGGCACGAAGGCCCAAAATGCACTAAGGCATGCTACAAGCGCGTCGCGACTTCGGTACGCAGCGCCACTGGAACTGGTCCTCATGGCGAAAAGTAGTTTGCGCTACAAGTCATCTAAAAATCAAGACCCACCCTTTCCCCGCTCAATTTTGACCCCTGAACAAGAATATAAAGTCGGATTTTTGAAATCATGCACAGATTTGAGATATGCAAGAAATAAGATGTAGGGCATTTCCAAAGCACATGAGGGGAGATGCAATATCTCCCCCTTGGGAACATTCATCCCTGAATGTAAAGAAAACATGTGTAAGAGAAGTGAATAGGAAACTTTCAGCCTGACATGAATTCAATAAACGCACTTACACATCATTCTTAAAAATTTTCACACATATGCATCAAAAATCATCAAAACTTATCACCATGAACATGTATGCATGTAAAAATGACATGAGGGCTGAAACTTAAGACTTGGAAGCATAGATGGGACTTAATTTATTACCTTCGGCTTGAATAGAGTGAAAGAGGTATGGATATCATTTCTTCATGTCCATTTTGGCTTCTCAAGTGGCACTTTCAACTTTTTGATTCTTCCAAAGGACTTTGATGAATGCCACATCTTTGTTCCTCAACCTTTTCAGTTGCCTATCTAATATTTCCACCAGGACCTCCTCATAGGTCAAGTTATCCTCCATGACACCCACAACCTCTAAGGGCGCTATAGCACTTGGGTCACCCTCACACTTCCTCAACATAGACACATGAAAGACTGGATGAATCATACTCATATCCAAAGGCAACTCCAACTCGTAAGCAACCTTACCAATTCTCCTCAAATTTCTATAAGGTCCCACAAACCTTGGGCTCAATTTCTCCTTCTTGCCAAACTGAACCACACCCTTCATGGGTGAGACCTTCAAGTAAACCCAATCACCAACATCAAATTCAAGGTCTCTCCTTCACAATCAGAATAAGACTTTTGTCTACTTTGAGCCATCTTCAGTCCCTCTCTTATCAACCTCACCTTCTCCAAAGCTTCCATAACCAAATCCAGGCCTAAAAAGTCATTTCCCCTCACATCAAACCACCCAATCGGGGATCTACAACACCTACCATATAAGGCTTCAAAGGGAGCCATGCCAATACTAGAATGGTAGCTATTGTTATAAGCAAACTCAATGAGCGAAAGATATTCATCCCAACTACCTTTGAACTCCAAAACATAAGCCCTAAGAATATCCTCAAGAGTTTGAATTGTTCTTTCGGCTTGACCATATATTTGAGGATGAAAAGTCGTGTTAATCTTGACCTTCGTACCAAGACCCTTTTGGAAGGATCTCCGAAAATGAGAAGTGAATTGAGCACCACGATAAAAAAATAAAGGACAATGGCACCCCATGCAACATAATCTTCTCATGAATATACAACCTGGCATCATCTTCGGCACCATAGGCTATTTTAACTGGTACAAAGTGAGCCGACTTTATCATCCTATCAACAACAACCCAAATAGAATCAAAGTGCTTCCTAGTATTTGGCAAAATAATCATAAAATCCATGTTGTTCTCTTTCCACTTCCATGTTGAGATTGTAATATGCTTGGACCCTACTAATGATCTTAGCTTGAATCATGAGGGTAAAATAGTAGTTATGCTTGACCCCTCAAATAGACATAATTTACTCACAAGAGGGTAGAATTATAGAATAAGGCTCAACTTGTCACACGTAAATCATAGAAATCTTTCATGAGCTTAATACATGTTTAGGAGCCCATAATTATCATGAAAACACTTGACTTGCAACTCATGCAATAGTTCATCATCAACTTAAGAATCCTTGTCATATAGTTTAGTCAAAAATGGTGGGTACATGAACACATACTCTAAATCATACAATTAGATAGTATAAGACATGAAAGAGTGAAGTTAAATTATTTTAAAGTCATACAATTTAACCCACCAAAATAGTAGTTAAACCCTTATTTTTGGGTGTCATGAAATCCATCAAAAATTCACAATGTGGCATAGTTTCCATAGTTCATGTCATGCATAGCTTCAATAGTTTCAAATCAACTCATGGAATAAGCTTTCAATAGAAGTTCATGAATAATAACTCAATATTTGATAATACCAGTCATAAACCATGTTTATAATGCGTAATAGAAGATACCCATGAAGAATACAACTTGAAATCATGAAATTTTTCATAAAAGAGAGGATTGGGCTCCATTCGTGAAGGACCCATAGTTGAAGTCCCACATATCTAAACTTGGAATTTCTCATAGGAAAAGTTGTGAAATACTTGAGACTTGACTCAGGTCCTTGAAATCTGAAGTTTGCTCTTGGGATTATTGAGATTGTATGGGGGATTTTGTGATGAATTAGAAGGGTTTTGAGAGGGCATTCTTTAGAGTTTGAAGTTGAAAAATGGCTAGGTGTAGAGGTTTTCACGTTTAAATGAGCATTGGGTTATTATCCAAATGTTGTTGAACAAAGCTGGAAAAATTAGGCAAAAATTGCACTGGTCCACACCCCAGGCGCGACGTAGACCAGGCGCGAATGCCCAAAATGCACTAAGGTGCGCCCCAGGCGTGTCGCAGCTGGGCCCGCAGGGCCATTGGAACTGGTCCCCATAACGAAAATTATTTTTCGCTACGGGTCATCTAAAAATCGAGGCTCATCTTTGTCCCACTCAATTTTGTCCCCTGAATAAGAATATGAAGTTGGATTTTCAAAATCATGCACCAATTTTGAGATACACAAGAAATACGATATAGGGCATTTTTGAAGGACATGAGGGGTGTTACACAAAGTATCCAGTTCATCCTAAAGATGTTTCATCTTAGTGTAAATAAGATGCAATATCAGATGAACCCTAAACAAGGTCACTGAGTTCCTTTTGAAGCTGAAAAAGCTTCGCGCCTAAACTTTGTCCAAACCTGGCTTCCAATTCTGTACACAGATCTTTAGCAGTGGAGGAGTATATAACACTTTCTATAAATTTCTCTAGAAAGAGAGTTCAAGAGCTAGGAAATTACCATATTATTTGCTCTGGACCAAGTATTGTGCAAATCTGTACCAACAACAGGTTCTTGAGTTGATCCATCAACCTCACTTGTTTTTCGTATTCAAGGCTATGAGCATGACTCTCTTCCATCCCCCAAAACTTTTTCCATCATAAGTTGTATTAACCAACAACATACCAGGAGAATCAAAAGGAGAAATATAAAATGGATGAGAAGGATTATGAGAGCAGTGGTTGTATTAGATCTAGCGAAAGCGTAAACTTGAGTTTTAGAAGATGTGTTGACAGGATCTGCCATTATAACAAATGATAGGAAAAAATGAAAATAGGAGAAGAGATTTAAAAACTTGGCTTGGATACCATGAAAGACAATAGAATATGAAAAAAGAGAATTATGTTGAATGTTTCTGTATGTCTATATACCTCTGTACAATACATATTATATAGCAAAAAAATAAAATACTAAACTGTCCAACTATCCTATTTACTAGATACCGTAAGTAACAAACTACCTCTATTTACAAGGAAGTAAAACTTACATGGGAGTCATACTTGGAAAGGTAACAAGTATCCCAACTATCTCCTAATTATTTGCTACCTTAAATAACAGAACTACTATTTACATGGCAGTAAAGATAAATAACAAAAAATTAAAACTATTATTTTGTATTGTTTGAAGAAGAATGAAAAATGATCCTTTTAATGTGTGTCGATCTTCTTCTCCAATGAGTGATGTGTGCCGAGCTTCTTCTCCAATGAGTCCAGTAAATCCAATAGTTATTAAGAAATTATTAGTGCACTGGTAAACTTTATCATTTTATATTTATTTATATCAATTTATATTAAATTAAGTTAGAAAAAAATCATTAATACACTAATTAATGGTGGGGGTAAAATGGAAAAAAAGTAATTAATTCTATCCTAATTTAGTAAGTGCCTATATAACATGGGACAAATATTTATACAAAGATGCCTATATAATATGGGACGGAGGTAGTAGCTTTGTTTAACTAGTTAAGTGGGCAGCCATACTCATTTTAAAGAGAAATTATGTTAGTCCACTTGAGACTATAGGCCATTTTACTCTGAAAGCACTATGTTCTGACAGTTGTGAAAGAGTTTGAGACCATATACAACACATGACATGTTCAAGATGACATATTCATGTACCAAAATATGATTATTAATTTTCAGCTTACAGTTAAAAGGCAAATATAAATATCTTTTAACTAGATTGTCTGATTCACCTCGGTTGATATTGTAGACTGTTGTAATGATTCTGAAGATCATTTTTGAAAATTTTTAGAAAAAATATCATTTTGTCCCTCTCGATATTTGCTTTAAGTCATATTTGTTCAGTTTGTTAGTTTGACTTATGAGTTTTATTGAAAGATTTAGAAATTTTAAACTTTTTGAGTTTTGAAGGCTCAAGTTGTTTAAAGGTGATTTTTGAGACCAACCAAATTTTGTCAGTATTAAAAGCTCCAGAATATGAAATTTGGTCTAAGAGTGTTGTTGGTTTTATGTTCGGGTTTTTTCGTGATTTTGAGGTCTTGAGTTAGAAGTTTAAGTTATTTTGAATCAAGGGTTGACTTTGGTCTATATCTGAAGTTCAAACACTTGCAATGAACTTTTGACAATTTCATTGGATTCAAGAGGTGATTTTAGGACTACAAATAGTTTTGGCTTATTTTTGGGAGGCAAATATAAAACCTCGAATCAATGTTTTGACAATATTATTTTCGAATTTAGTACGATAGTATATATAATTTGTGTGTATGGTGTTCCGAATTAATCTCGAGGGTCTATTCAGGAAATTTTAGACTTGGGTGTTTTGATGATATCTGATAGATATGTTTTACTATGTTTGTAGAGCCTTGGCAATGTTGTGGAGGATAGTATTATCCTTTCTCTACATTCGTGAAGTCTTGGTCATGATTGCAGGGGGTAGTGTCATCTCTTCTCTGTGTTTTGTAAAGCCTTGGCCGCTTATTGCGGAGCTTGGGCCGCATTCACGGAGTGTGTTGATATTTCTACTTTGCTTTTGGGGAGTCATGGCCACATTCACAAATAACAAAATGCCATGTAGATTTTTTAATTTCTAAAATTGGGGTTTCTTTTCATTTTCATTTTTGAGTTTTGAGAATTGTTGGGTGACGATTTTTGAAGATGATTTCAAGATTAATCTATTGAGCAAGTGATTTCAGCTTAGAATCTTCATTTTTCACTAATTATCTTATGATTTTAACTTTTAATTCTTGGTTTTGAACTTCAGATGTCATGAATTTTCTCAAGCACATGAATTTTTAGTAAATTAATGACTATGAGATAATTTCATCTTTATTTTTCAAAATGATTTTCACTATTGATTTTCAAATGCTTTGAAAAAAGTAATCATGTGGTGATTTTCAAATTTTGACCCTTCATTCTCAAAAATCAATTTTTGTATCATTTTGAATTCAGGCTTTAAAATTAATGAATTATATATCGTTAGTCTTGTATTCTTATTGTGATTTTATATTTAAATAGTCTTAATTGATTTGGAGGCTCATCGAAAATGGAAGGTTCAAGTTTTAGAGAGTGGTTGATTTAAATTGAAACAAGTGAACTTTTGACCATTTTGTTAAGTGTATAGAATCTTATACTTTCCTATTTTTGTGTTGCGGAGGGGGGTGGTGTAATTTGTCTTGATAAAGAATTGATATTATATATTCACGACTATATTAAATGATTCTAACAATGAAGAAATAAGAGAATTAAAAGGCAACATGATAACATTATCATGCGTAATGTCATGTGTATGATCTAATCCACTTGTTTGATTCCTTATTGAGATGAACATGACTCTATTAATATATTGTGATTTGGTACTGATAATTCTCATCTTCTCATTCATACATATGAACAGGCATTACTAGTATCGATTCCGAGATATTGATGTGATGAAATACTTTATGAGAAATAATAAAATAAGAGTTGAGGTATACGATCCATGATAAGTTATCTCATTATGTATATGAAATAACTTATTCCATCACTATAGTATAAGTGGTGGATAGGTTATCCCAAACTTGGGAACCAAACAAGATATCAAAATTTTATCATTTCATTATTTTATTTATCCCATGACTGTTTAATTTTATCCCTCATATCCAACGACCCCTTAGGGTTTTTGGATGGGAGATCCTGTTACACTTATGGAGATATTGTAACGACCTGTCCCAACACTGTGAAGTATTGTCCGCTTTTAGGCCCAGTCCATCACGGATTTGTCCCTTTGGGCTCACCCCAAAAGGCGCTTCACAGTATATAGACCAATCCTTTACTTCTATACCCAACATCTCTCTTGTGTTTTGCCGATATTGAACTTCTCATCTCAAGATGGGTTGTTACTTACACCCCCTCTATGGACTCAGCGTCCTCATGGAGGTTTGCCCCACTGTATGGGATTCGCGTAAACTCAGTAGTGAGGTTTATGCCGCCTCACCAAGATTCGCCTTAACTAAGTTTGTCATGCTCCGGGAGGGTACCCTTGGCGTGGCCGACACTCAGAGACTATTACTAGCCCCCGAGTGAACCACTTGGCCTCATCATCACATTGACTCGATAGCATAAGGATAACTCAAATATAAAGTCATCATATACACTGTATCATAGTTTCAATAAAATAGCTTAGATACATAGGACTCCTCAAAACCCTCTACTCAACAGTCTATGGAGCCTCTACCCAACAATCTAGAATGTTTCCATGACAAGCTATGGACACCTCACCTCAAAGAAAATAAAGATACTGGATCAATCAAAAAAAATAAAGGGCTCCTTCGGAATGCAAGGAGGGATCACCAAATTTGGGAAGTGTACTGATTCGGACCTCAATGATGCGCGGGTTGAAGTCCTCTATCACCTGTGTCTGCATCATAAAATGATGCAGGCCCAAATGGATATCAGCATATGGAATATACTAGTATATAAAATAGCCCAAGAAAAGTAAAGGTTGACTCACTCATCTCGACTCAACAAATCACGCTCAACTCTGGATATGCAAGTTTTATAGTAAAATCATGCTTTTAAAATAGGCTCAGTGAAATAGACTCAGTTTAAAATCCCATGCTAAATCACTATTGCTTGGGAGTGTCTCTAACCGACACACTCTTCATCCCATCATAAATTATGGTGATGTATAATGAATCGGCATCGTTTCCACTCCCGCCCTTAACTTGCCATGGAAAAGGGCGATCAACTCTCTCATGAACTCACAGTAAGTGTCCACTTACGAGACAAGAGTCGCCAGGCTAGCTGTAACGACTATCCTATGCTAGAAACGTAGTTCTATGGGTTAAAAGTAGAAGTTTACTCACTCCTCTCTCGGTGCTTGATACTCCTCCCAAGACTAAAACATGCTCAACTCATCAATCAACTCAATCCTCAATACACAGTCAATCAACTCAAAGCTTAGTGCTTAATCAATCAACTTAATTCTTAATGCTCAGCTCAAATCAGTTTTTCATCATCTCAATCAGTAAATGCAAGAAATCAAATTTGACTCAAACTCAATGCGGTCATTTAAACTCATTCAATTTGAATGCAAGCAAAATAATCATATTTAAGTGATACATGGAATTCAATACAACATGCTTCTCATGTTCAATCATACTCAAACTCCTCAACATATACACAACCTCAACCTCAACCTCAATCTCATTAACATTCATGGAATTTCATAAATCATAAAATTTAGGGTTCATGCTAGCAAGTATGAAATGCATATGTAAAACTCATATCAATACTCATACAACATAACAATTATCTCATGTAGTAAAATAAGACCTATGATAAAGGTAAGGATATAGTATTAGAATAATGAAATTTTCTCAAATCTTGACTCAAGATGATGAAGGGACATGTGAAGAAAGGAAAACACTAGCTTTTTCTCCCCTCCTCTTGCTCTCAAGAAAACTCAAGTGTGGGGAATAGGAAATAATGCACTTAGGGTTATGTTTTCAGGCTTTACTCAAGCCCAAAACGTCTAAAGTTTAATGGAATAGGTAGTGGAATGAGCAAAAATACCCCTCATTAAAATTGTCGACTTGGTCTACGAGACCCCATCTACGAGTCGTAGAGTACTCTCGAGTCGTATACACCTCTAGTAGACTAAAAATCCCAAAAAATCTGAGTTGCTAAAATTTACCACGAAAACCCACTCTACGAGTCGTAATGTGCTCTATGAGTCGTAAACTCATCTAGTAAACTGAAGGACCTTGAAACTTGAGTCACTGGAATTTAGCACGAGACCTCATCTTACGAGTCATAATGAGGTTTATGAGTCGTAAGCTCCTTCTCATAAAAAGATGAACCTGCAGTCTAAAACACTGGAATTTCATACGAAACCCCCATCTACAAGTCGTAAACCTCTCTATAACTCGTAAATCTCTCCCGTAAATTTGCTTTTGTAGTTTTCCTCAGTCATTTCCTAAGCAATCCTCTGCACACACTCAACCAGACCAGATAGAAGGAAATTAAAGGGTGTTACAGATATAAACCATCTTTCATAAAGTGTCTTTCACAAGGCCTTAGCCTAGTTCTTTAGTTTAACTAGAGGGTCAGCACCTTAGACCAAGGGTTGTTGTAGGGTTCAGCCAAGTAGAGGTGGTCTTACCTCAAGTAGAGGTGCGATCGATGAACTGGCTTATTAGGGAGGCAGGCATGTCACACAAATAGACAGAGGCAGATGAGATAAGTGTTATGCTTTTTGAGAAAGCTCACAATAGAGGCTTTTGATGTAGTTATACAAGTATCATCCTAGTTTTCTATTGATCTGCATCTGTATTGTTTGATCTAGGCTCTACATGCTCCTATCTGGCAACGCCCCAAAATGTGCTTCAGAAATTTTCATAATCGTAATTTTCATATATCTCAAAATTCGTACGTGATATCAAAAATTCGACTTCATATTCTCGATCAGGGGAAAAATTGAATAGGAAATGGGTATAACTCGGATTTTAGAGGACTCATAGCGCAAAGTAATTTTCACTAGTTCTCTTTATCCAGTGTTTGTCTGTGTCGTGGCTGCGACGCGGCAGGGGCGCGGAGTAGTACAACTTTTGCTTTCATATTGGTTCCGCATCGTAGACCAGCCGCGGACCAGTACAAGTTTTTCCTCATTTTTTCTCTGTCGCCTAAGGGCATTGGGGTCATAGCCCCATGCCCACGTTTTCTTGAAAGCACCTATACTTAGCCATTTTTCAACTGTATATCACTCAAGACCCTGTCAAAAACCTCTCCAAGACTTAACCAAATATTTCATTCAAATTTTAAGGATTTCAAGCCTATCTTTGGAACTCAAGGATTCTCTCCAAGCTCCAAGTTCTCTTCATGCTCATCTTAGGAATCCCCAAATTTAGGTATGTGGATTTCATCCATTGGGTCCCTTCACCCATGGAGCCCAATCTTCTTTTTTATGAAAATTGCATATTTTCAAGTTGTATCTTTTATGGGTATCTCTTATTATGGATTATGATTATAAATATTGTTGGGGTTTTATGAAATGTTTATTGATTATGCATGTCTATCGATTTCAAGCTTATATTATGAATTGATTTTGTCTATTGAGACTATGCATGTTTTGAGCTATGAAAGTATGATCTACTATGAGATTTGATGATGGATTTCAAGGTATCCTGCTTGAGGGTTTTACTATATGTTGGTAGGTTGATTTACATTAAGTTTTCTCATATTATTTAACTCTTGAATTGCGTGATTTTGAACTAGCATTATGAACCTACCAAGTGTTTGATAAAATGTCTTGACAAGGATTCTCAAGTTATTGATGATCTATTACATGGTTTATAAGTCAAGTGACTTTATGATGATTAAGGGCTTGCATGTATGCATTGAATTCATGAAAAGTATCTATGGTGTTGCAAGTAGACCACACCTTGTTGGGGGGTGACATACCCAATCACCTTGTTGAGGGGGTGACATGCCTCAACCACCTTGTTGGGGGTGACATGCCCAATCACCAAGGACTTCACCAGAAATTCATTTTACACTTATAACTTCCTAGTTAGCTCAAAAATCCACATAAATCACATATAACCCATCCAATAACCCTGCTAACAGTCTCACCAAGTCACAAATGGCCCGAGGTTGTTATACACATGCACAAATCAACAAAAGAAATGTAGAAACATAGAAATGACCCCGAGGATCATTACAAAATAAATATTAACAATTAATATAATTGAGTTAATTGTTAAGTCTAATTAACATGAATTTAATTAAAGTCTAAATTAAATGATTTGGGCCACAATAGATAAAGACACTTTGATCACATCTTGTCCTAGAGCCTCATCTTGATGTCATGTGTCAAATGACGTGACATGTTAAGTTAAATAAAAGAGTCAATAAGTTCATGTCATGTGCCAAAATAACAAGCCTACTTCACTAAGGCTCAATATGTCCTGTCAGTTAAATATGATTTGCCAAAGAGAAGTCTGTTTTTATTATGACTCATTTATTTTACAACTATAAGTATGGGGTGTTCATAATTCAAAAAACACAATAAAAACTCTAACAAAAGGCTAGAGGGAGCTCGAGAATCATATACCATATATTTCTCCACAAGGTATAAATTCACGAATTCAAACATTCAAGCATTCAAGTTTAAAAACAAGTTCCAAAGCTCAAAAATATCGACAATAAGTACATAAATAAAAAGAAAAGAGCGTCATATAAAATGAAGGTTCTAAATTGTATTTGATATAAAGGGATTATAGCACGTTTCTTTGTTTGCAACATTCAATTGCTCCATCAAACATTTCCTCAAGGCCATACTTGTACTTGAATCCAGTATCCAAAAGCTTTTCTGATGAAATGTTACACCGTTTAAGATCGTCTCTACTTGTCCATGTGTACCTGCAAATAAATAACAACACATTCAATATTTCCCTCCATTTTCTCAAATTAAATATTTTTTTACAAATAAACAATTTTTATTTATACCAAAAGTTAGAATTACAAAGTCAAATAGATCTGACCCTTATTTTCGTCAATACCAAATCATAGAGGAGGAAATAAAACTCAATACAACCTATTACAAAGGAGACTGTTTACATATACAGTAAGCATAGTTCACTCAACCAAGCAAAAACAGTTGGTTCGGAGTAGCCTAGTGATTTAGGATTAGGATTTTCGTGTCAGAGATTTCAAGTTTGAAATCCCCAAGGAATTTGCCCATTCTAAAAATGGTAATTGCTTAATATTTGACTTTTCTTCTTTCCGCTCCTTGTCTAAAAATGAAAATGAAAGAAGAAATAAAAAACAATCAACCAACTAAAGTTAAGGCAAGACTTGTACTTACTCAGTAATATGTTTCCGAAATTGAGGATATCTTGTCAAAAGAAACTCAGCTAGCTTTTCCCGTGCTATTTCAATAGCTGAGCAAATGTACCTTCCTTTTGCTTTAGAATTTTCAAGAAGAAATATGTGAGCATTTGTCACATCATCCACATGTACAAAAGGTACATTTGGAGGGTAACTGACACTATAATTTTGATGGCCTGCACAATTTTTCAACTGCTAATTAGCAAAATGAAAGTCAATGATACTAGATTATATCTTAAAACATACCAAGAATCAGTCCCATGGATGAACGAACAGAGCCTGGAATTTGAGGAGTAATAAAAGGTCCATGTATCCAAGTTGGGATTACAGTCACAAGATCAATTCCATTTTTTTCTGCAAATTCCAGAGCTGCTTTTTCTGTTAATGTCTTGCTAACTGTGTAAGAACTTGCAAAAGGCTTTAAGGTTCTTATAATATCTACATCCGTCCATGAGCTTTCATCGATTATGTCGGAACTTCCACCCACAACCGTAGCTGCACTAGAAGTGTACACGACACGTTTAACTGAGCTTGACTCGAGACATGCCTGTAAAATACCTATTGTCCCATCAATTGATCTTTGTGTTATTGTTTCTTCACTTTCTTTGTTCTCAAAATCGATTGGATGTGCAACATGAAATACCCCAATGCAGCCTTCAATTGCTGCTTTAAAACTTTCTGGTTTGTGTAGATCAGCATTAAAAACATGCAACCTTTCATCTGCACCTGGGAGATTCGTGAGGTAGCTCACATCCTTCTTGCGATCTACCATCAATTATAGATAGCAAGAAATGAAATAAATTGTAAGATCCAAACGATCTTTTATATATATACACACACAATTGTATTCATTAATACAAATCAATTGTGTATCTCTCTCGCCTTTCTCCTCTTTTTCCTAATTTCACTTGTCACTCTTCTCTTTTTAACATGTACCTTCTAATCGTAATTAAGCAGACTATAACTAAAAATCCTGATTAAGCCTACACTACAGTCATTTTTTTGAAAGTTCTAGCTTCACTGTTCCAATACAATTGACCTACATAACATTTTAGATTAGTAATTGACATGTAATTTTGACTCTTTGTAGTTAATCTGTATAGTGTTGTTGGGTGGCTTGGAGCCATTAATCAGCTGACAATTGCATATTGTCACAAGTTATACTTTATTCTATGTGACGGTTTTCTTTTATTTTTTATCTATATTCATGTTCTAGTTTATTCTCAGCGAGGACATGATCTTAGATAGAAAGCAGTAAAAGTCGCGAATTAGCGGAGCAGACTAATAGATTAGTAGAGTTAGGTGGATGTTTGGCCTTGGGGTATAGTAGGGTAGCAGAATTAGTCATGTTTTTTATATCCCGTATTGTCATTATCCTTCATATATATGTTGATTCTATCATATTTAGACACTATCACGTGCTTTTCGTTGTTAATCGTTCTTTTTGTTTCCTTCTCTTTTCCGTTCCTTTTTTACCATATCTAATTTATTCTGCTTATGGGTTTTGGAGATGAGGGTACTCTCTACCTTGTGAGGTAGTGATATGGTTTGCGTACATTTTACCCTCCTCACACCCCACTTGTAGAATTCCACTGGGTTCATTGTTGTTGTTGTATATTCATGTTCTTTCATTTGATGGCGGAAATGTACCAACAAAAAAGCTTGCTCCTAAAGTTTTATTTTGCTGGTTTTCTTATCCTATAATTTTTTTTTGTTTCTGCTCTTATTTTTATTTATATTAGAAGAGCTTATTGAATCATGAAGATATATGTTAATAAAATATTATTTAGAACAATATTATGCATGCTTCAACTAGAGCTGTCAATACGGGTCGACCCACCCCATTCGGACTAGCCCTTACAGACTTTGGAATTTGACAGGCCAGATCGAGCTGACCCCTTTTTTTTATGGGCTAGAAAATAACTAGTCTAACCTATTTGTATGTGGGTCGCGGGCCTTGTAGGGCCCCGACATTTTTGTTCTTATATTTTTTAAATTAAATTATAATTTAAACATATTAAAATAAATAGCGACAGGATAATATTACATAATATTAGTGTTACTATTACTCGAAATCCATCTATCTTTACTTGTCCACTATATTATTTTGAAATGTCCAATAATACTTGTCCACTTCATGAAATCAGAAGATATTTTCAATCTTAATTTTTAGTTTACCCTTATCATTAATTATAGTAATTATTTTCTTGTTATATTTTCCAAAACATTGTAATTGCTATATTCAAAAGGTGATTTAGTAAAAATGCTCATATTATTTATTGTTTCTCAATCCTTGTGCTAAATCAACAAAGGAGAAGTAAAGATGGATAGAAGGAGTACATATTATTAAAAATATAATTTTTATCTAAATTTTAATATTTAAAAATTTTAAATGAGCTTTGAGTTGAACTCTTTTTATTTTTAATATTCTATTTATTTTTATTTTTGATTATTTTTTAATTCAACCCACCGGCCGGCCCAACCCATATTGTAAAAGTCCTACAAATCAGCAAACTTATTCAGGCCGGGCTTAAAAGGCTATTTTTTAAATGGGCTCCAAAAATCATAATTCAACCCTGCTAAATCACGAGTTAGGTCCGACAGGTCCAACAGACCTAGCCCATATTGACGGCTCTAGCTTCAACCTTTTAAAAAACCATTTTCATAATTGTACAACACTTTACCAATTACTCCCTCTGTCTCAAAATAATTGAATTTGTGAAGTAATACACACATATTAAGAAAACATTCAAATACAAAATTTACACCATATTTTTCACTATTGTCCTTTGTAAAATCATAAATACGTATTGTAATTTATATCCTAAACAATATAAAAGTTCAATAAATAAAAGGGAGAATATGGAAAAAATGTAAAACAATTACCTTAAACTTTGAATGATTCAAATATATTGAACCTTGAAAAAAACCTAAAAAATTCAAGTAATATGAGAAGGAGGGAGTAAAAAATTACATGAAAAATTTACTACAAGTCAATACAATTAATGATTCCAATTTTTTTTAAAAAAAATTATAATTAAAAAAAAAACAATTATACTCCCTAAATAGTAGTACCATCGGATAAATTAATAAAATTGAGTAGAATATAAAGTGCATAAACAAGGGTGCAGCAAGGCATTCACCTAATTTTACTAAGCTTAAAACAAATGACTTATTTGTTTTTGTACTTTTTCTTATCCTTGCCTTAAAATATACTTCCTCCCTCATAATTTATGGGACTATTTTCACTTATTTATGGTAATTTAACTATTTATGGGACTATTTTCACTTATTTAAAGTAATTTAACTAAGAGCCTATTTGGCTTAAGCTCTTTTTAGCTTATAAAAGTATTAGACAATTTTTAAAACAGCTTAAAAAAAGTTAAAATTCGCTTAAAATAAGTTAAAAGTTAAAAGCAACATTCCCCTTCCAACTTTTTATTTTTAGCTTAAAAGTTGTTATAGTTAGACTAAAAAATTACCTTTTTACCCTAAATATTTTTTCATACTCCCGAAAATATCGCTTTTCATTATTTCAATTCAAATCACAATCCAACACTCTTCTCACCGCGCTCTCTCTTCACAAAGCTTGGGTTCTCTTCCTCCGCTGCCATTAATGTAAGTTTCACTACTTATTTTATTTTTCATTAGTTTTTACTGCAAAATTGTTGCTAGTCTAACTTTTCTTCTTGTTTAAAGAATTGGATACTGCAAAAATTTTATCTTAAATTGTGTGTATAAAATTTACTTAAATAATAAATTTTTATTAATATTGAATTAAAATATGAATTTATTTTACTTTACTTTAAATCTTTTTAGATAGAAAAATTTTAAATTAATATGCTTTTATAATGTTAACAACTACAAGGGTATTTCAGATATCTTTAATTAAAAAACTGTTTAACAACACCTATGTGCCAAACACATCAATAATTTTTGTTTTAGATACAACACTTTTATCTAAACATGTAGTGACTTATTTTTTAAATAAATTTTAGCACTTGAAAAAGTGCTTCTAAAGTACTTTTTAAAAGTTATTTTTTTTCCAACTAAGTCAAACGGACTCTAAGTGCCAAAGTTGATTTGTGTTAGAGGAATTTTAATATTTAAAATTTTTAAAACAATCAGAAAAGTATGATAAATTGTAAGTTTTTTAATTTTAATATAATGAAAAAATACATTTTTAAATCTTGAACAAAATTTTCATAATTACAAAATGTAAAAAGTGTCAGAGTAAATTAAAAAGTGATGAAGAAGTGTACTAAAGTAGCATCAATCACAGAATTGTCAATTTTTTATTGGACAGATAAATAAACTAAATGATCACACTACACACACCCAATCATAAAAAGAAGAAGAAAAGAAGAATAAACGCCATTTTTATTCTTAAGTTTCAGGATTATTCTACCTAGACATGTTTCTTCTTCCCATCATTTTTATTTATATATCTTATTTAAATTTTTCACTCTTACTAAATAACAATATTCTCTCCATCTAATTTTATATAATATTTTTGACTTGACATAATATTTTAAAAAATAAAAATTTATAATTTAAATTATTTTTAAATATTTATGTGATCAAAAATTATTTTAATTAAGAGTAAAAAAAATTTAAAGAAAAAGATACAACATAAAATAATGAAATATATGAAGTAATTGATATAACTATTTTACAACAATATTCTTATTAATTAATACTCTGTCACTTATCACTTATTCATAAAACATTTTTTCTTGATATATTATTAATTAAAAAAATAAAAAAAGGATAACTCCATGCCATCACAAAACAATATGGTTGAAGGCCTAAAAGTTGTTCCGTCAAAGCGCACACAGATACTCCTGTTTCTTTTTATTTATCACTATTCACTTTTCAAAGTCAGTTTGACTAAATTTAAAAGTTAAACTAAAGTAATTAATATAATATTTAAAATCTAATTTAGATGATTGAAAATTATACAAAAAAACACTATAAGTTACAATTCTTCTCATATTAGTATGATTAAAAATATATATTTTAAAATATTGATCAAAATTCATACAATTGATCTCAAATAGTGAAATAGTACCAACTAAAAAAATATTTAATGTTAGATGTTGAAAAGTAATTTAAAAAATAAGCAATTAATACTAAGAATAAAATATTACAAAAATGATAATATTTTCTTGATATGTTATTAATTAAAAAAAATTTAAAAAGGGATAACGGCATACCATCACAAAACATATATGGCTGAAGACCTCAAACTTATATTTCCTTTAAAGAACTGAAAAAGTTGTGCTCGCACTTTTTAAATTCAATTTGATTAAATTTTAAAGTTAAATTGAAGTAGATTAATTTAACATTTAAAATCTAAATTAGATATTAAAAACTATACGAAAAACACTAAAAATATAAAATTATTCTGATATTAATACAATTTGGTCTTGAGAAGTGAAAGGGTAACGGAGAAAGTAGAAAACAAGTTAAGAAATGCAAACTTAAGCACAATGATAGAAAATTAAAATTATGTCTGTCGACTTGATGAGCTTACGAAGAATTTCAAGTAGTATACCTTGATGAGACCTAATAGTTGTGTTAACAAAATAACCAAGTTCAAGAAGTCTCATAACCATCCATGATCCAAAATATCCACTTCCTCCTGTTACACATACTTTTCCCTTCTCCTTCACTTCTTCCATGTCCTCTTTCTTTTCCTGTGTCTCTGTGTAGTAACTATCCAAGTGGTCATAGGTTGTATTGAAGTGGCAGGTAAATAAGGACAAGTTATTGTCATTTATCTGTTACAAGTTACCAAAATTGGCCACATATTCAACTGATAGGAGATGCTATCACAGCTGGAAAGAGACAGAATGATAAAAATGTTTTTTCTTTCTTTAGCATCTTTTATCAATAACATAATATAGTTGAAGTTTCGTGAGCCGTTCATTCATTACATTTAAAGGTATGAGAAAAACTATAGAATGGAACTCTTTTTTTATGGTTATTACGTATACACATATCTATGCAATTTCATTAGTAAACAAATATCAATCACAATCATAGATTTTATATAATAGGTGTTAGACATGTAATTTTATTTTGTCAGCGTTTTGACATGCAATTTCATCTCATAATTTCAAATCGTGAGATGGAATCTCAAATTGTCCTGTAAAAATAATTTGGAAATTGCATATCATGATTTCTTATTTTTCAAATATAAAAATTAACCGACAAATTTATATTTTGTAACAATAAACCCATCATTTTATATCTACCAACCATTAATTTTATGTATAAACAAAATTTACTTGATACTATTACACAACAATTCATGTTCAGTTTTACCTTTTTATTGAAACTTGAGTTCGATCAGTAAATATTGTAATTTTTAGAATAACTTTTTGATAGTGTATTATATTTTTTGTTATGATCCTTTGCTTATTTGATAATATTGTTCAAAGATTTGAGGAAATTTTGATAGTTTTCATAACTTAAGAGATTTTTATATTTATGAGCAAAAGATACAACTTAAAAATTTAAATTACGTTGTAACACCTTGGAAATTTCTAAGCTAAGATCCAAGCCATTCTTCTTATGTGTATGAGATCATACCGAGTGGTTCTAACTTTGAATATAAGTGTAAAGGTCAATTCTATGGCGCGATAATACATTCGAGATGAATTACGGTCATAAGAATCTCTCAACACAAAGTTGAGTTGAAACTTTCCTTATTGATTGAGCCTTGATCTGAGAATCTATGAAGTTAGGTGATCCAATAACTTTAAAGTTATGAAGGTATGTTAAGATCCTTTATTAAGTATTCAAAGTGTATATATCGAATTTGGTTTAAGGTCATAAGGGACATCAAAATTGAAGCCAAAGTTCAAAAACATTTCTATCGGCTAAGCTTCGGATAGAGTTCATATAAAGGTCAAATTCAAATAGCCATATCTCTCAGAACATAATGACTTAGGTGAACCATAACCTATCAAATCAAAAGTATTTGAATTATCTCTCCAATGCATCCAATTTCACCTAATTCAGAGTTCGAAGTAAAATGTTATGACCATTTGAATGCATCCAATGCATCACAAAATTGTTTTAGAAACTCCCAAAAGCTGAAAACTTAGGCGACCAAAAGGTCCCATTTAGCGATCCGTCGAATAGTTTGGCGACGCGGCCTTTAGACCGCCGATTTGGTCGACAGAACTCGTTAAAAGGTCATTAATATTTTTCAATTTTGATAATACATTAACTTTCCCAGAAGTATATTTTGACCTTTTAACCTTATTTAACTTTTCTAAGCCTATCTATAGCCCAATAACCCTCATTAACACATAAACCACTGAAAAACATAAAATAAATTTAGACGTTCTAATTCTCCCAAGGAAGAAACCAGTGTTCCTCTTCAAGATCTAATCTAAGGTGCTTAGTGATACTTTCTTTTCAGGTATGTAAGGCTAACTAAAACATGGATTATGTTCTTCTATGTGCCCAATAGACAGGATTGATTGAATGGTGAACGAATTGAGCCTGCCATGAATATTTTCTTGAAATCTTCCTTAAATCCTAGCACATTCCTAGTTAGTCTTGCATGAATGACAGTTTTATGAATTAAATACTTGTAATAGATGATTTTATTTTTCTACATGAACCCTATATTGAATTCTTGTGTTTATTACATGCAACTCTTGCATAGGTAACATGAGTATGATTTGAGCTGAAGAGTCTATAAAAATTATGATTTGAGCCTGAAGAGCCTATAAAAATTTAAAATGTTTTAACTCTATTTTTGTACTGAATATCTTGAGTTTGAATGATGGATAATAGGGGGTCTTGATGAGTCATAAACTTTTTCTAAAGGGATGTTTCTAACAAAAAGATGTGATAGTTGATGTGATGAATTAAGTTTGAAAAATGTCCAATGAGATAACATGAATGAGTTACCGAAGGGATTGATTGGAGTCTTATGAGCATGTTGAGTTTTGGGAGAAATATTGAGCACCAAATTAAGTGAGAGTATATGACAACTAAAACTCAGTAACTATATAGCAACGTAGGAGAGGATTAAACCATAAAATTGAATATTTCCCTATTGTCCCAAAAGAGAACTTGATGTTATTGATTGTGGATTTATTGATGGGATGTCCTTTACCATGGAAAGGTATTAGATGGATGTGGCAATGACATAAGCTTTATCCATGTCAAGCTTGATAAACGCATTTAAACTTTTTTCCTTTTCAGATGTTTGTGATGACTTTCTGTGCCAATAATACATTTTTTAGTAATACTTCTCCCTTTCACAAAATTTACTAATCTTGAGAAATCAATGTAGGTTTTTTTTTTTTTTTGTAAGTAACTTTTTATTAAGGATAAAATATGTCACAGATAAGTACAAGCAAGGGGGACTAGACCTTACCTTACCAATACTAATGAAGTATTGAAACTTCACTAATTAACAAGAGTGAAGAAAATACGAGCTAGAGAGAACTAAGTATTTTATGATCACCACAAAGTTTGTTATATACTCTATGATGACACTACAAATGAGAATGCTTAGATAATGAAAAAATATAAAATCTAAGAAGAAAGTTGAGCTTTTAAACTCAATCTTCCTATTACCAATGTATAACTTAAAAAGGATAGATGGCCCGTCTAAAGTAACTTGAAATATTTTCCTCTTGTCTTCTTCTTCAAATCTGTTTAGCAACAATTGATAGTTCATTATTTCTTATTGGATTATTGAATCTTTCTGAAGCTATTGACACTCATATGATTTTGCTTTGCCAGTCACATCGGTAGGTGACTTGGAACAAACTCTCCGATCACTTTACCATCCCAACTTTTTTGTCTTCCATGTGTTTTGTTTTTAATTTTATGCTTCCACTTCTTTTTCGACTAGGTGATATATCTCCATCCCTAGCCACTTTATCAAAACATATGTCTAACATATTGTCTTCTTCATCATAGTCAAAGAAATCCTCTCTATTATCTTGATATTCTTCATCTTCAGCTTGTTCGGCCCATGTCTTAGACTTTGATGAAACCTTATCACTTAAATGAATTATAACATTATTCATTTGTCCAAGTTGCTCATTTCTCATCGTGGTTGAGGTTTGTTGAGAAGGCCTCTGACCATCTTGATCGTTTTCATCTTGTGGCCTACTTACATCAACTTCTTTAGTAGGAGATGAATTAGTAAACACATGTGTAGGAGTAGGAGCTTCACGTTGTGAAGTATCCATACTATGGTCCTGTTGTTGTTTACTGGTAATCAACAATGGTGAAAAAACATTTTGAGTTGGTAACTTTAAAT
>JAPFFP010000002.1:4800581-4832070 GCA_026153255.1 Solanum medicagineum
CAACTGGGGGACATATGGTTTTTTGACAGTCATGCAGCTGAACTTATAATATAATTCCAAGCGCCTACGTACCTCAACGAAGAGGATCAAGCCACAACATAGTTCTAGGAGAGTGAGTGTTTTTTTTGGTGTGATGTACAAAGTTTATACTCTTGCTTGCCAGTATTAACATGCAGTTTATACTCATATGTCACAGAGCGCCATCTCACTTGAAGGGTAGTACCTCTTGACCAATTATGCATTTATAGAACCAATCCTTATGCCATCTGCGTCGACAAGTTTGTAAGCACCATTTGAATACGCTTCTTGTACTACATATGGTCCATCCCACTTGGAGGTGAATTTTCCCCCTGACTTAGGTGAAGTGATAATGGGTCTACTTACTATGAGGACTTAGTTCCTACTTAGAAGCACCTCAAGGGAACCTTTTTGTTGAAAGCACAAGATAGACGAGCTTGATAACATTAAAGATTTTGCTTAGCTTCGATCCTCTTTTCATCTAGCGCTTCTAACATTGAGAGACGTAGCCGAGCATTCTCTAATTCAATAAGTCCCCTCTTGAATAGCAAGTATCAAGAAAGGTATTTGTCACTGAAGTGCCAGGATTGCTTCACTCCAAAAACAAGTGAATATGGGATTGCTTGAGTTGGTGTGCGATATGTTGTCATACATGCCCACAAAGCTTCTTCCATTCTTTCATACCAGTCTCGTTTGGACTTCGAGACTACTTTCTTCAGGAGATTGCATAGAGTCTTATTGAACGCTTCAGAAAGACCTTTGGCGACAGCATGATACATAGAGGATTTGCGTTGCTTGAAGTCGAACAGATCACAAATCTTATTCAACAATTTGTTATCAAATGGCTTGCCATTGTCGGTTATTATGTATCAAGGAATACCAAATCGGTATATGATATTCAGTCGAATAAAATTTTCAACATTCTTCTTCTTTACTCCCTTAAGAGCGATAGCTTCAGCCTATTTCGAGAAGTAATCTGTTGCAGTCAAGATATATAGGTGCCCACCAGAAGATTTTGGCAGTGGTCTGACAACATCCAATCCCTAAGCAATGAAAGGCCAGGATGCAATAGTCGGGTGTAAAACTTTAGGCGGTTGATGTATTAAGTTTGCATGGAATTGACAAGCTTTGCACCTTCAAGCATAATCCAAGCAATCTTTTACCATGGTTGGCCAATAATACCCTATTCTTTTTATGTGAAAATGGAGCTTTAGTCCAGATTGGTGCAATCCACATGCTCCTGAATGCGCTTCTTGGAGAGCTTGACTTGCTTCTTCCTCTCCCATACATCGAAGGAGTACCCCCTCAAGTGATCTTCTATATAGTGTGTCCTTATAGTAAAGGAAAATGAGGTGCACATTAACTAATGTCAATCTTTCTTCTGGCATCTTGTGGGAGTATCCCAAACATAAATAGTCGATGATAGCTTGTCGTCAGTCCTCTCTGTTAGCTTCGAAAAATGGAACAACATGCTCAAGATTATTCTCCATATCTTCATCTTCATCTAGTGTTGGTAGTACACATTTTTGGCAGATAGTAACTTGTGTTTGATCAAGGAGAGTTAGATTGAACCTAGAGCAGCTAAGGCATCTGCTATTTTATTTTTCTTTCTCGGCATATGTTGGAGGGTTACATCTATAAGCCATCCTATTAACTTTTGAGTATAACAGTGATAGGGGCGCAGTTATGGCTTCCTGGCCTCATAGTTTCCCAAAAGTTGTTTACTAACTGAGCGTCATTAAAGACTAGTAGCTGTAATTGTTTCATGTCGACCGCCATTTCAAGACCAAGTATCAGTGCCTGATATTCTGCGACATTTATTGGAGCAATTTTGTTTTAATGTGAAGGAGAATAGTAGGACCTCTCCTTGTAAAGTGACAAACACCACTCCAGCGCCAGCTCTGCCACGATGTGCAGTCCCATCAAAGTACATCTTCCAAGGAGGTTGTATTTCAATGACCATCA
Organism: Solanum medicagineum; assembly: GCA_026153255.1. Lineage (NCBI taxonomy): Eukaryota > Viridiplantae > Streptophyta > Magnoliopsida > Solanales > Solanaceae > Solanum > Solanum medicagineum. The sequence goes on from JAPFFP010000002.1 coordinate 4,802,565, forward strand.
CATCTTCACCACGGAGCTCATTAGTTAGCTCCCAATCATCTGGTATGGGATGGTCTGGTAAGAAGTCTGCTAATTCTTGTCATGGACCCCTATGTCAAGCCAGGTTCAAAGGGATATCCGTTGTCTAAGTTCAACACAAGTACCGGTAGAAGGGTCAACTTTAAAAAAGTATAACTTTTGGCACACGTGGATTTGGGTGGCCCACAACAAATCAAATGAAACTCTTTGAGTTAGTTTCTCAATGCACTTTGTTTCACCTCAGTCCAATGTCGGATGAAGGAGTTATGATCGTCTTCGTGAGACCCTCATGTGCAGTGGTGTCAAACGGACATTTTGAAGGGCAGTGATGCCTTTGACGGGTCATTTGGATGGATTGGGGCTGGAAATCCAGTTTTTGCCTAAGGAATATGACACGGGCCGTATGCCTTGCTACTAACCATTTGGATGACTAGTGGAGTGTGAAAGAGATGCAAGGTAGCATGGGAGGGAGTTTTGGCTAAGGGTGGTGCCATGAGCACTTTTGACGGGCTGTGGAGGCTCAAACGGCTCGTGAGCCTGAGTTGTGGGGTGGCCTGGCCATATTTTCATGCCTAATTGTGGTGCAACGGACAACTAAATGGACCTTTAAGCATCAAACGGCCCGTGAAGTGGTCCATCAAAGTGACGAGACATGAATTTTTCATAAGTGTTCCCAACTCCCGTTTATTTTTCTAAGTACCTTTCGACAGGCACCCCAAACGACCCGTGGAGTGCCATACGGCCAGTCAAACCTCCAGTGAGGGCACACTTTGTTAAATTTTCCACCCATTCACTAATGACATTTTCGTAAATTTTAATTACTTTAATGACCTTTTTAGACTTCCAAGGCCATCTTAACCTCACCAAAAGACCTAAACCCTATTTCAAACGATCAATTCATTATTCTCATCTCAAATACACTCTCAATTCTCTCAAGAGCCTCCTCTAAGACCCCAATACCAACTTCAAAGAAACTCAAGAACAAGTTTAGATTCCAAGACTCACTTCTAAGCTTCCATTCTTTCTCAACTCAATTTCAAGGAACTTAAAGTCTAAGGTATGTGTGTTGATCCTTGATTTCCTCTAATCAAGGAGACCCAAAATTTATTTTCAAGAAAAATCTACATGGATTTGGCTTACTTTAATTTGGGGTTTTGAATATTATGATTCCTAAAATTCTATTGGTGCATTGGTAGTGTTTATTTGATTATTTTGATGTGATTTAAACCATTATATGAGGATTTACGTTGGGTTTATGAAATTATAAGTATGCATATTCCTCTTTTGAATTATTTGTGCATGGGTGATACACTATGGATTTAATTATGTTTTCTCTTCAGTTTCATATTATGAATGTTGATTTTAGGTTGAGTCTTAATTACCTATGTCATTCCCTCATTGTTTATAGCATATGCATTCATGTACATGGATTATTTTGAGAAATTTTGTTATGGGTTAAGCCCAATTTTGTCTCATGGTATGATTTTGATAAAATGTTGGTTATGACAATATTGTGATCACATATATGTCTTTGATTCTAGCTCTTTGAGTATTTTGGGTTCTTGCACCATTTTGTATATGAATAGGCTATTCTTATGCATGAGTACATTGACTATGAAATGTTTTGGCCTTTAAGCCTAAGAATGCATTGAAATGGGCTTGGAAGTGATTAACGTCTCTTGAAAATGTGTGTGTGTGTGTGTGTGTACACACACGTATATGTATTCTTGTGGGATGACAACTTTGTACCGATGGACTGAGGGTTCGCTCCCTTTGCTTGAATTATGCGCGTAGCATAGGTTTCCTTTCCAAAATGGGAGTTGTCCCATAAGGAAAGATGCCTCCAAACTGGGAATTGTCTCGTAAGGAGAAGAAATAACATAATTTAGTGTGCTATTTGTGAAAATCCTATCCGAAATGGGAGTTGTCCTGTAAGGAAGGTTACTCTATGTGAAATGGGAGTTGTGCCATATGGTGAAGTATGGTCTACTCTTGGCAAGTAGATCATCTCTTTACCGATGGGGGATTTCATCGGGATTCCAAGTAATAGCTCGCTGGGTCTTACTTATGTCAGTTGAGGTCACATCCCCAATATATATAAGTGAATTATTTGTATTTCATGCATCATGACTTTCAAAGCGTCTCATTATATTACATATTTTGATATTCAACTCTTTCTATATTATGTACCCTTGTCATCTAATGTTAATATGCAGGTTTTTGTAAGTTACATGCATTACACCCCATATACTTAGTACATTCAAACGTACTAACGCATACTTTTGCCTACATGATCTTACTATGTAGGGACCGAGGACCTTGATCACCCACCGTTTGACACTTAGCTTGGATTTCAATTTTGCTTTTAGTGGTGTGTCCTATCTTTCAAGGACGAACCATCATCCATCTATCTATGCTACCTCTTTCATTTTTGTTTTGTACTTGAGGGTGAGTCGGGGTATGTCTTGGCCCTTGAAAAATCTTTGTAAAGGCATTGTTAGACACCTTATAAACCTCTTTACGGTATATTCTATGAGTTATAGTTAAGTCCTTTGAATATTGATATGTGACTTGACCTTATGTTGATGGAAAGATCTTAAGTCCCGAATTGCCCCCATAGTTTGAGTCCTACATACCCGCCCCTTAGTATTTATGTGCCATGTGTTATGTTAACTCATGTTAACTCTTTCCCATGATGCTCTCTATAGCGTGAGTCCTACTTTCCCCTCCCTTAGAATTATGTGTTGATTGTTGATTACACTTCCGAACCGATGATGTGAGTTTTGGTATCTTGAGTCTTGTTTGGGGACTCTCGGGTTGCTATACACCATGTCACACCTAGGCCATAGGTTCGGGTCATGAAAAAGATGGTATCAGAGCCCTAGGTTTGTAAATGATCCTCGGAGTCCAACATGCCGCGTCAAGTAGAGTCCTAATCATAGGTATGAAGTGCACCATACCTATGAGTGGGAGGCTACGATGACGTTCTAGGAATTATCTCACTTCTTCATGTCTTATGTTGTGCTGTAAATAGTTGGTTTAGCTCTTGACCCTTGATGGTATCCTTGCTTTTGGTTCAGAGGACGCCTTGTGGTAGACCTGCCAGACCAGCCCCAGCTAATGAGGGTCAAGCACCTCAAGGGCCTCGGGAGGATCCTGTCACTCATGGTGAGTTCCGTATGACCTTTGCATGCTTGTCCAAGTGATGACTACTCAGGCTAGGCAACCTAACCTTCCTCGGGAGTCCACTCCAGCTTCTAGAGTGAGAGATTTCACCCGAATGAATCCTCCGGAGTTCTTTGGGTCAGGCTGACGAGGATGCTCAGGAGTTTATTAATGAGATCTCCAAGGTATTGAATGTCATGGGTATCACTTTTGAGGAGAGGGTTGAGCTAGTTGCCTATCAGTTGAAGGATGTGGCACAGGTGTGGTATACTCAGTGGTCTATGGAGAGGTTTTGTGGTGATGTTGTTAATTGGGAAGAGTTCAAGCTTGCTTTTCGGGATTGTTTCTTCCCACTTGAGCTTAGGGAAGCTAAGATAATTGAGTTTATTAACCTTAAGCAGGGTAATATGAGTGTGAGGGATTATGACCTCAAGTTCACTAAGCTCTCAAAGTATGCTTCGACACTTATGGTTGATCGTCGTGCAAGAATGCACAAGTTCGTCTCATGTGTCTCTGACGTGCTTGTTCAAGAATGCCATACGGACATGCTTAATCAGGATATGGACATCTCTAGACTTATGGTTTATGCCGAACAGATCGAAGGGGAGAAGCTCAAAGGTAGGAGGATGCATGTTCCTAAGCAGGCCCATTTTGATGGTGGGTTCTCCGACTCTTGGGGTGGTGGTTTTGGCCGATTACAACAAGGCCAAGGTTCAGGTGCTAGGGTTGCTAATGCTAAGGTGCCTCCTCCTATGGCACTGGCTGGTGGTGGTCAGGGGCACCCTATGTGTACCAAGTATAGGAATCACCACATAGGTCCTTGTTGGATTGAATTGGGTGCTTGCTTCGGGTGTGGTGATAAGAATCACTAAGCTTCTGATTGTCCCAAGAACCTTCAAAAAGGTCAAGGTCAGGTGGCTTAAGGTGGACAAGGTCATCCAAGGGTTCCTCAAGGTGTCGTTCTAAGGAACAACAGTAGCTATGCTCTTCATGCGCGTCAGGAAGTTGAGGAGGCTCCGAATGTTGTGACTGGTGCATTAAAAGTCTTTCACGTTGATGCTTATGTTCTGCTTGACCCGAGTGCAAACTTGTCTTTTGTCAGCCCTCTGTTAGCTATTAAATTTGGTTTTAGTCCAGAAATTTTGAGGGACCCTTACTCAGTTTATACTCTTGTGGGTGAATCTGTTGTTGCACATAGAGTCTATCGTGGTTGTCCTATTTCTGTGTTGCATAAGGTATTCCCGTGTGATCTTGTGGAATTTGAAATGTATGATTTTGATGTGATTCTTGGAATGGATTGGTTGTATGCATCATATGCCTCTATAGATTGTAGAACCCGGAAGGTCAAGTTCCAACCTCCCGGTGAGCCCATCGTTGAATGGAAAGGTAGTGACTCTGCTATTAAAGGTCAGTTTATTTCCTACCTCAAAGCTCGGAAGATGATCTCCAAGGGATGCATATATCACATCGTGAGGGTTAAAGATGTGGAGTCCGAATTGCCTACTCTCGAGTCTGTCCCGGTGGTGAATGAGTTTCCGGACATGTTTCCCGAGGACTTGCCCGGTATTCCTCCAGAAAGGGAGGTAGACTTTGGCATAGATTTTCTTCTAGATACTCAACCTATCTCTATTTCTCCCTATCGTATGGCACCGGGGGAGTTGAAGGAATTGAAGGATCAATTGAAACATTTGTTAGAGTAGATTTCATCAGGCAAAGTATATCTCCATGGGGTGCTCCGGTGTTATTTGTAAGAAAGAAAGATGGATCTCTTCAGATGTGTCGATTATAGGCAACTGAATAAGGCTAACTATTAAATATAAGTATCCATTGACTAGGATCGATGATTTGTTTGACCAACTTCAAGGAACTAGTCACTTTTCGAAGATTGACCTCCGTTAAGGGTATCATCAGTTAAAGGTTAGAGAATGTGACATTCCAAAGATGGTCTTTTGAACGAGGTAAGGGCACTTTGAGTTTGTTGTGATGTCGTTTGGCCTAAATAATGCCCTGCCGTGTTCATGGATCTTATGAATCGGGTGTTCAATCCTTTCCCTGATAGTCTTGTGGTTATTTTCATTGATGATATTCTTATCTACTCCTGAAGTGAAAGGGAGCATATAGGTCATTTGAGGTCGATTTTGCCAACCTTGAGAGAGAAGAAGTTTTATGCCAAATTTAGCAAGTGTGAGTTTTGGTTGGGTGAGGTTGCTTTTCTGGGACATCTGGTGTCCAGTGATGGTATATAGGTGGATCCAAAGAACACTGAGGCAGTAAAGAATTGGCCTAGACCGTTGACTCCTTCGGTCATTTGAAGCTTCCTTGGGTTTGCAGGCTATTATAGAAGGTTTGTTGAGGGATTCTCATCTATTGCTTCTCCATTGACTAAATTGACTCAAAAGAAGGTTAAGTTTGTATGGTTGGATGAGTATGAGAAGAGCTTTCAAACTTTGACGGATCGACTTACATCGGCCCCGATTTTGACTCTACCAAATGGCATGGATAGGTTCATGGTATGTTGTGATGCCTCTCGAATTGGGTTGGGTTGTGTACTTATGCAACATGGTAAGGTGATAGCTTATTCATCAATGCAATTGAAGTTACATGAGCGTAACTACCCAACTCATAACCTTGAGTTAGCGACGGTGGTCTTTGATTTGAAGATTTGGAGACACTATTTGTATGGGATTCGTGTGGATGTTTTCACTGATCACAAGAGCTTGCAATATGTGTTTACTCAAAGATACCTTAATTTGAGACAAAAGAGATGGTTGGAACTCCTAAAGGATTACGACATGAGTATTCTATATCACCCCGGCAAGGCAAATATGGTAGCCGATGCTCTTAGTAGGCTATCAATGGGAAGTGTGGCTCATATTGAGGAAGGCAAGATGGAGTTGGCAAGGGATGTCCACCATTTGGCTAGATTGGGTGTTAGAGTGGCCAATTCCTATGATGGTGGTCTACATGTTCTAAATGGGGCCAGATCCTCAGTGGTTGTTGATGTGAAGACTAAGCAAGATCTAGACTCATCCTTGGTTGAATTGAAGAAATCGGTTGCCAAAAAGAACATTGAGGTTTTCTCCCAAAGGGGAGATGGTGTACTTTGGTATCAAAATCGGTTATGTGTTCCGGATGTGGATGATCTTAGGAAGGTGATCATGAGTGAAGCCCATAGTTCTCACTATTCTATTCACTCGGGTCCACTAAAATTATTGGGATTTGAAGGAGGTGTATTAGTCGCATGGTATGAAGAGTGACATAGCCAAGTTTGTATCCAAATGCCAAAATTGTCAACAAGTGAAGGTGGAGCATCAAAGGCTTAATGGATTGGCTCAAGACATTGAGATTCCTACTTAGAAGTGGGAGGACAAAAATATGGACTTTATGGTTGGGTTGCCTCAGATTTAGAAGCAATTTGATTCCATTTGGGTTATCATCGATCGGATGACTAAATCAGCTCATTTCTTGCCGGATAAGACTACTTTTGGTGCCGAAGACTATGCGAAGTTGTACATTCGGTAATTGGTAAGGTTGCATGGTGTGCCTAGATCTATCATATCGGATCGGGGTACCCAATTTACCTCACACTTTTGGAAATCGTTTCAAAGGGGACTTGGTACTAAAGTCAAGTTGAGTACCACCTTTCATCCCCAAACCGATGGACAGTCGAGTGGACAACTCAAACCTTGGAAGATATGTTGAGGGCATGTGTGTTGGAGTTCAAAGGTAAATGGGATGACCATCTTCCACTCATCGAGTTTGCTTATAATAATAGCTTCCTTGCTAGCATTGGTATGGCACTCTTTGAGTCCTTGTATAAGGTGTAGATCTCTAGTGAGATGATTTGAATTGGGGGAAATGGCTTTGATTGGCCCGGACTTGGTAATGGAGGCTACGAAGAAAGTGAAGTTGATTAGAGAAAGCTTGAAGACGGCACAAAGTCGCCAAAAGTCCCATTCGTATGCTAGAAAGAGGGATCTTGAATTCCAAGTTGGAGATTGGGTATTTGTGAAAGCCTCACCTATGAAAGAAGTGATGTGTTTTGGCGCAAAAGGAAAGCTAAGTTCCCGCTATGTAGGGCCTTACAAAGTTATTGAATGGATTGGTAATGTGGATATAGAGTGGAGTTACCCCCGGATTTTGAGCTCTATTCACCCAGTCTTCCATATGTCCATGTTGAGAAAGATGGTTGGGGATCCTAGCACTAATGTGCCTTTGGAGGGCATTGAGGTAGAGGAGATGTCCCGGTAGAAATTTTGGATAGACAAGTGAAACGGCTTCGTAATAAGGATGTGGCTTCCGTGAATGTGCTTTGGAGTAACCAACATATGGAGAGTGCTACATGGGAGGCGGAGTTGGATAGATGAAGCGGTATCCCCATCTTTTCCAATATACTCAAGCCTAAGGTATTAGGTTCTTTCCTTCTCATTAGTCCCAATTATTTCCTTCTTGAGTCTCATGGTATTGCATGCTTACATGTGCATTAGAATGGTTTTTATGATGTTTTTGGATGATTTTATTTTTGACATAAGATTTATGATTTGTAATTTCCAATGATGAAATATGCATGGTATCTAGTGTTTGAAAGTTTCATGTTTTCACCCAATCCTTTCAAGCTTTGTTCTTGCACATCCAAGGACGAGTGTTCCCAAGGGGGAGATGATGTGAGGACCCAGAATTTTCAAGTTTATTTATGTTGTTTAAGGCCGTCATGGGCCCTCTATGTCAAGCCAAGTTCAAAGGGATTTCTGTTGGCTAAGTTCAACACAAGTACCGGTAGAAGGGTCAACTTTAAACAAGCATACCTTTAGCACACTTGGAATTGGGTAGGCCACGACATGTCAAATGAAAGACCTTTGAGTTAGCTTCGCAACACACTTGGTTTCACCTTATTCTGATGTCGGATGGAGGAGTTATGATCATTTTCGTGAGACCCTCTTGTGCAGTGGTGTTAAACGGATTGACGGGCAGTGATGCCTTTGAAAGGCCATTTGGATGGATTGGGGCTTGAAAGGGCCATTTTTACCCTAAGGCATGTGACACGGCCAGTGACACAGGACGTGTGCCTTGCCACTAACCGTTTGTATGACTCGTAGGTGTGCAAGAGAGGCAAGGTAGCATGCGAGGGAGTTTTGGCTAAGGGTGGTGCCACAAGCACCTTTGATGGGCCGTGGAGGCTCAGAAGGCTCGTGAGCCTGAGTCATGGGGTGGCCTGGCCACATTTTCATGCCTAAGTGTGGTGCAACGGACTACTAAACGGACCGTGAAGCATCATACACCTTGTGAAGTGGTCTGTTAAAGTGACAAGACGTGAGTTTTTTCTAAGTGTTCCCAACTCCCATTTATTTTTCTAAGTACCTTTTGACGGGCACTCCATAAGACCCGTGGAGTGCCACATGGCCAGTCAAACCTCCAGTGAGAGCACACTTTGTCAAATTTTTTATCCGTTCACTAATGACATTTTCGTAAATTTTAATTACTCTAGTGACCTTTTTAGACTTCCAATGTCATGTTAACCTCACCAAAAGGCCTAAACCTATTTCAAAGGATCAAACTCATTACTCTCATCTCAAATACACTCTCAATTCTCTCAAGAGCCTCCACCAAGACCTCAATACCAACTTCAAGGAAACTCAAGAACAAGTTTAGATTCCAAGACCCGCTTCCAAGCTTCCATTCTTTCTCAACTCAATTTCAAGGAACTTAAAGTCTAAGGTATGTGTGTTGATCCTTGAATCCTTCCAATCAAGGAGACCTAAAATTATTTTCAAGAAAACCTACATAGATTTGGCTTACTTTAATTTGGGGTTTTGAATATTATGATTCCTAAAATTCTATTGGTGCATGGGTAGTGTTTATTTGATAATTTTAATATGATTTAAACCATTATATGAGGATTTACTTTGGGTTTATGAAATTATAAGTATGCATGTTCCTCTTTTGAATTACTTATGCATGGGTGATACACTATGGATTTAATTATATTTTCACTTCAATTTCATATTATAAATGTTGATTTTAGGTTGAGTCTTAATTACTCATGTCATTCCCTCATTGTTCATAGCATATGCATTCATGTACATGGATTATTTTGAGAAATTATGTTATGGGTTAAGCCCAATTTTATTTTATGGTATGATTTTGATAAAATGTTGGTTATGACAATATTGTAATCACATATATGCCTTTGATTCTGGCTCTTTGAGCATTTTGGGTGCTTGCACCATTTTGTATATGAATGGGCTATTCGTATAAATGAGTACATTGACTATGAAATTATGTCTTGGCCTTTAAGCCTAAGAATGCATTGAAATGGGCTTGGAAGTGATTAATGTCTCTTGAAAGTATGTATATGTATGTGTGTGTGTGTGTGTATATATACACATGTGTATGTATTCTTGTGGGATGACTACTTAGCACCGATGGATGGAGGGTTTTCTCTCTTTCCTTGAACTATGTGCCTAGCATAGGTTTCCTTTCCAAAATGGGAGTTGTCCCGTGAGGGAAGATGCCTCCGGAATGGGAGTTGTCACGTAAAGACAAGAGATAATATAATTTGGTGTGCTATTTGTGAAAATCCTATCCGAAATGGGGGTTGTCCCATAAGGAAGGTTACTTCATGCGAAATGGGAGTTGTTATGTAAGTGAAGTATGGTCTGCCCTTGGCAAATAGATCACTTCTTTATCGATGGGGGGATTTCATTGGGATTCCAAGTAATAGCTCACTTGGTCTTACTTATGTCGGTTGAGGTCACATCCCTAATATATACAAGTGCATCATTTGTATTTCATGCATCATGACTTTCATAGAATCTCGTTATATTACATTTTTTGATATTCAAATGTGTCCTTTGTCATCTAACGTTGATATGCAGGTTTTGGTAAGTTACATGCATTGCACCCGCCATACTTAGTACATTCAAACGTACTAACGCATACCCTTGCCTACATGATCTTACCATGTGGGGAGACTGAGTACCTTGATCACCCACCGTTCGACGCTTAGCTTGGATTCCAATTTTGCTTTTATTGGTGATAACTATCTTTCAAGGACAAACCACTATCCATCTATCTATACTACCTCTTTCATTTTTTTTTTGTTTGTGTACTTGAGGGTGAGCCCGTGGTATGTCTTGGCCCCCGACCCATCTATGTAGAGGCATTGTTGGACACCTTGTAAACCTCTTTACAATATATGCTATGACTTATGGTTAAGTCCATGTCATGTATTTAGTTATTTTTGAGTATTGATATGTGACTTGACCTTATGTTGATGGAAAGATCCTAAGTCCCGAATTGCCCCATAAAGTGAGTCCTACGTTCCTGCCCCTTAGTATTTATGTGCTATGTGTTATGTGAACTCATGTTAACCCTTTCCCCATGATGCCCTCATAGCGTGAGTCCTACTTTCCCATCCCTTAGAACTATGTGTTGATTGTTGATTACGCTTCTGAACCGATGATGCGAGTTTTGGTATCTTGAGGCTTGTTTGGGGACTCTCGGGTTTCCATACGCTGTGTCACACCTAGGCCCTAGGTCCGGGTCGTGACATTTAGTTTTATTTTATTTCTTTACTACATGTTTGAAGTTTTTTTATTTTTATTTGTTTATAATAATAATTTATTTATTTTTCTATTTACTTGTTACAATGAAATAATTTAGGATTCATTAAATTGATATACAAATTTATATAAATCTGTATTTTATTTTTGGATTTGCATATGACCAATCGACTACGGATTATTTATTATATTATCCACAATTCTCTATTATTTTATATTAAATTATTAATTATGCAGATTATATGATCTTAGTATAAATTTAATGGAGCAATATTTTTCTAAAAAATATTCCAAACATACAAAGCAAGTTTAACAACTCAAACTTCAGCTTCAACTGACTTGTAAGAACGAGGTAATGAGTCAAAAAAATATCGGCAAAATGAAGAAATTGATCTAAATTCCTTATCGGTTGATCCGTGAGAAAGATTACCTATTCGAGTAGACAAATTTTTTTAAAATTTTATATTATTTACACAATTTTTTTCCATAAAGTCACTATTAAGGGGCGTCAAATTTTTGAGGCCAAAAGAAAAAGTTTCATTAATTTTTCTCTCGACTATAGTTGTCCTTTAAATGGTGACACTGCTTAGAAAAGATCCTGCTTTCACCACTATATATAAGTCGATTATATTAGGAGGATATTTTTATCTTTCAACATTGTCATTCAGGCTGAACTAATACTATAGAAGATAGATAAGTAGATAAATATCGATATAGATATATAAATAAAACCCACTAAAATAAATATCATGACCAATAGAAAAATTAGGTAACTCATCCCAAACAATTTTAGCTCAATTAGTCTCTCCGTCAAACACACAAAGAGAAAGAATAAAGAAAGACTTTTAAAACTTTTAATCTAAAACAAGATGGTAGATGTTTATGTGACTATAAATCATCTCACTAATAAAGACACTGATACTGAGAAATCACTTCTTCTTGGATGTGCTGGCATGAGAATCGTGCTATTTCACACCCTAAACTCTAAAGTTTATCATGTTACATTTTCATTATGATCTATTTCTCTTTATGTGATATAGTTTGAATTTCAAAAGTCAAATAGTTCAATTTCAAATGATTGGTTTGAATCTTGAAATTCAAAATATATGTAACACCATAATTCTTATTTCACAAGAAACATTAAGTAAAGTAGAGCAATTAGTTGGCAATTTCTAAAGGATTAACACGCATAACAGGATAACAAATCAAAGGATGAACCATTGCAGAAGAGAGTCCAGCTCCTTGTTCCATATTAAGCTTTCCGTCACCTTTAATTTTCCAATCAAAACATTGTATCAACACACCAAGTGTCCTATGCAACACCGCTGCTGCAAGCCCAGCACCAGGACATCCTCTTCTTCCTCCTCCAAATGGCACATAACAGAACTTCTGTTCTTTCATAGCCTCCATTTCATCAGGCTCGATCGCGAGCTGACTCTCCACGCCAAGGTACCTCTCTGGTATAAATTCATCTGCATCTGTCCATTCATTCGGGTCCCTATTAATCGCATAAATGTTCAGCACAAGCCTAGAATTTTTAGGAATTTTGTAACCATTGACTACAGAATCTTCTCTGCATTTTCGGAACACTAAGGGCAACGGGGGATGTACTCTTAGTGTTTCTTTGACAACAGCTTGGAGATAAGGAAGATTTGGGATATCAGAATCGTCAATCAGCCTGTCGGAGCCTACTACTCTGTCAATCTCTTCTTGGAGCTTCTTTAATGCTTTTGGATGGTTCAATAGCTCTGCTAGTCCCCATTGTAAACCAACACTTGTTGTATCAGTTCCTCCCACAAAAAGATCCTAGTTATAAGAGGAAAGCAAAACATTATCCTTAACTGTTCACACTTAAATTCGAAGTTAAATGACATATTTGTATATTATGTATGACTAATATAAAAGTAGAGATGAATGTTAGTACCAAAAAAAGACCCTTGATGCAATTTCTAGTGAGCTTTATCTCAGCATTTTCATCATCTGCAATTTCCAGAAGAATATCCATCACATCCTTCCTATCTTTTCTTCCATCATGCCTTTCATCTTCGTGTTTCTTTATGATTCCATCCATAAACTTATCAAATTTTAGTAACAATGCTTTGGCTTTTTTTCCAGCACCAAGCAGATCATATTTCTTCAAAGGACCAAACATTTCACCTAATCCCAACTGCCCTGCCAGTAGTACTATCCCTTTTGCAATTTCTCTTATCTCTGCACTCTCGTTAACATTAGTTGACGTTCTTGTACTCATACTCAGCCTACAAATAAGATTATTCGTCATCGCCATAAGCTGAATTCCAACATCACAAGCATCCCCTTTTTCCGAACACTTAACAAAAAATTCCAACAATTTCATCATCTCCTCCTTCCTAACATCAGCAAATTTACTAATTTGTTGAGGAGATAGAATCTCCGTCATGCATATTTTCTTCAAGAAAATCCAAAGTTTGTTATAGTCCAAAATAGAGAACATTGTGTCATGGTAAATTTGGTAGTCTGAAGAGCCAAATTCTGGTCTAGTAGCAAAATTGATGTCATTGGTTTTAAAGACTTCTTTGGCTATAGCGCCATTTGATACAACATATGAAGTCGATGCACCTGCACGAATCAACATGAATGGACCATAGCGCGATGCTAATTTCTGGAATGATTGGTGCCATAAAGAACCAAGAAGATGTAGATGACCAATGAATGGTAATGTTGGTGGACTTGGAGGAAGATCGATTTTGTTGTTGAACTTCTTGATCAAGATTTGAAATATTAGACCGCATATTAAACAGATGAACAAGAAAATAATTGCCATTTCTGTTAATAAGATTATTTTACCCTCTTAACATGTGTGTGTTAATTTATAGGCACACAAGGAAAAACCTTTTTTATTTTTCTGTAATTTGTAATCATTTTTCATTGAGGGAAAAAGGAATCAAATCATTTAGCGTAAGGTGAGAGGAATATTTTGATAAAGAAGATGCCACAAGAAAACAATAGATTCCCTCAATACATTAGACAAACAGAGATGATACGTTAACTTTTTGTTTTTTTATTATAATTCTAGTATAAATATTATTATATCCCAATCATCAATGACATTATATTTATATAGATTAGCAGTAGCATTCAGAAGAAGGTATATTTACATTTATGGTCGTTCAACTTTTATGGTTGTCTGGTAGTTGAATAAGAAACAAGTTATACATGTATACAATTAATATCACATTTGGTTGATAATTTAAGAATTGGCATGTGTATAAGTTAATTATGAGGAAATTTATGTATTATTTTATGGCGGATAGAGACTGCAATAACTAATCCATATATGACTAATTCCTGCATAACTACTACATGTATAAACTAATATAATATATAGATGCACTCATAATTATATACTACATTACTAATGGTTACATAACTCTAACCGGCTACCAAATGACCCCTTAGTTATTAATTTGGTTTATTAGATTTTTGCTCCGGGCGTCTCACTTATAATATAGTAATATCTTTGTGTTCCTTTTATCATTTCTAGGTGGTCATGTTATAGGCTTGTTAAATCAATATGAACTTACATAGAGAAAGGGCAATTTGGTTAGAACTGGTTTTGGACAAGCACACTTGAATATGCTTTAGGTTCTGTTGTTCCTTAAATGGTCATTTGGGCGACAAATGACACACCTAAATAATAACATTGGGATTGTGATGTGATGAATAATAAATGCATCGTAGTAAGAGATTATGTCTATTCAAATACATTTTTTTGTCTCTAGATACCTATGTTGTTCGAACTCTTCAAAAATATCAACGCATTGTAGTAAGAGATTGTGTCTATTCAAATACATTTTTTGTCTCTAGATACCTATGTTGTTCGAACTCTTCAAAAATATCAATGGATGCATATCAGATTCTTAAAAAATAGTGTATTTTTAAAAAATCTGAGATAAATACGGCATCAAAAGTGAAGAGTCTGCCGCAACTTAGCTAGATACTATGGTCCACATATTGCTAATGTATACTACAAAAGTTGCTATGTATTGAATAATAATGCATGAACACTACATTACTAAGGGATTACCTATTCAAGTATACTTTTATCTTTAGATACTATTTGTCCACGTATTGTGATTTCACAATTTCGTACTAAATAATATATAGACGTTATCAATAGTTGTACTTTAATTAGAAACTGATGGCTTGCACACATCTACTACAGTATGGGATCAGGTCCCTTATTATAGAAACTAAGAGAGATAATAAGACAACAACACCAATATTTTATGTGAAAAAGCTCCTTACATAGGGAAGAAACAACCATGACCTATCACATAGGATTTATGTATAGTTTCACTAATCTTCAAGGAGCAAAGATGATTACAACCTCTTGCAATTTTGAGACTAACCTCTTAATCCCTTCCTCCTTGCAAATATAATGAAAACTCTCTTCAATTAAGCAACTACTCAGCTGTCCACTAAACTAATCTACTCAAATCAACTTAGACTTTAGTCATCCATCGTAGCTAACTCTAGATATGGATCACGAACAAGAGAAAACAACTCAAAACCAGGGTCGTCTCGTCCATAAGGCCACTAAAGCAATCACTTGGGGTCCCAATTTTTTTTGGCACCCCCAATTTCTCTCAAAGATTCGTGTGTGAGTGTGTGTTTGTGTGTATATATATATAAGAATTTCATGTATTGATAATTTTAAAAAAATTGAATAGAAAATATATTATAAAGATCATTTTAATAATTAATTGAGAAGTGAAATAGTGTTTAGTTAATTGCAACATCATTTTTTATGTAACTATCTATTTGGTTGCCTCATTTATATTATGACGGTTATCATAAAGCAATATTATTATTCTTATATTTACTTTTTTAAGGGAAAGGAACATATGTATACATTTTAAGGAAAATAATAATTCATATTTTGTTAACAAAAATCTTAAAAACTGTTTTTTTCCGTTTTTTAAAAAATTGCCATTCACTATTTTTTTAATCTCATTATTGAATATTATTGAGTCTTTGAAACGGTCAAACTTTCAACATTATAGAAAATCTATTGTTATGTGTTTATAAAAAGATCAAATTTAGTTTGTTGTATTTTCTTCAAATTTCAATCAGTTAAATTAATCAACACTACTTTAATATTGTTATACTAACTTATTCAACACAACATTATCTCAATATCATAATATATACTTTTCAAACTTTTTAGTTAGGTTTTATTATTCTAATTGTGTTATATGTTTTTCATTGAAAATTTATATTGTTTATATTTTAACTTCATAATATCCGTGTATATCCTACTTTCGGACCACATTCAATTTATATATGGGGCCTCTCTATGAAGTTTGGCTTTAGGCCGCTAAACTTGTTGAGACGGTCCTGCTCAAAACCAAAGTACCAAGTTCCTTTATAGGATCATGAACTGATTTACAAGAAAATGCGCAGAGAAAAATAAAGTAATCACAGCAAAAAAAAATTCTTTAAAGCTTAAGCGTGACTGTTGTTCTTCAGTTGTATTTTTTTGATGAATGTTATATAGCCGTTTTCATTTTCGAAGAGATGACATATCCAATACCAATTTCCAATATCATATGTGCACATGATATCAGACAACTACCTTTTTGGACTACCTTTACTTGGAGTAACTCTATTAGCCAGAAGAACCAGTCACACAGCAATACTAGAGAACCAACAGAAATTTGTTAATGGCAGTGTACTGTATCAAATATCACTTTCAGTTATACTAACTAAGTACACCTGCCAACTCTTAGAACGGGATCAAATTTCATTCCAGAGTTTGTCGAATCATCAAAACTTCATATTAACAATTTCCTCCTTTTTGATGATGAAAAGAATTATGACGAAAGGTGATTCAAACCTATTCACAACAATTTCCTTTACATCCCCCTCACAAACCAGCTTCTCACTTTCGACCATTCTTTTTGACAAGCTTCCTTTTTTTGACCATTCTTTCCCTACTCATACACGTACCCTTCTCTGCAATATATTCCCTCTTTTGATATCATAAAAAAGGAGAACGGTAATCCAAATTAAGTGCCACACATGGTAGGATAAACTCATGGCTAAAAACAAGCAACAACACACAATGAGAAGAGAATTCAATAAGGAACTAAGATAGGTGACCATATCATTCATTCAATAAAACAAAACATAAGAACCATTCACATTGAAAAAGCATAAAAACCAATAAAAGACTGGCAATATGGGGACGTTTAGGAGGAGATTTAGGAGGAGGGAGATATAGATTAAAGACTCTCAAAAACAAGGGATAGGCGGGCATCTGCTTCTTAATGGCTCTTCAGTATCCTGTCCTTGAGTTCATTGACCTTTTGTTGTGAGTTGTGCTTTTTGAACCCACAAGGCAGATAATTCCTTCGAACAATTAGCTAATTGGGCTCTTAAATGAGAAATTTATGTGTCTTTCACCAACAACAATGACGTGTCTTTCATTTCATGCTTTAACTGCTCTTGATTATCAAGGAGCTCAGACGCCTAAGATTTCCTTTCTTTCCACTTCTACATTCAACATATTCACACTCAACTAGAGTGTGAAGGGACATGGCTTGCTTAATTGTGCCTTTGATTCTAGTACTCAATTTAACATCATTGAATGAAAACACCTCGTTCAGCAGATAACCATAAGCTAACCATATGTATCATCCTTGGAAGTCATTATCTTCCTGATATGTTATCTTCCATTCTTCTCAGAGACTCCGTTAGAAACAGATTAGAAGTAATAGCCACTGTGCATTTTTCAGACCTGGCAACAATACTTTGTTTATAAGCTCAAAGTAAAGCTGAAAGGTGCCCTTCATGAACCTTTTAGACACCTTAATTATTGTGAGTTTGCCAACCTTTACAATTTTTGTGATAAAGTCTTAATATGGTGATGCCTTCGTGACATAATTGATTCCATTTTGTAGACACATTTAAAATAGTACCCAAAATGTTCTCATCAAGATGAATCCTTTATGCCTTTACAACCAAATTTAAACTTCCATCATCATTTAGCCTCAAATTATAGTAAAACTCCCTGACTTCCTTCTCATACAGTGTAGGAACAAGCCACTCAAATAAGTGAGATCTTGCTTTCATTTCAATAGCATCTACTGGGTCACTCATCCCTGATCTACCAGCAAACTCCGAATCAAAGATACGATCACTCAACACCTTTTGAGCTTTTAGAATTCTTAATATCTCTTCCCTGGAGAGTTCTTTCATGGACCAGGACCCTCACTTGATTCTTCCTATTGTATAAACTCAGTATCATCACTTCCTTTTTCTCTTTTTTTCTCTTTCAGAACTTCCGGATCATCTTATACAACTTTTCTTTGTCTAGATCCTCGTCTGGATTTTGGTTTAGACAAAAATTGTTTCTTTGAAATGACATGTTTCTTTCCCTTTTTGATAATTGCAACTTGTTACTCTTCATCAATCTGCTCCTTTTCCAAAGAGACATCAACCACATTTGTCTCACTGACTTGATCTTCATTCACAACCCTCTTTCTTTTCCTTCTATTTTCCATTGTTGGAGATTTGTTTGCCTACATTGCATCACTTAGGATTTTTCTTTGTGAACTTCTCATAGGCATAAGACCAAGTCTTTCCTTTTCCATTAGAACCAACTTTTCTTTCCCTTTCACTGATGGGGTTACCATTGGTCACACCCTGAGAAGGTACCCTTGGGGTGACCAATATTCAAAAACTATTGCTAGCTCCAAGCGAACCAGTCTGCATCATCACATTCGTTCAATCATATTCTAATAGCAGAAGCTATTAATGAATAAAAATACTTAAATGAATAGCAGTGACAAATTGATAATCAAAGGCCAAAGGCCAAAACAATCTATTCATCAACTAAGTAAGACCTGTGTGAAAGAAACTAGCTAAAAATAACATTCAATCACAACTCGACAGTCTAGTCTATGAAGCCTCTATCCATCGAGGCGCCTGTTGATGACCACTAATACCTGTCTCTACATCATGAAAAGATTCAAGCCTAAATAGATGCTAGTATGTTGGATGTACGAGTATGTAAAATGGCAGAAAGAAACATGTAAAGGAAGAATAACATCAACTCAAATAGTTCAACTCAGAAAGTAGGAAACATAATCAACAAGTCAAGAGTCTAAAGTAAAAATGCAGTTTAGACTTGTGTTCTAGTCAAAGGCATTTTCTTTTAAGGAGATGGTGAACTGCTTGATGAGATAGTCTCCACGGGTCCCAACGTCCTTACATGTCTCCGAAAGTGCCCAACATGTTGCTTCGAATTTCCTTTGCCCTCGAACTACTGAAATTTAGGAGGTTGATACTCGGTAGGCATTTTAAGGCTAGCAATCCTTGCAATGTAAGGCTTGGCATACATAAAAGAAGACTTGGTCGAGACTTCATACTTGTCTTTGATGGTCTCTTCAATGAACTCCTTTAATTGATCAAGTGGGATCATCCCTTCAGCAAAAGCTAACATCTCCTTGATAGGCAGTGTTTACTTCACAAGATTTTCAGTCTCTTGAATTTCAATACCCTTCCCAGGTGCATGGCCAGATTTCCCATCTAGTAAATCATCTACCCCATCTATCAACTTATCGATATGAGAATCATGATGTTGCAAATGCATGGTCAATCCTTCAATCATTTTTGACAAATTTGCAAGTTGTTCCTCCATAGATAAAGCATCAGTTGCTATTAATTGCATGATAGTTGAAGGCATTGAAGAGTAGCATGGATCATCATGAATGTTGATCTTTAAAGGGTTCATGTTGCCCGATGCATATGGAGAAGACTCATAGTTGAGTCATGGTGTTTCTTTTCAATAGAGTTCTTGGAACAGAGACCTCAAGTAGAGCTAAATACTTCTTGATTTTATCAACAACACTACTTCCTCCTTTTGAAGTATTTGTAAAGGACCTTGCTCCTTTAGAGGTTGAAGATCTAAAATCGGGAGTTGGTTTCGCAGTGTTTGCTATCCCAGCATGATGACTTTGCTCCTTGTAACAACTTCAACACTTTTAAAAGTAACACCAAGGATTCCCTCTACTTCATCAGAGAACTTAGAGTTAGTAACCTTAGATAAAGTGGATTGGGAGATCTTCTTGGAAGCCATCTCAATATTCTTTGATGCTTGAAAATTAAGATGAGAGATAGAGATTTTTCCATTGGACGTGCCAGAATTTGTAAGACAATACAATTCGCATAAAAAAATAATAATCAAGGAACGAAAAATATTGCAACAATCATAGTATTTTATTTCAAGGTGTGAATTCTATAATCTCTATGAATCCTCTAATTCACCTTTTCAAATACTAATTCAAGGGCTCTTTAACTTAATCTTGAATCTTGTGAAACTTGATGGATTTTGATCTTGACTTGTACCAGAATCAAGGGTTTTTGGGCTTGTTCTTAAATTTGGTGGTCTTGATCTTGATTTACGAATTTGATCAACTTGATATGAACTTGAACTTGATATAAACTTGTTCTTGAACTTGATCTTGACTTGTACTTGAATTCAAAGCTTTTGGGCTTGATCTTGAATTTGGTGATCTTGATCTTGATGCATTCTTGAACTTGAATGCTTGATTGCTTGAATTCTTGTAACTTGTAGCTTCTATAGAAATTTGCGCGTTTCTCCACGAGCTCTTTCTGGTTTCATGTTAGAATTCTTGTATGTGTATTCTGAATTATGAGGACCTCTATATATAGTAATAGAATAGAAGAGTAATGATGATTAGGCTTCTTCTTGCCAATTGAATTTAAAGTGACATGGCACAGGAAAAGTGATAGGAATAGGTTTCCTTCCAAGTGACATGGTGATATTTGATTGGTTGGAACACATCACTTGTACAAGTGGCATATTTTTATTGACCTTTGATTGAGATGAGAATGTCATGTTATTTTGAGGTGTGGCATGATCCTATTGGTTTCTTTGTTTCACTTGGCATGCCACGTCATCCAACACGTGGCATCAAGTGGACCTCTAGAATGAGATGATATTGGTCTATTAAAGTGGGTCATCTTTTGTAGCCCCTTTTAATTAAGTTCATATTTTATTGGATATGAATAATTAACCCAATTATATTAATCTACAATATTTATTTAGTCTAATATATTTTGAATTTAATGTAGTTTGGATCATTTTATAAAATTTATATTTAATAAATATTATACATTACACTTATGTTATATTTTTTTAGTTTCACCTGTGTTAATATATGACTTGATATTTTACATTACAAGCCATTAATTTTTAGTCAGACTTGATAGATTATCTTTGTGTCAAATATTTTAATATTTTTATGACATTATATTTATAATATTTATATCTTTTGTCAAACATTGTATTTCATGTGTTCGTATAAAATTTGTCTTTTTAGTTTTTATGATTGATTTGATCAAAATATACTAATTTGAAAAATATAGATTGGATTTTTTTAATAGTCAAGAACACATGTTTACTAATTAATATATTTTCAAAAAAATAACATATCTCTTAGATACATAATGTAATCTTATTTATAAATATCCTTATTTGTCAAATGTAAATTTTTAATTTTAGATAATTAAATTTTATTTTTAAAATTTAATATAACCTTGTATTACACTTGTGCAACCAAATAACACACTTGTAATTATATTGTGGCAAATAAACACGACACAATAATTAGTAGGTTGTGTAATTGCCAGAATAGTAATTAGTAATTACACTTATTTCAATTAGCATATGGTTTTCCAAATAGACCTTAAATAAATCTATAAGAAGTCTCAAATCAAGGAACACAATTCAAATACTCAAAATTGAGGGTGAGAATATTAGATTCTTCTTATATTTATTCATTATATTTAAATCTCTTTCATGAAAATATTGAATTTTCTTTGCTTTTTCTTATATTAGTGAAAATATTGAATTTTTCTTTGCTCTATTTTATATTTAATTCTTTATATTTGAAATCTCCTTGATAAAAACAGTAACTTCTCCGTTGACACATACTAACTTCCATTAGCTTTGGAGCAAAACTATGAATTTTAGTTAAAAGAAAAGTTAAGCGCGTTAATCATAATTATTTTTCATAGTAATTTGACTAATAATTAAATCTTTATCGGAGTAGGTTATTTGCACATGCTAACGCCAATATAAGATGAGCTTCTAGATGATTATAATATCTTCCATGACCAATGAGAATTGGAAAGTGTACTTTCTTCTCATAAATATAAAAATAAATAAAAAATACAATTAAATTGCCTTAATAGTTCTCGATCTTAAATTAGCACCCGGGGGTCGTTTTGTTGTCAATTAGAGTTATGCATTATTATTATTATTATTATTATTATTATTATTATTATTATTATTATTATTATTATTATTATTACAACAACAACAACATACCTCAGTGCCTCAAAAAGCTCCCGCTCATTGCGGGGTGAGGGGTGGTCAGATGTACGCAGCCTAACCCCTATGTTTAAAAACATAAATTTCCAGATGACCCATGAGGAGCGTCGAAAGTTGCATTGACTAACTGCTACTTCACAAATGAAAGAAGCGCAGATAATTTAAAGAGTCATTTTGCTTTATTCCATCATACTCCAAAGCCAAAAAATGTTGTTGTTGCATTAATAATAATAATAATAATAATAATAATAATAATAATAATAATAATAATAATAATAATAATAATAATAATAATAATAAAAAGCACTCTCTTCGTCCCAAATTAATTGAATTTTTGAGACTTTTTTCAATTTTCAAAATAGTTGAATTATTCAAATTCAAATTAATTGAATTTTTTAGACTTTTTTCAATGTTCAAAAAATAGTTGAATTATTCAAAATTCAAGATGAATGTTTGAAATTTTTTCTATATTTACTCTTTCATTTATTGAAGTTTTATAGTTTTTAGGAGATAAATTATACTGCATATTTATGATTTCATAAATGACAATAGTGAAAAGTATGATGTAAATTCTGTCTTTAAATATTTATTTTAATATGTGTGCATCACCTCATAAATTCAATTATGATGAAATGGAGGGAGTAATACTTTTGTTGAATATTAGATGTGCATTTTTTATTTTATATCGTGATTAAGAAATTAATAGATTGATCAAGTTTATCATTTTACCCTTTGTTCATATTAATAAGCCTCTTGAAAAAAGTATTTTAAATTTAAATATTTGTTTAAACTTTCAAAGGGCATTTTAATTGTAGGGGTAAAATAGAATAAAATTAATTAATTCCACCCTAATTTAGTAAGTGATGTAGTAATATGAGACAAATATTTATAGTAAAATAGTCATCTATTAATTTAATACATAAATACCTTATTTTCTATTTATCTAACATAATATAAATATGTATAAAAGTTGATACCTTCGTTTGAAAAAGAATGACCGATTTTTCTTACAGTTTGTTTAACTTATTGACCTATTTAATATGATAAAATTATTTTTTTTTCTTAACTAACATGTTAAGTCAAATTATATTATTATTTTTAAAATAAAAACTTATATGAGTAAATTACTTTATTATCCCACAAACAAATGACGGTGTTGAAATTTTCCCAGCTTGACCACTTGCAAGTCATCTAACTCGGTTTCAATAATCTCAATGTAATCTCTTCTTCCTCACTATTTCACTTTATCATCCTCCCATGGATGCCACTTCACATACTTGGAATCCATAAACCCTCATTAGTTTCTCAAGAAAATTCACACCATATTAGTTAGAGAAAAAACCCACTTCTTTGGGTGTATTTTTGTTAAGAGATATTATGTATAGATCGGGAGCTGTAATGGCATGGAACGTGTTCAGATTCTGTATTGCCTTGCGAGGGCTTGGTTCGATCATGATCCTTTTGGTTCTGGGTGTTGTTGGAGTTACCTATTACGCCGTCGTTTTAACCAACTATGGTCCCTCCCTTGTCACTAGTGGTGGTTTCCTTGATGTCCTCATCGCTCTTGCTGTACTTGTCTTATTCCATTGTCTGGTAATTTTCTCCCAAATTCTATTTTGAAGGTTTTGATTGTAAAATTTGATGATTTATTGATGTTTGATCTATTTTCATCTTTGTAAAATTTCTTAATTAACGATTTTATGGGTGGTGGATGTCGGCAGTTTGAGTAAGCTTATGTGAACTTAGCCGATACAAAGCTTTTTCATAGAGCCCAATTTTTTTGATTCGGGGGTTTGATAGTTGCTAGTCTTACTTTTATGGAGTCGTAGAGAAATTGAGAGATTTGACATCCTGTCTTATC
This sequence comes from Solanum medicagineum, assembly GCA_026153255.1. NCBI lineage: Eukaryota > Viridiplantae > Streptophyta > Magnoliopsida > Solanales > Solanaceae > Solanum > Solanum medicagineum. The sequence goes on from JAPFFP010000002.1 coordinate 4,826,575, forward strand.
ATTACAATCATAGGGAATTTGATGATTTATGAGTGATGCATTTTGATTTTTAAAAATTTCTTCTTGGGGTTTTTATGGGCTGTTCAAACATAAGGGAATTATTGTCTATCGTTGGCTTCTATGGTAGAATCTGTCACGGGTCCGGGGGGGGGGGGCGGCAGCTGAGCGTTGGTGGTTTACCTTGCTGTGGATGTCAACTGTTGGAGTAAGCTTATCTCCAACTTGTGAAAGCTTTATGATAGAACCCAATTCTTCCAATTCGGGGTCCAATAGTTGCTAGTCTTACTTCCATAGAATGGTGTAAAGTGAAGTCAGGAGAAATTTGACATCTTGTGATGAAAATCATAGAGAATTTGTTAGTTTTGGAGCTTGGGAAGTCGCAAATAAATTTTTTAGTCATCCCTAATGTGAATCCTATGGATAATGTGCTTGTACAACATGCATTTAAGTTTTGGAGGTTATTGTCTTATTCTACTGGGAGGTATTGACAAGGGTTAAATGTTTGTGTCAACTGATAATGACTTCAATATTAAGTAGACGGATCACTGGAGAAATGTAGGAAGAAAAGTTAAATTCATCTTGTAATCGAGTTCTGTTTCAGAGCTGAGTTGGGACTTTGGATGGATTAAACTTAAAAGCTCCCAGGCACTAATCCCGATAAAACATAAAAAACCCTTTTAGCAAACCCTTCCGCCCAACTCCGGTGGTTCTTCCGACCACCGGAATCCTCTCGTCTTCCCCTTCTTTCGTTCCTTTGCTCTCCAAAACCCTTCGCCTCTTCCCGTTTTCGATACTCTACAGGAATCGGACCTCGTTTTTTCTTTCTTCTTCCCGATCGCTTTTGGCCCCTCTAGCTTTCCTTTAGTTTTAGACCTTAAGTTCTGATGGGTGGTCTTCACGATACTCAGGAGAGGATTAGTTATTACAACGCTAGTTTTAAATCATACGAGATTGTCAGATGCGGTGATTCCGGTGATGAATCAGGTAATTGGTTTGAATGGACAGAGCGCAACAGGAATTTAATGAGAAAAGTCAAATCAGCATTAAAGTATTATGATGGTTGGTGGCTAAATTCATTGAAGCGTCAAAGTTTGAAGGTAACACTGTTAAGAGATGGAAGATAAAGGAGCATTACTCAGAGTATTTATGTACTTTGAAATTTAATGCTAATGGCAGATTTATCAGTTTCATTGTGATTCAGGCCATCAATAAGTCTGTTATCATTACTCCGGAAACTAAGTACCAAGAAGGGTGGGGAAACATTGCGTACAAAATAGCTAGGTTCATTTATGAGCCTACAAGGACATGCACTCACAGGCGTTTAGACTAAAGAGATCGAAAGTGTCATACAAGGAAGCTTGCAGCTATAGTAGATGGATGGCTACTCAGAAGCTGGTGGTCCCACTTCGACCTATAGGGGATGGGTCATTGAGAACGGAAAATGAACTGCTTAGGAGATGCATTGTCGGCAAATTTCGCAATCATCCCCAAGAGCTTTCGGGTCTGAATGACGTAAGGAGATGGGCAAGCAACAATTGGAGGTCAGGCAATGGAGTCAACGTTTTTGCAATGAACGACAGTCAATTCCTCCTCGAACTACCTTCAAGATTTGTTGCTGAACATGTTTTGTCAGGTCGGTGGGCATGGAAGAAGGTTCCAGTGGATTTGAAATGGTGGAGTCCAACGACAGGGTGGTGGCCGGCGGAAGTTGGTAGATATTGGGTCTGGATTAGGGTTATGGGTCTACTACTATCTATGTGGTCCAAGGAAGTCTTCAAAAGAAATTAGCGACATGTGTGGAGGTTTTATCGAGACGTAGGAGGAGACATCACTGAAAAACCAACTACAATGGGCCAGGATAAAGGTGAAGGGGAAAGGGGGAGGGTTCCAAAGCAGATTGAGATGACGGAAGGGGGTTTCGCCTATACTATTCCGTATGGGGTGAAACTTCGGTCATCGTCTGAAGGGTGGAACCAATTATAGCTAAAGAGGGCTTTTGTCTAGTGGTCAAAAAAGGGGGACAGAACCTTTTAAGGAATTTTGTAGCTGAACTAGTGGAAGGGCACATGGGGACCTCGAAGGAAGGGGGAAATTTGAAATGTGGGGCATATGGCAAGCATCTAGGGGAAAGGGTAATAGCGGGAATTGGGTGGGGCAAAGTAAGGAACTTTTGGGCTCCTTTTTGGACCCAATAGTGGTGGATAGGGCCCAGGAGCCTGGTGACACCTGTTGCTATTTTCACTGCCCAATAACCAATTTGGTCCCGAGGTAAAGGAATAACCAGTTACGCCAAAAGATGCGGTTAATACAGCTAGAACCACACCTATAACCCAAGTCAATTCGCGAGGTTTTTTAAATCTACCGGTGAGATACACACGAAATACATGCAGGATCATCATTAGGGCCATCATACTTGCCGACCATCGATGAACGGATCGGATTAACCAACCAAAGTTGGCTTCAGTCATTATGTATTGAACAGAAGCAAAAACCTTGCCCATTTTCTCCACTAGACATTGTTGATATTGAAGTCCAAGCTTTTAATAAAGGGGCTCCTTTTTACACTGACAACTCAGAGGGTGTTTTTTTAAATGCTGGAGAGCTCCAAATCAGCGCAGCCCAGGAAGAGACATCCGGTTCCATTGAGTTGGCTGGGGATTCCGAAATTAATCAAACAGAGATTCAAAGAGAAGCAGAAAAAATCATCACGATGGAGGCAATTCCTCTGGGAATTCAACTTCCAGATGAGTTCAGCCCACAGCCAAATTCTCCGGTTTGGATTCAACATCACATTATCGAATTGGGGAAATAATTTGGAGTCGACTTTAAAGGGTGTGAGGAGAAAGCGTTGGAGCTTTTTCTCAAGATAGATGGCAATAAGATGGAAAATAAGAGTAACTAGAAGGCGAAAAAAACACAAAAAAGGATGGGTATGGCTGAGTTGAAAAGCTTGGAACTGGATACAAGTTTGATGAGTTATGGTACTAGAAGTAAGGGGGTTTCCTGGCAATTAAGGATCAATGAAGCTGAGCATAGTTTCTTGGAATGTGAGGGGATTAAACTGTCGTAAAAGAAGAGGTCTGGTTAGGAATTTGTTATCTATTTGGAAAGCTGATATAGTGTGTTTGCAAGAGACTAAACTGGAGGGGAATGCTTCTAATCTAGTCAAAGAGATATGGGGAAGTAGGTGGGCTGACCCTGTACAATTGGAGGCCAGTGGTACTAGAGGGGGGTGGTGATCATGTGGGACAAAAGATTTTGGGAAGGAGAACTTAGTAGTGTGGGGGCATATTCTGTCACATGCTCTTTGACAGGGAAAGACCATGATTTTAGATGGAATTTGACTGCTGTCTATGCACCAAATAACAGGGCTGATCTCTGGTCCCTGGGTGGTGTGTGGAGATTTCAACATGGTTAGATTCCCAACTGAAAAGAGTGCGGGCACCAGAATCACTAAAGCCATGACAGATTTCTCTGAGTTCATGGAGGACATGGAATTAGTGGATTTGGACTTGTATGGGGGTATGTACACCTGGAAGAAAGGCAACAGACAGTCTACTACTGCCAGGTTGGACAGGTTCCTCCTATCTGAGGAATGGGATAATACTTTTAGCTGTATCAAGTAGAGTACCCTCAACAGGGTAATCTCAGACCACACTCCAGTGCTGCTGCAATGTGGAGAATGGAGGAACTCGTCGTCTTATTTCAAGTTCGAAAATTGGTGGTTGCAGACAGAAGGATTCAAGGCAAAAGTCAAAGAATTGTGGGGATCTTTCAATTATAGTGGCAAACCAGACTATGTCCTAATGGCAAAGTTGAAAGCTCTAAAAGGAAAACTCAAAGAATGGAGCAAGACCATTAAGGGAAATCTTAAATTGCAGAAAGCTCAGGTTTTGGCACAATTAGCTTATTTAGAAGCTATGCAGGAGCAGAGATCTCTTGAAGAGGGGGAGATTGCTTCAAGAATGGCCTTGTCCCAAGAGTTTGAGGACCTAGCCATATGAAGAGATAGCTTGGAGGTAGATCCAGGGCAATTTGGCTCAAAGAGGGAGATAGAAATACTAGGTTCTTTCATAGAACAACGGACTATTATAGAAGAGTCAATACCATTGACAAGCTGAGAGCAAATGGGGAAGAAATTACAGAACCTTAGGAGATAAAGAGGAAAATTTGTGAGTACTATGAGGAGTTATATTCAGAAACAGAAGAGTGGAGACCTAGTCAGGTTATGAGAAATTGTCCTATCATCAATTTAGAGGAATCTGTGTTGCTGGAGGCCCTTTTTGAGGAACAGGAGATCTTAGAGTGTATCAAGGCTTGTGCAGGGGACAAAGCTCCAGGCCTAGATGATTTCACATGAATTTCTATAGCCATTGTTGGGACATTATCAAGCATGATCTGGTGGCTACTGTGCAGAACTTTCATGACAAAGGTACTTTTGAGAGGAGTTTCAATGCTACATTTGTGGCTCTAATCCCCAAGAAGGTAGGAGCTGTGGAGCTGAATGATTTCAGACCAATCAACTTAGTGGGGAGTGTGTATAAGATCATCTCTAAATTGTTGGTAGAGAGATTAAAGAAAGTCATTCACAGGTTAGTCAACATACAACAAATGGCTTTTATAAAAGGGAGACAGATAATGGAGGCTGTGATGATAGCAAATGAACTAGTGGACTCTAGAGAAAAAAGTAAGAAGCCTAGAATTTTGTGCAAGTTAGATATCCAGAAGGCTTATGATCACCTTAAATTGGAGATATCTTGTGAACATGATGCACCAGATGGGATTTGGGGCTTGATGGATCAAACATTGTATTAGCACAGTCAGATTCTCTGTGCTAATCAACAGAAGTCCCACTGGTTGTTTTCCCTTCTCAAAGGGGTTGAGACAAGGAGACCCAATTTCTCCCTTTCTGTTTATTATTGCAATGGAAAGGATGAGTAACCTTCTATATACAACAAAGGAAAGAGGGTGGATCAAAGGCTTTCAGGTTCAAGACAGGACAGATTTCAACCAAGAGATCACTTACCTCCAATATGCTGATGATACTTTGATCTTTTGTGAAGTTGAGAAGACTCAAATTTTGTTTTTTAGGGCCATCTTCATGTTTTTGAAGCTTTTCCGACATCAACTGGGGGGAAAATTTCATTTACCCCATCAATTAAGTGGCAAATATTGAAGATTTGTCCTTGACCTTGGGAGGTAGAGTAGGGGAGTTGCCTACTACTTACCTGGGCATGCCTCTAGGGGGCCAGAAGCAAGTCAAAGAGCATTTGGAGTGGGGTAATAGGAAAGTGTTAGAGAAAACTAGCAAGGCTGGAAAGAACAGTACCTGCCGGTCGGGGGGGGGGGGTTGGCTGACCCTTATCAACAGTGTCTTGAATGCCATGCCTACATATGATGTCAGTATTCCCAGCTCCAGCCTGGGTGGTTCAATGAATGGATGCCATTAGCAGAACTTTCTTTTGGCAAGGAAATGAAGACAAGAGGAAGTTTCAC
>JAPFFP010000002.1:4836327-4849749 GCA_026153255.1 Solanum medicagineum
CAGAAGATGCATGTCGCAGAGATGAGGATGCTGAGATGGATGTGTGGTCACACCAGGAGTGACAAGGTTAGGAATGAAACCATTCGGGAGAAGCTAGAGGTGGCCCCGGTGGCCGAAAAGATGAGGGAAGCGAGATTGCGATGGTTTGGACATGTGCAGAGAAGGCATACCGATGCTCCTGTTAGGAGGTGCGAGAGGTTGGTTTTGGGAGATACTCGGAGGGGTAGAGGTAGACCGAAGAAGTACTGGGGGAGGTGATTAGACATGATATGGCGGAACTTGATCTCACTGAGGACATGATCTTTTAGATAGAAAGAAGTGGAAGTTGCGAATTAGAGTAGCAGGCTAATGGTAGGATTAGGTGTTTTTTATCATGTCTTCGCATTATATGTCGTATTATGTGTTAGTTTTATCTTATTTACATACTGCTATGTGTTATTCGTTATTAGTTGCTCTTTCTGTTCCCTTCCCTTCCTTTTTGTCATATCTAGTTCTTTGGTTTTGAGATGAGGGTTCCCAGGAAACAGCCTCTCTACTTCTATGGTAGTGGTAAGGTCGCGTACATTTTACCCTCCCCAGACCCCACTTGTGGGATTTTGCTGGGTATGTTGTTGTTGTTGTCAGCTTGTTCAACTGACCACATAGGATGCCTATCACCCGACACAACATATTCATTCCCGGTGGCAATTGCAGTCTCTTTCCTAAGGCCAGGCTACTATTTTCATATTATTATTCCCTTTCTCGATCACCTAGCATAGAATGTCTATCACTCTTATGAAGTGTGAGAAGAGAAAACAAGATTACATTTTTTATTTTGGAACATTTCTTAAATGTATTTTATTTTTCCTTCTGTTTTAATCTCTGTGTCTCACTTTCTCTTCCAGTTTGTTTAGAAAAGAATGCCATTTCTGTTTGTTGTAACTCTTTAATTCCAATGTCCCATATCTTATATTTAACAATACAGGACTCGAAGGATGTTTTGGTATGTTACCCACATTTTCAGGTTAAAATGACAAATTCAAAAGTTTCTCTTATTTTTTTAAACTCTTTGCCCGGTCAGACACATAACATGAAATAGAGGGAATGCTTGTTTTCTTTTATTTTTCTTCACTTTTCTTCCAAATGACTTTCCTCAGCTCTTTCTTTTTCTGTTTCTCTTTCTTCTCTTTTGCCATTTTCCTTTTTGTGTTTCTTCTCTCTTCTTTTGAATTGAGTCCAAGTCGCCTCTATTCTCTTTTCTTCAACAAAATCTTCTACTGATGCCTGAGTTGCTGTAACATCCCACCACATCAATGCTATTTTCCTGTTGTTTTTCCACCTGGTACAAGCCATCCGGGCTTCCCCTCAAGTTTGGCCTTGTTAGGTTCCCTCTTAGGTCTCTTAAATTGTTCAAAGGATAGATAATCCTCCTTTTCATTTTATGTGTCATAGTTTAATTGGTTATGAAGTTTAAGAATGTAAATAAAACTTTTGAATCTTGTGGTCTTAGATGAGTAAAGGTGTAAATAGCATGCCAAAAGAGTACCCTTTGAATCTAGTGCCCTTAATCATCCCATTTCATTCTTATGAGGGAGTGTTGCTAGGATAAAGTGAAAAACTTAATAAATGTAGAAAGATAACATTCTTTTTCTACCATACTAGATCGGAAAGTAAAAGAGTACGACATTATATTTGTCTTTTTGACTTAAAAGTCTCTTCCCTAGGTATTTCTCTTAAAAGTCTTCTATGTTATTAATTTCAAAAATATTAAAGTTTCCTATGTTATTGCTTATATATCAAGTGGAGCGATTTTGATATTTATCTATACATACTGAATGAATTATCTTTACATACTGAATGATTTTGAACACAAAATACAGGGTTTGAGTCAAAGCTTCAGGTTATACCGAACTGTAGCTAGTACGGTGGCTCCGCCACTGTGTGCAATCATAATTGAAGTTTCTTGAATGACATTTCTAGTCATACTAGTGCCAATAGTAAACATCTACTTGTATATTAGAACTATCCTTGCATGCAGCATCTGAACGACTATACTGATAATTGTTTGCGAGGAGCTTATTCTAATGTTGTTTCCTATAACCTTGTCATTGTGCAAAATTCATCTGGCTATTTCTGTGAGAGTGCAATGCAGTTTTCCTTGAGTATTGCAATATAGTTCATTTTGAGAATTTCTCTTTTTCTCTATTCTTTCTCCCTGTTGGTGCCTGTCGATTGATGTTCGTATGCATCACCATGCATGTAAGAATACTTAGCAGAAATTGTCCTGGCACTTTATTTTGAGGATACTTGGCAAAATTTGTCCTGGCACTTTATTTTAATGACTATCTTTTCCTCAACTAATTAAAACCTTCTCTTAATGCAGTTCTATACATTCCTTGAGACCACTGTTGTCACTCTATCATTACTGCCACACTTTATTGCATTCTTCAGCGAGGGAGAGATACCAGGGACTTCGAGCACTCTCGCGACTACTTTTCTAGCTTTTGGTATGGTTCAGGGATCTTGGTGAACTTGCTACCTATTATTTCTTTTTGAGACACACTGGTTTTCTTAATTTTTCCACATTTCTTGTGCATCGCAGTCTTGAACCTTGCTTTTGCTTTGAGTGTTTTGGGGTTTCTGATTATGCATATATCATTGGTGTCTGCTAATACCACGACCATTGAGGTACTCCATTTTTTCTTATTCCTCGAGTGGAATGTTAAGTGGTTTCCTTCTTATGAAATGCCCAACAATCTGAAACATCATTGTTGCTGTGCAAGCAGCTATTTGGCCTTGAGACAGCCAGTTTATAGAACATTTCTCTCGTGGTCTTCAGTTTTGGAAAAAGTATATTTCTTTTCTGTGCACATTTAAAGGCTTGTCTTACTTTCAGGCATATGAGAAGAAGACCAGTCCTAAATGGCGTTATGATCTTGGTCGGAAGAGGAACTTTGAACAGGTTAGATGACTGCACAAGATTGGCTTTTTATTTCTAATTTTTTAGGTATGATCTTATAATTAAGTACCAGACCCCACTTGTGGGATTCCACTGGGTATGTTGTTGTTGTTGAAGAGAACATCCAATTGCAACTGGAACTCAAAAGTTTATTTTGAAGTATAAATACTTGGAAGCTAATTTAAATCCCCATGGGAAAATAAAAAAATATTGAATTACCTAAACTTCATGGTAGTAGAGAATGGGGAAATAGGAAGCATCATTTAAAGAGGATAGAGGAGAGCAAATAGTGTGGACACAATATGCCATGTACATAGGACCTTGATATCAGGCACATTTTTGAAAAATGACCGACATCTCATAGCAATGATAAATTGACAAATATTCTTCATGATTGAATATAATAGTAGAATAGTGGGTAGAAAAAAATAGTTGTAATTTCTGTTGCTTTATCTTTACTTTCTGTTTTTGCCCTTTTTCAGTCGCATATGCTTTCATCCTCTTTATGATATAAGAAGCATAGATTAAACATTTCATATTAGATGTGACTTTTCTTGTTACAGTGTTTGCATTTATTTTATGAAAATAAATAAAATGAGAAATGTTTGGTAGGAGCATACGTTCCAACAGAATGATGTGTTTGCTACCTCTACCACCTTACCATTGTATCTTTTTCACTTTTTATATGACTTTGTCCAGTTTACTTTGGTCAACTTATTAAGTTTTAGTTTATTATTGATTATTGGTGTACATATCCTTTAAGTAATTCTTTTATCTTTAGAACTACAGGAACACTAGTAAATCCAATTTTGTATGAAATATCTGAAAATCATAAAAATAAATGAAATAGGTTGTTATCAATTCTTTTTACTTGATTAGTAAAGCTTGAAGAATAACTGGGCCAGTAGAATAGGGAGAAGGGGGTATAAAAACCCATTTGTTTATTTTTAAAAAAATCAATTTTCAATTTGTTTTGGAGAATGCGAGAAGACAATTTTTAGTTCATATTATCATAATTTGCTTTTAGCATATTGACTGTTCAAGAAGGTATTTTGGATGATTATGTGAAACATTTTGAGTAGGTCTTATATTGAGGTGTATATGTTTTGGCTTATTCAGACAAAAAGTAAGCAAATCACATGGTGTTGGTGCTTTGGATTTACTAAAAAATTTGTTTCTTCTTAATGCCCACTCAGCTTGGAGGGGATATTAGAACTGATAGAACAGAGTACTCACCATTCTTTTCTATTTAGTAAGGAGGCTCTTAATCTGATAACAGGGTTTTCTACAGTAACCATTGTGGTTTTCAAAACATCGAGTATTACCTTCATATGATAAATACACAAATAAAGCCCAACACCATATACTGAAGACATTCAACTACTACCTCACTGATTCTCTTCTCTTTTCTTCCGCTTCCAATAGACCACCTAGATGTCTGCTCAGCTGTGGCCCCTGGCTCCGTTCGCGCACCCAGCCGTTTGCAACTTAATGTGGTCCATTTTTCTGTGAACAATTTACTTTGGCAAACATTGTTGACATAAATCCTTCACAATTACACTGAACCTACTAAAAAGTTGGATGTACTTGTCAGATCTATGCACGTGATATTTGGAGACCATTTCTGTTCTCCGATGCTGCTCTAATGTCTACTCTCCCTGGTGTTCCCAAAGCCCTTACCACACTGTTCAACACAAATTTCTATGTTATTTCATCTTCAACGTCCTAGTTCCTGCAGTGTTTTTAACTTTATTTCCAGAATCCATGTGGGGTCTCACCATGTCTACCAGCAACATCTAAAAATTCTCCAAGCCAACATACTAGTATGCTTGTCTTTGGTTCTTTACTGATACAAGGTTTAGAAAGAACCTAATCAAGGAATAGAATATCAAATCAAACTTGGAAAGTTTTTATCTTAAAAGGAGTACGGCTGTGGTGGCACCTTTTGTTATTTTGCTTATTTAAATGAATAAACTTGAGAAAGCTATCACATGGCTGTCAAATTTCAGTTAAATATTAGTGGTTAATACACTGCTGGCCTGCTGTATAAGATCCAGTGTCGGACTGTACTACCCAGTAAACCTGGGAGTACTTTCTCAAGTTCTCAAGTTTACTTGTCTTGAGTAAACATATTAGGTCACCACTTGGATTGGACTGCAAAAACTAGTTCACACCTAATTACCTTTACTTGTCTTGCCTATGTGATGTTACAAGTCGTGTTAGATCTGTTTTATTTTCATAAAGAATGTTAGGACCCTTTCAATTTACCATGTTAAGGTTGTGTTACATGAATCAGGTGTTTGGTTTGGACAAGCGGTATTGGTTCATTCCTGCGTACTCTGATGAAGATTTAAGACGGATACCTGCTCTTCATGGTCTTGAATACCCATCAAAGCCCGACCTTGATGCCCAAGAATGATAATCATGTGCATACCTAAGTTTCATACTTTGTAACAAAATATGGAGTGCCTCAGGCTTTCAACTGATTAACTGGCTTTAACTAGACTGGACCTTTGCATCTACTTGCAACAACACAACGATATGAAGAGTCTGAGCAGGCAAACAACTTGCGGGTTGGAGCAAAGGCTGGCAGTCCATAAATGCGCATTGACATGTGCATTTCATGATTTTTAGATATCCATGTGAAATTAAGATTCTGTAACATAAAAATGATGCTGATTTTTCACGCGTAACAACAGTGTTTATGTAATTGATTACTTGATCAGAAATGCAGATTAGATCTCTGAAAGATGTTTCACCTGAAATCATTGATTTCCTGATTTAAAAAGAAGTGCAGATCAAATCTGTGATGATTTTTTCGTCCCGATGATAAGATTTTCAATTGTTAGTAGCTTCCTTGAAATGGTGACTTTGCCATCAGGATTGTTCACAGTGATGAGTTTTGTTACTTTCTGGTGGGGTTGATTTATTTTGTCTCAAATACAGCCTCCCGCCCTATTGGTTATTAGCTCAGTGGTGGAGCGCTCTTCTAATATTTGTGCCGTTGTACCATGGAAACTAAGGGTTGGTCCGGGCTCACAACACAATTTTCATGTGGAAATACCCAGTTCACAAAAGGTGAAAAACTACGATCTGTATCTCTACAACAATTTTTCCCAATTTCACTAAAACAACGTGAGCCTCAACCAAAAAGGATTATAAGTTCCTAATGTTCTATGAAACAACGAACTTCAACTAATCCTAACAACACACACAAACCTCCCAAGGTTTATGTTCTCCTAGCCTTCGAGTTGCCCTCAACTTGTTTCCTAATTTCAGTTTATAGATTATTGAATTTAGGAATACATCAAGACTCAATGAAAAGGAAAGAACTTCCTAGACTTAAGGAAGAAACAAAATTGATAAGTGTTTCATCAATGATCAAGACTCTACACAACATTTTTTGCTTTTTGTCTCGATGATTTCTTCTCTGCTTTTTCTACCATTTTTATCATGTATGCTGAGAAGGTCTTCTCCAGTTCAAACTCCCCAGTTCCCCCTTCAAGCTTCAGTAGAGTTCTTCTTCGCTTAGAACTCCTTCATCCTAACTTCTTTTTGTAGTAGAGTTCTTCATTTATTAGAACTCCTTTTCAGCACCAACTCTTTTCGTAGGGTTCTTCATTTATTAGAACTTCTTTTCAGCACCAACTCTTTTTTACACCTGTGATTGTTGAACCATCTTCCTACTTTAGTATTGCGATCTTATCTCCAGATGTTTTATCCACTCCACATCTTGTGGTATCATATCGCCTCCTCTCTGAGACAGTGTGATGAAGGACCTGACGGATCAACATGTTTCATTGTCCTTTGTCCATCATCAAAACTCTATTGAACTAAACAGAAAATATCAGCCAATTTAGCTCATTAGAAAGTTAAGCAAAATGTTCCATGACAACAGAGGGTTCATAATTTCTCTTATATTTGCTCCATACAGCCTCAAACAAAGTAACAAACATCTCATAACTCAAATGAAGCTTAGCATCATGAACAAAAATGAACATATTGGCTATCATGAAGTAAAATAGTGTTACAGTAACATCTATAATTTTGAAACCACACAGACACACACACACACACAAAAAGGGGTTTCGAAACAAAATAAGAAATTGGCACTGTATCATCTAAGGATTTTATTATTGGCATAAAATAACCATAGTTTACGTATTCGGCATTGCATGGCTCTTTCGCAAGTTTTACTCTTTTCCTCGAATTTTTCTCTTTCAATTTGTCTCCCTAAATGTGTTTCAAATATATTTAAATAATTAGTAATTCTATATAAATAAAAAATAATTAAATTTTAGATAACAAAATTAAATACAAGAAAGAAGGTAATCTTCATTTATGTACCTACTTATAACCTTTAAACTCATCAAGCCAGTATTATGTCTTATGCAACATTTGATTTTTGGATGGAGCCAAAGATTCACTATTTTTTTGGCTTTGGGGTATGATGGAATAAAGCAAAATAGCTCTTTAAACTCTCTGCGCTTCTTTCAATTGTGAAGTAGCAGTCAGTCAATGTAACTTTCGATGCTCATCATGGGTCATCTGGAAACAGTCGCCCTATGTTTAAAAATATAGGGGTTAGGCTGCGTACATCCGACCCCCCTTACCCCGCAATGGTCGGGAGCCTTTGAGGCATCGGGGTAATGTTGTTGTTGTTGTTGTACTTAATTGTGCTTTTTTTAATCTATAGTAATTTTTATTGGAAGTTACAAAAATATTTGTGTGTGTGTGGTACTTTATTATTTTAAAACAAGTCCTCAATTTTTTATAAGTAACTATTTAACAAAAAAATTATTCATGAAACATTAATAATGGCAAGATATTATGTATACGAGCTTTAATTATTCCTAATTATAGATATTTCATATATCTAAGGAAGCAATATGGTGCATCTCACTTTGATATATTAATAATAATAATTTTAATGATAAAGATATTTTATAGCTACACCACAATAAAATAAAAAGTATACGATTACAATAGTAGTGCTTTGGAAGGGCTAGAATTCGGAAGGAATTGAAATTATTTAGGTGAAGAGATACATAACCATTAGGTGGTTGGAGGAGACTTCAATATTATTTTAAAGATGAAGCTTCATTCACGATGAAGCTGTAGACTTTTCCCTTTGCATAAATAACTGTGCGTTATCAAAATTTTAATTTATAGGTAGTAGTCCTGCTAAAAATGTTTAAGAGAGTTATTTTCAAGAGATCAGTCATTTACCAGAGATTAATATTCAAATTTGTCAATGTTAGACTCAGTGAAATAATGTAACATTGTTGTCAGTGTGACATAAGTGAATTTTTTTAAAAGCTCGTTAGCTACGTTTGGCCTCTCAGACAAAAGTTATAGAGTCCTTCACAAGTTAGACTTAAAGCCCATTTGACCATGTGAGATGAAATCATGATAAAAAACTATATGCATCACGAAAACATATCAGAATCATACTTAGAAGTGGCTAGGATCCCTTGAGATTGTTCTTTGGCAGTACCAAACGGGGTCCGAGCTCACAACCTACATGTGTTTGATTACAGGCAGATGCAACGTCTGATGAGGTCCCATGTGTAAGAACCACGCGGACCCATACCCCAACTCCGCATTAGTATGATATTGTCCGCTTTGGGCCAAGCTCTCATAGCTTCGTTTTTGGACATATCCTAAAAGGCCTCATACTGATGGGGTTGGGTTCAACCTTATATTTGAGTCATTTGCTCTCTCCACAATCGATGTGGGAGGAGTTTACATCCCCCAACAAACCTCTCCTCAAGCTCTAACCACACAATCTCGTGACCTCCCCTCTAGGGATTATCTATTTTTAATCTGCCACAATCTTTCACCACCACGAGAACCTACGGGACTCAGCGTCAGGAAAACTTTCAATACAAGGCACCCTTGCAGATCTTTGGTCCTTCTCTTGTTGGCCACTGTCAATTTGAGAACTCCGCACGTGTCGGTCCATCACTCATGTCCTCCGAACCTGGGCTCTGATACCACTTATAGAGATCGCACAGACTCACACCCAAGCCCCGCATTAGTATGATATTGTTCGCTTTGGGCCTAACTCTCACGTATTTATTTTTGGGCATATCCCAAAAGGCCTCATACTAATGAGATTGGGTTCAACCTTATATCTTGGTCATTTGCTCTCTCCACAATCGATGTGGGAGGAGTTTGCATCCCCCAACAATCTAAAAAATAGTAAAAGAGAATAAATAAAAAAGAACAACCAATTTAGAGGTTTAGTAAAATATATTTTTACCTATGTCCTCAAAAAAAATTGACCCAATTTTATTTCACTCCAAAGAATACAAGTGAAATGCTACAAGAAAGAAAGAAGAACAATGCTTTAGAAGATGAAAAGGTAAGTGAGAGATGTGTTTTAATTCCTAAAACTAGACTTCAATTTATAGGGGAAAAAATCCCCACAAATTTTCCACCCACCAATGTGGGATGGACATAAATAGTAACAAATCTCCGCCTTGGCCATCCCACATCTTCAATTCTCTCAATAACAAATTTCAATTGTATCTTCAACTTTGAATTTGCCTAATCGAAGAACCAAGTTTGTAGGTGTGTTTTCAAAAAGTAAAAACAGATGAGAACACAAAATTTTACGTGGAAACATCCGGCTCACAAAAGGTGAAAAACCACGACCTATACCTCTACAGGAATTTTCCCCAACTTCATTAAAACAACATGAGCCTCAACAAAAAAGTATTACAAGTTCCTAATATTCTACGAAACAACAAACTTCAACTTATCCTAACAACACACACAAACCTCCCAAGGTTTATGTTCTCCTAACCTTCGAGTTGCCCTCAACTTGAAGACCTTTCCTAACTTCAGTTTACAGATTACTGAATTTAGAAATACATCAAGACTCAATAAAAAGGAAAGAACTTCCTAAACTCAACTTAACGAAGAAACAAATCTGACAAGTGTTTTTTTCAATGATCAAAACTCTAATTCTCACAACTGCATTTTTTGCTTTTTGTCTCGATGATTTCTTCTCTGCTTTTTCTACCATTTTATCATGTATACTGAGAAGGTCTTCTCCAGTTCAAACTCCTTAGTTCTCGCTTCAAGCTTTAGTAGATTTCTTCTTCCCTTAGAACTCCTTGTTCACCCTAACTTCTTTTTGTAGAAGAGTTCTTCATTTATTAGAACTCTTTTTCAGCACCAACTCTTTTCAGTGAGTTCTTCATTTATCAGACCTCTTTTTCAACACCAACTGTTTTTTACACCTATGATTGCTGAACCATCTTCCTACTTTAATTCTCTCAATAATAAATTTCAATTGTATCTTCAACTTTTGAACATCAAGTGTTCTACAGTGTTGATTAAGTCTAAATAATATCCAAACTTGATTGTAGTCACCACTTTTTTGTTAGCATATCAGCAGGATTCTTTGTAGTCTAGATTTACTGCACTATGACTCCACCTTCTTCTATGATTTATCGTATAAAGTGATATCGAACATCAATGTGCTTTGTTTTTGCATGATAAACTTGATTTTTTGCTAACTGAATAATGCTTTGACTATCACAAAATATTGTAATAGTTTCTTGTCTGATACCAAGTTCCTTATGCAATCTTTGAAGCCAAATTGAATGCTTCACAGCCTCTGTAATTGCCATATACTCTGCCTCAGTTGTAGACAAAGCAACTGTTGACTGTAAAATAGACTTCTAACTAACTGGTGCTTTTGCAAAAGTAAACACATAACCAGTAGTTGACCTTCCTTTGTACAGATCACCAACATAGTCAGAGTCATAATATCCAACTATACACAAAATTTCTTCTTGCTCAAAAACTAACCCAACATCTGTGGTATTACGAATATACCGCAAAATCCATTTCAAAGCTTGCCAATGTTTTTTTGCTGGATTATGCATATATCTACTCACAATCCCAACAACATGTGAAATGTCAGGTCTTGTGCAAACCATTGCATACATCAAGCTACCAACAACACTTGCATATGGTACCCTTGACACATATTCTCTTTCGACTTCATCCTTTGGCGACATATCAACACTACGATTAAAATGGGGAAACAATAGAGTGCTAAGTTGTTTAGTTTTCTCATCTATTCCAAATTGATCTAGCACCCTCTTCAAGTATTCTTTCTTAGATAAACAAAGTTTCTTAGTAAGTCATTCCCTTATTATTTCCATGCCAAGAATCTTCTCCGCATCTCCCAAATCCTTCATCTCAAACTTCTTACTTAGTTGAGCTTTCAGCTTCTCAAATATTTGGCAAATTCTTGGAAGTTATTAACATATCATCAACATATAGGAGAACATATATAAAAGAATCTTAAGCTTGCGAAAATAAATACAATCATCGTATTTGCTTCTCACGTACTTCTGCCGCAACATAAACTTGTCAAATCTTTTGTACCATTGTCTTGGAGATTGTTTCAATCCGTACAATTATTTTTCAAGTTTAAACACCATGTTCTCTTTCCCTGCAACTTTGAATCCTTTTGGTTGAGTCATGTAGATTTTCTCTTCCAAATCACCATGTAAAAACATTTTTTACATCCATCTGAACTAGCTCTAAGTCTAATTGTGCTACTAAAGCCAACAAAATTCTAATGGAGCAGTGTTTCACGACTGGAGAAAATGCCTCATTATAATCAATTCCCTCCTTTTGAGCATATCCTTTGGCCACCAATCTTTCTTTGTAGCGAACATCTTCTTGGTTAGGAAATACTTCTTTCTTTGCATATACCCATTTACACCCAATAGCTTTCTTGCCCTTCGGGAGGTTGGCTAGTTTCCACGTATTGTTCTGATGAAGGGACTTCATTTTCTCATCATTGTAACTTTCCACTTTTCTTCACCACTTTGGATAGCTTCTTTATAAGTGGTTGGAATATCATCAATAATGATTGAGGTTGCACATTTCATCGCCTCTATGGGTCACATAGGCTTCTTTACTATTCTTTTGGGTTTATGGGTTGCAATTGACTCAAGTTGATGTTCAGATTCCTAAGTTGGAACATGAGTATTAATTGGCTGATCTTCCAAATTATCATTTGTTTCTTCATCTACTTTTTGTGGAGGAAAAATAAATTTTCCCTCAAACTCCACCTGCTTTGAAGCACTATTAGTTACTTTTGTATCTTTATTTGTATCCTTTTTCATCATAGCAGATTCATCAAAAGTAACATCTCGGCTGAATATTACTTTTCATGTCTCTGGACACCATAGGTAATATCCTTTGACTCCAGAAGTAATTCCCATAAAGATAGCCTTCTTAACTCTCGGATCCAATTTACTCTTTCACATGATAATATGCAGTTGAGCCAAATACATATAAAGAGTTGTAATCCACAATAGGTTTTCCATACCATTTTTCAAATGGTGTCTTTCTACCAATTATAACAGATGGTAAATGCTTTATGATATGACACGCGTATGTTACTGCCTCACCCCAAAATTCTTTGCCCAAGCCAGCGTTGGACAATATACACTGAACCTTCTCCAGCAAAGTTCAATTCATGCGTTTTGCCACTCCATTCTGTTATAATGTATTTCTAACGGTGAAATGTCGATACATTTTCTTCACAAATTTTCAGGAAAAGATCATTTTTTTATTCTTCACCATTGTCTGTGTGAAGACACTTGATCTTTCTGCCACTTTAAGTTTCTATCATCATCTTTCATTTGAGAAAAATTCTCAATACTTTATCCGTAATCTTCATTGTATACACCCACACTCTTTGTGAAAAATCATCAACAAAGGTTACAAAATAGTGTTTCCCACCTAATGAAGGTGTTTTGGAAGCACCCCAAACATTGAAGTGAACATAATCCAAAATACCTTTCGTATTATGGATAACTGTTCCAAAGTTAGCCCTTGTCTGTTTTCCTTTAACACAATGCTCACAAAAATGCAATTATCCAAATTTAACACCTTTTAACAATCCTTGATCTGATAAGGTTTTCAAGGATTTTCCTCATGCATGTCCCAAGCGCATATGCCATAGCCTGGTTGCCTCTGCATCTTTGTCAACACTGGATGTTACTGTTGCTGTCCCCAATAATTGTACTACCATGACAGTGGTACAAATTATTGTCCCTCCAAAAAGCCTTCATTACCACTAGTGCACCAGATAATATTCTCATCACTCCATTATCTACAATAATTTTGAACCCCTTTGACTCTAGGGCTCCTACAAAGATAAGTTTTTTCCTAAAATCTAGTATATACCGAACATCTATCAATGTTCTGCTCAATCATCATGATTCTTTAACTGGATTGAACTAACACTATATGCAGTAAGAGGGCTATTGTCTGCAGTGTGAATAACTCCACATTCTCCTTTTTGTAGATCAACAAACCAGTTCCAATTCGGACACATACAATAGCCACAAGCTGAATCCATCAACCATACATTAGATGATTTGGATGGATTCATTATAACTAGTGAGAAATCAGAGTCATCACAATCAGCTACATTTGAATCC
>JAPFFP010000002.1:4849849-4886127 GCA_026153255.1 Solanum medicagineum
CTTGCATTTAGGTTACTTTGAGAATGGATTGGGATGACAATGTTTTGAGTAATGTAAGGCTAATTTGGGGTCATTTAGAGGCCAAAATGGCGTAGTTTTAGACTTAGGGTTAGGGTTATTTGTTGTTATGGTTTAAAAATCAAACCGAACCTCATTCCGAACCAAACCTATTAAAAAATTTGATCTTTGATTTGGTTTGGTTAGGTTTGATTTTTAAATTTTGAAAATCGATACTATTTGGTTTGGTTTTGGTTTTACAACCGCAAAAATAATCAAACCGAACCAAATAATTATATATATAAATTTTATAATTATTTATATAGTATTCATAAATAATATATAAATATTTCATTATATTTTAATGAACTGAAAGTTTTAACTTTACCATTTATATTTGAAAATTTTCTTGTTAGTGTTTTAGCATATAATTTTCTTGTACTCCTTTCCCCCGGGTAGAAATTTCATTGTTGAGCTTGAGTTTTCTTTTCCTATAAATATTTGATATTTGGTATATAATGACTTTAGTATTGCTTAATTTAATAACTTTGTTCGTGTTTAATAACTTTAGTATTGCTTAACTAAATCACTTTCTTCGTGTAATAATAACTCTAGTACTATTGCTTAATTGAATCCACAGTAGCTTTCTGTGGATTATTCATGTATTAGGTGTTTGTGTCTCTCGAGATGTGTATACCCTCAATAAACTTATTGCTTTCAAACCGAAATATAACCAAAAATAAACCAAATCGATCCAAACTGATAATAACCAAACCGATGGTTATTTTTTTGATTTGGTTTGGTTTGGTTTTAGAAATCTAAAAACCGACTAAATTGGTTTGGTTATGGTTTTAACTAATAACCGATCCAAACTGAACCATAAACACCTATACTTAGTGTATGGGAAAAGGTCAAAAATATCCTTCATTAAAAACTGTCGTGTCGAAACAGCGACTCCTTAAAATGCTCAGGTTATTACAATACCTTGACACAGATACTCTATACCTCTGTATGGATATCACGTTTGATATGCTCAATCATCCTAACATGATTAAAGATACTCTGAAATAACCATTTGATAATAGAAGAGAGGTTCTGGCTTCCTGAAGATAGCCAGCGAATCCCTTCACTAACTTATGAATGTACTCAAACTCGATAAAAATACTCAAACATAATATAGCAAGACAACTTATGGAAATGAGGCTCATACTCAAATATTAAAGAGCCTTGCTCCAAACTACCAAACTCATCCCTATAATGATCGCAAAATCTCTAAAGAAGTACCTCGGTAAATTACTCCCAACTCATCATCGGAGAACTAGCTAGTCGGCAAGCAAGAATTGGTCTCCACCACTCCTTGGCTACTCGTGCAAATTAATAGGAAGTGTAAGCACTCCATGATTCTCTAAAATATCAAAGTTGAACAACCGATTCTAGCACTCAATTAAGAAATCATATGACCCATCCTCAATTGTATCATCAAATCTAGGAGGTACAAATCTAACAAACTCTCAAATCTCTTCTGCACAAATATTGACATAGTTGCACTAGCAAAAACTAGAGAAGCTACGAATCTAAGAGGTGAAATAGAGAGCAGTGAAAAAGAACTAGGAGTCTGTTATCCTAGACTAGGCCCCTGAACTGACTGTGAAGTGCCCATTGTAATAGGGGCCTGAAGTGTTCGGAAGGATACTAGGAGTAGGGTTACCATCCAATCTAGCCAATAATCGAACAAGAAACTCCTAAAGCACTAGACCACTATTTGGAATTATAGAAGGCCAGTTGGGCTGATCTAGGCTCTTCAACCTGCAACTTAAACTCATCCTCATTCTCATAAATAGATTTCGATGATGCCCCCTAGATTGACCCATACTCTAACTCCATTGCGTCCCCTACCTCGCCCTCAAACTAGGGCTCAGGAAGCAGGTACAATTTTATCCTCGGTGAATCTGACTCTAATCCTCACCATCTATATAAAAAGAATAGATTAGAGGTATACAACATATAAATGAATGAAAGGAAAGGAATCAATGAAAAGAATTTCTCCTATTAAGTATCTTGTAGCCTCTTGAAGATAGGTATGAACGTCTATGTACCATTTCGTGCAAGACTCTACTAGACACCCTGCTTTTTTACTCATGAGATCAGTGAATCTAGTGCTATGATATCAATTAATCAAAACCTAAAACTAACTTCATGATGAGATACATTCTAATACACTTCCTAATATGTAAGCTAAAAAGTAAATCATATATGAGACTCCCAAAGGAGAAGTCAGGCCATAATTGAATGAAAAGAAGTACAAAGGTAAATATTTTCAAAACCTGATATCATAAGTATAAGGAGTATATAATATAATTTTAAAAAGATATATACAACACGATCTCCAAATAGAAACAAAGACTAAGATAAAATATGAAACTGATGGTGATCCAGAACACAACATCTCGCCACCAAATCAGAAATAAGTTATCTTCTCAAAGATAATTAACTATTGTAAGGAGAACCCTAATAATATTTGTATCAAAAGGGGCATAGAAGTAGTGATGAGTCAATTCACATGTACCTAGTATGTTTAACCAATTGGATGTTAGATATTGATCAAACTTACAAAATAACCTAAGTAACGTTTTCACCTGCATACAAAAAATCCCACTCCAGTCTTAGTGTCATAAATTTATATAAAATGACACTAATAAAGTGAACACATAATCAAGTAATCCCAAAAATCATCAGATAAGTCAATTACTCTAAAATCAATATCATAAAATGGAATGATGCAATGCATAGAGTGGTATGGTGGGATCAAGACCATCACATAGCTTGTAGTATACACTTGTCAAGCTAATGCTATCAGAAGGATCCCTGAGGGTCTCGCAAACCATTTATCAAATCACAATATGAATATCTCCTCCACTAATCACCTAGCTTATGGTTAGAAATTTTAAGAGGTATCTTATTTTCTTTTTTAAAAAAGAATTTCCACATATATCAACTTTCCAAGATCTATGATATGATGAAAAAGTATGAATGCATCACAATATATGTATGGAGGAAATGATCATCTCAATATACATATATAAAGGTTTTAAGTTCTCAAAACTCAACCAAATCATGATAACACCCTCATACATGACAATAGGAAAGAGTTCATTTGAAATAAGTTGACATCATTTGAAAAGTATTTCATCATTTCTCTAACTATGCAGTAACTGACAACTCAACCCACTCTGAGGCAATACAAGTCATTGTTATAAGATTCTATCATCAAGTCAAATAGTACTATTATAAGATTCTATCATAGGCAATTAAAAAAACGTACTCATGAAACAACCAAAGTGGTAGATAAGGCCCCTACACAGGCAACACAATATAATTAACAACTTCAAATTATGAAACGATCCCATCCCAAAGTCTACACCATTAGAACAACTAATTACCTATTCCATTTTAAACAAGGACAATCCAACCTACTTCGAAGGCTGGAAACCACACTCAATCACTCTACCGGAGCTTGAACCTCAATATCAACTCCAAAATGATTCTCACCTACCAAGAATAGAAAGAAGTTATCAAATAGAGTTCAACAATAAGGTTTAAACTTCAGAGTTAAAATCATCTTAAATTACTTCAAAATCAACAAGGATAAAACTGAAATTTTATTTAAGAATTAAGTTCAACACTTCAAGAGGATTTTGTATATAATTGAAAAATTCATTAAAATTTAGCAAGTAGAAGAATTGAAATCAGAAAATTATAATTTTTAAAATTTGGGGGAGAACTCTCAAAATTCACATTGAAATCTTGGCTATGAACAAGCTATTTTTTAGAATTGATAAAGAAACGTAGCCAAAAGAATTCCTTCGACAAATCACTTCAAATATTGCCTTCCCAAAGCCCTAAATATTTGAAAATAATGAAATGTGAAAAGTCAGAAAAATAGTCATAGTTGACACTTTTTAGGTACATTACACTCATCGCTATTGCGACCCACTTATCTCTCTTATCGTGGAGACCAAAGGAGTATTACATCATGATCACGGGAGAGAGGACATGATCACAAAGAACAAAGAAGCATTACAACACGATCGTTGAAGACCCTCCATGATCATGGAGAACATGACATGTCTGCTTTTGGAATGCAGGCCTCAAGACCACGAATGCGAAGAGATATGGTACCAGCACTTGAAACCAGCAAAACCCCAAGCTCAAAATCTTCAATCAGACCATTGGAATTAGTTTGGAACTTCGTACACACAATCCATATATGCTATCCTACTAAATTTGACATTTCAGACTTAATGAAATCAGCAAAAGTCAAATTTGAGGTTTTTTTATCTGAAATTTGATCAATTGCAACTAAACTAACTTAAGGCTCAAACAAAACCAAAAGGTCCTTAAAATTTTCATAAATCATAACAAATCCCTTCCTAGACCTAAAATCGTATTTCAAATCCTACGTAATCATCAGAAATATGATCCAAGCATTCAAACTCAAAATGTTGATCAAAGTCAAATCTTGACCTAATTCAACTCAAGCTTCCAACTTAGGGCCTTAATTCCATAAAACAACTCCAAACCTAAAAACAAAGACATTCCTAGACGAATTTTCACATTCTGGAGTTGAAGCTGGAGGAGCTAATGAATTTTCATTTCGAGACTTGCAGTTCTGGTTATTATCAAAAATCACTTTTGAATAACTCAAACTTGTAAAACTCAAAAACTTTCCACTTACTCAATTTTTCATCAAAACTCCTAGCTCAATAACACAAACAAACCAAATATGACTCGAAGCAACTATTGAGTGGGCTAAAAGAGTAATTTTTAAAAAAAAATTAAAATGACCTTCAGGATCATTATTAAAAGCTTTATTGTTTTTCTTCACATGCCCTGTATCTATTTAAATAAAGACACAATAGATCAGTCTGCTTTTTCCTTGTTAGTAACTTGGAGTTAAACCTCCTTTTAATTTTTTTTGTTTCGATGTATCTTTATAGCAAAGCTAAGAGCACCGTGTTGTTATTATAGTTTACTTGCTGAGTATCATGTTGTTGGATACTCACTCTTTAGTTTTACACTTATATAGGTCATGAGCCCCAGATGATATTGATTGTTTTCTTCCTTTTATAGTCCAAGGCATTTGTGAAATATTTGAGAGGTAACTACTTGTTATTCCTGTGGGCCCTCATATTCCTTTATCATATACTTGTTTTATTCGGGAAACAAAGACATTGAGACTTGTATTTCTTTCGGTTCTATGTGTCTTTTCAAAGCTTGTATAAGTGACGTCAAGTTTTGGGGCGCTTTAGGATATATGTCTTACTTATCCTCTTATATAGCCATGTTTTAATTGTCATTTTCACTTAATTTTCACTTTTACTTGTGTATTCGACGGTCTAGACTAACTTATCTTGGTGAGTCAAGACAAATGATAGTTTGGGTTGTGACATTTTGTATTGGATTCCCAGTTCTATCCATATCATTTATGAAAAGTTGGGTATGTTAGGCTAACTTTTCAAAGACTTGGAGGATATGATGTGCAATTTTCTTCCCTATAAATAGTCCTTCATTTCATGTAGTAAAACAAACAAAAAAGAATTGGAGCACTAACAACTTGAAGTCTGTTTTCTAGGTACATAGATTCTTTTTATTTTCTCTGTTCCACTTTTTGTTAATGGATAATATTCATTCACGGAAGAAGAATATGGCAAACCTCATTTCTAGTAAAGTAGAAGAAGTTCCTCCAACTTATGTCTTACCAATGCATGAAAGGCCCCTAGGTCCAGTTCCAATTGCCAAGGAAATTCCAGTGATTGATTTGGGCGAAGAACGAGATGTTGTCGCTCATCTGAAAGCTTTGGAAAAATATGATTTTTTTCAGGTTCATCATTACTTGAAAGAAAAATGATAGTCCAATCCTATTATATATATGTGTTCTCAAACGGGGTAGCAGAAGATCTAATGGACGATGCAATGAAGGTGTACGAAGAATTTTTCAATCTGGAAGAGAAAGAAAAGTATGCAAATGAAGCAGAAACACGGTATACTAGCAATCCCAAGCGTTATGCTTCAAAGGAGCATAGATATTGGAAGGAGGTCTTGGAACACAACTGCAGTATTGATGAAAAAACTTGGCCTAATAACCCTCCAAAATATAGGTACCTAACCTCTTCACCTTTATTTTCCTACTATGTACTATTATTTCTTACTGTAGATGAAATGATTGTAGACTTGTAGTAGATTAGTTTTATTCAATAATTTATAACTACAAGATAGTGTCACGAGAAAAGTTTGAGAAAAAACAAAAACAACCTATTCAAAGTACTATAAATGATTCTATTGAAAGCGAAATAATCAGGGCAACATGCGGAAACTTACAATTAAAAATTATGCATGGTGGTGATAAACCATATGGCAAAGAAAATTATGCTAAAAAACATCATATTATTATATGGTTTGGTCACTTGACCTACGTATGAGAAACTAACTAAACAATATCTAAATTATAGAGAGAAAATTATCACCTCACACAACTCTTTGATGACTACAGTTTGAATGCTATGGTATTATGGTATAAGGGGATAATTCAATTTATAGATCTTCCAACTTTAACTCTAAGAAAGGAATTACCAAATATGGAAAAGCTTTAAAGTTTCCTTCTAGGAAAAGGAAAAGCAGTTATGGTTTGAATTTCCTTCCAAACAAAACTAAAACTCGAATACAACAACAACATACCCAATGGAATCTCACAAGTGGGGTCTCGGGAGGGTAAAATGTACGCATACCTTACGACTACATCATAGAGATAGAGAGGCTGTTTCCGAAAAACTCTCATTTTAAAAATCTAGCCTCATAAGCAAAATATATTAGATATAGAAAAAGAAACAAAGAAAGAACGAGTTATAACGAATAGTAACTGATAGTATGTAAATACGATAAAATTTACCAACATGGGTTGTGATGCACTGATGGAAGTGTTTCACCCTTAACCATAGGTCTCGGGTTCGAGCCTTGGGAATGGAAAAAATCTTGTTGGGAGCGCCACCCCCAAATGGCCCTGCAGTGCACGATCCGAATTTAGTCGGGGCTCCATGGGCTCCGGACACCGGATGGGAAACCAAAAAAGAATGATAAAATTAACAAATAAAAGACAGATAATAACAACACAGCATATACTGACATGACTAGTCCTATCAACCTACTATATCACAAGACCAGATATCAACCTACCCCCATTAGCCATCCTTCAATTTTGTTTTCATAATTACGTACCTTGTATATTCATGTTAAAGTTAAACATGAGAATGAGGTTTCAGGGAGGTTAGTGGTGCATATTCATCTGAAGTAAGAAAGTTGAACATGATCATCTTGGATCTGGTAAGCAAAGGGCTAGGATTGGAGGCAGGATACTTTGGCAAGGAACATGGACAAAGAATGTTAGTGAATCAATATCCAGTATGTCCAGATCCAAGTTCAACTTTAGGAACTGGTGGACATTGTGATCCTAATCTCATAACCTTTTCTCAACAAGTATATGGCCTTCAAATACTCAAGAATGAAGAATGGATTGGTGTGGAGCCTCTACCTCATGCATTTGTTGTCAATTTTGGTCTGCCAATAACGGTAGGAGTGTTATGTTATTAAAGGTGAAATGGGATGATTGGACTTAAAAACTTACTAACCATAGAACGAAGGATACATGCTTTTTTTGAAAAAAAAAACACTAACTTGGATTAGTCCACCGGCTATCTTTACTTGTTCACTTTACAAAAAATAGATTTTCAACATTACTTATTTGTTTTATAAAATCAAAAAATACTTTTACACTAGTTCCTAATTTACTCTTACCATTGATTATGATCATTTCCCTATAACATTTTTCAAGACATTGTATTTATTATATTGAAAGTGTGATTTGATAAAATCATCCCTACTATTTACTCCGATGTCCCAAATTAATTGAATTTTTGAGGCAATGCACACATATTAAGAAAAACATTCAAAAATAAAATTTAAACCATACTTTCCACTATTGCCCTTTTGAAGTCATAAATATGTTGTGTAATTTATCTCCTAGAAAATATAAAACTTCAATAAATGAAAAGGCGAATACGGAAAAAGTTTCAAACATTCATGTTAAACTTTGAACAATTCAATTATTTTGAACCTTGAAAAAAGTATCAAAAATTCAATTAATTTGGGACGGAGAGAGTATTACTCTTTAATTCGTGTGAGGAGATAAGTAGAAATAGACGGAGAGTAATAAATAAGAAAAACGTCAAAAATAAAAATTCTAGACTTGTCTCAATATTTTTGATTTCCCTATTTTGCTGTATAAATACAGGTCATGACCAATGGAAAGCTGAAAGGTGTTGCGCATCGAGTGGTGACAAATACAACTCAAGCACGTACCGCTATTGGTACTTATTTTTGTCCGGCAAATATCGTTGAGCCTGCAAAAGCATTTGTTGGTCCGGACAATCCCCCTCTTTTCAAACCCTTCAAATGGGGCACTGAGTTTTTGCCACATTACGCCAACAAGAGAGCAATATACCACGAAGCATTGGAGGCTTTCAAAATAATCAATGCTTAATAAGATTTCTTTTCATTTACACCAAAATAAAATGAGAGATCGACTGTCTACTACTACTTTGAATTTCCACCAAATAAGAGTTTTTAATTAATTTACAATTCCTACATATGAATAAGAAGCTTTGAATCTTACCAATTTGAGTGTTGTGTCTTGATTTATATTTCCCTTAATTAAAACATCTTTTTATTATTTTCTTCTTTTCAATTTATGCGGCAAACTTAAAATATGTCACGCTCCGGGAGAATACCCTTCGCGTAGGCGGCACTCAGAAACCATTGTTGGTCCCCAATAGAATTACTTGGATCAATCACTCATTCATCACTAGCTAGCGCGGAAGACACAGTTTATGTACACGGAACCTTCTAGTGGGCTCATTATCAATCAATGACTCAATAAAATAGGGGCCTAAAAACCGATAATCCAAATCAATTTAACATTATGAAATAGTTTGAAAAGTACAAGTCTTTAAAAATGAAACATCAACTCTGATTTATCCTTGTCTTGAAGCAATCTCTATGCATCTTGATGGTGCCAATGACGGGTTCAAGGCTACATCAAATCAAAATAAAATGAAGCTAAATTCAAAGCAAGAAAGATAAGTGGGGTATCCTCTGAATGTAGGGGAGGGCTCACCACCTCTGAATGTAGGGGAGGACTCACCAATCAACTGAATATGAAGATCCTCATTGAATATACTGGTATGTAAAATGGCTGGAAAAGAAAATATAATCAATACTACTCAAATTAAGTAACTCAACTCAAAAAGTCAATTCAACTGAACTCTGTAAAACATGCAATTTTATGAATAAAGTTATGTTGTGAAAGTAAACTTAATAATATGCAACTCATGCCATATTATTCGAATTTTATAGTAAAATAATGCTCCTACAGGACACTCTAGTATGCTACTCAGTCAAATCAGTCATGCAAAATTAGGAAGTTTCTCTAACCGATAGTTATCTCACCACCATAGTTGGTGATGCACAATGAATGTGACGTTGCTTGACCTTCCAATACTTGCCAAGGTAAGGACGCTCAACTCTCTCTCTTGGAACCTCAATCCTTGTCCATCTTTTGGAATAAGAGTCGCCAGAGTTAACTGCATGACTATCCTACGTTGGCATCGTAGTTATGGGTTATCATACTCTTACTCTATTTGTGCTCGATACTACTCCCAAAACATTCTCCTTAAAACTCATTCAAACTCATGTCAAACATCATCATCATCATCTTCCATCAATAAAATATTGTGAAAATTAATTACATTGTCTTCAAGTATTTACTCAAAACATCGTTTAAATTCAATGCTCAATTTCATCAAAAACTAATTAAAACATGCATCATCTCATCAAGACTCTTTCTCAAATCATTATTTATGCTCATAAACTCATGTTCGTGTAGACTCGGTAAAATATGTTGAAAAGCCATTTTTTTTCAATATACAAAACGACCATCAATCTCAATTCAATTAAGGTTCACGTGAATGAAGACATGAACATGTATCCAATCACAAATGCAACTCATGAACATCGTCAACCCACTTTTATGTACAAAAAACTCAATAAGACAATAGATAACTCAAGAATTTAATTCAAGAAATTCGAAGAAAACTCAAACGAGATTACGTTTAATTTACAATTCCTATTTAATATGTAACCTAGGTTTGATTCAAGCTTTTTATTCATTCATGAATAAGAAATTTTGATTCTTACCAATTTGTGTGTTGTATCATGACTTATATTTCCCTCAATAACAAAAATATTTTAGTACTTCATTTTAATTTATTCAAGAAAATTAAATATATATATATAAAGTTAAAAAAAGATAATATAGACTATAAAACTTATAAGTAAAAATATATCATAATACTTGTGTGATCATGAAATTTTTAGGGCTTGCTATCTTTAAGTTTTACAAATATTTGTTTGAGTACAAAAATTTCTCATTAAAGATAAAATCAAAAACTTAAGTCAAGTAGTTATTTTCAAACTTGAAAATTTTCATTCTTTTTGTGGAGGTTTGAATAACCTCCGCAATAAATTATCACAAATTCAACCTTTTTTTTTCGGGAGTGTGAATGTATATTATACAAGTAAATGAGGGGAACATGAGATATAATTACTGTTTTTATATGGTGTCTTAAAGAAAAATATTTTCTTATGATTTGTGCAGCACATATCGGGTTTATATAGTGCAAAAGAGAACAAAATTTAACACAGTTTATGTGATTAAGTGTGTCAAATGTGCGTAGGAATTGAAAATAGTAAATTAGGTTAAATTAGAAATTGGATTGGATCATGATTCGTATAGATTTTCTTTGGGCTCAAATAGATTGAATTCAAATGGGCTCAAATGAATTGGGTTCAAACGGGCTAAAATTTGGATTAAATCATGGCCGCCCAATTTTCCTCGTTTAATCTCAATAATTTTAATATATTATTATTATTTACCTTTTATAACTACAATTTGAATTTCAACTTAAGAAAATAAAATAAGAAGTTACAAATAGATAGACAATCTAAATAGATAGTAATTCAGACCTTTAATATTTGAACATACATTATAAAATATAACTAAAGAATCTTAAAATGAGTTGAAATTGGAGATTAAATTGGGCTCAATTGAAGATTTTTTTTTTTTTAAAAAAAGGAAAACTTACATAGATATACTATATCAAGAAAACATTTATCATCTATAGAATGACAATTCTTTTTTTCCCAGAATACTTATAATATACAGTTTTAAAACTTATTATAAAGAAACTATTTATAAAATAGATAATACAAGTTTTATTGATAGATAATACATCGATCACACACTTTAATACACATAGCGTCAATTTCTTACCAAATAAGCACACTATATTTTTAAGCACTTATAATATATTTATATTGTATGCATTATTCATTTTTTAATACGACTACAAATTTATCATAGTATTGTTATGTTTGTTATAAACAACAATAAATAAAAAGTATTACTAAAATCAATAATTATTTATTAAAAACTACTCGTTCAAGAATTTTTCCTTCTAAAATGTATTAAGACTTGAATAGATTGAAAATGAGCCCAATCCAAATAATCTCTACCCCAATCTATAGAATTTTGAATGAATTATCTATATTTGGGCCTATTTTAGCACCTCTACATGAAACCCATATCAAATGTCCCAAGCCCAAGAAAATATAAAAAGGAAACAAATACGCGGATAAGCAAACATATACTAGTTAATTAGCTAACATAACTATACTTTGAATTAATTATGAGTCGCGGCAAACATCTTGTTGTAGTTACAATTTATGTTTTGTATAATTCGTGAGATTTATACAAACGTTATGTGCAATTATACAAAAGTTGAACACGAATAAAATTATATAGCGAAATATACAATCATTGTGAATTCTATAGAGAATAATACAAATGTTATACACGAATTGAATAACAAAATATACAAGCGTTATATAAAAACTGTGAATTGTATAGCTAATTTTATAAATATATACAAATGTTGAGCGAATTATAGAAACGCTGCTATAGATATAGTTACAAAATGTAATTGACCAAACTATACTATACAGTATAATTAGACTTTATATATTTGTCATTTATAAAATTTACTCTAAAAATATAAAAAAGAATAAAAGGCAAACTAAGATGGAAAATATCCTAAGCCATCTAATTTACCAGATTCAGGAAACTTCCATGTTGGAAGCTTTTGAGCTTCTTCAGTAAAGGTTGTATACTCACTCTCCTACATCCTGAACCATGTATGAGCTATATTCTCCAACCAATAAGCAGCAAACTCTACATCTTCTAAATCATGGGCACCCTTAGCTCAAAGTGAACCATAAAATTTTGGTAGATTCAAGCTTGGAGAGTGCTTAAGCCTTCCTACACCAACTATAGACGTAGACAAAAGGTTGATGCCGATGTTCGCCTACTATCAACGTGGTATGTTGTAGTTCATTTTGAAACATAAATCTACCTATTATCTGCCCAGACCCTCTCAATCACTCTCATTCTCAGCATTCCAAATTTCCTAAACTTTATATGGCAATAAATTCTCCAAAGACAAGGCAAGAAAGGCTAGGGTTTCCAAGAATGTTCTTCTACAAATTTGTCATAACCCAAGCGTAGGGCCTACAATAACATGATAAATGGGATCCCCAAAGAAACCCCAAATTAGCCTTCTTAGCATATCAGAAGCATACAAGGTAAATAAGAATAGAACATCATAAGCTCATGATTTAATGGTATAGTGCATGAACATGATAAAATATGTAACCTTAAAACTAAGATTAAATAAACACATCCTTAAAAAATCCTAGATAATGAAATCATAGCCATCAAAGGAACTCATGGTATAACATCGCATTACATCATTGATCCCAAATACATATAAATACATCTTAAAAATATAATTTAAATCATGCTCATGAACCCATAAGTTTTTAAGAACTTAAAGAAAAGGTAAAAGGATTTATTAAAGAACTTTGTGGGTGGAAGGTACCCACAAATCAAACTCACATATCTAAAATTGACCTTAAGGAAAGACTTAAAGAAGTTTGAGGAGAAGCTCTTGGAAAGGAAAACCTAGTCTTGCCCCTTTGCTCGGGAGTGTTCTTGCCTCGGAGATTTTGAGAGAATGAGAAATAAAGTGAATGAGAGGGTTTAGGATCTGATATGGGAGGCAAAAGAGTCCCAAAACGGTGTTGCAGGCTTAGCGTACAGGAAATGGTAAAAATTCTCTTCATTGAAACTGTCAGAATTCAGACCACAATTTTACTTATGGGTCGTAAACCCAACCACGACCATACTATAGGTTTCATCCTGTTCAATTCTCCCAATTCCTAAAACATAGTCTCTGAAGGTCAATCTACAACCCCAATCTATGACTTGTTGAATGAACTACAAGTCATATAAACCCCTCGTGGTTTTATTCCACACTTACCAAGTTTCCAGTCTTCAGGACCCTAATCACGAGACTGGACTACAATCTGTAATTTGGAGTATATGTCGTCTTGTTTGTTCGCAGTTCAAGCATCAGAAACCATATTTTCCATCAACTCTAGCCATCAACCACAAGACTATTCTATGGTCTATAGTTCCATTTATGGACCATAAAGACCCTTCGCGAAAGGCCTTCCCACTTGGTAAATTTCTCACTTAGGCTGACGCCATCCACAAGCCTTGTTTACGACCCATATTTTAAACTATAAGCCATAAATAAGGCTCATGCATTGGTCTGCAATATTTTAAGTTCCACTTTTTCTACACTTTCTAACCTCATAACTTATGGGTCCTTGCAAGCATAAAAATGGTGCACGAATGCACAAATTAGAAGAGATTATATAAAGTTAAACTCCCAAGCATGAAATAGGATTCCAAAAGAAGGTTAACACTTCCTAATGTCATGCAACCTCCTTATTATAGATGTGATGTGCTTTCACACCAATAATAAGGACTCTACTACACATAGATTGATAAACTCGCTAGGACACTTGAAATTTGTGCTCTAATAGCAAGTTTTTCATGCCTCGAGTCTATCCCCTAGGTATGGATGGCACTTGAAAACCATTTCTAGCCCGAAGCGAACCACATGAGTTGGCTGCTTTACTATAACACCCCCTTAAATCTTTTTATCTGATTGTGAATGAAAGTGCAGATGAGGTTGAGGTGATAATGAGAAGAATCTAAGAAAAATCTATAATAGAGAGTCTATGAGAGCCTCTATGACTCGTAGTGGGCTCTACGACTCGTAGAGAGGCTCCCGTATAGAGTTTCAGTGTTTCAGACTCAAAGACTCTCCCAGATATGAGGTCAATTACGACTTGTAGTGAGGACTACGATTCGTAGTGGATGGTTTCATAGCAGGATACAATGTTGTATGTTTCATGACCCATGCAGCTACGAGGGGTCTGTTATGACTCGTATTGAGGACTACGACTCGTAAGAGAGGGCCTCGCAGGGGTTTCCAGTGATTCAGGATTTTGAAACTTCCAGGATACGAGGGGAAACTACGACCTGTAGTGAGGACTATGAGTCGTAGTCGGGGTCTCGTAGACCCTGCCAATAGTTTTCAGAGGGGTAATTTTGTTAATTCCCATCCAATTTCCTTCAATCCACAGTCGTTTTAGACTCAATTTAAGTCCTAAAAATGACCCTTAAGCATACTTTCCCCCATTATTCACTTAGGGTTTTTCTTGAGGAGGAGGAAGAGAGCAAGAGAAGAGAAAGAGGAGCAAGGTTCTTGGTTCTACCACAAAGTTTGATTGTTCTTTCAATTCCTAGGTATGTAAGGCTTACCAAAGTGTGAATTTCTTTCTTCACACGCCTTTTCCATTATCATGAGTCAAGAATTGAGGAGAGTTGAGATTTTTGAGAAATTTCTTCTGTTCTAATACTATATCTTTGTATTCATAATGAGGTCGTATTTTATACTACATTACATGAGATAATTCCTATGTTTTCATGAGCATGAATGGGAGATGTATACATGTATTTTCATTCTTGATAGTTGATGAGTCGTAGAAATATGACTTGTATAACGCTTTAAACAAAGAATTTTTGTGTATTCTCAAGCAAACTTGTTATTTTGATGTTTGTTCTGTTGTTTTTGTAGGAAAAAGACTAAGGCATGGAAGAAATGAGAATACGAAAGAAAAAAAGATGAAAAAGAGTGCAAAGAGGAGCAAAAATGGAACAAGTGTGGGCACACGGGGGACTACATAGTTCGTGTACCTCCACACGGACCGTGAGGCCCATTGTTGCCTCACACTTGGCTGATGGAAGCAGCTAATGGGCAAAAGCGCAGGAATATTTGACCATGGCATGTCCCACGGTATATGTCACGAACCATGGGAGGTGTGACAGGTCTTGGTGCAGCTCGTCAAAGTGACGTGAAGTGGGAGTCCATCGAAAGTTGAAAGATTTTGTCCAAGTCGCA
This sequence comes from Solanum medicagineum, assembly GCA_026153255.1. NCBI lineage: Eukaryota > Viridiplantae > Streptophyta > Magnoliopsida > Solanales > Solanaceae > Solanum > Solanum medicagineum. The sequence goes on from JAPFFP010000002.1 coordinate 4,865,386, forward strand.
CGAGACGGCATGCTTTACGGGCCGTTGAGAGTATGATAGACCATCCCAAGTCCCGTCTAAGTGATGTGAAGGTGATACCATCGAAAAATAAGTAAAATGAACTAAGGGTGTTCAGACGGAGCATCTCACGGACCGTGTGACCAATCACGGTCCGTGACATTGAGACATGTGAAGAGCTTGAGTGAAAGAAAAGTTGAACGCAAGTCAAGCAGACCGTCAACTTTCACACGGGCCGTCTAACGCGGTGTGAAGAGGTAGCTGGGAATTGGAACCAAGGGCAGTCGCACAGACAGTTTGACGGTCCATCCACCATCACACGGCCGTGTAGTAGCCCGTGTACATGCCGACAAAGTTTTCCTATTTTAATTAGGATTAGGTCTTCTTTATATATAAATAGTTATTTTATTATATTTTTAGTGAGTCTTGGATAGCTAGAGCTAGAAAATATTGAAAAATAGTATTTTCTTAGAGATTTCACAAGATTTTCGGGATTTTGCTTATCAAATTCAAGCTTGTAACTTGTGGTTTCATCAATTCTTCAATATAAATCTTCTATTATGAATTTCTTGTATCGTTGTGAGTTTTATTCCTTGAATATGTTAGGTTAAACCACAACTAGGATTGTGGGAACTATGATAAATCAATAAGATAGGCGAATATGGGGTAAGTCTCGGGATTGATTAGCATATATATCGTAGTAATCTTCGTTATAATCTCTTCCTTAATGAGTTGACACGTTAGGGTAAGCCTTTATTCTTTGCATGCCCGAAAGGGATATTTTGATTAGGAAAAGAGTTCTACGACGGAAATTCAAGATTTTTTAACCTAGTCTACATACTTGAGACCGAAAGGTGAGAGTATTCGAGGATAAACAACAAGGGTTAGTACATAGACATTCTGAGACCGAAAGGTGATGAAAGATATGCATTTTAAGAGGGACCGAGAGGTGAATTAGATGTTACATAACTTGTTAGATCTTATATATGTAATCATGAACGAGTTTACCACTAAAGTTCGACTATCGCTTAGATGTCATGGGGAATACAATCCTAGCTTCGCATAAATTGTTTGAAATCTAGTCATTCTTGTACTCATTTATTGCTTTACTTTAGTAAATTAGTTTGAAAAAACCAAACCCCCATATTTACTTTATGCACTTTTGTCTCAGGAATAGATATTACATCTGAAAACGGTACTAATAAATATATTCTCACGCATTCCCTGTGGGATCGACGTCAACTCTAGTTGAGTTCTATATTTGATCAACAACTGCTTTACTATTCTGGTTGGAGTATAAATTCGGGTGTACCAAATTTTGGCATCGTTGTCGGGGAATACTGCGAAGTAATAGTCTATTAGTTTCTATTTTTGGTTTGTAATACTAGTCCCTAATTTTACTTTTGTTTCTTGGTTGGGAACCAATGTTACATGCCAAACACCCGAAGCAAGGGTGAAGCACTTGTTTCGTATGACCCCGAGCTTACTAAATCAATCCGCAGAATGAATGCCCAAGAACGCGAAGCAGCTAGATAGAGAGAATTGGCAGTGAACCTTGCAGGTGGGGGAAATGACCGTCTAGGTGATGGTGACAATGCTGGGATGAGGTACCACCAGCAGCACCACTTATTACAGGTGTCGCTGCCCGGTGTGAGACCCCAAGTGCCTCAACCGCCCCAAGCAGTGAATGATGATGATGAGGGTACTGGGACCACTGGGGCGATTGTACTTCCCCCACTGCCCGCGGGTGTTAAGTTCACTAGCACTAGCACTATGCTGCAGATGCTACAGTTGAAAGGGTTGTTCAGCGGAGCAGCAACTGAGAATGCAAATCAGCACGTCCTCAACTTTTTGGCAACATGCCAATCATCTGAGATTCCTGGGCTCAGTCAGCAAGCAATTAGGTTGCGGTTATTCCCATTGTCTCTTTCTGGTGTGGCAACTAAGTGGCTGAATGAGCTCCCAGATGATTCCATCCGTACTTTGGGAGAGTTAAAGGAGGCATTCTTAGAGAGATTCTTCCCTGCATCAAAACAGCACAAAATAACAGATGACATTGGCTCTCATAAGTAACTACCTAATGAAGCACTACATGAGACATGGGAGAGATTCAAGCAGAAGCTTAAGCAGTTCCGCAATCATCTCCTCACAAATAAGCATTTGAAGAAAGTCTTCTACAAGTCCTGTAATTTTATGACAAAGCCGATCATTGATGCCGCTTGTGAGGGTTCATACATGTCTAGAACTTTTCCAAACATAGTGTTGATCTTAGATTAGGTAGCCAAGAACAACAGGGCATGGCACACTAGAGATATAGGCTATTCGGGGTTCATCTTTGAGATGATGGAGGAGCAGTGACTAAAGGAGGAGGAACGGGATCAAGACATAGCACACATGAAGACCCAACTAGACTTGTTGGCAAAGCAGTTCTTAGGAGGAAGCCCAGAAAAGGTAAAAGTTGTAGACATAATGCCTAGGTACGATGATCAAGGATACAACTATGATGAAGAGGCAAACTTCTTAGGCAGCCAAGGGCGTTACCGGCCATTCAACGTTGGTAATCAAGGTCGGAACTATGGTCGTGATCAAAACTATCAAGGAAATTAGCAAAACAGAGATGGTTATAGGAACCGTGAACGTCAGAATGATATTGGTGGAAACTCAAAGTTAGAAAAAATGATGGCGAAGGTACTTGACAAGGTTGAGTCCACAAAGGTAGGGATGCGAGATATAAAAAAGTAGATATCCAATGTTCGACAGTTGGTCGACTCGCATTCCACCTCAATTAAGCAACTAGAGCAATAGATGGGTCAACTATTTGCAGCCATAAACCAGAGAAAAGCTGGGTCACTGTAGAGCGACACTACTTAGAACCCAAAGAATGACAGTCATTGCATGGCAGTAACCATGAGAAGCGATAAGGCACTTTCTAACCCTGTTGTGCCCATTAATGCAGGTTTGGATGAAGTTAAAGGCAAGATGCCTACCACCTTGGAGGAGCAGGTTGATGACTCGAGTGAAGAAGCTGAAGTAACACCAGCAATGCCTGAGGTGACACTAATAGTGACCCAACCTCTACCAGTCATTCCTAAGCCACCACCACCATTCCCACAGAGGTTGCAGAAGAAGGTTAAAGATGGAAAGTTTCAAAAGTTCTTGTCAATGCTAAAAGAGATTTCAGTGAGCATTTCTCTAGTGGAGGCACTTGAGCAGATGCCAGGCTACGCTAAGTTCATGAGTTCATGAAAGACTTAGTGACTAAAAAGAGGACAGCTATGATCAAGCTGGCAAACAATCTCCACTACTTTAGTGCCATCGCCACAAGATCTCTTGTAGAAAGAACGAAGATCTGGGAGCTTTCACTATCCCATGTACCATTGGAGCAATTGACTTTGCAAGAGCTCTCTGTGATTTGGGTGCCAATATCAACTTGATGCCACTAGCAGTTTACATGCAGTTAGGCTTAGGAGCCCCTACGCCCACTATAATGCGGCTACTCATAGATTAGTGAAACGGCCCGTGGGGATTCTATGTGATGTGCTGGTCTGTGTGGGCTAGTTCATCTTTCCTGCGGACTTTGTTATTCTAGAATGCCAGGTGGATTTTGAGGTTCCCATCATTCTTGGGAGACCATTTTTGGCTACGGGCAGCGCATTGGTAGACGTAGAGCGAGGAGAGCTGACTTTCAGACTCAACATGGAAGAGGTGAAGTTCAATGTGTGTGCTACAATGAAGAAACCTAAAGAGGTGGTGGTGATGTCGATCCTAGATGTTGAAGATGATTGTGTGTCTGAGATCCCACTTGAGGAAACAATAAGTGTAAACACACTAGTAGCAGTGTTGATAAACTTCCCAGATGATGGTATTAGTGGGTATGCAGCCACCGTGAATGCATTGCAAGGCAGAGGAACTAGGCCATTCGTCCTCAGAAAGTTGGACTTCGATCTACAGAACACGTCTACATCGCCCGCTAAACCATCCATCGAGGAGCCTCCAGCTGTGGAGCTCAAGGAGCTACCCCAACACCTCAGGTACGTTTTTTGGTATCAATAACACTTTTCCTGTGATTGTAGCTGCAGATCTTCATGAAAACCAGATGGAGGCATTATTGGGGGTCCTTCAAAAGTTCAAGCGAGCTATTGGTTAGACCATTGCGGATATCATAGGGATACCTCAGGGGATATGCACGCACAAGATAAAATTGGAGGATAATTGCATGCACAGTATTGAGTACCAGTGCAGGCTGAACCCACCTATGCAAGAGATGGTGAAAAAAGAGATCATCAAGTGGCTGGATGCTGGGGTGATTTACCCCATTTCTGACAGCAAGTGGGTCAGCCTAGTGCAGTGTTTCCCGAAGAAAAAGGCCATGATGGTGGTTGCCAACGACAAAAATGAGTTGGCCCCGTTGAGACCTGTGACTGGATGGTGAGTGTGCATGGACTACTGGAAGCTGAATAAATGGACCTTGAAGGACCATTTCCCTATGTACTTCATGGACCAGATGTTAGACAGGTTGGAAGGTAGAGGGTGGTACTGCTTCTTGGATGGGTACTCGAGCTACAATCAGATTTCCATAGCCTGGAGGATCAGGAGAAGACTACTTTCACTTGCCCATATGGGACTTTTGCTTTCAGAAGGATGCCCTTCGAACTATGCAATGCCCCAGGCACCTTCTAGCATTGTATGATGCCTATATTTTCTGACATGGTTAAAGCCACCCTCGAGGTATTTATGGATGACTTCTGTAGTGCGTGATTCCTTCGATACGTGTCTTTTGAATCTTAGCAGGGCACTACAGCGTTGTGGGAAAGCTAACTTGGTGCTGAATTAGGAGAAGTGTCATTTCATGGTCAAAGAGGGGATAGTTCTTGGCCATAAGATTTTTGAGAAGGGCATAGAAGTGAATAAAGCGAAGATCGAGGTGATTGAGAAACTACCACCTCCCATATCTGTGAAGGGGGTCTAGAGTTTCCTTGGGCATGCAGGTAATTGATGATTTATCAAATTCTTCTCCAAGATCGCATACCGTTTATGCAAACTATTGGAGAAGGATGCAAAGTTCCACTTTGATGATAGCTGCAAGCATGCCTTTGAGACTCTGAAGCAAAAGCTGATTTCCACTCCTGTGGTGGTTGCACCTAACTGGACTTCCCCATTTGAGGTGATGTGTGATGCAAGCAGAATTTATCTGGATGTCGTGCTCGGACAAAAGCGCAACAAGATTCTCCACCGCATATACTACACCAGGAAGACCCTCAATGATGCTCAAAAGAATTATACAGTGACTGAGCAGGAATTGTTGGTTGTGGTATATGCATTTGAAAAGTTCCGGGCATATTTATTGGGCACCAAATCAATAGTGCATAGTGACCATGTTACTTTAAGATACCTCATGACAAAGAAAGACGCCAAGCCACGATTGATCAGATAGGTTCTCCTACTGCAGGAGTTTGACTTCGAGGTCCTAGATAGAAAAAGATCTAAGAACTAAGTAGCAGACCACTTGTCCACGTCAAGGTTGCAGGATGGGTTGAACATCGATGATTTCTTTCCCGATGAGCAGGTATTGACAGCTTCTATTGATCTCATTCCTTGATTTGCTGATTTTGCTAACTTTCTGGTGAGCGATATTATGCCAGAGGGCCTTAACCCTCACCAGAGAAAAAAGTTTCTTTTGGATGTGCGCAGATACTTCTGGGATTATCCATACTTGTTCAGAAATGTGCTGATAGGATTATTAGGCGGTGCATTCCAGAAGTAGAGATATTGAGTATAATGGACGCCCGTCACTCATCCGCAGTGGGGAGTCATCATAATGGGGCCAGAACGGCGAAGAAGATTCTCCAATGTTGGTACTACTGGCCCACCATCTATAAAGATGCCCACGACTTGGTGCTTGGGTGTGACCAGTGCCAGCGATAGGGGAACATCTTAAAGCGCCAAGAAATTGCCCATGACCCCAATTCTCGAGGTAGAGATTTTTGACGTCTGGGGCATTGACTTCATGGTCCCATTTGTGAGTTTGTATGGAGTGAAGTAAATCCTGGTGGCAGTAGACTATGTCTCCAAATGGGTGGAGGCAGTTGCATTATCAAACAATGAGAGCAAGAGTGTTGTCCAATTTCTGAGGCGGAACATCTTTCCTAGATTTGGGATATCCAGAACTATCATTAATGACGGGGGTTCTTACTTCTATAACAAGGTTTTCGTGCAGCACTCGCAAAGTATGGAGTACCACAGCACAAGGTTGGCACACCTTATCACCCGCAGACTAGTGGACAGGTTTAAGTGTCAAACAAAGAGATCAAGGAAATCCTGAGCAAGTCTGTGAATGCTACCCGGATGGATTAGGAGAGGAAGCTAGATGATGCACTTTAGAGCTACAGGATGGGTTACAAGACACCCATTGTTATGTCACCATATCAGTTGGTGTTTGGTAAAGCCTGTCATCTGCCCGTAGAGTCAGAGCACAAAGCACTCTGGGCTTTAAAGAAGCTCAACATGAATTGTAAAGAAGCTTAACATGAACTGAGAGAAGGCTGCTGACTTGAGACTTGACCAGCTCATTGAGTTGGGTGAGTTTCGCCTCCAAGCATATGAGAGTGCAGCATTGTACAAAGAGAGGATGAAGATCCAACATTATAAGCATATTGCTGAGTGGATTTTTAGTGTTGGTGACAAGGTACTTTTAAATAACTCCAGGTTGAGGCTCTTCCCAGGCAATTTCAAGTCAAGGTGGTTTGGCCCGTACAAAATCATCCTGGTGTTTCCCCATGGTACAATTGAGCTAAAAGCGGAGAATGGGGATCGGTTCAAGGTAAATGGACAAAGAGTGAAGCAGTATTTAGGTGCAGCAGAAGAAGCCTCAATGATTAAGGTCTTGCTCCTTGATGAAGTCTGAGTAGTCAAGACAATGTGTCTTACCGCGACATTAAATAAAGCACTCCATAGGAGGCAACCCATGCATTGTAATAGTTATTATTTTAAAAAAATCATATATATGTCATGCATTTTTCTTGTTTTTGACTAATATATTTAGGAGAGTACAAGTATCATTTTGGAGGTCGGGAGCTTACGTGTGGCGGATGGCATGGCTGGATGTCACAACAGCCAAATTTCGGCCAAGTGAAAGGATACGTGCAGCTGGACGGACCGTCTGGTGTGAGACGGACCGTGGGGGTGCTTGTCTAGCATGCGTGAATGATGTAGGGCATCTATGTGCAACAAGTTATCCAAGTGTGGTGACGCGATCGGCCCACACGGACCATGCAACGTGTCACGGTTCGTGGAACGAGCCGTCTGGTATGCGCATGTGTGGCCCATCGGGACGTGCATTGGAAATTGCTATGTGTTGGGAAATGGGTACCACAACGGCCAATCCCATCTCTAATGACCCATGTGGTCGATCGTTGAGGTTGTACCGACTAAAGAAGGCCCAGGTAAGTGCTTGTTGTTTTCCAAGTATGGTGGGACGGACGGTCCAAACAGACCGTGCTACGTGACACAGGCCGTGAGGCCGTCCGTGTGGAGGAGAGAGAAACATGTCAGCTATGTTGACCAAGGTATTTTAAATACCTTTCTTTGACCCCAACATCCCACTTCAAGACTTTTCCATTCTCTCTCTACTCTCACGTTTCCCCTCCCCTTTTCTTACATTCTCTCTTAAAATTCCAAAAAATTACCATCTTATTTGTGACAATACGTGAGTTAATAACACGATTCGTAGCTTAAACCAAGTGTGGGTGTCAAGTTATTCAAGCAACTCCTCTCTTTCATTGCTATTCACTAAGTAAGAACCTAATTTTTCTTTCTTCTAATGTTGATTTTGGTGCTTGCATGTCTAAATCTTAGTCCAAGATTAGTTCTTTCTTGATTTAAAGCATCATAATTTACATTGTTGATGTTGGGTGTGCAAGTACTAGTGCAAACCACCATTGTTGATTTCATAAGGTTTAAACCATGAAAAGTCAGGATTTTTGTTGCTTTTTGACATGATTTTTGGGGAAATGATATATATATAAGCTATTACGTTGCTTGAATCATGATTAGGTGGGGTGAAATTGCATTGACTTATGTGTATAAGCTTGAAAAGCCAAAGATTGGGAAAAGGGGTGTCGACGGCCCTTTACACGGCCCGTGTCTTATCTTATGGATAGTGTAATGGCCCGTGACTCGCTGTCGGCCAAATATCACGACCAAGTCCCTTTTGACGGGCCCTTTCATGGACCGTGTCTCGTTACACGGGCCTGTAGGGTCTCTTGTACCCTGTTCCACCTGCATTATTTTACTTAGGTTGCTTTCATTTTTAAGTTATATATGTTGTTTAGTGCAATGGCCCTATGAGAGACCGGGTGATTCCATTCATAAGGGTTATTGTCATTTTTATGGCACAGGGGAAGTCTGAGTACCTATTAGTGCATCAACCTGTGTGTGCAGTAATTTCTACCAACGTGTATTTCTTTATGGCATGTGCAGGTACTGTGGGTCCATGACGCAGCTTAGTCAGACGCAGGGATAGGGACGAGCTTGTGTCACACCTCCATGACTCCCCAATTGTATCATCTAGAAATCAGGCTTGGAGTGACTCGGGTGATGACTCCTCCAGTGGGTCCGAAGTTCGCTATAGAGGCAATGTCTCCCCCTACTCTCCTCATGCTATGCGAGCCCGTGCATCAGGTCATCACAGAACCCCCCAGTCTGAAGAGGGGGCCCCTTCCACGAGAGTTGAGACGGAGGCAACTGTCTCGGAACAGGAGAGAACACTTCAGACCAGGATGAGTAGGGGAAAACTCAGGAGGCTGAGATTCATGATACTGAAGAGCAGGAGAATGAGGTCAAACTTTTGGGACAGTGATGACGAGGCCATTCATTTTACAGTCGCCGGAACGACAGATCCCGAAACGGCTAGGGCACTCATTATCTTTCTGAGGGGTCGATGGACAATCCCAAGGGCTAAGGACATCCACACCAACGGACTTACAAAAGGTTCTGGAGCGTTTGTTCAAACAGTGGTTGGTCCTTCCTGAGGTTCGGCTAATCACTGACCAACTTAACAGAGTTCCGAAAATCATAGATACTTTCAACGCATATAATTTCGGTTGGATGGTGCAACCCCAGGGTACTATGGGTCCGACATTGTTGAAGAGTTCTATTCCAAATATGTCGCTAGTCTACTAACCTGGTGAATGGTACACAATTGAGAAAGTTGAAGAGATAGGTCGCCCTTACTAGGTCACATACAGTGGTTCATGGTACACAAGTGAATATATCAGAAACCACCATCAACCGGTTCCTATTTGGCCAGACTACCAAGCTCCTCCAAATGCCAAGTTTATAGAGAGACACATGCAGATTATGGACACGGTATGAATGACTGATTCACCATCTAGGGCTGCACTATTGGGATGGATCGCAAAGCGAATAGCCATCCAAGGGGCGGAGGCACCTTGGGTTACAGACCCCAAGTGCCCTATCACCAAAGCATCGTTGACATTTGCTGCAAAATTTTGGTGGTCGGTGGTGCGGGCCAGGCTGATACCAACAGGAAATGATAATACATTCCAACCTTCGTATGCCTCTCTGATTGCATGCCTCATATCCAGGTATGGAGTAAACGTGGGACGAATCATTGCCTTTGAGATGCGGGATAGGGCTTTATTTGAATGGGTTGGCATGCCATTCTCGTATTTGGTTCGTGCCCTTTGCAAATAGGCTGGTGTTCCCACTACTCATTTTTTGGACAAAAAGATAGCTCCCAAGGGCGTAGCCAACATTGCCCTGATTAAGAATGTCTGAAACCCGCTCATGAAGAGTAAAAAAAGTTCACTTGTGGGGCCATCAAACTTCCCGTCTGCACCTCCATAGCAACCCTTGCCGTTTGAGGTCTACACCACCGCCCCACCATTAGACGCGGCTTCTGAGCAGCCCAAGGGTAGTGGTGCTGCTCCTCCAGTTCAGCAAGGGTACGCATATGCTCCTTACGAGTTTTTGGCCAGATAGTGGCGGACTAGCGACAGACACGGGCCATTGTTGATCAGATAATAGATAGGATTCCCCATGTCATCAGTCTTATTCACAGCGGATGGTGGACCAACATGATGATGCCCTTAGGAGCCAAATCACCACCCTACAGAGCCAAGTCAGCACATTGAAGGGATACATCCATAGCATGTTCGGGAGTATGAATAGGGATGAAATGAAGGATCTGATACAGACAGTGAATGGTATGAAGGCTTAAATCGCTAAGCTGACTGCCCAGTACCAGGCCCCTGCATCAGCACCATCTCCAAAGTCATGGAAGAACCTGTTCAATGTCCCCGTGGCGCCGGTTCTGGATGAGATCTGGGGTGTTCCATAAACCCCATCCGAGGCACCTGCACCACCCACTGAGCAGCTCAGGAGGAAGGACAAAAGGTAAGCGCCGCAGTCACCAAAAGAGTCCTCCCTTTGACCCCCAGAGGGAAGAAGACCAGCAGATACGTAATGCCTCCAGAGCCCAGTGCCAAGCAGCAGTTGAACGGGCATAACGAGAATGGCTAGTCATAGAGACGGCACAGGCAGGAGCCTCGGGTAGCACTTTTGGACCAGGTGCTACATATGCTGATGATGATACCCCAGAAGGGTTTGGTCCAACTGACACTGCTGACGTCTAGGGCGTCCTTGGTATGCTTTATCCCCTATTTGTTCCTTAACATGTATTATAGTGTAGTGAGGGCACTACACTGTCTTTTTGGAGGGGTGGAGCATCTTGCCACTTGAGAGTTTTTCTTGCCATGTTTGTTTTCTCTCATGTGTATTATCTAGTAGAAATGGCATGTTTAGGTCGTATTGTTTGTGTAAATATAAGTATCACAGAAGTCTAAGATAGCCCTTGTGTTGATCTTTGTGATGTTCCATGTTAACAATGCTAAGTATATATGTGTTTGCATCTCATCCATACTAATTTGCATGATTGTGACAGGTATTATATGCTTATTGTTGATATTTTGATGAATGAAGTAGGCCTATGTGATTTAGTACCAACTAGTGTAAAAGATGTACCATCTGTGTGTGAGCTAATTGCATAATTTCGTCGACACACTTGTGAGATGGAACTTGCCTTGTTAGTCCCACTGAAATACTTGAGTGACTAGATTAAGAGGGGATCTTAGGTCATTGTTGTTGAATAGTCACTTAGCCAAGAAAAATTGATCAACCAAATGAAATTGTCCCTTCGAACCAAAGTTAAGCCTAAATGGACCTTTTCATTGTAATTACCCAAATTAACCTCCGCAATCTATCTGTTGATCTCTGTTTTGGCCCTAGTATCTCCAAGGACATTGTGAACCTCCGCCTAGGGCAAAAGCCTAAGTTGAGGGTGGCTTATGTTGGCCCTAGTCCTTTAGAAAGATATTGTTAACCTTGACCTAAGATAAAGGCTTAAGTTGAGGGTGGCTAGTGCAGGGAGAGCAGAAAAATGAGTGTGGAAAAGAATAAAGTGATAAAAAGAGAAAAAGAAATGGGTTGTAACCATGAGCAAAGCAATGAGTGAAAAAGAAAAAGCATAGAAATGAGTGAATGAGCACAGAAATCAATTCCTGTACTATAGAAAGTGGGAAAAATAGGGGCAAGAAAAGTTGGTGACCAAGAAGCAAATGGCTGAGTTGAAGTAAGTGTCTGGCAGAGGCCGTTTAGTCACTTTAATCCTAATACCTCACCCAAGCCAGAGCCTACGTTACAAGCCGAAAAAGTCCTAATGCGATCCTAAAAAGGCTATTCAAGTGTTAAGGTGGTGAAAATCAGGGCAAGTTCATGATTGAGGCGTTTGTGTCTACCAGAAGTCATTTCTGAGAGTGAGTGACTACATTCCAGACTTTGTTCTACATGCTTACATTAAGCGTGAGACTTCTTTGTGGTGAGGACACTATCTTTTGCATTAATTGATTGCTAACTTAACTGGGGCCTCTTTATTTTTGATAAGTGGACTGACCATGCATGCATAATGTTTACCTTAATCTTTGTGGGTTCGTTTAGGGTGTGAGCACATTCTTGAACTTGTTAGCGGGGCATAGGCATTGAAGAATTGTGGGGTGATCCATAGTTTGAGTGAACACTTGTGTTTATGTGCTGTTTGGTTGAGTAATTATTGCTTAAGGACAAGCAATCATTCTAAGTTGAAGGTGTTGATGAGTCGTAGAAATACGACTTGTATAACGCTTTAAACAAAGAATTTTTGCTCATTCTCATGCAAACTTGTTATTTTGATGCTTGTTGTGTTGTTTTTGCAGGAAAAAGACTAAGGCATGGAAGAAATGAGAATACGAAAGAAAACAAATGAGAAAGAGTGCAAAGAGAAGCAAAAAATGGAATAAGTGTGGGCATAAGGGGGCCTACACAGCTCGTGCACCTCCAGACGGACCCCATGAGGCCCATTGTGGCCTCACACTTGGCTGATGGTAGCAACTAATGGGAAAAAGCGCAAGAATATTTGACAAAGCCATGTCCCACTGCACGTGTCACAGACCGTGGGAGGTGTGATGGGTCGTGGTGCAGCTCATCAAAGTGAGGTGAAGCGGGAGTCCATCAAAAGTTGAAAGATTTTGGCCAAGTGGCACGAGACGGTACGCTTCACGAGCCATTGAGAGTATGACGGACCATCCCAAGTCCTGTCTAAGTGACGTGAAGGTGATACCATCGAAAAACAAGTGAAATAAACTAAGGGTGTTCAGACGAAGCATCTCTCAGACCGTGTGACCAACCATGGTCCATGATATTGAGACGTGTGAAAAGCTCGAGCGAAAGAAAAGTTGAAGGCAAGTCAGATGTCCCATTAGATGGACCGTCAACTTCCACATGGGCCGCTTAACGTGGCGTGAAGAGGTAGCTGGGAATTGAAACCAAGGGCAGCCGCACGGACCGTTTGACAGTCCATCCACCGTCACAGGGGCCGTGTGGTAGCCCGTGTCCATGCCGATGGATTTTTCATATTTTAATTAGGATTAGGTTTTCTTTATATATAAATAGTTATTTTATTTCATTTTTAGTGAGTCTTGGATGGCTAGAGCTAGAAAATATTGAAAAATATTATTTTCTTAGAGATTTCTCAAGATTTTGGGATTTTGTTATCAAATTCGATCTTGTAACTTATGGATTCATTGATTCTTCAATAGTAAGTCTTCTATTACGAATTCCTTGTATCGTTTCGAGTTTTATTCCTTGAATATATTAGGCTGAACCCACAATAAATGGTTGTGGGAACCATGACAAATCAATAAGATAAGCATATATGGGGTAAGTCTCGAGATTGATTATCGTATATATCATAGTAATCTTCGTTATAATTTCTTCCTTGATGAGTCGACACGTTAGGGTAAGCCTTTATTCTTTGCATGCCCAAAAGGGATGTTTTGATTAGGAAAATAGTTCTATGACGAAAATTCGAGATTTGTAACCTAGTCTACGTACTTGAGACCGAAAGGTGAGAGTATTCGAGGATATACAACAAGGGTTAATATGTTGATGTTTTGAGACCAAATGGTGATGAATGATATGCATTTAAGAGGTACCGAGAGGTGAATTAGATGTTACATAACTTGTTAGATTTTATATACGTAATCATAAACGAGTTTACCACTAGATTCGATTATCGTGTTAGATGTTATGGGGTACACAATCCTAGCTTCGCATAACCTGTTTGAAATCTAGTTGTTGTTGCACTCATTTATTGCTTTACTTTAGTAAATTAGTTTGAAAAAATCAAAACGCCCATATTTACTTTATGCACTTTTGTTTCGGGAATAGATATTACATCTGAAACGATGCTAATAGATATATTCTCATGCATTCCCTGTGGGATCGACCTCAACTTTGGTTGAGTTCTATATTTGATCAATGACCACTTTACTATTCTGTTTGGAGTGTAAATTTAAGTGTATCAATAGTATGAATCCTAATTTAGATGTTTCCATGGAATTTTATGCATACATTGAGCATATTGAGTTGGGTAAATTGAGCATATTGAATTGAATGGTTTGATGTACATTGATTTGAGTAACTTGAGTTTACATGAGCATGAGAAGTATATTGCATTGAGTCACATTCATTATGATATATGATATCTTGATTTATTGCATGACGAGTTGATTGAATGAGTCTAAATGACCGGTTAGTCTAAACTGAGTTAATCATTTGCATTGATTGATAGAATTATTGAGTTGAGTTATGAGTTGATGATGAGATAATGATGAGATGATAATGAGTTGAGTCATGATGATGATGAGTCAATGATGACTTAATTGATGAGTTGAGCATGGTTTAGTCTTGGGAGAAGTATCGAGCACCCTGCGGGGAGCGAATATACTTCTACTTTAATCCACAGAATTACGTTGCCAGCGTAGGATAGTCATTATAGCTAGTCTAACGGCTCTTATCCTACAAGTGGACATTTATTATGGATCCAAGAGAGAGTTGATTGCCCTTTTCTGTGGCAACTTAAGGGCGGGCGTGGCAACGATGCTGCTTCATTGTGAATCACCTAACTTAACATGGTGCGATGAGGATGTCGGTTAAGAGAAACTCTTAAGAAACCTTGATTGAGCATGATATTTCAAAATAAGTGTATCTATCATATACCAGTTTTAGAGATGTCTTTCGAAACAGAAATGTGGGGTCGAGGTCGACAGCCCAGGACCACTGGTGTCCCTATGACACCTACTGCTCCACCTACTCTTACCTTAGAGGCCGAATTTCGAGGAGCCATAGCTATTCTTACCCAGTTAGTAGCTGCTCAGAGTGGGAATCAAGGTTCACAAGCCCTTAGCTGTAGTTCTCAAGAGCCCACAGCTGCTTCTAGATTGAGAGATTCCCTGAGGATGAACCCACCGGTCTATACTGGATCTAAGGTTGACAAGGTTCCGCAGAATTTCATTGATGAGATATGGAAGGTGCTGAAAACTATGCATGCCACTGAGACTGAAGGAGTTGAGCTTGCTGCCTACCAACTCAAAGACGTGGCCAATGTTTGGTTGTAACACCCCACACCTTACATGTACTTGTCCTATGCACATGAAACATGATATGGCTTTGTTAAATTAGCGACTATTTTTAAAAGTGCTTGAATCTCATATTAGAGGGTGATATGTGCGTCTAACGCTTAAGAGGGTTGAGTGTATACAAGTTTTAAGTCAAATTGAGGAGATTATGACCTTAAACGAAGTGAGAAAATTGAGGTGCTTGCAGGACTTAGGAAGCTAGCAGGTGAGTCACCAACTTGCTAACCTTAAACTTGCTAGCTAGATGAAGATGAGGCCCGACACCAAATTTATCCAAGGTCGTTAATGAATAAAGTTTGTGTTAAGCGTGTAACTTGAGCCCACATTTTAGCATTGTAAATGGACAATATGTACAGCCCAAGAAGAATAGGATAAGGGCTCAAGTACATCACATGTTACTAAATGATTTGGGCCCAAACTAAGTAAGAATAAAGGGGGAAAATGGGTAGCCAAGGCCCATCAGTTTGCAACCCAATAAGGCTCAAGTGAAAGAGCCAAAATGGTACATTACTAACTTTATAAAATAAGGCTTAAAATTTAAAAGAAAGTCGGCCAAAGTAATCCTTTAAAAGGGGTTACAAGCAACACCTTTAACTCATTCTTAGACTTGGAAAATTTCAAATTTCACAAAGGTTCTTTGTTATTCTTTCTTGACTTTGTAAAGCAGCCACAAGAAGCTTTTAAGGTTTTTAAGGAGGCGCTCAACCTTGAAGGTAAAGGTAAGTGACTACAGTTGTGTATTTAGTAAGGTTTCTTCATGAAAAACAAGAGATATATGCTGAAACTATTGGACATCATGTGTTCCAAGGGTTGTTGTATAATTTTCTTGTTTATTTGGGGGCTTTTCTCTTTTTGGTTGGCTTGATTATGAAAGAAGGTTGCTTTTCTTAATTTTTTTCAGTTCTGTAATGATGGATAAAGGTTGCTGCACTATTTGGTTATACGTAATCGAGGTTTAACGTGTTATCCTAAGTGTGTTGTTTGTAGAAATTATGTGTTGATTGATTGAGGACTATGGTCTCACATAAACAACAACAACAATATACCTAGTGGAATCCCACAAGTGGGGTCTGCGGAGGGTAGAATGTACACAGACCTTACCACTCCTCATCTCAAAAACCCATAGGCAGAATAACCTAGATATGACAAAAAGTAAAAGAAAGGGAATAGCAAAAAACGACTAATAATCAAAAGCACATGAAAATACGTAAATATGATACAATTAACACATAAACAAAAAATAATGACAACACATGTTATAAAACACTACTACTCCTCTACCCTACTATAGCCCATGACTAGATAACTACCTAACCCTACCAACCAATTAGCTTACTACTCTAATTCGTGACCTCCACTTCTTTCTATCTAGGGTCATGTCCTTAATGAGATCAAGTTCCGCCATATCATGTCTAATCACCTCCCCCTAGTACTTCTTCGTTCTATCTCTACCCCTCTGTGTAGCTCCTAAAACCAACCTCTTGCACCTCCTAATAGGAGAATCGGTACTCCTTCTCTGCACATGTCCAAACCATCGCAGTCTCGCTTCCCTCATCTTATCAGCCACCGAAGCCACCTCTAACTTCTCCCGAATGGTCTCATTCCTAACCTTGTCACTCCTTGTGTGACCACATATCCATCTCAACATCCTCATCTCTACGACATGCATCTTCTGGACATGTGCATTTTTGATTGGCCAATACTCCGCCCCATACAGCAAAGATGGTCAAACCACCAATCTGTAAAACTTACCTTTGAGTTTAGGTGGTATCTTCTTATCACACAATACTCCAGATGTAAGCCTCTATTTAGTCCATGCTGCCCCAATATGACCTGTGACATCATCATCGATATCGCCACTATTTTGGATCATTAGATACTTAAAGTTTTCCCTCTTGGGGATAGGTTAAGTGGCAAACCTCACATCAAAGTTTGCTTCATCCCTCTCAACAGTGAATTTGCACTCTAAGTATTCAATTTTGGTCCTGCTCAATTTGAATCGTTTGGACTCTAAGGCGTGTCTCCAGGCCTCCAATATATCATTGACTTTAGTCCAAGTCTCATCAATCAATATTATATCATATGCAAATAGTATACACCATGGTACCTCCTCTTGGATAGATCGCGTCAGCTCATCCATCACCAAGGCAAACAAGAAAGGGGTCAACACAGATCCTTGATGGAGTCCCATCTAACAGAGTGATATGAGTTTAATTATCGGGCATACAACATGATCTATTAGTTTTTAATTATTCTTTCCTCGATTCTTGACTCATGATAATGAAAAAGGGCATGTGAAGAAAGAAATCCACACTTTGGTAAGCCTTATTACCAAGGAGTTGGAAGAACAATCAAACTTTGTGGTAGAACTAAGAACCTTGCTCCTCTTAGATGGGACTCCACCAAGAAAGGGTATTTTTGTAAACAAGCATAATGTTCTTAAAATTAATCCAATAAACCAAACGCTCAATAAAATATAACCTCAACATAACTTATCTTATCATTACTAATCCCAATATAATTTATCTCATCATAACTTATATTCAAACCAAACGACCCTTTATAGTTTATGTTTTTCTTCTTCGTGGGGTTTGTATGCCCAACAATTAAACTCATATCACTCTATTAGATGCTCCATGATCTTATTGTAGGTTTTGGGACAGAGATATTTTGTTAAGTGACTTTATTCTTTCGTAACTTGTTTTATGATTTTGATTTGATAGTTATTCTATTTTATGAGTAGTGAAGAAGTTTGGTGTTGTACATATTGTATCTTTGTGATTTGATAATTTAGATGTGTGTATGTATATTTGGTTGTCCTAACAGATGGTATTGACGGGCGTTAGTTACATCTGTGGGGCATTTTGGGATGTGATACTATGATCGCGAATTCAAGTTCATGGGTTGAATAATTATGTTCATGCACCTTTAGTTTCCTTGAATCATATGCAATAAACTTGCCATGTTGCATCAAGACACATCCCAAATCAACACGTGAGGCATCACAATAAACAACAAATCCATCCGAACCTTCTGGCTTTGCTTAATAGGAGTCAAGATAAGAAGATCCTTCAATGTTTGGAAGCTTTTCTCACATTTATCTGATCATTGAAATTTTACCCTTTTTTCTGGAAAACTTGGTCAAAGGCGATGCAATGGATGAAAATCCTTCAATAAACCTTCTATATATCACGACCCAAGCTAAATCATAG
This sequence comes from Solanum medicagineum, assembly GCA_026153255.1. Taxonomy (NCBI): domain Eukaryota; kingdom Viridiplantae; phylum Streptophyta; class Magnoliopsida; order Solanales; family Solanaceae; genus Solanum; species Solanum medicagineum. The sequence goes on from JAPFFP010000002.1 coordinate 4,883,627, forward strand.
GCATAACCTAAAGTCAAGGCTCTTCCCTCTCTTGATGGCGAATCTTGATTGACTGACACTAGGAACCGATTCGGAGAAAGAAGAAGCATGGCATGAGATAGGCGGCGGAGAAATTTCCGATAGCGAATTACTTGACTCGATGGATGCTAGAACTGCGATTTTGGCAATCCCAGGACTCCATTGGCAGTGAGTCCATAAATTGTTAATAAGAGAATCTCATAAGAAAGATTGCTCTCATGTTTCTATGTTGTCCCAAAATGAGGACGGAAAACATTATTGAGTAATCTTTTTAAATCATTTTCGAAAGACCCATTTTTTCCTCTATTTATTCTATGCATTTCATGAATTAAATTAGTGGTTTCGTAATTATTTAATTGTTTATATAGTCCAAAAATACCCATTATTTTGTTGTAGTGTATTATTGAAAATTTAGTTAAGTTTCTGACCTTATGTTTAACAAAATGGTTTGCATTGTTGTTTATTTTCTTGGCAAATTTATGAAAAAATTACTTGATCTTTTAATTTTCTTTTAGCTTTTAATTTGTTGAAAATTCAATAATTTCGAGTGACATATTTAATTTGCTAAAAAATTTTTTTTAATTAAATATGTTTGCTTGAATTGGTTTCTTGATTGAGAGAAAAGACTTGTTTCTTTGGCTTGCTTTGTTGCAGTATCCCCAAATATAGAGTGCACAGAGAATAGTGCTGATATCTAGGATTAACTTTGATGACAACAAATACTTCATTATATCTTGTGTGATTGATTTTCGTGAATATCCTTTCATCGTGAAATTTGAACCAGCGGATAAAATAAATTTTGAAGTATAATATATATATATATATTAATTTTATTTGGTCGTTGAACCAATAAGAAAAGAAGAACTAAGATTGTATTAATTATCTTTAATTTGTGTTTGAAGGTAAGCATAATAAATGTACAGAAATATAGTAGAAAAAAAAGTATAATTAGATTACTTTTTGCTAGCCCAAGATCTTTAATTAAGATCAAAAGATTCAACTAAAGAAGAGGAAGTTAGAACGGAGAAGGAAGATTTTAAAAATAAGAACTTTATTATGGAAGAAAACATATTTATTTTTAGTTTTGGATTGATTTACAAATGACTAAGACCACCGTTATTTATACTTGTCTACGGATGATTCTAGAAGTTATTCTAGATTACATCATAAGAAATATATATGTTAATTTATCTTCTAATTATCTAATAAAAAATCTAAAATATTCTATAATTTATTACAAATACCTTGCTAAAATATCTAATGGTCAATAATATTTATATTTTTTTAAATATAACATCAAAGATATTATTCTACAAAATTTTAAAATTCTACAAATATATAGGATTTGTTGTACCTCCAGAAAATAATTTTTATTTTTCACAATACATACCAACGACTATATCATATGCGTTGCGCCCAAACAAGAAAAGAAGATATGGAAAAAAACTGGTGAACGATGCAGGTTTAGTTCCAAATTGTGTGCAAATGAACTGGAAAGGATTGATATGCTAATTCATTTTTATTTTGATAAAGATTTTTAAAAAATCCTATAATATTAGATATTTTGAGATAATATTGATGTATATTCACTGGTTTCCTTGTTAATTCAAATTGGAAATTTGTTTGCCACACAGATACGAATTGTTAATAAATTTGGAATGTTGATTTTTTAATATTAGTAAGTTTGGTGGTAGAAAGAAAGGCAAACCCCTTCTCCTTAATTTGTATATATTCAAGGAGCAAAATACCATTTTCACTCTAATAAGGGACACTTCAACCCCTGTTTTATAGTTAGATTGTATCTTATGAATTTAATTAGTTTAAAATGGATCTAAATGAAACCTCACTGAGTCTCCCTTAGCTTCATCCTGAACAAGTGGTTTAAAAATTGTTATTTGACTTATATTTTTATTATTAAAATAATAATATAATCAATCTAATTGATGTGATTAGATGCTCAATATAATTTGATTCAATTTAAAATTAATGAAATCTTACTTATAATTACAAATCTTAAATCAAATAAATATATAATAATGTCAAATGTGTAGCCCAATTTAAGACTACAAAATTCATTGACAAATAACATATCGAAATAATAGTTTCATCTCATATGACAAACTATTTCAAAATTCAATTTTATTTTATTTAATATTTATTAAAAATCAACACTTTAAACCCCGCAATATCATCTTTTGTAAATTCAAACTTATTTCCTTTGTATTTCTTAATGACTAACAATCGACTTTCTTAATCATATAACGAAAACAAGACATTGACCTTCACCTGATACTACAAGAAAGTAGAGAAATAATGAGCGCACAGAGTCAAATTTGAGTGGATTATAATGGGCCAAGACAAGAAAGGATTCAGACCCAACCCAACTCAAATTTGTTTTGGTCAAAACTGTCACACCCCAAGCCCCGTTAGGGTGGACTGGCACCCGTTGCCGATAAGGCCCGGGAGAACCAACCTGTACTATA
>JAPFFP010000002.1:4886227-4897291 GCA_026153255.1 Solanum medicagineum
AACAAGATATGCAAGTACGATTATTCTTAAGCATGTTTCATCCTACACATTGATTACACATGGCATATTGAGCTTATGTTTATTGATTATGATTAAGCTTCTTGTTATTATGTCTTATGCTTCTTGTTGCATTGCATCCCACATACTTAGTACATTCAAATGTACTAAGAATACTTTATGAATACATGATATTACCATGTAGTAACCAGAGCTCCATTTGATCATCCTCCCTCTCCATATGGCTAGTTGGTTCTTGTGAAGAAGCTAGTTAGTGAGTCGTCAAATCTGAGGGCGATAGCTATTCTCATTCATGCTTTATAGGTTGTTGTTCTTATGTTGAAAACTCGTTGAATGAGGGTGGGCCTGGAAAGTGTCTTGGCCCCCGCTCCAATCTATGTTAGAGGTGTCGTTGGATATTATGTTAATGGTTTGGTTATGTTATTGAAGCTTGACTCTTCTTACTCTATTATTATTATAAATGGTTTCCCTTAGTCCCTTTCCCTTTTCCATTTTTTGACTATTGTGTTTGTTTAATTTGCTTCCGCGACCAAGGATGTGTGCACGACATGCTAAGAGATTTGTTTGGTTGTCGTCGGGCTTCCTATTCGCTGCGTCACATCTAGGCCCTGGGCTTGGGTCATGACACCGCTCCAAAAAAATAGCTTCAAACCCAAATAGGTTAATGTTAGTGTTCAACTCTCCTCGTCCTTTGTTCCTCGTATGTACAAACAAGTTTGTCCTCACCCTAACTGGAGAGAAGCCATGCAAACTGAATTTGATGCATTTGTTAGGTTTTGGACATGGGATTTGGTCCAAGTTGCTCCTTCGATGAATGTGGTTGAGTGCAATTGGTTCTTTTTTATAAAATATAAATTTTATGGTTCCATTGATAGGTATAAATTTGTTGCAAAGGTAAAACCAGTGACTGTTCGATTGGTACTTACCATAGCAATGCAGTACAACTGGCCAATTCATCAGATTGATGTCAATAATGCATTCTTACAAGGATGTCTTGAGGAAGAGGTTTATATAAGGCAGCTACCAGGTTTTGAATATCGAAGTCTCTCAATACATGTCTACAAATTGAACAAAGCAATCTATGGCTTGAAACAAACCCCCTCCCCCGAGCTTGGTACAATGAACTCAAAAACTATTTACTAATTGTTGGGTTTGTCAAATCTCAATTTGATTCTTCTTTATTTATTTTGCATAAGTTTGGGTTCACTGTTTATGTTCTTATCTATGTGGATGATATAATCATCACAGGAAATCAGATTCACGAGGTTCGTCATATAATAAATGGTCTTTCAACTCATTTCTCCTTGAAAGATCTTGGACATCTCAGTTATTTTTTGGTCGTTAAGGTTATCACTTCTCCTGATGGTCTTGTTTTATCCCAACACAAGGATATTATGGATCTTTTAGACGATGTTAGCATGCTAAGAAGTAAAGGAGCTCCTATACCTATGACCTCAACTACCATTTTGACAACCATAGTGAATGATCCTCAGACTAATGGTACTCTTTATCAATGGGTAATTGGAAAATTACATTACTTGTCCTTTACACATCCTAATATTGCCTTCACAGTTAGCAAGCTTTCTCTTTATGCACAATCCATGCCAATCTCACTGGAAAGCAGTCAAGCGATTACTTCGTTATCTTCGCTACACCTGCAAATATGGAATACCGATTTCCAAAGCTCCATATTCTCATCTGGTTGTTTTTGCTGATTCAGATTAGGCTAGTTATCCAAGTGATCTCACTTCTACCTCTGGCTATATTACTTTCCTTGGTAGCACACTGATATGCTGGTCATCAGAAAATCAACAATCTGCATCATGATTGTCTACAAAAGCTGAATATAGAGTTGTGGTTGTTGCTATTGCAGAAACCAACTAGCATACAAATCTTCTTCGTGAACTTCACATGTCACTTAAGGATGTTCCGCATGTTTTTTGTGACAATATCAGCACCTCTTACATTTATTCAAATCCAGTTTTTCATAGTATGATGAAGCATATTGCCATTGATTTTCACTTTGATCATAAAGAAGTTCAGAACAAGGACATTGAAGTTCACCACCTTCACTCAGTTGATCAGATGGTTGGCATACTCACAAAATCACTTCCCAAAGCTATCTTTGCCCAACAATTTTCCAAGTTGGGTGTTGTTGACACCACCAACTTGGTTGGGGGAGGGGGGGCGTAATAACGGATAATATCTATCAGTCCTTTTAGGACTTTTGTTTTAACTTATTCTATATTTAGATTATAGATAAGTATTACCTTTTTCTTAGTTTATCTCTTTGTTGTAGAAGTTGCATACAATCTATATATTCTAGTCTATAATCAACAAAATGCATTGTTCATTTTTTTCACTGCAATCTTGTACTTTACAATAACATATCAAAGACGTAAATCTAACACTACCTCTAAAACTTTAGCCCAAATTTTGAATGCTCCACCTCCAGACACTAATTCACCATTAGCAACTTCTTCACTTCCTGGCAGTGAAAGTCCCATCCCTGAACAGCCCACCATGCAAATTCCAAAGCTTATAGTATACCGAGTGACCACTAGTTCCCAGAATAATATTACCAAGTTAAAAAAACAATTTACTTTTCTAACTCACTTGACTGTTACGACAACAACCTTTAAACAAGCCAACCTCCACAAAGAGTCGAGAAAAGCTATGTGAAACACCCCCAAAAATGCTCAAAAATGTGCCTCGAAAATGTTCATAATCATAATTTCTATATATCTCGAAATTCATGCGTGATATCGAAAATCCTACTTCATATTTGTGATCAGGGGGAAAAATTGAGTGGCAAAAGAGTATAACCCCGCTTTTAGAGCAACCGTAGTGAAAATTAGTTTTCCAAAAATTTCCTTATCCAGTGTGCATTCGCGACCAAGCCGTGATGCGGACTTGGCGCAGATCAGTGTATTTGTGCCCTGTGCAATGGCTTTGCGACATAGACCTGTCGCGGAGCAGTGTTGTAACTTCTTGCATTTTTCATTTCATCCCAAGGGCTTTGGGGTCATAGCCCATGCCCTCCTATGCGCAAAAACACTCATACTTAGTCATTTTTCAACTCTATATCACTCAAGACACTCTCAAAACCCTCTCTAAAACTTAGCCAAATATTTCAGCCAAATTCAAGTGTCCCAAACTCATTTCTGTATCTCAAAAGCTTCATTCAAGCTTCAAGTTCTCATTCAATCATCATCAACGGTATCCCCAAATTTAAGGTATGTGGGTTTCAACCATTGGATTCTTTCACCCATGGTGCCCAATCTTCCTTTTATGTAAATTGCATGTTTCCAAGTTGGATTAACTATGGGTATCTCTTACTATGAATTTGGTTATAAACTATGTTTGGGTTGCATAAAATATTGACTGTTTTAAGCATGTTTTGAGCTATGAATCCACAATTTATTATGAGATTTGATGAGGGGTTTCAATGTATCTTGCATGAGGGTATTATCAAGTGTTGGTGGATTAATTTACATTGAGTTTTCTCATATAATTTCACTCTTGAATTGCATGATTTTGAACTAGCATTACATACTACCAAGTATTTGATAAAATGTCTTGTTTAGGATTCTTGAGTTGTTGATGGTCTATTTCATGGTTAATGCGTTAAGTGAGTCCATGATGATGAAGGGATTGTATATATGTATTCAATTCATGAAAAGTATCTATAGTGTTGCAAGTTGACCACACCTTGTTGAGGGGTTGATATGTCTCAACCACTTTGATGGGGGATGCTATGCTCATCTACCATGTTGAGGGATACATACCTTGGCCACTTTGATGGGGGGTGTTATGCCCATCTACCATGTTGAGGGGGGTATATACCTTGGCAACTTTATTGGGGGTGATATGCCCATCTACCATGTTGAGGGGTATATACCTTGACCACTTTGATGGGGGGTACTATGCCCATCTACCAATTGAAGGGTAGATACCTCAATCACCTTCCAAGGGGGTTATATGCCCTAGATTCCAAGTACTAGTTTGCTTGGTCTATGATGATAGTCTTTTCCTACACATGTAATCTATATTCTCAAGTTATATATTTTACAAGCATATTTTACTTCAAGCATTGATCATGCATATCATGTTGTTATTATAACTATCCCTTGCTTATGGTTATGCATTTTGACTATGTTGCCTAGCTCTTGTTGCATTGCATCCTACATACCTAGGTAATTCAAATATACTAATGCATACTCTATGCTTACATAATATTACCATATAGGAACTGGAGCACCTCTTGATCATCCTCCATGTGGCTAGCCTTGACATTTGGAAGAAAAGCTTCGGTGAGTCCTCAAGTTCAGGGACTTTTGCTATCTTACTCTTGTTACTTGTTTTCTCTTTATGTTGAATTCTTTATACTATGTGGGTGAGCCCGAAAAGTGTCTTATCCCCCGCTCAAATCTATGTTTAGAGGTGTTGTTGGAACAAATGACGTAATTTTGTTTTGAGCTTTGACTCTTCTATGTTTTATGTTATCAATGACTTTCCTTAGTCTTGTTTTCCATCTTTATTATCTCTTGTTGTTGTTGAGTTTTCTTTCGCAACCAAGGATGTATGTATGATATGCTAAGAGGCTTTGTTTGGTGTCCCTTCGGTATTCCCATTCGCCATGTCGTGTTTAGGCGCTTGGGTCGTGACAAACTTGGTATCACAGCTCTAGGGGGTGATATGCCTCAACCAATTTGATGGGGGGGTGCTATGCCCATCTACCATGTTGAGGAGTATATACCTTGGCCACTTTGATGGAGGGGTGCAATGCCCATCTACCATTTTGAGGGGTATATACTTTGACCACTTTGATGGGGGGTGCTATGCCCATCTACCAATTGAAGGGTAGATACCTCAATCACCTTCCAAGGGGGTTATATGCCATAGATTCCAAGTACTAGTTTGCTTGGTCTTTGATGATAGTCTTTTCCTACACATGTAATCTATATTCTCAAGTTATATGTTTTACAAGCATATTTTACTTCAAGCATTGATCATGCATATCATGTTGTTATTATAACTATCCCTTGCTTATGGTTATGCGTTTTGACTATGTTGCCTAGCTCTTGTTGCATTGCATCCTACATACCTAGTAAATTCAAATGTACTAATGCATACTCTATGCTTACATAATATTACCATATAGGAACTAGAGCACCTCTTGATCATCCTCCATGTGGCTAGCCTTGACATTTGAAAGAAAAGCTTCGGTGAGTCCTCAAGTTCGGGGACTTTAGCTATCTTACTCTTGTTACTTGTTTTCTCTTTATGTTGAATTCTTTATACTATGTGGGTGAGCCCGAAAAGTGTCTTATCCCCCGCTCAAATCTATGTTTAGAGGTGTTGTTGGAACAAATGACGTAATTTTGTTTTGAGCTTTGACTCTTCTATGTTTTATGTTATCAATGACTTTCCTTAGTCTTGTTTTCCATCTTTATTATCTCTTGTTGTTGTTGAGTTTTTTTACGCAACCAAGGATGTATGTATGATATGCTAAGAGGCTTTGTTTGGTGTCCCTTTGGTATTCCCATGTGCCATGTCGCGTTTAGGCCCTAGGCTTGGGTCGTGACAAACTTGGTATCACAACTCTAGGGGGTGATATGCCTCAACCAATTTGATGGGGGGTGTTATGCCCATCTACCATGTTGAGGGGTATATACCTTGGCCACTTTGATGGAGGGGTGCAATGCCCATCTACCATATTGAGGGGTATATACCTTGACCACTTTTATAGGGGGTTCTATGCCCATCTACCAATTGAGGGGTAGATATCTCAATCACCTTCTAAGGGGGTGATATGCCATAGATTCCAAGTACTAGTTTGCTTGGTCTATGATGATGGTCTCTAACTACACATGTAATCTATATTCTCAAATTATATGTTTTACAAGCATGTTTTACTTCAAGCATTGATCATGCATGTCATGTTGTTATTATAACTATCCCTTGCTTATGGTTATGCATTTTGACTATGTTGCCTAGCTCTTGTTTTATTGCATCCTACATACTTAGTATATTAAAACATACTAATGCATACTTTATGCCTACATGATATTACCATGTAGGAACCGAAGAACCTCTTAATCATCCTCCACATGGCTAGCCTTGGCATTTGAAAGAAGACCTTCAGTGAGTCCTCAAGTTCGGGGACTTTAGCTATCTTACTCTTTTCACTTGTTTTCTCTTTATGTTGAACTATTTATATTATGAGGGTGAGCCCTGAAAGTGTCTTGGCCCCCGCTCAAATTTATGTTTTGATATGTTGTTGGAACAATGATGTAATTATGTTTTGAGCTTTGACTCTTCTATGTTTTATGCTATCAAATACTTCCCTTACTCCCGTTTTCCCTCTTTATTATCTTGTTGTTATTGAGTTTGCTTATGCAACCAAGGAGGTGTGTATGATATGCCAACAGGTTTGTTTGGGGTCCCTTCGAGAGTCCCATTCTCCGTATCGTGTCTAGGCCCTAGGCTTGGGTTATGACACTATGCAAGCAGATATGATGCTTTAATGAAGAATCAAACTTGGGAATTGGTAGCATGAGATTTAACAAAGAATGTTGTGGACTGCAAATGGTTATATTGCATTAAAAGAAATGTGGATAGTTCTCTAGATCTATACAATGCTCACCTTGTTTCAAAGGGATTCATATAATACCTTGGCTTGGATTTTCATGAGACCCTCAGTCCAGTTATTAAGCCAACAATAGGGGACTTGTCTTATCCATAGCAGTGTAGCACAATTGGTCGATTCATCAACTTGACGTCAACAATGCTTTCCTACAGGTCCAGTTGATTGAAGAGGTTTTTATGTCTCAACCTCAAGGATTATCAATTCCTAGTTCCCTTCTCATGTTTGCAGATTTAAAAAGATCCATTTATGGTCTTAGACATGCCCCTCAAGCTTGGTATACTACATTGCATGATCATCTACAGAAAATGGGATTTATTAAATCTGAATCTAAAACTGCTTTGTTTATTTTGAAGAATTTGGCAGCTAGTGTTTATGTGCTCATTTATGTTAACGACATTTTGGTCATGGGAAGTCATCCCAGCTTGATTAAACATGATATTGATTCCTTGGGTTCTCGTTTTTCTCCAAATGATCTTGGCTATTTAAACTACTTTTTGGGTGTTGAAGCAAAAAAAGTGTCAGATGGTCTTATTCTGTATCAGTCAAAGTACATTCTTGATATTTTGTCTAAACTGGATATGTAAAATTATAAAAGGAGTTTCAAATCCAATATGTTCTGGTAAACTACCTCGAGCAACTGATAATTCTCTACCTTCGAATGCTACACTCTACAGGCGCACCCTCGGTAAGTTGCAATATTTATCGTTTACATGGCCTGATATTTCTTATGCTATCAACAAACTGTCACAGTTTATGCATGATCCCATTGATGAACACTGGAAGGCAGTTAAAAGGATACTAAGGTACCTCAAAGCCACGGCAACTAGGGGTCTTCATATTCATCGCAACTCAAAATGCAATCTTTATATGTATGCTGATGCTAATTGGACAGAAGATCCGAATGACAGAGTATCCACATCATGCTATTTTCTTTTCTTTGGTTGCAATCCTGTCAGTTGATCATCAAAAAAGCAACAAGTTGTAGCTTGCTCATCTACTAAAGCAGAGTACAAATCAGTTGCAAATGCTCTTGCCGAACTCACATGGGTGCGCAACTTGCTCAATGAATTGTCTATCATAATTTCAAATACACCCACAATCTTCTGTGACAATGTTTGTGTTACTTATCTTTGTCATAATCCAGTGTTCCATATCCATATGAAACATATTGTTGTTGACTTTTCTTATGTTAGGAAGCAAGTTCAAGCTCATCGGTTTCTTGTTAACACACTCATGTTTGTGATCAACTTGCCGATATACTTGTCAAGCCGTTGCCAGAGCCAGCCTTTGCAAGGTGTCTTTCCAAGTTAGGCATTGTTGCACCACACCTAACTTGAGGGGGTGCATTAAGCATAATTATTTTATATTATTAAATAATTTACTAATTTTTTTTTTGTATTTGCAGAAGACTCCTACTATTGTAGGAGTTTGTTGTTGTTGCATATCGATAAAAGACTCCAACTATTCAGAGTTGCTTAAGTTCAGCTGTAAGTCATTATTATTGATTGTATTTAAAGCTTGAATGCCTAAGGAATAAAATTATCTTTCGACTACTTCTCTCTATCTGACTTGATACTGCCTTGATAAATTTGATCTTAAGAAGCAATTGAAAATGCAAGGGACTAATTCTCATGTCCAGGTCTTTTAGTTTCCCACGATAACAATGAGACTTAATGTCTGACACTGGTTGGCTAGTCACAGATTTAATAAGGGTCAAAAGATCAGTTATCTTATTTCCTGTTTGCACTGCTCCAATGAATCCATGAGAAACGTTCTCAAGAATATCAGCTCTCCCCAAGCATAGTTAATCAGATCTTTCAGAGGAATAATTCTAGCAACATCACAGCTTAGGACCATAATCAGATCGACTTCAGCATTGAAATGATTATACTTCTGGTACAAAAGGAAAAGAAGATCCTTGAGTGATTGAAGAGAAATGCTGCATCAATGGACAGAGCTTTGGCAAGTGATTGAAGAGAAATGATGTATTTGAGTCGAGACTGTGTATATTCTATATCCTGTAGGAATTTAGAAAGATCCTTTAGTGTTTTCTGGAGCCACCAAATTTGACAATGGTCTGCGTGCATGTCCAGATCCTCTCGTAGAGCATTAACAAAATCAAGCATATGTACAGACTTCATTGTAGTCTTTAATCTTGATGACTTTGAAGCTAACAAAAGGATCTTATAAATCTGCCTCAAATAAGGACTAAAAGGACTTTGACAAACCAGAGAAAATACAGGGGAATGATACCGTACATAATCAAACAAAATTTCGACAAACCTCACCATCTCCAAAGTGATTCAGCTAGATAATGTCGAAGGCTTTGAAGTTATGATTTGCTCAGAAATATTCTCGGGTTCAAGTATTTTTAGCACCACTGATATCATTCCTCTAGTTGATCTTGATAGGTTTGAAGCTGCTTTGAGTCGCTCAGCAATGTTCTCTAGTTTAATTATTTTTAGCACCTTTGTCATCCTGATGGTGCAAAATTTTATCCATGTGAGTACATATCTCAGAAAAGCCATCATGAGCTTGTTGAAATATGACCCCTAGTTGTGTAGATATCGTGTTCTCAAGGCAAATCTCCTCCAATTTTGTGAGAAATACAGATAAACTCTCTAGTTGATTTCTACCATCATCCAATTGATTAATCGTGGAACTATCTAAGTGCCTGCCCTTGACAAGGTCTATGCCACCTATCACTTTTGGGCTATCTACTTCCAGTTTTTCAGTTTCTTGTAATTGTTGATAAATCCTGCAAGTAATAAAACCAATACTATCTTAATTCAGAGCTTGACACAAACTTATTTCATGCATTTTCCTGATTCCGTTATATTTATCAGTAAAATTGTACAGTTAGATTGGTTATATATAAGATCAAGAACATGTGTATACATCGGACTTGTTGATAGGTTTATTAACATTTAAATATTTTTGTGAATGACCTTAATAAAGACAGTACTCAAATGGAACAATAGAGCTTTATTGATTGATGTTACAAGTGGGTACGGAGATGATCACACATCCAAAGATGATGGAATATGGAAAAACAAAAAGTGCAAATTGGAGTATGAATTTTGTAAATGGATTAATAGGGAATCGTCAGGAAATGAAGAGGGAGAATGAACAATCCAGAAGATACAGGCCTATGAGTAAAGCTTGATTTTCATCATTACAGAAAGAAGCTTCTCAATCGTCAATCATGTCATCTTCTTCTTATGTTGTACAATTCCTTGTCTCATGGATCCTTAGATTCAGTCTATGACCTGTTTGTCGAATGACTAATAGCCAAATCAAATCCTCTACTCCTTTTTAACTCAGAAATGCCGGTTTTACTCCTCCCCATCTAAACTGATCCCAACTGAAGCATTCCATGGCTCCGGCATCGTTCTTTGCACCAAATACTAATTTACAGCTTAAAATCTACAGTGGCAGCCATGATTATGAAGGGTATTTTGTATGTCTGGGATGTCCTTTTCATTATGCTACTCTAGAGGAACTCAACCATAACATTTGGACAAAAAGTGAATTACTAGGTTTGCCGGTGGGTGTGTTTGCCTTACTATTAGTTTTGGTGGTCATGTCAGTGGCGGTGGATATGCGAATATGCTTCATAAGTTTGGACTCAGTGTTGATCATTTATTGGATGCTCGACTGGTGGATGTTAATGGTAGAATTCTTGACTTGAAATCTATTGGTGGTGGTTCTCGTTTTGGTGTCAATTTATTCTTCAAAATTCTACTTGTTCAAGTCCCAGAAACTATGACCAAAATGACACTGAGGCAGTTCTCCAATAGCAAAAGGTTAATAACAAGGGATCCTAGAGTGTATTACTTTTATATTCTTCAAAATCTAGCGCCTTACAAAGTAAGTAAAGATTCTATTTATAGCCAATAAGGGTAATAAATTAGTCAAATAAGAAGGCTCCCCTCGAGCTGTAAAGTACTATGTCCAACAGAAATTCTTCACCAGGAAATGCCGTTATTCATGCCAACTAATGTTCCTCTACAATTTGTAGGATCTCACACGGACATGTCAGGCATATGTGTCCATGAGTTCCCTGTAATCCTAGTAATGAGCCGAGGCCAAGCAAACTGGCTAATATCAATCTAAAGACATCACTAATATACCCAGGCAAGATGGTCATCGGTTACCAACACCAAAATGATCAGAATCACAAATTTAGACCATTTGCAAAGTCCAAATGTGCATGGAATACTTTTAACTAATGATGAGAGGTACAAGAAAGTGAGCATACCTGTGATCTACACTCTAAATCAAAAACAACAATTCTTCCCTTTGTTTTCAAAATTCAACCTCCAATATCATCCCTTTCATCTTCAGTAATTACTTCAACTATGCAATTTTCGTCTTTTCTTTATCATCATATA
>JAPFFP010000002.1:4897391-4911384 GCA_026153255.1 Solanum medicagineum
ACTTCATTTTAAGGTCGTAATCCCCTCATTTCAGTGCCAAACATGTATACACTCAACCCTCATAAGCGCTAGATGCATATATAGCCCACTAATGCGAGATTCAAGCACTTTTAAAATTTAATATCAATTTGTCCCCTTCATGTCATGCTTCCTTTGAATTGTACTAATATTATAAGGTGTGGGGTGTTACAAAAACGAATTGAGTAATGGGGTGTAGAGCGAGTCAAAACCCAACCCGACCCAATTTTTACTAAGTTTTACTAACTTGATTTGTTCTTTTTCAATATTTTGGTACTTAATTAAATTATATTTTTCTTTAATTTGGCTATATAACACATATCAAACTAAAAAAAAAAATGTTTTAAAAATATTTTGACATGATCTCTCTCGAGTCAATTCGAGTTGAATATCAACCCAATTTGCAATGGGTTGAGCAAATAAATGCGCGGGTTCAGGCGAACCCATGTGTTACTTTGTGGATGCTTGAGCATCCATTGACCCCAACGTAAAATGTGTATTCATATATTAAAAATACTGTTTTAAAAACATTTTGACATGATCTCTCTCGAGTCAATTCGCGTTGAATATCAACCCAATTTTAAATGGATTGAAATGTGTTGAGCTAATAAATGGGCGGGTTCAGGACCGGATCCACGTGTTACTTTGTGGGAGCTAATAACAAGTAGTAATTTTTATATATTTATAAAGTTGTTTAATCGCGAAGTAAAGGATATGATATTCGCAAGTAGCAATGTTATTTATTACTTATTTTAATTTCAAAATATGAAAAGTCATCAAGTACATCATAATGTCTAACTCAAAATCTTTTCTTCTAATAATAATATTAAACAAAGCTTTCTCATTAATTTCTTCATAATTGTGTTCAAATTAATTAGCCTTTGCACTTATATTAATGAACGATCAACTTTATCTTAGAAAAAAGAAAATCAAAGCACCCACTACCTTCAAATCCTGGATCCACCATTAGGCGAGTTAATCAGCAGGTTAGATTTAATTTTGCTATCCCCAGTGAAGATTATTGCCTTCGTCTTTTTGTTGGTTTTGCATAATTCACTCTTTGTTAGTATTGAAACCTCATTAGAAAGAAGTGAAGTTTAAGGAGGTAAACCATACGTATTATCATAACTATCCTACTCCCTATCTTTGTATTTTATTACTAAATCTTTAAAGCTTTAGGCTACTGATGGCATTCATAAATTGAAGCGCAGTCTTAAATAATATTTGAAGCACAGCCTTAAATAATTCATACGTTGATGTTATTATAAATCATTTCAGTAACAATAAATAAGAATTTTGATAATAAATTATATTATCATCAATATAATAATAAATTAAATTTAATATTAACTAATAAAGAAAAATTCGAGGCTAATTCAATTCTTTCCTGGTGTGAAAGAAAGCACTGCTGAAGAGGTTGCATAAATTAAGACATGAAGTAAATACAAAAAGCAAGTGTCATTCAATAACCGAGAACTTAATTTTCATTCCATTAGGGGCACAAAGGTTAAAAGGGCCTCAACCTCATCTATAAACAAGGCCTCATTAGCATAGGAAAAAACTTTACAAGTACTAAAAAGCTAACAACGATTGCTATTGCATAAGCAAATACCAATGTTTACTATCTTATATGTATACAAAATAAAAATTTCAAACTTGAAGTCTCAAACATAAAAAGGAAAAGGTGAAACATCTAACTTAGGCTCTCAACTTGAAAATCATCGTTATAATAACTATGCAATTCATCGTCGAATAACATGCTCTTCACCTGAGTTTCTATCAATATGTCTAATCCAACGTTTGGCATATTTTCGAACCTTTTGATTTCCATCCTTACTTGCTATATAAGCAATCTCCAATCCATTCCCAAATGGAAGTGTCACTGATCTCACAACACAAACTTTACCATTAAGAACTCCATCCCAACTAAACTTTTTACTCTCTATATTTCTTATTTTGCTTCCATTTTTGCACACTAAAATTGCACCAAAATGGCTCAATTTAGCAGTATTAAAGAGTGAAATAAAGTCACTTCTCCTCTCATCCACAACAAAAAAATCAACCCCATTTAGCCTTTCCATTACCTCTTCTGCCTCTCCCACCATCACTTCTGGCAAGGACACCCCTGAATTTTCCATGGCGCCTACATATTTTAGTCTTGACTCTTCGTCTGGCACCACACATTTGTACCTACACATACAATTCAAGAATTTTATTTCATCGGTCAACCTACACATAAAAATATAAGTTTAATCATGTACAAACAGTGTAACTTTTCATCACCTAAGAAAGCTTGGATGAATCCCCCCAAGGCTACCTAGCTCCACCCTAAGTCAACTTTCAAATTTTTTCTAAAGAGAATGTCATATTTTTCAATTTAGATATAACCTAACTAGTAAAGATTATTTATGTTTCGATAGGATTAGTAAGATAATGCATAGCTCTGGGCTCCTTGTCTTTTTTACGTTAAGATTCGCTTTTTTGTTATATAAACCAAAAAACTAGTACTAGACACCTTGTTTGACGGATTTGCTTAAATCAAAAAAAAAAAAAAAAAAAAAACTTTAAAACTTGATTTTACTTTACCTTAGAAAGATGAATTATAAGTAAATGTCTAAGAATATATTGTTTTAGACAATAAATTGTTTATTTTCTAATAAAATAATTATGTCTCATCAAACATCTTATAAAAATTAAACAAAGAGAATACTACTTTGAAATGCATACCTTCCACGATTATGTTTTGTGGCGATGGCTAGGCCGATGCTTGTGGCAATCGACTCACCATTTATCTTATCATCACTTTTCCATGCTTCAACTATTAATTTCGCGTTGTAACCTGCAGCCATAGCTGATAAAAATTCTGCAACACTTGATTTTGTTGAAATTCCACACTGCATATATGAATAAAATTCCAAAAATAAATAAATATTAATGCACTGAATGAAAAAAGACGAGTGAAAAAACAATTTTTTTTTTGTTTCTTACTATTTGTATGGTGTCAAGATAAGCTTTCGAAGCTGTTTCAGGAGACCAAACTAGCTTCATCTTTTTTCTTCTAATTCCTTGTTTGTGGAAATATGAAAATTGAGAAATGATGATTTTCACAAATGCCGTATTCTTGCTTTTAAATACAAATTTGAGATTTATATTATAAGCTTTTAATACGATTACTAGTTGTTTTCAAGGGAATAGTTGACATTTTTTTATATACAACTACTAGTTGCAGCTCAACAGTCGATGAATGTTTATCTAACTTAATGCCAGCTTTTTTTATCAATGTGATGATATTTTATTTGTCTGGACTTAATGTGAGTTTAAAAAATATAAAATTAATTTTGAATAATGTGGTAATAAGTTAAAAAATATGTAGAATATATTAAAATATCTTAAAATCTTGTGATCTTAAATATGTTTTTTGAAAAAATTCAAACTGCAACAGATTAAAAACGAAAGTAAAACAAAATGACAGAAACAAATGTTTTAGTTAATGACTAAGAATACATCTTATTGTGTTCTTTTCCAACTTCTATTTTCTTATTTGTTATGACCTTTTATTTGGTGTTGACATTGAGATATATAACACTGAAGTAGTTAACTAGAATCGTGATCTATTTGTGTTTTTTTTTTTTCAAATACAGTTAGTTTGTCGGCTTGCATGAACTAATTATATAATATGATATTTTAAGTCTAATTTATATGTCAAGTTGGAAATAATCAAAATCTTATCTACTTATACATAGGTGGCCGTACTTACAATCTCCATGTAGTACAACAAATTAGGAGGAGTGAGAAATGAAAATACAAAAGGCTGTGGGCTAATTGCATTTGAAAGTCAACTTCTCTGTCAAGTGGAATAAATTTAATTAACCTATGAATATTAAGAAAATATAACTAACGGCACGCATGCTATAAAGAAGAAATGCCTTATAACATTTTTGTGTTTTGTGTAAAATTGGTTTAGAGCATGGGTTGTGTCTTCTTTTCAGGAGTGTTTGGTAGAGTGTATTAAAAGACCTAATGTATGTATTAGCTTTGTAAAAAGTAGTATCTTATTTCACACACTTTTTCAATAACTTATGTATAACTAATATTTCCATTAGTTAACACTCTATTATGTATTGAGTGTATTTATTAATATATAAAAATTCATGATATTAGTAATGCAATAGGATTTAATGCATGCAACAGTAGCATATGGTTAAAGTCTCAATTGTCCCTAAAACAACTTCTTTTTTATCATATTTTTGAAGGGTTTCTTTGTAGATACATATTTTTCTAAAAAAAGATAATGCAATGCATACTTTTTTTTTAATACATCAAACCAAACAATGAATAAGAAATAATGCAAGTGTAACTAATACAAATATTACTAATACATTCTATCTAGCATTATTCTTATACATCCTATCAAATTGTCACGATTTGATTTTTCGGGTCACGATGGCACCTAAAATAACCCCCGGATAGGTAAGCCAACCCGTAACCTAGAAATGTAAGTAATAGGTATGGGGGGGAAATTAACCGAATCAACATACAAGAGACAATACAAATAAGTAAAAGCAGGGACTGACTAAATATACGTATAAAGATCCCTCCCAGAACTTGGAAGTCACCAGTATAGAGCTACTACAACGAAATAAAAAGTACAATCCCAAAAGTGGATAAAAAATATCTACAAGGTCTGGTAGTCTCTACAAAAAGATGGGCAACTAAGTTGAAGAAGCCAGAATGATCTAGAAACATCGAATTCTCACCCTGGTCTCCGATATGGGCTATTATGAGCTCGATCAATCAATGCTGGTGACTAGTACTCGACCCTACATCACGAAGGTAAATGTAGAATGTAGTACGAGTACCAAATAATAAGATACCCAATAGGCATCATAGGCCACTTAAGAAAGGTAAAGACAATATGATAAAAGGAGAATAAAAACCTAAATAGGAGTTAGAGTATACATTCTATTGCAAAGGACTAATACTAAGAAAAAATCCGCTAAGACTAACTAAGAATACTACATTAGCTACCTATACCTGAACAGGCCATCGCAGGCCTGAACAAGACACACATGTGCAATTTAAAGTAAAATCCGAGCGAACCACTGTAAGCCTGCCGGATACATAGAATTTCTATCCTTTAGAGCGCACCCTAGGCATAAGTCTAAGACTTTAATTAGAACCTATCTTGTTTATCGAACAATAAAGGGAGACAAGTTCGATCATCAATTAACACGTCCAAACTCTCCTCTCAATCCCTCGAATCTGCAAGTAAATGTGAACAAGAATGTTGCAATTTCGATGAAGGAATTGATGAAGGGTCAAACAACTAATTCTCAAGAGGATTCTGTCCGGAATCAAAATGAGACGAGCTTAGATCATAATTTCTAGTTAAATGACTCTCCTAAGGTCAGAATCTCTGATCCTTTGACTGTGTCATTTGAGAAATCTCAAAAAGATAACTCGCAAAGAATCAGCTTTGAATCAGAGATTCAAGAGGCTTCTGATATTGGGGAACACTCGCCATCTTCCAAGATACATCCTGTTGTCAGTTCTACTCGATTAAAAGGTGAAATCATAGGAGAACAACTTACTACCCAAGCCCATTATTCCAACCCAACACGAATTTACACATTCCAGTACAATCTAAAGAAATGAAAATTGTAGCCTACCTGAAAGTTGAACACACGAGTTCCAAGTCACTCAGGTGGAGCTTTTCCTTTTCTAACGACCTCCAAATGATGCTATGCTGGTCATAGCTCAATCTAGCGAGCCATAACCCATGGGACATGTATAGTCCATGTATCCATTATAATCATTTTTCTTCGGCATAATTTGTATCTATCATGAACAATTTTTTTTACTTTATCATATCTCATTGGAACTATTTCCCTTTGGCATAGTCATATTTAGCTGGAACAATTTTTTTCCAACATCAAGTAACTATGAATCTCAATTAATTTCTCAAACAAATGTAAATAGGCATGAAAATAATGCATGAACATTGGTGAAGTCTACAAAATAAGCCACTTAAGTCAACAATCACAGTTATACTCTCAATATAGGATTAACATCATCAATCAAATCTTTGAATTCAAAAATCACATTGTTACACTTAATCACGTTACTATTTTATCAACCCATCTCATGCTATTAGGTCATTTTAATGAAAAATCATCTCATTGCCAATTCTAGTTACTCCTTAACACACATAGGAGAAAATACAATATATAACGTCTTCAACTAAGGTTTAAAAATTTACTTGTCTAAATTCATGCGCACACTACTCTGACACTTGGGTCTCTCCCTTACGAAGGGCCTCTAAATCAACAAAGTCTATTCAATTATGAAATCAAAATAAGGACACGAGCATAATGACACCCGAATCATCAATTTGAAATTGAGCCAAAACTCCAATTCTAGAAATAAAGGATAAATCTGAAAATTTTTACATGAAAATATTATTCAAAGTATTTGGAATCGAAAAGTGAAAATCATTTTAAAAACAGAATTAAATTCAACTCAAAATCACCATTTTAGTAAAATCTCAAATTCTTAGCAAGAGCCAAATTTTGAAAACAAAATTCAAGGAATTAAAGGCCTAAATAGTGATATAATCAATGGATGATGATGATTATAAATTAATATCACTTACCAATCAATGTTCCTCAGAAATTCCTTCTAAAATCGACTCTACCAAGCTTCTAAAGTTGAAAAAATGAAGGAAATTGGATTAATCTAACATTTGGAAAAATGATTGTTCAACGTGATCGCGACCCAAGACCATGTGATTGCAATGTGTAATTTGGCCAACCAATTAAGTTTGACTACCGTGATTGGACTAGGCTCCATGCAATCCTGATAATCACGACAAGGCCCACACACCTGTGATGCACACTAAAAAGGGTCCTATGGGATCACAAGAGTCAGTCACGCAGTCGCAAAGAATAATGGATACAGAAACCAACAGTTCTAAGGCTCAACAAATTGAATCCCCGTATACAAAATGATATATTTTACCATCGTAAATTTGATGTTCCAAACTTAGTGAAACCATTAGAATTCGAATACTAAATTAACTTAAGGCTCAAAAAGATCGAAATGCCTTCGAAATTTCACCTCTTCCTAGGCATAAAATCACTTCCTGGATCCAATGAATCGTTGAAAATTCATTACAAGTATCCAAGCATTGAGCGCTGACCAAAGTTAACTCTTTGTCCCAAAATGACTCAAACTCCCAACAAAAAACCTCAAATCCACATAACAACTTCAAAATAGAAAACAATGATGCTTCTAGATCAAATTCTATATTTCGAGATTACTTCAAAATAGAAAACAATGATGCTTCTAGATCAAATTCTATATTTCGAGATTAATGGAACTGACGAAATTTTGTTTCGACACTCGTAGATTCGATTGGTACCAAAAATTACTTTTAAACAACTTGAGCCTTCAAACTCAAAAACTTTTAAATTTTCCAAATTTACAACAAAACCCCAAAATCCAACCTACGAAAAGACCAAACATCACTTGGAGAAACTATGAGTGAAACAAAAATTTTTAGAAATTACCTTCCAGTTCATCACAAAATAAAGATCGAGCACCAAAATTCTTCTTGATTATTTAGCTACAGTTTCATTTGCAAATAATATTACTTCACATGGAAAAACAAAAAAATTCAAGAGCAAATTTTATTTCTTGAGGGAGGTTCAAAAGAATGAAGACGACGACTTAGTGCACTACAAAATTTCACAAAAACTAATATTCAAACTAAAGGGTCTACCTAAAGCAAAATTTCAGTTTCTCACATAAAAAGATTTGTTTTTGCTCCTCCAGAGTCAAGAAGGAGTGCTGAAACTAATGCCTCAAAAGTTGAAGATTACTCGCATTTTTTGCCGTAATTCAAAATATAGCGCAAAAGTAGGATTAAGTTCATATAAATATGAATCTAATGTTGTGGAGAATTTGATCTATTTTATTGCTATTTCTTATTAGGCTTTAATATTGAAGATAATATTTACTTATTTTGCTTTTTCATTTATGAAGTCGTATATACATACATATATAACAATGATTATTTCAACACAGTGCAACTTAACCTAGTGTATCTATTTTTTGTGTGGATACCTTTTTTTTCCCAACAACGTTGCTACGAGGAACATGAGCCATGGCTGTCCTATGATTCATTGGTTTTCTGCAGTGTGGGTAAAGTTCAACAAGATTGGGAGAGAATAAAATATTGGGCAACTTACACAAATCTCATATTTTTTTGAGTTAATTCCAATTAATACTAATATTTTTCAAAATTATCAAAAATCTTTTCTTTTTGATATAGAAAACAAAATCAGTAATATATGTCGAAAATCAGTAATAAAATATTTGCAGTCGTATTTTTACTAGCTATTAGCAAGTAGAGTAATTATTTTTATTAATTCTTGACAACCTTCTTCCTTTTCTCCAAATATATAATCGATAATATGAAGAAACTCACATAAACAGAATTGTGGGATAGTTCCATAGCACTAATTAACATGTCTCCTTTTTTTTCTTTGCCACTGTTCGCTTTTTTCGTTGCTTTTAAAATTGTGTGACAGCATAAAAGATATTTTATATTTTAAAAACAAGGCAAGTGTTCCCCCTGATAAGGTCAATGGCAAGCTGTAACATAACCTATCAACCTAAATATATGAGAGAAAGTATTGTTTCAACTCTCAAGTATAATATTTCTTCATCACCTTTTTATTTCTTAAATTAAAATTCCTCATAATGTTTTTTATTAATTAAGTAGATTGCTGACCTTTCAGATCCACTAAAGTCAAAAAGTGCTTACTATTTGTCCTATTGATCTGCTAATCCAATTACTAAAAGTTAATTCACATCATTTTATAAGCAAATTTAAAACCTTTTAAATCCGATTATTGCGGAGTTTAGCGTTGATCAAATGTGATATAAAAATACGGGGACCACTATTGCATTGTCAACCCTCAGTTGGTAGAGCTAAATCCAAAATTTATGATAGAGAGTGTTAAACCTCCAAATAAATTTAGACACTTTAATACCCAAAAAGGGTTAATTAATTAAATTTTATATTAAAGACTTGAATTTTATCTTATTATATCAGGAAGAGTTCTAGTACTGAGCAAGCACCATAGCAACATGTGCACTATTTGGAATTGTCATTGTATTTGTGGGTATTTCTGTCATTTAGAGCTTTATGGTGAAACTTTATTTCATCGGGGACATGACCTTAGATAGAAATTAATGGAGTGGAGGTCGCGTATTAGAGTAGATGACTAATAGGCTAGTAGGGGTAGGTTAATGTTAAGTGCATGACCTTTAACATTTTGATGATTAACAAACTGAGTCGAGGACCAGGTAGATTATCAGACTGTTGTGCTAAGTTGAACATGGGATACAACAGGTTTAAAAGCTGCTGTGATTGGTGAAATGTCCATCATATTTGTACTAAAGGACCAGTGCTCCATGCACTACATCGAGTGTAGTACAAAAGTAGCTTGTCCAAAAAATAATTAACTCAAGTTTTTTGGAATATTTAATAACTGAATATTCTTGTTCCAAAAATTTCTCTCTTGGCTGTTGCAGACGAGGGACCTGATAGAAGACTTCTATAATTTCTTTGTTTGCTAGCTACTGTGTTGATTTGCAAAGTGTAAGATTACTCCTAATCTATAAAGGAATGAGGTCATTTTTGTTCATTGCATTTTAGACTATTGTATACCTTGTAGGCTATGTGTAAGTCATAAGGTATGTTGTAGTCTAGTATAACTTCATCAGGGTGGTGAGAGTGTAGACTAGGTGGTTTTGTTGCTGCTCATTGCTTGTACTTAGGTTGCAAGTAGGAATGATGAGAAAATGAGAGAAATAAGTCATCTGTGTTGTATTTCGTTACTTTTCTCATTCATTAGTGGATTTTGGTTTTGGAAAATCCTATTGAGACATATCGTGATGGTTCTTCCTTTGAGCAAGAAGTTTTTCCATATAAAATCCTTACTTGTTCGTCTCTTGCTGTTTACCTTCTTTTAGTTTTCTACTTATAGTGTCTCGAGAGAGCAGATCTCTTACTGTGGTAGACACATATTTACTCATCAGTTAATGTCTGATCTTGTGATATAGTAGGTTGGGTTAGGTTAAAATTATTAGTTGTGTCTTTATATTCTGTAATATCATTATTCGTCCAATATTTGTTACTTTTATCTTATTTATATACTATCATTTACTTTTCATTTTTCATTGTTTTCTATTTTTCTTTCTTTCTCTTTTTTTTTCCATATTTGGTATCTTCTGCTTATGGAGCTTGATTTTGAGACGAAGATTTTTCGAAAACAGACTATCTATCTCTAGAAAATAATGATAAAATCTGCATAAATTTTATCCTCTCCAAATCTCACTTGTGAGATTCCACTGAATACGTCATTGCTATCATCGTGGTATGGCATTTAGAGCTTTTCAGCTTTCACTTTATACCTTGATGCTTTGCGTGGATGTTGTTCTATTGATTGTACTTTCTTCCTTATGGACAAAAAAGTACTACTGTCATAGTTTGATCTGGCTTATGCCAAGGCCCCACCTCCATTCAATTCACATGATAGGCATGTAGCCACTTATCATCAACACATCAGTTTTAGAGAAATTCATCTTATCATGTCCAACTCTCTTTTTCACTTGCCATTTAATTACTTAAATTCCAATTAAATCAAATTATCTTCTGCTTTAGTATTTTCTAATTTTTTGTTTAGCTATGTCTTTTAATTTTAAAATGTTTATTCATCAGTTATAGCTTTATTATTTTGACTATTGCTAATATTTATGTAAATTTTATAATTATTTTGAGTAAAAAATTAAAAATATATGAAGAAAAATACTTTGATTATAAAAAATTTAATGGACTCATTCACATAAAATTTGCGAGAAATATGAATGTAATTAATTACTACCATATATCTATATCTATATTAATATATGTATGTGGCTGGGTGTTAAATTTATTTAGAGAAAACTTTTAAAATTATTTAATTAATATCACATTAGATTTATCAATATTAGTAATATTTATTAGATATTTAGTTTACATTGTTAAGGAGATGATTAAAAGTTATTTAATTAGCACCACAAACTTAAAAGATAATATAAATATTGAGCTCATATTCATCACTAGTTTCTAAGATAAACACCATCATATTATAAAATAAATTTGTTTTTGTTAAGAACGTCATCATAATATAATTTAGGACTTGTACATAATTAGCAAGTGACAATTAATACCAATATCTCTGTCTCAATGGACAGCGGTTATTTAATTATTTCGATGAAAGTGTAAAGATGGAATATGTTCTTTACTAATTTGAAGATACAAAAATACAAAAGCTTACAATTGTATATCATGTAGGCGATAAATCAGACGACGAAGAAAACTATAGTAAAAAGCATAATATTATTAGTATATAGTTTTGACAATTGGCCTACGTATGGGAAAACTAATATAAAAGAAAATATTAAAATTGTTTGAGAGAAAAATGTTATTGTGTTATGGTATGAGGAGAAAGATTTTCAATTTATAGAGCTTTAAACTTTTTCTCCAACAAAGGAATAACCAAGTATGAAAGAGATTTATATTTTTCTTTTATGAAAATTAAGTAAAAGCAATAATTATCTAATTCTTTAAACATTCCTTTTAGAGAAAAGTAAAAAATTCAAATGTGATAATAAAATCTGCTTAAAAACCCCAGCAGTTAATCCAGCCCACAATGGTGAAATCAAAGATTAGATGTGAAAAGCACATAGCAGTTTTTGCAACCAAAAAACAGGAAAAATAACTAATTGTAGGGCGAGAGAGGGCAAGTCAGAGAGAGAGAGTGGGGGAGATCTTGAAAAAAAAAATTGTGGGGAAGGGCAATTGAGAGAGGGAAGAAAGAGAGAGGCAATAAAAAAGGGCGATAGGAAAACACATGCTATTACATCCTAATTATAGTTATATTTGATAATATTTTAAAACTATAGTCATGTATATTAGATATATTAATATGTTTACTAGGTCATGTAAAAAGTCTGATTCAGAACCTGTGCGAGTTGTTCTTTTGATTTTTCATACGATAATTCATACTCGTATTTAAATCTGATTAAATTCTAATTTGTGCTAAAAAAAAAAATCACTTTGAGGGTAGAGCCCAACTAGAACCGATGCTAGCTAGTAGTGGTTTGCCTGATAAGTTCTGCAAGTTGCTACTTATCAACCTACTATAATATACAACATAATCTACGAGTAATCTAGTGCTTCGTCACCTTATCATTTTCTTAATCTTTTAAATGTTATATCACCCTCTTTTTATCATGTTAGAATAAGTAGATAAATAATTGTCCTATTCGTTAAGGTCATCAATCATTATCTTATATTAAACCTTGGTGTGCTAATCTAAATTAAAGATTAATTAACTTCATTCAAGAAACTTAAAAATCATAAAAGTTCTTGTTAGTGATCAAACTTAAAATCCCTCCAATCATTTTAGAATTGTGCCTATGCGCCAAAACATGGGAATGAGTCAATAGACCTTTATTAAAGAAAAGAGGTAGTGATAACGTATACATTTGATCTAGACTTTTTTTTTATTTTACGAGTTTTGTATTTTAGCTATTATTTTTTATATTTATATTATCTAAATTATTACCTCTTCGCAAATTTTATACCTTAACTATCATTTCCGTTATATTAAAACACAGTTGAATATTGAGTTGACCTACACGCATTTGTCATTGGTTGAGAACAAATATTTGGTCAACTCAGCATCAAGTTGTATATTAATATAAAAGGAGTGATAGTTTTAAGTAGATAAAGAGAACAATAGATGATTGGTGAATAAAACTCGAAAAAAAAAAATGAAAGTTTAAATGTGTTTTTCATCTTCAACTCAAAAGAAAGTAATTATGCAAATTTCTCTTGTTTGTAATTCTTAAACATTTTATATGTAAAATTAGCTTCAAAATAAAAATAGGGAAAATAAATATCTCTATGCATTTTAAGAGGATATATTACCTGAAGGTGTCAATAAAAAATATTTACCACCCAATGTCAATAATTTTGTTAAAAAAGTGTGCATGTTTGACCCAACCTAAAAATAAAAAACAAGAGGGAAACGTCTGACAAATTTAAAAAGTATAATTTATGCAAATTGTAGTGATAGTGTTATTATTCATGAGGAAAGAGGAAAAAATGCAAGACAATAAAGCAACCAATCGGTTGCATTAAATGCAGTGTACTTTTTATCTCTCCTATATTAAATGAGCATTGACTTATACTCTACAAATCTTTCATCAAGTGTATCGATTAATGGTATGAAACAATCACAGGATACAAATCAAAAAGGCAATAAAATTACATCTCTTATTTTAGTCTACCTCATTTATTGTTTGTCATTATTGTGGAAAATATATTACAATCAAGTTTGAAATTTCTCTATCAAGTTTAACAACCAAATTTATACACAATATATTAAAAAAAGAAAAAGATTGTTACATACAACACTCTCTTGGTGAGGTTGCGTTCTGAGTTGATTTCAAGTTAGCTTCGTGCTAAGTGATGACTAATAGTTGTTAAGGTCCGATACGTTGTATTCCTATAGATATTTCTCTTTCTAACCAAACAATTACTAGTATACCTATTGTGATTCCTAATACAAGAGTCAAAATAGGTACGAGAATCCATATGATCCCATAGACTTCTTTTAAGAATTCCAATTTGGAAAAAGAATTGATAGTCTCCATTTCTGTTGTATCAATTATCATTTCAACGATCAACTTCTCCCATAACGATATCTATGTTACCTAGTATTGTCATAATATCAGCTATTCATTCTTTTAACTAATTGAGGAAGAATTTGCAAATTGATTGTTAGACCCCGTATTTTGCTAACGTGAAAAATTATCAAGTGAGCTATTGAATTAAATTTAATTGGAGTGGAAAGGA
>JAPFFP010000002.1:4930294-4957732 GCA_026153255.1 Solanum medicagineum
GAGTTTATGTTCATATTGTATAGTTAGTTGAGGCGGGGCCTGTCCCGACCCTTATCAGATGTTGTTCTTTATCTAGAAGCTTTATAGACCATGTATATCAAAGTGTGTTCATGTTTAGTACGTAAAACACTGTGGCCCCAACGGCCTAGTCATACATGTCATGCAGAGAAGGGCGAATGTACAGGGCCCAGGCTCGTGGGTGGTGTACAAAGAAATACAACTTCCATGATCGCAGAATCTTTAAGTAAATTTGGTATCTTCTTTATTTTCTTTTTAATGGTGTGTATAATTGATGATTCCCGATGATAGATTGAGTCACGACGTTCTTAAAGACAAATCATCGATTGGGTGTGTGAGTGCGTGAGTAGAATATGGTCTTTGGTGAAGTCTGAGTAGCCATTGACTCTTATTGGAGCTATATATTGGGATTATCACTTGTTTGCTACTAATATATTTAGTTAACTGTTGTGGATCGTAAAAAAGACATACCTCTCTGATTTGTGAAAGTCAAATGGTTTTGGGATGATTTTGAGACAAAACTTTGACTCTTTTGGAGACTCTTACTTGCTAGATAGATATAAATTGAAAAATGAGTCACTTGTACTTGAATTGAGAGTTATATTGATCCTATCCTGTTTGTTTTCATGTTATGTGTGTTGTGAACCTTGTGTGACTTGTGTCACCTAGAACTTGCCTTGTTTGTCTTGATAGGCTTTGGTTGAAAAAATGATATTAGGCATTTTTTGGTTTGAATCTAATCCACTTAGCCTAAATAGACACAAATGCATTGAATTTATCCCTAGTGTCCCTTTTGAGCCTAATCCTTTCTATTGGCAACCTTAATTACAAGCCTTGAACCTTTTTGAAAAGATATCCTTATTTTGAACCCTTATCCCTTTTTAAGTTTTGCATGTTTGTGAAAATTGAGGCTTTAGGCCTAAATTGGGGGTGATAGAGGAGAAAAAGGAAGGGTGTCTACCATTTGGAGGCTCGCTAAAATAAAAAGGAAAAGAAAATATGAATGGAGGAATGAAATGAAAAGAAAAGGAGTACTTCCAAAATGAAAAGAAAATGAAGAAAAAAATGCTTGAACCCAAAATGTTCAAAAACAGTTGCAAATGGGGCACCTCAGTGAAAAAAAAGGGTTAAACACACATTGGTGTGAAATGTGAAAAGGAAAAGTGGAAACGTTGGAAAAGAATGAATGTTGTATGTGGGACTTAAGGAGGGTGAGTTACTGTTGTCCAAATTATCTACCCCTAAGCTTACATTACAAGCTTAAAAAATCCTTAGAGATTTCCAACCACATGAAATTGAGCCAGTGTTGATTGAAAATATAGGCAAGCCTATGGTGGGGCATTTGTGTACAAAAGATGTTCTTTTGTGATTATGAGTGTTTAAGTACTTGTCCCTTGTTCATTGTATATACTTGTGTGTGTTTGAGAACTTTCTTTCTTTTGTGCAGACATGCAAATTAACATTGATTGGTGATATTGATGCTTTTCTAAGTTTAGTAAAGTGGAACTTGTTAGTTGACTAGAAGTTTGAGTCACTCCTTGAGGATTTGTGTTGTCACTTGGTCATCCCTAGAAGTGTGCTTTGAATTGAAAAAGATTCTTTCGAAAAGTGAGAGAGTTGTTTGATAGGCCATCCACATACTTGTGCTAATTGTTGGTACCAACCATTGTTATGATCATGATTTAATTGTTTTAAAATTGATTTGGGATTGTTGTACTTAAATTGCTAGCCTTTTGAGTTGGTTTTGTTTTGCTTGAGGACAAGCAGAGTTCTAAGTTTGGGTCGTTGATGAGTGCACAACTTGCACTCATTTCTCACTCTTTTCTTATTATTTTTTGTTGTTAAATTTATAACTCAAGGCTAATTATGCTTTGAATGGTGTATACTGCAGGTACATATGGTTTAGATTTGGCTTTGCTGAGAAAAATTAAAGTTGTAGCTGAATTGGAGCCAAGAGGAGTTAAGACTGCACAAAATGATACTTGGCAATAGTTACACTCCGCGAACGTGGATGTCAAGCCTGGGTCACGGAGATGTGGCATGCAGAGAGGGGCGAACGTGCAACGCCCAGGCGCGAAGGTGGTGCACAAAGAAATACAACTTCCACGATCGCAGAATGCTACGCGCGATCACAAAATGTTACAGTGACTAGTGTCGGGGTAGCTCTGGAATTTCACCATTTTTAGTCCCAAAATCACATACGCAGGCACTCCCAATCCTCATTCTTCATACTTGGAGACTAGAGAAGAGGATTCATACACTCTTGAAGAAATAAATGCACCTTAGTATAGATTTTAGTTTATGGTGAAGATTTAGAGCAAAGTTTCTACAAATTCTTGAGTGGATTGAAGAGTGTGAGCTTTACTTCTAATTATCTTTCATTTACTCTTGCTTTCCTTGTTCTTGAATGCTAATCTGATGATTTAATTGAGCTTGGATGTTAATTTTTTTATGGCTCTTGATTATTTCTCTTGCTTTCATGTTTAGTTGATGATTTACTTGCAAAATCAAGTGGGTTCCTCCCAAATTGCTTTGATTGTTTGAATTTATTTATGGGTTCATGCATTTCTTCATGTATAACTTTAGATCTGAGCTCATGAACTTGAATCTAGGTTAGAACTTTAACTAGTGCTTTAGCAAGTGTATTTGAAGCGAAGGGTTGCATGATAGTCATGGGTTTTATGTGTTGGGACCCTCAAAAGGGACTCAATAGCTAAGATCTTGGGGGGTTTTCTTTGGGCTGATCAAGCCAAGCATGTCTTTGAGTGGCTCGTGTAAAGGGTTGTAGTAGGCTCTTGCAAAACTTCGCGTTCCTCCTAGCTGATGGGTGATTATAAAGAACCTAGCCTACCCATAGAGTAATTTGATGCTAAGATTGATGGATCCATTGAGCACTGATCGATTCTCATATCTCGATCCTTGCTCTCTTCCCTGATCAATCCTTACCCAATTGTTTCTTAGGAGTAGTTAGCTTAGTTTCCCCTATTTAGTTAAAATTCTTGCTTGGTATTTGCTTATCAAGTCAAAATCTAGTAGCCATAGGTTCTAGATCTATTCAATTGTCGACTTATTTTTCCATGTGGGATTCATCCCTGACCTCTAAACTTGGGTTATTATACTTATGACGACTGCCCTTGCTTCCTTTGAGTAGCCAAGTTGAATGACATCATGCCTTCAAAGATTGTAAGTAAAGTCAAGTTCCAATTCCATTACGAGTTGATTCTTGAATGAAAGGGTAGTGAGTCAGCATTTAATGGTTGATTACTTTCTTATGTAAAATCTCAGGTTGATTTCCAAAGGGTACATCAAACATATCACAAATATTAGGGACGTCACTTCTGAAACTCCTACTCTTAAGTCGGTTCCTGTAGTGAACGAGTTTCCTGATGTCTTTCCTGAATACCTATCTGCTATTTCAAAAGAAAAGTAAACATTGGCATAGATCTCCACGCTAATACCTAACCTATCGCAATTCTTCCATACCGTATGGCCCCAGTAGAGTTGAAGGAGTTAAAAGAATAGATTTGTCAGAAAACAGGATTTATTAGGCCAAGCATTTCATAGGGGTGTTCCTACGTTCTTTGTAAAGAAGAAAGATGGGTCACTTCGGATGTGTATAGACTATAAGCAATTGAACAAAGTTACTATAAAGAACAAATATTCGCTACCGAGGATAGATGTTACATTGATCAGTTGCAAGGGGCTAGTCACTTTTCTAAAATTGATCTTTGGTTCAGCTATCATCAATTGAGGTTAAGGGAGTGGGATATTCCTAAGACGGTATTGTGGATGAGATGTGGTGATTTTGAGTTTGTGATTATTTTGTTTGGGTTAACTAATGCTTAGGCGGTGTCCATGGACCTAATGAACATAGTGTTCAAACCTTATCTCGACACATTTGTGGTGGTCTTCATAGATGACATTTTGATCTATTTCCATACTGAGGAAGAACATATGAGTCATTTGAAGGTTGTGCTTCAAACCTTGAAGACAGACGGTCATTTACAAAAATTCAGCAAGTGTGAGTTCTGGATGAAAGATGTGGCATTCCTTATGCATGTGGTGTCTGGTCATGGGATTATGGTTGATCCAAAGAAGACTGTAGCGGTGAAGAATTGTCCAAGACCATTGTCTCCTTCAGAAATTAGAATCTTTTCGAGTTTAGTTGATTATTATCAAAGGTTTGTTGATGAGTTTCCATCCATTGCATTGCCTTTGACTAAGTTGACCCAAAAGAAGGTGAAATTCCAATGGTTGGATATATGTGAGAAAAATTTCCAAACTTTGAAAGATCATCTTATGTCGGCTCCTATTTTGGCATTAGCGAAACGCTTGGATAGATTTGTGGTTTATTGTGATACTTTGTGTGTCAGTTTGGGTTGTGTTTTAATGCAGAATAGTAAGGTTATAGCTTATGCTTCGAGATATTTGAAGGTATATGAAAAATATTATCCAACACATGATCTTAAATTAGCGACAGTGGTATTTGTTTTGAAAGTTTGGTGCCATTATCTTTATGGGGTACGTATTGAAGTATTTACCGACCGTAAGAGTTTGCAATATGTGTTCAACCAAAAAGACCTAAATTTGAGACAAAAAAGGTGGCTTGAACCCCTCAAAAATTATGACCTGAGTGCGCGATATCATCTGGACAAGGCAAATGTTGTAGCCGATGCTCTCAGTAAGTTGATAATGGATAGCCTGGCTTATGTTGATGAGACAAAGAGGGAATTAGTGAAGGATGTACACCATTTGGCATTGTTGGTAGTAAGGTTGAGTGCCTTCAATGAGGGTGGTATCTAGGTGCAAAATGGGTCTGAGTCATTAGTTGTGGTAGATGTTAAAGCAAAGCAAGACTTGGATCCAAAATTAGTTGCACTGAAGAAGTTAGTTGTCGAAAAGAAGGTAAAGGTGTTCTCACAAGAAAGAGATAGTATGCTTCGTTAGAAAGGCCAATTACGTCTCCCCAATGTTGATAGTTTAAGAGGTGTGATTCTAAGGGAAGCTCATTACTTCTCATATTCCACAACAAGGCCAGTTATATGTCCCAAATGTTGATAGTCTAAAAGGTATGATTCTAAGGAAAGCCCAAAACTCCTCATATTCTATACATTTTTGGAGGAGTTGTGTTGGTTGGATGGCTTGACGAAGGACATAGATGGGTTTGTGGCAGGGTGCATCAAAGGTCGAGTGGCCTAGCCCAAGATATTGAAATTTCTACTTAGAAGTGGAAGGATGTAAATATGGATCTTGTGATAGGTTTGCCCTGTACTTGAAAGCAATATGACTCCATTTGGGTGATTGTGGACATAATGACTAAGTCAGCTTATTTCCTACCAGTAAAAACTTCTTTAATGCCAAGGACTATGCCAAGTTGTACATTAAGGAGTTGGTGAGGCTACATTGTGTGCCATTATCCATAATCTCGGATTGTGGTACTCAATTCACTTCTCATTTTTGTAAGTCATTTCAAAGAGGACTTTGTACCAAGGTAAGGTTAAGCACCACTTTCCCTCCTCAAACCGATGGGCATGCCAAGTGCACGATTTAGAACCTAGAGGACATGTTGAGGGTTTATATGATAGAATTCAAGGATAATTGGGATGATCATCTACCGCTTATTGAATTTACTTACAACAATAATTATCATACTAGTATTAAGATAACACCATTTGAGGCCTTGTATGTAAGAAGGTATAGATCTTCGGTGGGTTAGTTAGAAGTTGGTGAGATGACATTTATTGGTCCTAACTTGGTGTTGTATGCTATGAAAAAGGTGAAGCTCATAAGGAAAATGTTGAAGATAGCTCAAAGTCTTCAAAAGTCCTACTCTAATGTTAGGAAGAGAGACCTTAAGTTTAATGTGGGGATTGGGTGTATGTGAATGTATCAACCATGAAGGGTGTGATGAGGTCTGGTAAGAAAGGAAAATTGAGTCTCAGGTATGTATGACCTTATGAGGTCATGGAGCAGATTGACAAAGTTATGTATAAGTTAGCATTGCCCTTGGAGATAGCTATGATTTATTTGGTGTTTCATGTGTCCATGTTGAAGAAATTCATAGGTGATCCGGGTAATTTGGGGAATGTATATGTTGGGGAAAGCTTGACATATGAAGAGATTTAGTTGGGATTCTAGACTGACAAGATAAATGATTGCAAAATAAACAAGTTGCTTCTGTTAAAGTCATTTGAAGGAACCAACAAGCTGAGAGTACTACATGGGAGGCGAAGTTGGACATGATGCAACGATATTCTTATTTTTTTCACCATAACTCAAGCATAAGATATTAGGTCATTCACGCTCCAATAGTCCAAATTCACTCATTTCAGAGTTTTCATGCCATAATGCATGCATGCAAGCTCCTGAAACTAGTTTTAAATAATATTCATTGCTAAGGTTTGAAAATTTCATAATAATGATGTTTAAGTTGTATTATTTTGCATTCATGCTAGACTGTTGATATTCATCTTACTCTACTCAATCTAGGTTTCATCTCATTCAAATATGAATATTCCCAAGGGGTAGATATTGTAAGGCACCATGTGTTGGAAAGTTAGATCACGATCAAAGAAACGAAAATTCCAGAAAATTGATGAAGGTGTACTACCAAGAAAGCTTTCATGGGTCATGGTGCATACCACAATTGTGAAGGGGTCTCGTGATGGAACCCTTTAGTGGTGTTGGGGGCTTCCTTAGGTTGGTGACCCACTGCAGTGCTCTTCATGAGCTGTGGTCCCCATCGCAACTCATGAAGGGTCTCATGGAGGGAACCCCTCTTAGGCCAAGCCACCCTTGCTCACCACGAACCATACTATAACCCTTGGTGCTCACTATGACTATCTTAGAGGGGTCTATCTGGATATAGTTTGAAATTTTTAGTGGGGGTATTTGAGTTGTTTTCCTCACTCTTAAAAAGGTGTCTTGGGTAGCTTTTGAATGAAAATGTCCTTCTTTAACCATCCTAATCATCCTGAGTCTTCTGTTTACTCTCAAAACCTAGATTCAAAAATTCACTCTTAAGGTCTCCTTTATACTCAATTGAAGAATTCTTTGAAGACCTAGAAAGTTCAAGCTTACTTCATCCTAATTCCTTCAAATCTTCATCAAGATATATCGATTTTCATCCATGGGTATATTTGAACCATGGATCCCAACTTTTGTTTTTTCAAATTTCATTAATTTCAAGCATGTACAATAAGGGTTTTCATGACTTTGGTTCAAATGCTTATTTTATGATGTAGATTATGTTTATATATTCAATTATGCATGAATTACTTCAAATTGAATGGAATGCATGATTTGCATGGATTTGTTGAAGTATGTATGATATTGAAGTTTCCGAAAATTTATGATTGGGTTCCTTCAGTTTTAGTTCAAATGATCTTAATTGCATGATTATGCATGAATCAATCTTACCTTCATGATTTTTAAGCTTATTGAATGTGAACCCATTCTATTATACTATGTTTCAACATATGCTCATGATTATGTATGTACAAGGCTTCAAGGAAGATTATGAATAAGGAATTTAGGATCCTTGAAGGTGATCTAATATCCACAAGGGAGACTTGGGATCCTAAGAGGTGACCTAGGACCCTACAATATTATGAATGACATAATGATGGTGGGAAAACACCTCTCACTTCACACAATATTAAAGATGGTGTAATGATGATGAGAGTGAACCTCCCACTTTAAACTAGACATGAAACGGGATACTCCTACACATGAATTTATAAACTATGAGATTAAAATTAAGCTTATGATTAGGTGACAAGTATGAATTATGAACTATGACTAGTATGATATAGTATGAATTATGAACTATGACTAGTATGATATTTTGCGTATGTTATGTATTCCACGGAAAGTTGACTTAGCACCGGGAAGATCCTAGGATTGTCCTTGCTAGTTGAGGCATGGCCCGTTTGTAGCAAATCCCATTATTCCATAACTACGTGTCACTGCAGGATTATAATTACCTATATAGTTTGCTAGTGGATCCACATAGCTCATGACATCCACATAGTAGTTTAGAGTTCTATTTTGGCAAGTAGACTCCCTTTTTTATGATGTAGGGGAAATACTAGGATTCATGCTATAGCTCGCATGGTTTAATTGTAGGTTAAAGTGACTCTCCACATATGTATTATTTGTTACATATGTTTCATGCATCACTCTATTTATGACAAATTAGTATATTGCTTTCTTCCCTTATTTTTGCTCTATTTATTTCCTTGCTCATGTGTTATTTATCATTGTATCACATGTATATTATTGTATTACATTCTCAAATACTTAGCATATTCAAATGTACTAACGCATATCTTATACCTACGTTATTTCATAATGTAGGTACAAGTGATTATCCTCTCCCTCATCCTCGTGGCTAGATCCGAATTTACTTCAGAGACTATTTGGGTGAATCCTTATGCTTTGTGGGATGGGACCTATTTTATTCTAGATTATATGTTATGCTTGAGCTATTCTGAGACTATTATATATTTTCTTGAGAGTGAGCTAGGGTCATCTCATAGCCCCTGCCTAGTCTATTACTTAGAGGCTTGTTTGACATAATATATGAATCTTATGTCTTCAGTACTTCCTCTGCTTTATGCTTTAGCTTTATGTTATGTCTCAGCTTTTGTTTATATGTATTAATCATGGCCTATGAATGCTTATAATTTGCTAAGAACGCTGGTCTGGCATTTCCTCAGGGATCTCATTCGCGTCACACCTACGCTTTAGCTAGGGTCATGACATCTTAGAGTAGGTTTTTCGTGTTCCCATTGGGCTTATAGGAGTCCGTTTGGAATTTTTTTTTTTTACTTAAACTTGCACAAGAGCATACCTTCTAGAGTTATGTGGGCTCATTTGGGTTTAGTTTTGTTAGATCTCATTTGTTCCATTACACTCGTATGCATACCGTTATTACTTTCTATTCTTGAGTTCTTTTTGTGTTTTATTCTAGTATTTACTATTACATTAACTTTTCTTAATCATTCGGCTTATGATGCCAATTGGTATCTATTTTATTCGTACTCATATTGTACTCTGCATCTATTTTCATCATGCGGGATCAAATATTAGTTATAATTGCCATCTTTCAAGCCAGTAGCAACCAACATATGGAGGCGAGGGTGAGCACACTGTCCTAATTATTGTCGTCTCCTTCTGTGTATGTGTGTGTGTCTATATATATATACACACACTAGTCTCTGGACACGTGCGTTGCACGTGTGTACCGTATTAATCAATACAAAAAGTTTTAAATGGTATAGATGATAATAAAACATGTAAATAATGAGTACCTAAAATTAGGAATGTATAATTTTTTAGTTATATACAATCAACTGAATTGGCATAGCATTTTTTCGATGCAGTTCTAATATATCGTATACCCTATGTGACACTTTCCTTATTAATGCAGTTCTAATACTAGTAATCACAATTTTCTCATTAAAACCTTAAATGAATGTGTTTAAGTAGTGGTGCACTTATACTATGTGATCTGTAGGCAACTTTCTTTTAAAGTGAACACCCACAAGCTTAAGATCCTAAATCCGCCACTGCTACTATTCTAGATTTGAAACCACACTTGCCTTCATTTGTCCAATCGTACATCCTACTCTCGATGCACAAGAGTTGAAGAGAATCTTAGGCTTGAATGAAAAAAGTACGACTTAAAATGATTGTAACTTACCTCTCTAGACCGGTGCATTTGCTAATTGTAAACAGGTAAAGCATTTATCTCTCCTTCTGTCATGGAAGGAATTCTGAAGATATTGGCAGAAGACAATTCTCCATAGGTAAGGCATTCTTCACATGGAAACAACCATATAATAAGAAAAGGGATGTTTTAATTTTCTTGACACAATCATCAAATGTGAGTCTATTATACTGATTCCAAGAATACATACACAACAAAACTATTGTTAGAAAATGGTTTAGCAGATAGCCATAGAAAACCTACCAAACTCATGAACTTCACAGTTCAGATCTTGCAATTGTCTTTTAGTGGGAAATGGTTCTGATGAAGGCACATAGTGTTTGGGTGCATCCAATCAATCAAATGGTTAATGGATGCACTCCTTGCTCTATCTTGAGCTTGAAGTATAGAACAATTTCATATATCATAACGACTAATATCACCAAAATAACAAGTAAAGCAATGACACCCTGCATGTGAAAATTTGACCGCATCATGTCAAAATGCTATGCCACTAAATGAGTGAAAAAATGCACATTGTTTGAGCTCTTATTTTCACTGTTTGATTCAAAGGAAAATAAGGCAAATGCACGGAAATAAATGAGTGATCAGAGAGTTTTTGGCCATGATTTTTTTTTACTTTTTTTTGAGGTTGAACTTTGAAAGCACGTTTGACAACAAAATTTCCAAAATAATCCAGAATTCAAAATTCAATTTCAAGTTAAATTTTACAGAATCTCAGGAATTTGAAAGACACCAAAAAATTATTTTCACTCTAAATTAATCATAGAATTCAAAAATAATCCAACTCGTATTCATGACCAAACATAACTTAATTTTCAATTACTATTTTTCAAAACTATCTCTGGACACGTGTGTACCATACTAATTAATACAAAATATTTAAATGGTATAGATGATGATAATACATGTAAATAATGAGTAACTAAATTAGGAAAGTATAATCGTTTAGTTATACACAATCAATTGAATTGGTTTAGCATTTTTCTTATGCAGTTTTAATATAGCGTATACTCAATGAGACACTTTCCTTATTATTTTTATATTTCAACAACTCATAGTTTATATGCAAACATAAGTAAATTGATTATATTTGTAAATATTTCACATCTTAAAATTTGTATATCTTGTTTTTAAGAAACTGTAGCCTCCTTTTAATAGACACATACATATCAAGAAGTTGTTGCAAATAAAAGTTGTATTTCATGATGTACTAATAATGATCAACTTATGCCTTCTTTAAGGTGGATGACGCATCGTTATCAATTTCACGGTGTACACTTGCAAAAGTAATATTTATTTGTAACAGAGATAGTTAATAAGTACTAACATTAGAAATATTAATCAATATACAAAAGTCATGATTGCACTTACTACTTTGTCTGATTCAAGATTATGAATCCTTTCATATGCAAATTTGACATGAGAATAGTAATTAAATTGCTTAAATATAATCAATTACTAAATATAACACAATTGATTTCTATCTATGAATAAAGAACTTGTGTAATTGATTGAAATATTTAAAATATGCTCTCTTTTTTTAAAAGTTGAAGGTAAATGCTCAAAAAAGTACGTAAATCATTTCTAAAAAGGAATAATAATTGCTTATAAATCTATATCTATATCTTTTATATTACTGAAAAATGTCATACATATCACAAATATCCTGCAGATCACATATATTTTTGTAGAAATAACTTTTTCTAGAAAGAGTTGTGAACATCATATCTATTATGTACCTGATGATGTGTGTGAGAACCGAAGAGTTTACAATTGCAAGGTAAATATGAAGCAGGGAAAAATAAATAAGGATTAGTAGTTAGCAAAAACAAATGCAAAGCAAATACAAGAAGGAGAACTATAGAAATGAAAAAAAAGTGAAAATGATTTACAATATATATATATATATATATATATATATTCCCAACTAAATAGATACATCAATTGTTTTAGTAAAAACTGAAGAGATGCAACAGTTGACAATTTTACCATTCAATTCAATTCAATGATTAGAAAATTGAAAATATTTAACTAAAGGCTTAGAACGCTAAAAATAATATACAGTTTGGATAGTTGAAGACTTAAAGTTGTATGGTTGCTGAAGAGGCATAACTCATAACTGATAACTAAAAAATTAACTTTTGAGTTGGATTATTAATTAATAATTAGTTATTATAGGTAATGTATAATATTTTAATTAAGTATAGGGAGGAAATGGTAATCCAACTTTTCACTTTGGAACTTTTCACTTTTAATAATATATGATATATGATATACACACACATACTCTTTTGTGGCTCGTCTTTTGTATTTGGGACAGATCCTTTGTAGCTTTGTATTTTCTATACATTAATCCACTTTTAGGACTAGTACTCTTTTAATGACTTTGTACTCGTGACTTTCAAGTTTTGCAAAGAATTTTAGTCATTTATATATATTTTTGTTTTTCTCATATTATTTGTGTTGTTATTATTATTCGAGACTTTGGTTTTTGTCCATTTACCCATTACTACCTTTTTGTTATTTTCTAGTTGGCTTACCTGCTGATGGAAATTAATAGGTGTCATCACGACTTAAACTTGGATCGTGATAGTCAACCCTTTACGAAATGCAAAACAATACAACAATCACAATTCATCATGATTACGTATGAATTTTCAGTTTTTAAACGTCCCTGCCTTTGCATTCTTATCAGCTCAATTTCACCATGGAGACTCTAACAAGAGTATTTTAGCCCAATCACCCACAATGACTGGACAAGTTATTACATTATTTTATCCTGTATTTGATTATGGTTGTGGCTACTAACGACTTTCGTGACCACTTAAACTATTTGTATATAATTGTTTATGATTTAGATTTTTGATGGATTTGTTCTCTAAGTATCTAGAGTTTTTATGGATTTCTAGTTAGGAAAATTCATTGTGGGACTATACTAGGTATGTGATTGATGTTAAGAAAAATCAGTCATGGAGATGATCACGCAATGGTTGAAGGCGAGGGATTCAGGTCTCATCTTTCTTCATTAGCTTTTAATATTTATTTTTTAAATTGAACAATAGTGAGAACACATTTAGCATAATCTCACAAGTAAAATTTGAGAAGAATAGAGTGTATACAAATCTTATCCTTACCTCCTGATGCACGAACATTGAGAAGGCAGAACGCTTTCAGAGGCAAAAAGCCATGAAGAGCTCCAATTTGAGAAACCATATCCAAGCTCCGTGGCTAGTCTGAGTAATAGATTTTGAATTTGAACATGTGATGCTGTTAATTATTTAACATTTGGCTTCCGAAGGAAGATGGCGCATATGAATTAATGGAAAGTGTAATACGCTTAGTTATTTAACATGAGGTTTAAAATTGGAAAAAATAATAATTCAGACAACCAAACTGCCCTTTACCCTAAAAAATATTATTGGCCTCAAGATTCTCAGGGAGTTTTAGCTCCCAATTCACAATATACTGTAAAAGAGTCGATGATAAATGGGATCTTGGCAAAAATAACAACACCATTTTCCTATATTGAAAAATGACTAGCGGTTAAGAATGAAAATCATGGGATACCAAGATCAAATTTGTAGAGGCAAACAAATCTAGCTACTTATTTTGAAATTTGCTGGATTGAGTTATTTTGTACTCCCTAGTTTTAAATTAATTGACCTATTTTGATTTGGAATTCTGCATTTCTAAATTTAAAATATATCAACATATTACGTGAAAAGTTAAAATTAAAACTTAAAAGTTGTTAAAAAAAAAAAGGTTATTCCTTTTTAAATAGATTAAAAAAGAAAGTAGGTCAAAAAATTGGAAAAAAAAGGAGTATATGTACGAATAAAAGGAAATGCACATTCCATGAAATAATCCAGATGAAGACAGCAAAGACACAGAATTCTAAAGCTACAAACATTATCCTAATCGAAGGGAGGGCATCTTTAATAGCCTAGTAGTGGTCTAAAACAACAAAAAGAGAAACCAACTAGACAAAAGTAGTTTGAAGGACCCATAACTTTCACAAATTTATCACTCAAGAAAAGGGGAGAAGATAATGAAGATAGGCAGTTCTGAGCTAGAAATTTTAGCCACCACAAAGAAAAGCTCATAACAACAATCATTAGCTAAACTCTCCATCATCCAACCCTTGGTAGGGGCCACATACATTTTGTTGCTTATAAAGACTCACATTTGATTTAAGAGATGAGATTTCTATGATTTTTTTTCAATGGCTATAAACCAATATCCAAACAAGCAGCCTTAAGGTGGATAACCCTTTTCAACCATCCAAAATATTAAGGAAAATGTGTACATGCGCAAATCTGATTTTGTAGTAAAATTCACCTATGTGGGATTTCCTCCCTTTCAACATATCATCAAGCTAGCCTACAAAGTACAATTGTTTTTTTGTTATCAGAATGCCCCAAATGGATCAAAATGAAGGAAAACAAAAATCGCATTGCCAGAAA
Organism: Solanum medicagineum; assembly: GCA_026153255.1. Lineage (NCBI taxonomy): Eukaryota > Viridiplantae > Streptophyta > Magnoliopsida > Solanales > Solanaceae > Solanum > Solanum medicagineum. Next base: position 4,944,512 of record JAPFFP010000002.1, read on the forward strand.
CACATGAAACTCCAATTGTGAAAGCAACATCTTTATCGATGAAGCAGATGAAATTACAAACTCAACATATGTAGTGTATAACTTTAGGAACATCAATGTGCCTAAATTCTATCCTAATCTTGGATTTATTATCCATTTGATGTCGTTACGACCATTATCGCCCATCTCATAACCTAATGAAATAAATTCAGTAGATCACCAGCAACCAAGAATTGTAACGTACATTGCCTAAGAAACTTCTTTAGCTGCAGCTACAACAGCCTCTGCTGTAATACCATACTCTTGGTATATCTTTCCAGCAGGAGCACTGGCACCAAACTTGTCAATCCCAATGGCTTTTCCTTTAGCTCCAACAAATTTTTGCCACCCGAATGTGGATCCAGCTTCAATGCTAACTCTAGCCGTAACAGATGCTGGAAGGACACTTTCCTTGTAGCCAGCTGATTGTTCATCATAAAGCTCCCAACAAACTAAGGAAACAACCCTCACTGCCTTTCCTTCTTTCCTTAGCTCATCAGCAGCCTTGGCAGCAATTTCTAACTCTGAGCCAGTACCAATCAAAATGACGTCAGGTTTGTTGCCAGAAGAATTGTCTGATATAATGTAGCCACCCTTTGCTGCTCCTTCAATAGAAGTTCCAGCAAGTTGTGGCAACTTTTGACGAGAGAGGGCAAGGGTTGATGGTGTCTTCCTCTTGAGGACAGCCACCTTGTAAGCTCCTGCTGTCTCGTTGCCATCTGCTGGACGGAACATGAGCATGTTGGGCATGGCACGGAAACTTGCCAAGTGCTCAATGGGTTGATGGGTTGGCCCATCTTCTCCTAGACCAATTGAATCGTGGGTCATAACATAAATAACTCCAGCTTCAGACAAGGCTGAAATTCTCATGGCTCCTCTCATGTAGTCAGTGAACACAAAGAAAGTAGCACAATAGGGAATCAAGCCAAGGCTGTGTAGAGCAATCCCATTACATATGGCTCCCATACCATGTTCACGAACACCAAACCTTAAATTACGCTCTTCTGGAGTGTTCTTCTGGAAGTCACCAAACATTTTCAAGAGAGTCATGTTTGATGATGCCAGATCAGCACTACCACCAAGGAAACCAGGTAGAACCTTGGCAAGAGCATTAAGGTTTTGTTGTGACAAGTTTCTTGTGGCATCAGCTGGGCTCTCGGGAGTGTAAGTCTGAGATCAAGAAACATGCAAGTAAATGATTAAGATAAATTCAACATTGCAAAAGATACAAAGATTATCGGTTTTTAGCAACACAATACATTAGAGAAAAACTGTACTTAACAGCAGTTGTGCTAAAATAGTTATTTCAAGAAAATTTATGAATTAGGGCCATATGATCAGGAAACATCAAAAAATCATTGATGAAAAGCTCTCACCTGCTAGAGTAGAAAAAAACTTAGGAAATCCCGATGAAAGGCTAAGGACTGTTATAAAGATAGTCTATAGAAAGAGCAGTAACAGTTGGATTAAAATATAAGGAGGAGACAACAATCACTCACAGGAAGAGCTTTCTCCCAGCCAGCAGGTAGTTCACCAGTAATGATGGATTTCAAATCTGCAGCTTCCTCTGGGTATTTCTTCTCATATGCAGCAAAATTAGCATTCCATTCAGTTTCAAGGGCAGCACCCTCAGATGTATGACGACTCCAATGACTGCATATAATACCAATATAAGTGACTGCAAATGGTAAAATAAACTAAGAAAAGAAGATGTTACAGTACTTCTTCACATCTTCAGGCACATGGAAAGGCTCATAAGGCCATCCCAGGTTATTTCTAGTTGCCTCCACTTCCTTTGCTCCAAGTGCACTTCCGTGCACACTGTAAGAGTTTGCCTTGTTAGGGGAGCCAAAACCTATGGTTGTAGTTACCTGTCAGGAGAAAAGAACAGTTAAAGGTTGTTATCTATATAGTACAAAAGGCAATGTATGTTCTTTTTGATTTTTAATTCACGCATAAGGTTGTCAAGTGTATATTAGACCTTGATCATGGTAGGTTTGTCTTTGACAGCTTTGGCTTCCTTAATGGCTGCACGAATCTCATCATAACCTGTGTTACCGTTCTTCACCCAGATCACATGCCATCCTAGAGCCTCAAAACGAGCAGAGACATCCTCAGTGAAAGCAATTTCTGTGTCCCCGTCAATGGAGATGTGATTATCGTCATACAAAGCAATCAGCTTTCCAAGTCCCCAATGGCCAGCAAGGGAACAAGCTTCATTTGCGATACCCTCCATCTGGCAACCATCACCAAGTATAACATATCTGAACAGCCAACAACCATTGCCAATTATTCAAACTAGACTTACAAAATGAAAACAATCCTGGGAGCATGAAAACACTCTTACGTGTAATGGTCAACAATCTCAGCGTCTGGCTTGTTAAACCGAGCAGCCAAGTGCTTCTCTGCAAGGGCCAAGCCAACAGCATTTGCAATACCTTGCCCCAGAGGACCTAACAACAAATAAACAATTACAATCAGTTATATTGACACAAAATCAAACTTTGGAACCTAATGTATAGCACGACGATTCATGATACAAATCAGTAGTATCAAACTACAGACATACAAAAGTATACTAACCAGTGGTGACTTCGACACCAGGTGTCTCAAAGTTCTCCGGGTGACCGGGGATTTTGCTACCCCACTGGCGGAAACTTTTCAAATCCTCTTCCTAATCAATTAGTAGTACCAAAAAGATGATCAGACAGGTACAATGAATATGAAAAATGTCGTGTTCTAATTTAAATCATAATCCGATTTTCCCTTTATTGAAAACATTTCCAACAATCCATACCATATAAACCACCAAACATCAAAGCTAAGATGAGACGAGCTCGTTAAGCGAAGAAGAATTAGACCTGAACAGAGTCATAACCAGCAAGGTGAAGAAGAGCATATTGCAGCATACAACCATGTCCAGCAGATAGAACAAATCTGTCACGATTGAACCAGTAAGGATTCTTCGGGTTGTACTTCATAACTTCATCATACAAAATATGACCCATTGGAGCACATCCCATGGGTAAACCCGGATGACCAGAATTCGCCTTTTCAACAGCATCAATAGCCAAAAATCGGATAGTGTTGATAGATTTCTCAACAATGGCAGCATCAGTTTTCTCTAAAGTCTCTACAGCTGCGGATGCCCGAACAGAAAGATGTTGTTTAGTGACGGAAGTAGTGGAAGGAAGAAGAGCACGGCGGTGGGAGGAAGTGAAAGGGGTGGATTTAAGGCCAGAGAAAGTGGGGAAAGAAAGAGAAGGAGAAGATGAGCCATGGCGAGGGAGAGAAGGAGAAAAGATAGCTTGAGAGAGAGTGAGAGAAGATGAAGAAGCCATGGCTAGCTCTATGCGTGTTGATTGAATGAGGAAGATGAGGATGAGAGCAGGTACATATAGAATTTAGATGATTTTCTGTGGATGAAATTGAAAACGTGAGCCGTTGGTTACTTCTTGGAGAGAGAATAAGGATATTCTATTCTTATTTTTGGCTCCTTATATCCCTAACTAATTTTTGGTTATCATGTGAGTTAATCCGAGCAAAAGACTAAAATAGTCCTTAATATATGGATAATACGTTATTTTGGTTCTTAATATATTTCATTTGATTTATGTGGTCCGTTATATATAAATAAATTGTTCATTTTGGCCCTAAATATATTTTACTTGATTAAAACGATCTTTAATGTATAACATAAGGTGTGCTCTGCCCATTTATCCTAAACCTGAGATATTTATCAAAATAAAATGTTAAATTTAATTGTGAACTCCACATAGCTAATAAAATCCACTTGTGTTGTTTTTCATGTTAGCTCCAAAGAAGAACCCCATGAAATCCATTATCAGTGTCTCCACTTTTGTAACACCCCCAAGTATTCTACTCTAGACATATCCAAAAAGTCTAGGGAAAAGTTAGAAAATTGTTACCAGGTGACTTCCATGAAAGCCCTCTATGACTTGTAGAAGGCTTCGTGGAAGACCTGCCTTGGTTGCCTTCCCTTGAAGGTAAGGTCCACGAATCTTTCTACAGACGGTAGAGGCCCCAACACCTTGGCCCTAGGACCCTTCTCTAGGAGCCTTATCACGACACCGCTTATGATCTTGAAAGGGTCGACAGATGGTAGAAGGTCCCATAGATCCAAGACCCAAGAGATGACCAGAACCCCTTTTTTGCATCCCTATACGATTGGTAAAATACTTAACAACCCATATTGTTTCCATAGAAGGCAATCCTCAAAAGCCAAGATTTTTCTTATCTTCATGGAACTTTCACAGACCATGAAAAGGTATATGGCCCGAAATTGCCCCGATCCAATTTCAATGAGGGATAATTTGGTATTTTTCCACCTTTTTCAAATCAAAACTCTGATGTTTTGAGACTAATTTAGATCCATTATCAGTGCCCTGCGTGACTTTTCTCCCATTTGCATTTAGAATATTTTGAAAGCAAGGATTGGAGAGGAGAAAAGGTAGGATTCAAGCACTTCAACCAAAGTTTTTTGAGTTTTTCTTAGACAACGATCTTCTATGTATGTACGACTAATCATAACATTGGATTGAGTTCGTCCAAGTGCCTTACATCTAACTTTGTCATTTAAGAGTTTGAATTGAGTTCTAGCCTAATTCTATAGAGTTTTCTAATGAGTTATGATATCTATCATTGAGTTTTATGTTTATTTATTGAGATTGTATTTGTACATATAAATCTTATTCTCGAATTGTTACACATGTCTAGTTTCATGTGAACCCTAGTTGAGTTACTACTTTGCTTCATGTAATGCATTGTTTTAAGTTAAACATGATATTTTTCCATACATCGTATAAAAGTAGAGTTTATTTTTTTTGGGAAACATTTTACATCAGAGTCATAAATATTGATATTTTTGAGTTTTAAGGATGACTTTTATTAAACTTAATGAGTTAGTTTTTTTTTTAATAAATAATCATAATTGAGAATTAGTTTCGAGGGAACATGAGTAATCTCCAAATACATATATTATTGATCTTATGCATATTTTATTGAGTTTAAATGAGTATTATGAGAATTGAACATAAATGATGCTTGCGAGAAAAGAATTTTGATGAGATGTGAATAATCTTAAGAATATCATCATATATTATTAAAAGTGGGAAGGTTCAAAGTTAAAAGTTGAATTATAATTTTACCCCTATTACAAATTAAAATGTTATAAAACATTTAACTATTTAATATTAAATTATATCATTTTAATTAAAATGTTAATTCTTTGTTAACAAGCACACTAACACAGGTTATGACAACCCCACTAATACTTTTTAATGACTTGATTAATGCTAATGGTGACCAATTACCACTATCTTTACTATGTAATAATTAAGCTTTCAGTTTCTAAAACCTTTGATTGACAAGGCCTTTAATATTTTGGCACTAAATAGAGGAATAATAGTAATCTTGGAAGCTATGTATATTCTAATATGTTGAAGAAGTGAGTATGATGGAGCAATAACCAATGAACAATGATATGAAGACAAAAGTTGCGTAGAGACGACAATAGCTATGAGGGGATCGGAAGCTGCCAAGGCTCGAGGATAAGAAATCTTAACGCCTTCAAACGCTCTATTCTCATTTTCTTTTTCCTTTTTTAATTTAAAATGGGGTTGCGGATGCGGATTAGAAGGTGAGAAATTAAATTCTTACCAATCTTTTTTTATTTTGTTTTTATTTGTGAAAGTAAAATTGTTTATATACCATAACTCTTTTTGTATTCATTTATTTTTAATTATATAAATTCATTTTTTTTGTTTCATGAGACTCCTACCCAATGTTATCATTTTTATTCTATAGTTAAAGTAGATGGAGAAGACTATTGAATATTGATTATATATGAGAGTAGGGGTTGATCAGAACTCGAAAAATTATGTTCTAACTTTGTATTTTTTCTTTTTAGGTGTAATGAGTGATAGTGCAATTAATATTTTAAAAAAAAATTGTAGTGGTAGTCATGTTAATGCATTATCTCATTCAAAGAAAGAAGCACAGGCGAAAATGCATTTTTACAACAGTTGATTCGATGGAGTTAGATTCAGCCTAGGAAAATTTATGAGGCGGAAAAAGTTGCATGTGTGCTGAGCAAGGATAACTATGATTGTACATGCACTTGTTAGAGTGTTTATATTTTCCTACATTTAGTTTTTCCCTATATTCGATTTGCAAAAGAATTATTAATAATATTTAGGTTGTTTCATGACATATAATTGTATTTCATTGATGATATTCCTTTGGGTATTTGATTTCTTGTATTCATATGTAATGTCCAGTGACAAAAGTTGAATTGCAAAGAAGTATGTTATTAAAAGTGGGAAGGTTCAAAGTTAAAAAGTTGAATTTCAATTTACCCCTATTACAAATTAAAATGTTATAAAACATTTAACTATTTAATATTAAATTATATCGTTTTAATTAAAATGTTATTCTTTGTTAACAAGCACACCAACGTAGGTTATGACAACCCCACTAATATTTTTTAATGACTTGATTAATGCTAATGGTGACCAATTACCACTATCTTTACTATGCAATAATTAAGCTTTTAGTTTCTAAAATCTTTCATTGACAAGGCCTTTAATATTTTGGCACTAAATGGAGGAATAATAGTAATCTTAGAAGTTATATATATTCTAATATGATGAAGTGAGTATGATGGAGCAATAACCAATGATCAATGATATGAAGACAAAAGTTGCGTAGAGACAACAATAGCTATGAGGGGATCGGAAGCGGCCAAGGATCGATGATAAGAAATCTTAACGCCTTCAAACGCTCTATTCTTATTTTCTTTTTAGTTTTTTTTTTTAATTTAAAATGGGGTAGCGGATGCGGATTAGAAGGTGAGAAATCAAATTCTTACTAATCTTTTTTTATTTTATTTTTATTTGTGAAAGTAAAATTGTTTATATACCATACCTCTTTTTGTATTCCTTAATTTTTATTTATATAAATTCATTTTTTTTGTTTCATGAGACTCCTATCCAATGTTATCATTTTTATTCTATAGTTAAAGTTGATGGAGAAGACTATTGAATTTTGCTTAGACATGGAAGAAGGGGTTGATAAGAACTCGAAAAATTGTGTTCTAACTTTGTATTTGTTTTTTTAGGTGTAATGAGTTATAGTGCAATTGATATTCAAAAAAGAAGAAATGTAGTGGTAGTCATATTAATAAATTATCTCATTAAAGGAAAGAAGCACAAGGAAAAAAAGCATTTTTACAACAGTTGATTCGGTGGAGTTAGATTCAGCCTAGGAAAATTTATGAGGCGGAAAAAGTTGCATGTGTGCTGAGCAAGGATAACTATGGTTGTACATGCATTTGTTAGAGTTTTTATATTTTTCAACATTTAGTTTTTCCCTATATTCGATTTTCAAAAGAATTCTTAATAATATTTAGGATGATTCATGACATATAATTGCACTTCAATGATGATATTCCTTTGGATATTTGATTTCTTGAATCCATATACAATGTCCAGTGACAAAAGTTGAATTGCAAAGAATCATGTTAACAGTCTTCTCTAACTATGATTTGCTTGTATAATACTACCTCTATGGTATACCCATGAATATAATTGAGCAATTAGAAGATTCTCTATTTTGAGAAATATATTATTACTTTTTAGTAATTCTTTATTCATAGATATATAATTGGATATATTATTGATTCTTTCACTGTGTCAAATATGTTCTTAAGTACTTTGAATTATTAGACAAGTATGTAAGAAGATATACAATCTTTCAAGTTGGACATGTTCTTTATGTGGTGTTTTTACACTATTAGATGAAGGATATACGCGCAACGTGCGTGGCGAGAGACTAGTTATTATTAAATGAAAGAACATGAAGAGTCGAAAAGATCTTGAGTTTTTTTTTGAGTAAAGTCCGATGAAACTAGATGAGATGACTTTTGAATAATTTACTCACTTGATGTATGTAAGCATAATAAGTCTTTTTTTAAGAGTAGTATTGAATGTCAATTTGGGTAAGAGTAGAGGTAACTCAAATCCCATAAATTATGTAGCCGGTATAGGATAGGATCGTGCCATTAGTTCAGGCAACTCTCACTTTTTTCAAAAGAGAACTTTTTATATGAATCCATGCATTTAGTTTGCATTCCTTATCTTGGTAAGATTTATTGAACAATTGTGGCAACGACAATAGTTTATTATATCATTGCAATACTTAAGATGATTGCGGTTAGAAAAACTTTCAAAATAGTAAATAGTATATTTTTACACTGAGTTGCTCATATATGTTGCATTTTTGTAAAGCATTGACTTATAATATACACTTGTATGCTTTACTTTGAATTGAATTATTTCAGTATTCATTGCATGGAGTGTTTTTGTGTATACTTCTTTTTAGTCATTTTACATATTGTACATTCCATGTACTAACGTTATTCGATCTGTATCATTTTATGATTTAGATATAGGTGTTACAGATCCTCATCAAGCGTATCGTTGAAGATCATATTCTTCCAACTTTGGGTAAGATCTCCTTGCATTCGGATGAACTCCTTTATTTCATTCAGTCTTTATCTATTAGTTCTTTTAAGGTAGTCGTAGGTTTGTCCCTATGCCCATCTAGAGTTATTATTGGTTTCATATATGTGGATAGAATTTAGAGTTCATGTTAGTTTTCGATTTATTTTTTAAATAAATCTTTATTTACTTAGAGTATTTCTAGGCTTATTTTAAGAAACGTTAAATTAAAATCTTTTGCATGTCTATCTGAATTATTTTTTATTAAAGTTGAATCTTCCGTTGAGCGAATTAGCCAGGTCAAGATTCACTTGGGACCAGTTTTAATTTTTGAGTGTCGAACACAGCCGGAGTATTAGAATCAAGGCACGACAAACTTGGTATCAAAGCACAAATTTCAAAAGTTCTTGGGTGTTTATGAAGTAGTATCTATTAAAGTCCTTATTAGTGTGAAACACATGACATCTATAATAAAGAGGCTACACATCAGGAATTGTCTCACTTATTTCATATTTTTGAATTTGTGCAATAAAGTTTAACTTTGTAAAAGTTTCTTTCATCTCGTGTGTTTACACATTATCAACTCATTTCTCCAAAAAGCACCATCATTTAGGGGATCGCTGCCAGCACTGAGATTCCACTAAATACTACGGCTTTGTAGATTGGGATGGATAAGACGAATAGGTCCCATGTAACTAAGACCAAGCATGAAAACAGGACTCAAGAAGTTTCACAAACGCCTGTTGCACAACCTACTATTACTAGCAATCAAGAAGTTCTGCGAACATCGATTATTCAGCATTACATAACTTTTGAGGAAGAATTAAGCAAAGCTATCACCATGCTCACTGAATTGATGGCTGCCCAGTTTGGTTTCTAAAGCACTCTAATCCCTAGCTATAGTGAGTAATACACCCAAGTTATAGCTCCCTAAAGAAGTATAAAGCGGTCGTTGTCAAATATAGAATCCGACCAAGCTTAGAATTGAACACACAAGGAATGTAGTTCAAACTTAGCTTAATTTACGTTAATTCATATTAGTTGACTTACATCCAAATGAGGGGTTTTAATTAAATCAATAACTGTGAATAACTACCTATAACTAAAATTGAGTTGCTTGCAAGTGTTTGAGCATCAACAAAAGATAAAACTAGGTATTGTGTTCCCCATAAATTCATAATGCAATACAACCTTATAATAGTAACCTTTTTTAGTGTGTAGCATGTAGAGCTAGTAAGTTATGTTCACCTAAGTTCTTGGTTCAGAATATAGATGATTATCACCACGTAACTTGGTGTGTATATAGGTGTGTGCTTTATTAAACCTTACTCTAGTCCCAAATTTAGCTGTCCCTTGGTCTGTTCAAGCTAATTACCATGAGTGTAAAAATGTCATATCTCTGTATTTTTATCCTCTTTTCCATTCATTACCTTTTTGGTCTGGTAATTAGGAATAAGGCGAGTTTGCCTCCATTAAAAAGTAATCAAAATAAAGAGATAAACAATAAATGCATATACACTATCCAAGGAATACTAATTATTAGGTTTACTTTTTTACTTCTTCATGATTCTCACAACCCTAGTTTGATTTAGCTACTAATGTTTGTAAGACAATGATCAATAATTCATGAATTAAGAATAACCAAGTACTTACAAGAATCCATGAATAATCATTGAAAAACATGAAATACATATATGTCCTTGTCTTTCTAAGCCAGAACCTAGACACAAAATAATAAAAAACATAGAAGATCTATTTATAGACATAAAAAAACATATATAGCATAAACTAGGAAAAAGTGATTCATCACCATCTACAAGACTCTCTATGAGCCATAGATCTATTGACAAATCGTGGTATCTCTTCATATTCTCCAAGTATACAATGTTAGGTCATCTTCTATGACTCTTCTCTATGATGCATAAGACTTTTCATGATCCATATTGTAGCCTTCCTAGAAGTCAAGGTTGTTTTACATCCTATCACCTCATAAACTCAGGATCAAAACTTAACACTACAGGATCTCATCTAAGATTGTCTTTGATGACTCATAAAGCATGTTACAAACTCGTACTTGTCACGACCTAAGCTAGCTGTAGATGTGACATGGTGAATGGGATCCTAGGAAAAACCCCAAACTAGGCTTCTTAGTATATCATAAGTATTTGATGTGCTGTCAAAATACAGCACATTTGATGCCTAAAACAAGGAATTTTGTGAGTTCTTAATCCGACCTTTTATCTTTTTTATGTGTTTTTATATTGTTATTGCAGAAAAGGTAGGTTGCCATGATTTTAGAGGAAAATTGCAGATTTTGCTGAAGCACAAGACATATGAGGTCACCTACGAGTCGTAGCCCAAGCTACGAGTCATATGATGATCTCATAGCAAGAAACAGAGAGCAAAAATCAAAAATCTACTAAGTGGAGCTCATCTCTACGAGTCGTAGGTCGCACTATGACTCGTACAGGTGGACTCGTAGCAGGGAAACAGAAAGCCAAAACTTTGGACCAAAAAACTGAAGGCCTACAACTTGGGTTGTGGGAACCATGGGTAGTTGACTTAAGATAACATCGATTTATTGCATTTCTATGATTGGGTTTTTTCATGTATTATTTATTTCCCTTCATTTTGATTACTATTTGGTGGTGACTGTTGACACCCAATTTTAACCGACATATATCCTTTTTAGATTGTCATTTTATTAAAGTAGGTATTTTCGAAACTTTAAAAATAAATGCGTCTATTTTTTCAATTTTATCCCAATAATGGTGTATTTTTTAACATTCTTGATTTTCAAACTTTGTTCGTAAGTATTGTTGTCATTTTTTAAACTAAGTTTATTATTATTATTATTATTATTATTATTATTATTATTATTTACTTATTACTTTTTTATTATTATTATTATTATTACGTCAATATTGTATTTTAAATGCATTATATTATCTTATCAATTTGTTTAAATTAAAATAATAACTTTAATACGATTAATTTTTTTTAGATAATAATTCTAGCATATATTAAGTATTTTCTTTACATAAAAAATATTATTAAAATATTGTATATCCCAATTATATTTAATTTGTAGTCTTTTAATTCAATTCTCATCAATTTCTTTCCAGTTTCTTTCAATTCTAGCCAATCTCTATACAATTTCTTTCAATTGAGTCAATTTGTGACTTAATTTTAAATGTCCAATCCAATTTCAATTTAATTAAACCGAATACCCCTTTTTGATTCGGATCCGACCCACTCTATTCAAGATTATATCTCACCTGTTGATCAAATTTAATCCAATGACCAAGATTAATTCTAATATAATATCCCTAATCCCCAAAACCCTTACGCTCTCTTTCATTGTTTTTAATATTTTTTTTGGCTCTTCATCACAGCCAAAGTCAGCCGCCTTTTACTCCTTTCCCCCCCTTTTCCCGCCACTGGCCCTCTTCCAGCGAAGCCGTCGGCCCCCCTCTCCTCTTCCTCTCCCTCTTTCCTTCTTTTCGCCGACAGCTGGACCACCAAACAACCCCGTTCCAGCCGCCAATCGACCCCGTCACTGCACCAAAACGCCCCCTCTCCGTCTCTGACTCAACCAGTAAGTTCACGCAACTGGTAACACCAACCCTGGGCAGAGAACTAACAACTCCGGTCAACGTTTTAAACCTCGAAGCACCCGAGTTTGGTTTGATTTTGTTTACATTTCGCTTCACTGATTCTTGTTCATTTAATAGGATGTTACGTGATTGTGTGTTGATTATTACACAGTTGTTAATTTTCTAAGTTCATATTTTAAATTCTATTCAACCAGTTGGTTCAACTATCTCCAGTACATACATGTTAATTGAAATTGCCTGGTCTTTAGAATTATCTGATCTGGCTATTTTCTAAAATCTGATTGATTTTATTTGATTAGGGTGGTATCCTTAATTGATTTTTTCTTGCCTTAACTAGAATTTTGAAGGATTCTTATTTTCCTACATGATATTAAAAGGAATTTGTTGTAATTGTGTTTGTGAACACGTATGTTATGGTAATTGATTCATTTTCCTTCTTTAGAAGGACTTTCCTATTTGATCAGATTTGCTTCGATAATGTTAATGGAAAGGATTTCCTTAACATACTCTGTTTTAACAATATTTACTGATTCTTACTATACTCCATATGGTAATGTCTACCTGGCGTGAAGATTTTCTGGTATTCTTGTTTTTTCTTTCCTAGTTAACTTTAGTAAGATTATAAAATCCTTGGGCTGATAGATTTATTAATTTACTCTCCTCTTTTATGGTAAACTTAAATTGGGTTAACTGTTTTCTTACCTTTGTTGATTAGTTCTCGCTATTATATAAACACATCCTTTCATTTCACAGGAGGACTCAGAGATACATTGTATACTTCTCCTTATTTCAATACTTTCTCGAAAATGAGGACACATTTTTCACATTCACAGTTCTTCATATGAATTCATCCTACGAGCAAACACTCACAGATTACACTATGCTGCTTTCCTCACCCCATCTCCATACTCTCTCTAAAAGAATAGCAATGAGAAAGGAGTCACTGCATGCTATTTTTGATTTCATTGTTTTTGGTTAATTTTACTTTGCTGTTTGGATTTATCTTGTTACTGTCCAACATTGGTTAGTTGTATTCTCTTTTTCATATATATGTTAGAATATATTCT
>JAPFFP010000002.1:4957832-5003005 GCA_026153255.1 Solanum medicagineum
ACATTCCTAAGACAGTCTTCCGGACTAGGTATGGGCATTATGAATTTGTGGTTATGTCTTTTTGGTTGACCAATGCACCCACTATCTTCATGGATCTTATTAATAGGGTCTTTAACTCTACCTTGATTTGTTTGTAGTGGTTTTCATTGATGATAGTTTGATCTACTGTGAGTTAGGAGCACGTGAGTCATTTGAGGGTGGTGTTGTAAAAATTGATAGAAAAGAAGTTGTATGCCAAATATGAGAAGTGTGAATTTTGGTTGAAAAATGTTGCCTTTTTAGGTCATGTGGCGTCAGGGGATGGTATTAAGGTGAATCGTAAAAAGATAAATGTGATTAGAAATTGGCCAAGACCATTGACCTCGTCGGACATTAGACATTTCTTGGTTTAGTAGGTTACTATTGGAGGTTTGTGAATGGGTTCTCTTCTATTGTTTCTCCCATGACTAAGTTGACCCATAAGAAGGCTAAGTTTGTGTGGAGCGATGAGTGTGAAAAGAGTTTCCAAACCTTGAAGGACAAGCTTATCTCCCCTCCTATCTTGTCTCTATCAGAAGGGTTGAAAGGGTTTGTTGTGTATTGTGATGCCTCGCGGATTGGTTTGCGATGTGTTTGATACAAAATGGTAAGGTGATAGCCTATGCTTCTAGATAACTTAAGGTGCATCAAAAAAATTATCCTACTCATGGTCTTGAATTGGCCGTCGTGGTATTTGCTTTGAAAATTTGCCATCATTACTTGTATGGAGTGCATGTTGATGTGTTTAACGATCATAAGAGCCTCCAATATGTGTTCACTCAAAAGGATCTCAACTTGAGGCAACGAAGGTAGTTAGAGCTTCTTAAGGATTATTATATGAGTGTGCATTATCATCCCGGCAAGGCTAATGTCGTGGCAGATGCTCTGAGTAGGGTGTGTATGGGTAGTCTAGCACATGTTGATGATAGGGGCAAGGAGGTACCTAGGGAGGTTCATCGGTTGGCTAGGTTGGGAGTTAGGTTGGAAGAGGTTGATAATGGTGGTACTTTGGTTGTTGAAGGTTCAAAGCCCTCCTTGGTTGATGAGGTAAAAGCAAAGTAAAATCTTGACCCCTCCTTATTAGAATTAAAGGCCTTGGTGAGAGAGGGCAAGCTGGAGGTTTTCTCCCAAGGGAGAGATGGTTCCCTTAGATATCAAGGTAGGTTGTTTGTGCATTGTGTTGATGATTTGAGAAAGAAGATTCTTGATGAGGCTCATAATTCTTCTTATTCTATTCACCCAGGTTCTACCAAGATGTATAGAGATTTGAGGGATGTGTTTTGGTGGGGTGGTATAAAGAAAGACATTTCTGAATTTGTATCTAGTTGCCATAGAACAAGTAAAAGCTGAACACCAAAGGCTAGGTGAGCTAACCCAAGATATGGAGATTCCTACTTGGAAGTGGAAGGAAATTAACATGGATTTTGTGGTTGGGTTGCCTAAGACTAGAAAGGGTTTCGATTCTATTTGGGTTGTGGTTGATACAATGACAAAGTCAACTCATTTCCTACCGGTTAAAACTACTTATGGGGCCGAAGACTATGCTAAGTTGTAGATTCGTGAGTTGGTTAGATAACATGGGGTGCCCTTGTCTATCATATCAGATTGTGGTACTCAATTCACTTCAAACTTTTGGAGGTCCTTCCAAAGAGCTCTTAGTACCAATGTTAAACTTAGTACAACCTTTCACCCTAAAACGGATGGGCAAGCCAAAAGTACTACCCAAACTCTTGAGGATATGCTTAGAGCTTGTGTTTTGGAGTTTAAGGGTAGTTGGGATGATCACCTTTAATTGATTGAGTTTTCTTATAAAAATAGCTATCATTCTAGCATTGGTATGACTCCTTTTGATACCCTCTATGGTAGGCATTGTAGATCACCGGTTGGGTGGTTCGAAGTGGGATAAATGGCTTTGTTGGATCCGAATATGGTCATGGAGACTATGGAGAAGGTAAGGTTGATTAGTGAGAGGTTGAAATAGCCCAAAGTCTTCAAAAGTCCTATGCTGATGTGAGGAGAAGGGAGCTTGAATTTAAAGTTGTTGATTGGGTCTATTTGAAGGTTTCACCCATGAAGGGTGCGGTTCGTTTTGGTAACAAGGGTAAATTGAGTCCAAGATTTTTGGGTACTTATAGGGTGTTGAGGAGGATTGGCAAGGTGGCTTATGAGTTTGAGTTTCCTGGTGAAATGGACTTAGTTCATCCGACCTTTTATGTATCCATGTTGAGGAAATATGTGGGTAATTCGAATACTATTGTTCCATTGGATGTTGTGGATGTTGTTGAAAACAATTTGACTTATAAAGAAGTTCCAGTAGAGGTCTTAGTATACAAGTGAAGAGATTGAGCATCAATGATGTGGATTTCGTTAAGGTCCTTTGGAGGAATCAACAAGTCGAAAGTGCTACATGAGAGGCCGAGGCAGACATGCAAAAGCGATATCCCTATCTCTTCCATTCTAATCAAGCCTAAGGTACTAATTCTAAGTCTTCTATGTGATTTCATTCTCATGTATCATCCCTTTATGTCATTGCATGCATTAATGTTTATATTTGACAAGTTCAAGGTGATTTTGACACTTATGTTGAGATTTTTGAAACGATGTTTAAGTGTATTGATGCATTCATCTTGGGGCTGATTTCTTGATGATTACTCTTCTTATATATGATTTTTTGACATTCGGGGACGGATGTTTTCAAGGAGGAGATATTGACACGACCCCAAAAAGTTCCCAAAAATATGCCTCGGAAGTGCATGAAATCGTAACTTTCATATATCTCGAAATCCGTGCATGATATCAAAAATTCAACTTCATATTCTTGATCACGGGGCAAAATTGAGTGGGAGATGGGTGTAACCCCGATTTTAGAGCAACCATATCAAAATTCGACAATCCATAATTTTGTTTATCCAATGTCTGTCCGCAATGGTACCGCGACACGCCTCCATCGCGGACTTGTGTTATTTTTTTCCAGTTATTTTATCTCGGTCCAAGACTTTTGGGTCTTGGGCCTAAGTCTCCCCATGCATGAAATACTTATACTTTGCTATATTTCACCTTCATATCACACAAGACATTCCCCAATACTCTCCCAAGCACTTAGACAAATATTTTACTCAAATTAAGGGTTCCAAACTCATTCTAGATCTTAAGGATTTCACTCAAGCTTCAAGTCTCCACTTCCAAACTTTATCAAGGAATTCTCCAAAGCTAAAGTTTGTAGGTTTCAACAATGGGGTCCTTTCACCCATGGTGCCCAAGCTTCCTTTTTACATAAACGTCATGTTTCTAAGTTGATTTACTTATGAGTCTTACTTATTATGTATTGGACTATGAACTATGTTGGGGTCTCATAAAAGTGTGACTATTTAAGCATGTTTTGAGACATAAGTCTTTGATCTACCTTGATCATAGATGATGGGTTTTGATGTATATTGCATGAGGGTACTACCAAGTATTGGTGGGTGATATTACACTAAGTTTTCTTGCGTGATTTCACTCTTGAATTGCATGATTTTACACTAGCATTATACACCCGCCAAGTGTTTTATAAAATGTCTTGATTATGATTCTTGAGTTGTTGAAGGCCTAATGCTTGGGATATGAGTTAATTGACTTTATGATGATGAAAGGATGGTACACATGTGTTGATTTCGTGAGAATTACCTATTGTGTTGTGATTTGACCATAACCAATTGAGCGGTGATGTCTTTATCACCTTGTATGGGGGTGGTAAATCATCAACCAATTAAGGGGTTGGTACCTCAATCACTTCAAGCGGAGGGTGGTCATGTCCATCAACCAATTGAGGGGTTGGTACCTCAATCGCCTTGGATAGGGGTGGTAAGCTATCAACCAATTGAGAGGTTGGTACCTTAATCACTTTCAGCGGTGTGTGGTCGTGTTCGTCAACCAAATAAGATGTTGATACCTCAATCACTACTAAGGAGTGGTCAACCTTAGATTCCATGTACTAACTTTCTTGGTCTATGATGACGGTCTCCTACTACACATGTAATATGTTCTACATAACCATGTTTACCTTAAGTATCATTCATGCATGAAATATTGCCATGGTCTATTGCAGCACTTTATATATAGTATATCATATACATAAGCTCATTGCATCAGCATATAGTCAATCATATCATATCTCATGCTTTGGACCTTCAACTCCTTACGAAACCACATACGGACATTTTATCAAAAACTTAGAGGGTGTGTAATTCTAGTATAAATCCATGAAATATAGAGATGAACCATGCAAGAAAATCCATTGAAAACCACCAATCAACACCTTGCTACACCTTCAAGTAACATATATCAAAACCCCTCCTCAAATGTTATAATAGATTAAAGATTTATAGCTCAAAACATAGCAAAACAGTCACAATTTCACATATCTTTAGCATAGTGTGCAGTGAATTTCATAATAAGCAAGACTCATTTGTAAATCAACTTTAAATCATGCAATTTGAGTAAAACGATTCTTGGGTATCATGGGTGAAAGGAACCCATGAATGAAACCCACATACCTTAGACTTTAAGTTTCTTTAAATTGAGTTGACAAACAATGGAAGCTTGGAAGTGGGTCTTGGAACCCAAACTTGTTCTTTGGTTTCCTTCAAATTAGTATTGGGGTCTTGGTGGGGGCTCCTGAGAGAATTGAGAGTGTATTTGAGATGAGATTAATGAGTTTGATCCTTTGGAATAGTGTGTATGTCTTTTACAAAGGTTAAGATAGCATTGGAAGTCTAAAAAGGGCATTAGAGTAATTAAAATTTATGAAGAAACCATTAGTGGACGGATGGAAAAATTGGAAAAGTATCGTCTCATTGGAGACTTGACTGGATCGTATGGCACTCCACGGGTCGTGTGGAGTGCCCCATGTGAATTGCCTTAGAAAAAAATGGAAGTTGGGAAAACTTGGAAAAATTGATGACTTGTCACTTTGACGGACCACCTCACGAGCCGTGTGATGCTTCAGACTCCGTTTGATGGTCCGTTGCACCAAAATTGGTTGCAAAAATGAGGCCAAACCACCTTAATCCCAGGACACACGAGCTGTACCCATTCAACTGGCCTATCAAGGGTGCCCGTGGCACCACGCTTAGCCATATTTTTCCCTTGCCTAATAAGCCTCCTCGACACACCTTGTGACATCTCCACATGGTCAGTGGCAAGCCACACGGCCCGTTCCACTGGATGTGTCACCATCCTTAGGCCAACAATGGCCCTTTCCAATCCCAAGTGACCCAAATGGCCGGTCCAAGGGCATACTAGCTGTAAGGCTACCCGTATGACAACACTGCATGGGAGGGCCTCACAAAAAGGCTCATAACTCCTTCATCCGACCTCAAAATGAGGTGAAAGCAAGTGTGTTATGAACATAAGTCAAAGGTATTTCATTTGACAAGTCATGGTCCACCCAGTTAAAAGTGTGCTAAAAGTTATGCTTGTTTAAAGTTGAACCTTGCATGAACCATCACCCAAAACTCAATTTTTAGGGAAGTCTTGAAGTCGTTTAGCTACTAGGAATCTCCCATGAACCTAATACACCCCCAACCTAACCAAATGACACTTGAAACATGGATATATAAGAACAAAAAGTTACGGGATGTCACAGTATCTTCCCCTTGGGAGCATTCATCCCCGAATGTCAAAGAAACATACACAAGGAAGGTAGCTTTGAAGATTTTAACCTAACATGGATGCAACAAATGTATCTAAACATGATTTTCAAAAGTTTCAACATGAAAATCAAAATTACTATAAAACCTTGCCCATATAAATATGAATGCATGCAATGGCTTAAGGCCAAAACTTAAGACTTGAAATCACATAGGGGACTTGAATTAGTACCTTAGGCTTGATTAGAGTGGAAAATATAGGGATACTGCTTTTACCTGTCCACCTGGGCCTCCTATGTAGCACTTTCGACTTGTTGGTTCCTCCAAAGGACCTTAACGGATATCACCTCCTTGTTCCTCAATCTCTTCACTTGGCTATCCAAAATCCAAATCGGAACCTCCTTGTAAGTCAAGTTATCCTCAACAACACCCAGCACATCAAGAGGCACAATAATATTAGAGTCACCAATACATTTTCTCAACATAGAGACATGGAACACCGGATGAACCAAATTCATTTCACTAGGCAACTTCAACTCATAAGCTACCTTGCCAACACTCTTCATCACTTCCTAAGGACAAACATATCTTGGACTCAACTTCCACTTTTTACCAAAATGGACCAAACCTTTCATTGGAGAAACTTTCAAATAGATCCAATCACCCACTTTGAACTCAAGGTCTCTTCTTCTCACATCGACATAGGTTTTTTCACAACTTTGGGCTTTTCTACCTTGATTCTATCTTATATCCTAGAATCGAATGTTTGAAGCATATAGATTATTCTCAATGAGAATCTACCGTTCAACCTCTCCCTAATCATCCTAACCTTCTCAAGAGCCTCCATAACCTGATGCGGTCCAAATAAAGCTACCTCTCAAACCTCAAACCAACCCACCGGTGATCTACAATGCCTCCGGTAAAGAGCCTCAAAGAGCCATACCGATGCTAGAATGGTAGCTATTGTTATATGTAAACTTGGTCAAAGAAAGATGATCATCCCAACTACCCGTCAACTTTAATACACATGCCCTAAGCATATTCTCAAGGGTTTTAATTGTCCTTTCGACTTGGCCATCCGTTTGAGGGTTGAATATGGTACTATGGTGAACTTTTATACCATGAACACTTTGAAAAGACCTCCAAAAGTGTGTGGATTGTGCACCACGATCCGATATGATGGACAAAGGAACCCCATGTAATCTCACTAACTCATAGATGTACTACCTTGCATACTCTTCAGCCCCATATGTAGTCTTAACTGGTAGAGAGTGAGCTAATTTAGTCATCCTATCAACCACAACCCAAATAGAATCAAAACATCTTCTATTCTTGGGCAACCTAACCACAAAATCCATATTAATCACCTCCCACTTCCAAGTAGTAATCTCTATGTCTTGGTTTAGGCCATCCGGCCTTTGCTGTTGGGCTTTGACTTGTTGACAACTATGGCAACAGGAAACATATTTGGCAATGTCCCTCTTTATGCCTCCCTACCAGTCCACATCTCTCAAATCCTTATACATTTTGGTGGAACCATGGTTGATAGAACATGAAGAATTATAATTCTCATCAAGGATTTTCTCCCTCAAACCATCAACACAAGGCACACACAACCTACCTTGGTACCTAAGGGAATCATCTCCCCCTTAGGAGAAAACCTCTACTTTGCCTGCTTTCACCAACGCCTTCAATTCAAGCAAGGAGGAGTGAAGATCTTGTTTTGCTATCACCTCATCAACCAAAGAAGATTTGGAACCATCAACAGCAACCACACTATTATGTAGTTCTTCCAATCTAACCCCCAATCTAGCTAATAGATGCATCTCCCTAGCCATCTCCCTATCACTACCATCAACATGAGCTAGGCTGCCTATAGACAACCGAATCAAAACATCTGCCACAACATTTGCCTTCCTGCGATGGTAATGCACACTGATGTCATAGTCATTAAGAAGGTCTAGCAACCTTCTTTGTCTCATGTTGAGATATTTTTGAGTGAAGACATATTGGAGGCTCTTATGGTCGGTGAACACAACAACATGCATCCCATATAAATAATGATGCCAAATCTTTAATGCAAACACTACGGTGGCCAATCCAAGATCATGGGTAGGGTAGCTCTTTTCATGCACCTTGAGTTTCCTAGAAGTTTAGGCTTTGACCTTACAATTTTGCATTAGCACACAACCCGAACCCACTCTAGAAGCAACACAATACATAACTAATCCCTCAAGCCCATTCGGTAGTGATAATATAGGAGCGGACAAAAGCTTATCTTATAATGTTTGGAAGATTTCCTCACATTCATCGGTCCACAAAACATAACCTTCTTTTGAGTCAATTTTGTTATAAGAGAAGCAATGGAGGAGAACCCATTCACAAACCTTCTATAGTAACCCCCAAGGCCTAAGAAACTCCTAATGTCCGATGGGGTCAATGGTCTAGGCCAATTTCTAATCACATCGATCTTCTTAGGATCCACCTTAATACCATCCCCCGAAACCACATAACCCAAGAATGCAACCTCCTTCAACAAAAATTCACACTTTCCATATTTAGCATACAATTTCTCCTCCCTCAACCTTTGCAACACAACCCTCAAATGACCCATATGCTCCTCCATACTATGTGAATAGACAAAAATATCACCAATGAAGACCACAACAAAGGAATGAAGGTAGGGTTTGAAGACCCTATTCATTCGGTCCATGAAGATGGCTGGTACATTGGTTAACCCAAAAGACATCACCACAAATTCATAATGCCCATATCTAGTTCGGAAGGCCGTCTTGGGAATATCATACACCCTACCCTCACTTAATGATACCTGGACCAATGATCAATCTTAGAGAAAAAGCTAGCCCCTTGAAATTGGCCAAACAAGTCATCAATCTTTGGAAGAGGATACCTATTCTTTATAGTGACCCTATTGAATTGCCGATAGTCAATGAACTTTCTATGTGACCCATCGTTCTTCTTTAAAAACAACACCGGTGCACCCCAAAGTGATTGGCTAGGCCTAATAAATCCTTGCTCCAACAAAGCTTTCAAATGCTCCTTTAACTTCTTCAACTTCGCCAGGGCCATATGATACAGGGGAATAGAGATGGGTTGAGTATCGGGAGGAAAATCTACACCAAAATCTATCTCCCTTTCAGGAGGGACACCAAGAAGGTCATTTGGGAAGACATCAAGAAATTCATTTACAACTGGAACCAACTTTATAGAAGGGAGTTTGGACTCCACATCTTAAACCCTCACAAGATGATACAAACAACCCCTATAGATCAAGTTACGAGCTTTAATGCAAGAGATGAACCTACCCTTTACCACCACATAATGACTCGCTAGTTCAAAGACGGGTTCATTTGGGAAGTGAAACTTGACCCTATGAGTTCTACAATCAATAGAGTCATAATAGGCATGCAACCAATCCATCCAAAGAATGACATCAAAATCTACCATGTCTAATTCAACAAGGTCACAAGGCATCAACTTATGCAAAACGCAAACAGGACAACTTCTAGAAACATTCCTCGCAACAATAGAGGCACCTATAGGAGTAAAAACTTCATATGACTCATGCAAAAACTCGGGGTCAACATTGAAATTTTTAGTAACAAAAGGGGTAACAAAGGAAAGAGTGGATCCCGAATCAATCAAAGCACATACATCAAAGTCAAAGATTTTCAACATATAGGTAACAACATTAGGAACCTCACCAACCCCTTGCCTCCCATGAATAGCATAAAACCGATTGTACCATGGGGCACTACCTTGAGGACCACCTCTACCCAATGGAATCGCATTTGCGCCCCGGCCTTTGCCATGATTTCTTGGATAATCCATCTTCTTGTGACCACGATCCTCACATTCATAGCAACCATTAGAACCATTCAAACTTGGACCCCTGTGACTTCCTCCACATTTAGGACACGCACCATTAGGAGCCACACCATCAACACCTTGAGGCCTAGGGAGGTCATTGGCAAAACCCCTATTAGTAGCATGATGAGACCCTTTGCCTTGATCAAACTAGTACCTTTTGGAATTTACCCTCAAACTAAGACCTCTTGGCCTCGTGCTCCCTTCTCTTCCTCAACTTTTCTTCCTCTATTTGATCAGCAGATGTCATCAACCGAGACAAGTCCATGTCACTAATTAGTATGGCGGACCGACATTCTTTACTCACCATGTTGGAGTCCCCCATCACAAATTTATTCATACTAATGAAGAGCATACTTTGAAAGTTGATAAAACTTGAGGGCGTACTCCCTCACACTCATAGTACCTTATTTCAAGTTCATTAACTCTACCAACTTTGCTTCCCTAAGCTCAAGAGGGAAAACCCGATTAAGTAAAGCAAATTTGAACTCTTCCCAAAGCACAACATCACCAATTCCCTTCTTACCCTTCCATTGGTCATAACATATTCGGGCTATACCTTTGAGTTGGTACGCCGCCAACTTAGCCTTCTCATTTGACCTAACACCCATGATATTCAAGATCTTGTAGACCTCATCAATGAACTCTTGGTGGATCTTCATCCACCTTTGACCCATAGAACACTAGAGGATTCATCCTCGTGAAGTCTCTTAACCTAGCTCCTAGGGTAGTAGCATGAGGGGATTGGACTCCTTGATTGACTTGGTTGGCCACAACTTGGGCAAGCATAGTGAGAGCATCCCGGAGCTCACCATTGGTAGGTTGCTCCTCGGGAGTTTGGGCCCTTTGTCCTTTGCTGTTTGGCGTGATCCAGCATAGCAAAGAATATTCATTAGGGTGAAAACTTATCATAACTCTATAGCACGACGTACAACATGAATAAGGGAAACATTTCCTAAAATGTTTCATAGCCTCCTATTCATAGTCATGGCTAGTTTCACAACCATGAATAGGACTCTAATCGACGTGGTGTGTTGGACTCAGGGAACCTATCAACCAAGTGCTCTAATACCAAGTTTGTCATGACCCAAGCCTAGGGCATAGATATGACACGACGAATGGGGAACCCGAAGGAACCCCAAACAAACCTCTTAACTTATTGTTGCAAATCATTAGTCGTGGAAGCATACAAAAGACATAAGGTGTAAATGTACGGGCAAAGGAGCTAAGGGGAAAGCCTTCATAACATCATAAACAATAGACAAATAGTCAATCTTATATCATAGATACATAACATGTCCAACAAATACTTCTAATACATAGATAAGAGGGGGGGGGCAAGCCAAAGCTACCGGGCTCATCCACATAGTCAAAATGGAACATAAAGATGAATGTCTCAATACATAATACGAATAACATAGACTAACGTCTCTGAAGAGGACTCACCAACTAGCTTGAGTAGTATCAAACTAGCCACGTGGAGGAGGAGGATGATCAACTTAGGTGCTGTTTCCTACATGGTGATATCATGTAGTCAAGAGTACGCATTAGTACTTTGAATGTACTATGTATGTAGGATGCAACGTAACAAGAGATAGATATCACAACCAAACTGCATACAATAGGTAATAGGCATAATTTATCAATATGGCATGTATAATCAACGCATAAGGAACACATACTTAAGTAGCTCATGCTCATATAGGATATCATATGTGTAGAAGAGACCAAGCTAGATTTCCAAAGTACACATCCCTTGGTTGGTTAGTGATAATTTCACATATCACCCTAGTGCATGAGGTACAAACCCCTCATCTATTTTAGTGATGATTGTACCCATCACCCTAGTGTGAGAGTTACAAACTACTCATCTAGGTTAGTAGCAATCTCACCTACCATCTTGGTGTTTGAGATATCAAACCCTCAACTAGGTTACCCAAATCTAACATGGTCTAGTTGCAAAAGTTTATATAGATTATATCATATACATAAGTTCATTTCATCATCATATAGTCAATAATAACATATCTCATGCTTTGGACCTTCAACTCCTCAAGAAACCACATCCGGATATTTTTATCAAACACTTAGAGGGTGTGTAATGCTAGTATAAAAATGAAATATAGAGATGAAATCATGCTATAAAATCCTCTGTAAAACCACCACTCAAAAAGTTTAAGCAACGTACATCAAAACCCCTCCTCAAATCTTACAATAGATCAAAGATTTATAGCTCATAACATAGCAAAAGAGTCACAATTTCACATAGCTTTAACATAGTGTGCAGTGAATCTCATAATAAGCAAGATCCATTTGTAAATAAACTTTAAATCATGAAATTTGAGTATAAAGAGGCTTGGGCATCATGGCTGAAAGGAATCCATGCAAGAAAC
The DNA here is from genome assembly GCA_026153255.1 of Solanum medicagineum. NCBI lineage: Eukaryota > Viridiplantae > Streptophyta > Magnoliopsida > Solanales > Solanaceae > Solanum > Solanum medicagineum. Next base: position 4,969,762 of record JAPFFP010000002.1, read on the forward strand.
CCACATACCTTTGACTTTAAGTTCCTTTAAATTTAGTTGATAAAGAATGGAAGCTTGGAAGTGGGTCTTGGAATCCAAACTTGTTCTTGGGTTTCCTTGAAATTGGTATTGGGCTCTTGGTAGGGTCTCTTGATAGAATTGAGAGTGTCTTTGAGATGAGAATAATGAGTTTGATCCTTTGGAATAGTGTTTAGGCCTTTTAAAAAGGTTAAGATAGCATTGGAAGTCTAAAAAGGGCATTAGAGTAATTAAAATTTATGAAGACGTCATTAGTGAACGGATGGAAACATTGTCAAAGTGTCATCTCACTGGAAACTTTACTGGTCGTGTGGAACTCCACAGGTCATGTGGAGTACCTGTGTGTAGTGTCATAGAAAAAAATGGAAGTTGGTAAAACTTGGAAAAATTGACGTCTCGTCACTTTGACGGACCACGTCATGGGCCCTCTGATCCTTCCCGGTCTATTTGATGGTCCATTGCATCACATTCGATTGCAAAAATGAGGCCATTCAAGGGTGCCCGTGGCACCACCCTTAGCCACATTCTTCTCATGCCCAACAAGCCTCCTTGACAACCTTGTGACCCCTCCATAGGGTCAGTGGCAAGTCACATGGCCCGTGGCACTGACCATGTCACCTTACTTAGGCCAAAAATTTCCCTTTACAATCCCAAGTGACCAAGACAGCCGGACCAAGGGCACACTGGCCGTCAAGCTGCCCGTGTGACAACACTGCAGGGGAAGGCCTCACAAAAACAATCATAACTCCTTCATCAGATCTAGGAATGAGGTGAAACCAAGTGCATTGCAAAGATTACTCAAAGGGATTTTATTTGAAATGTCATGGGCCACCTAGTTCCAAATGTGCTAAACGATATGCTAGTTTTAAGTTGATCCTTGCATGAACCATCACCTAAAGCTCAACTTTTAGGGAAGTCTTGAACTCGTTTAGGTACTAGGACTCTAGCATGAACCTAATACACTCCCAACCTAAACAAATAAGGCTTGAAACATGGATTTGTAATAGCATAAAGTTAGGGATGTCACATAAGAACTCAACTCAATAATGGGAAAGTAACTCAGAGAGTTGGAATGAATTAATACCATCGATTTCATCATAAGAAGGTACAAATTGGTGAGCTTATGTAGCCATCATATCCTCTTCGGCTTCCCATTTAGCCTCCTTAATGGATTGACTTCTCCATAACACTTTTACAGAAGCAAGCTCTTTTGTTCTCAACTTGCGAACATGACAATCAAGGATATGGACTAGAACATCTTTATAACTCAAACTATCCTTCACTCCAATGCTTTTGATAGGCACAACCAAGGACGGATATCCCAAACTCTTCTTAAGCATAGAAATATGAAAGACTGGATGGATGGTTCACAGCTTTTGTGGTAGCTCCAACTCATAAGCTACATTTCCTACTCTCTTCATGATTTGGTAGGGACCAATGTATCGAGGACTCAACTTCCCCTACTTCCCGAATCACATCACCCCCTTCATGGGTGACTCTTTTAGACACACCTTATCATTGACCTAAAACTCCAAGTCTCTTCTTCTAACATCAGCGTAGGAATCTGACAACTCTATACATTCCTAGTTACTCCAAGATACTCTTTTATCTTCTCCACAGCCTGATGTAGCAAATTTGTCCTATAGAGGGCCTCATAAGGAGCCATTTGGATGCTCGAATGAAAGTTGTTGTTGTAAGCAAACTCAATGAGAGGCAAGTGGTCATCCTGATTACCTTTGAAGTCAGTGATGCAGGACCTCAATATATTTTCTAGGTTCTAAATTGTGCATTCTTCCAAGCCATCAGTCTGTGTGTGAAAGGCACGGAAACGCCTAAAAGATGCCCGAAAATGTGCCTCGAAAATGCCCATAATCATAATTTCCATATATCTCAAAATCCGTTCATGATATAAAAAATTTGACTTCATATTTGTGATTAGGGGGCAAATTGTATGAGGAATAGGTATAGCCCTGATTTTAGAGTAACCCTAGCAAAAATTAGTTTTCTAAAAATCTCCTTATCCAATGATGATCCACACACTGGCCTCGACGCGCCATAGGCACGGATTAGTGTTATTTTGTGACTCAAAAATTGTTTCGGCCCAAGGGCCTTGGGGTCATAGCCACATGCCCTTCTATGCGTAAAAACAACTATAATTGGTCATTTTTCAACTCTATATCTTTCAAAACACTCCCAAAATCTTCTCTAACACGTAGCTGAATATTTCATCCATATTAAAGTGTCCGCACTCATTTCCGAATCTCAAGAACTTCATTCAATCTTCAAATTTCCATTCAAATCTTCATCAAGAAAATTTCCAAACCCTTCTTTTTATGTAAATAACATGTTTTCAAGTTGGATTATCTATAGGTATCTCTTATTAGGAATTGGAGTATAAACTATGTTGGAGTTTTATGAAATGTTGATTGTTTAAGCATGTTTTGAGCTATAAATCAATGATCTACTATGAGATTTGATGAAGGGTTTCAAGCTATATTGCATGAGAGTTTTACTATGTTTTGGTGGGTGGATTTATCTTTAGTTTTCTCACATGATTTCACTCTTGAATTGTATGATTTTGAAGTAGCATTACACACCGATGAAGTGTTTGATAAAATGTCTTGTGGAGGATTTTTGAGCTATTTATGATCTATTACATGGCTTGTGAGTCAAGTAACTTTACGATGATGAAGAAGGATGTGTGCATGCATTGAATGCTTGAGAAGTATCTATAGTGCTGCAAGTTGACCACACCTTGTTGGGAGATGACATGCCCAACTACCTTGTGTGGGGTTGACATGCCTTGACCACCTTGTCGGGGGTTGACATGGTCGTACTACCACGTGGAGGGGTATGTACCGCAATCACCTTGTCGGGAGGTGACATGAAAGTACTACCACATTGAGGGGTATATACTTTGACCACCTTGTCGAGGGGTGACATGTCCGTACTACCATGTTGAGGAATATATACCTCGATCACCTTGTTGGAGGGTGACATGCCCGTACTACTACGTTAAGGGGTAGATACCTCAATTACGTTCCAAGGGGGTGACATACCTTGAATTCCAAGTAATAGTTTTCTTGGTCTATGATGATGGTCCCTTCCTACATATGTAATATGTTCTGTATAAGCATATTTTACTTTATGCATTGATCATGCATGCCATGTTGTTATTATACCTATTCCTTGCTTATAGTTATGCATTTTAACTATGTTACCTATCTCTTGTTGCATTGCATCCTACATACTTAGTACATGCAAACGTACTAATGCATTTTCTATTCCTACATGATATTATCATGTAGGAACCGGAGCACCTCTCGATCATCTTCCCCGTGGATAGATTTGGCATCCTAAAGATAAGCTTTTGGTGAATCCTTAAGTTCCCGGACTAGATATCCTACTCTTTCTTATGTTATATCTCTATGTTGATATTTGATACTAAGAGGGTGAGCTCGAAAGTGTCTTGGCCCCTGTCCAATCTATGTTTAGAGGTGTTGCTGCAACATTTGGTGTACTTATGTTTTGATATTTGACTCTTTGTTCTTTATACATTTCAAGACTTCCCTTAGTCCCTTTTTCCCTTATTGTTGTTTACTTTGCTTCCATGACCAAGGATGGGTAAATCATATGCTAAGAGGCTTGTTTGAGGTCCATTCGGGATCCCATTCGCTGTGTCATGTCTAGGCCCTAGGCTTGGGTCATGAGAAACTTGGTATCAGAGCACTAGCTTGTTAATGGTTCTTAGAATCCAACACACCGCATCGATTAGAGTCTTATTCATGGTTATGAAGTGCACCACGACTATGACCAAGAGTCTAGAGGTGTTTTAGGAAATGTTTCCCTTCTTTATGATCTATGTCATGCTATAGAGGTTAAGGTAAAACCTTCCCCTAACAGATGTTGTTTGCTATTTTAGATCATTCCTATTGCAAGAGGAAGAAGATCTTGTTCATCCGAGTAGCAACCGATCCCTCCCATTCCTCAAGCTCCAAAAAGATGGGGGAGCAGCCCATAAAGAGTTCCCGAATGCTATTACCATATTAGCCCATTCCATGACTAATCAAATCAACCATGAGGCGCATGCTCCTCATACTTCTACTCCGACATCTAGGTGAGGGATTTTACAAGAATGAATCTACCGGAGTTCAATAGGTCTAAAGTGGATGAGGATCCTTAAGAATTTATTAATGAAGAGTATAAAGTGTTATCCATTATGGGGGTTAGATCAAAGAAGAAAGCGGAGTTGGCGGCCTACTAACTCAAAGGGGTGGTTCAAATTTGGTTCACCCAACGGAAGGCGGAGAATGGAAATAACAATGTCATCCTTTGGGAAGAGTTCAAGGCACCATTTCTCAACCGGCTCTTCTCTCTTGGGCTAAGGGAGGCCAAAATAATGGAATTTATGAATCTAAAACAAGGGTCTATGAGTGTCAGAGAGTATACCCTAATGTTTAACCAAATCTCCAAGTATGCTCCATAGTTGGTAGCCGAGCCGAGGTCTACGATGAACAAATTTTTGATGGGTGTGTCTGACTTGGTCAACGAGGAGTGTCGTGCCACCATGTTGATAGGTGATATGGACTTGTCCCCCCTCATGACTTATGCTGAGTAATTAAAGGGGGAAAAGTTGAGAAAAAGGAGAATTGGTGAGGCCAAGAGAGCCCATCTTAAAGGTAGATTCCAAAATCCTAAGGGTGGTTGATTTCATCAAGGCCAAGGGTCTTCCAATTCTCCTAATAGAAGGTTTACTAATGATAATCAAACATTCCAAGGTGGAGGTAGTGTGGTGTTTAACCCCATGTGCAAAAGATGTTGTAGGAAACTAATGGCCCATGCATGAGAAACTTAAATGCTTGCTTTGGTTGTGGTGAGGTGGGTCATAGGTGATTGATTACCCACGTGTACAAAACAAAGGTAGAGATGGTCGCCCACAAGGCCAAGGTACAAATGTGGGTTCTAAGGGAAGAGGAGGCCAACAAGGAGGTGCCCCAAGGCACAATAGGTTCTATGTTCTTCAAGGGAGACAAGGCATGGATGCGGTGCCTGATGTCATCACCGATATGTTAAAAGTCTTTGCTTTTGATGTGTATGCTTTGATAGACCCGGGTTCCACTCTTTCTATTATTACTCCTTTGTTGCCAAAAAGCTTCATGTTAGCACCGAATTATTGTGTGGACCCGATGAAGTGTTTACCCCCATCGGTGAGTCTATTTTTTCAAGGAGAGTCTATAGAAATTGCCCCGTGTTCAATTTGAAAAAAATCTTGCCTTATGATTTTGTTGAGTTGGATATGGTGGATTTTGATGTCATTCTTGGGATGGATTGGTTGCATGCATATTATTCTTCTAATGATTGTAGAACCTGTAGGGTGAAATTCTAATTCCCAAAAGAACCCATCCTTGAGTGGGAAAGTTGTGATGTGGTGGTAAATTGTAGATTCACTTCTTGCATTAAGGCCCGAAAGTTGATTTCTAAGGGGTGTCTATGTCATCTTTTGAGGGTTAGGAATGTTAAGTCCAAAGTCCTTCCGATAGAGTCGATTCCGGTGGCTAATGAGTTCCTTGATATCTTTCCCGATGAGCTTCCCGGTGTTCCTCTCGAAAGGGAAATAGACTTTTGTATAGACCTTCTTCTCGATACTCACCCATTTCTATTCCCCCTTACCGTATGGTCCTGGCGGAATTGAAGGAGTTGATAGAGAAAATAAGGGATTTGTTGGAGAAGGGGTTTTAAGGCCTAGTAAGTCACCTTGGGGTGCACCTATGTTATTTTTGAAGAATTATGATGGTTCTCTTAGAATGTGCATTGATTACCAGCAACATAATAGAGTCACCATCAAGAATAAGTACCCTCCAGCATGGATGGATAACCTTTTTGATCAACTTCAAGGGCCTAGTCACTTCTCTAAGATTGATCTTCAGTGCGAGTATCACCAAGTGAAAGTGATGGAGTGTGACATTTCCAAGACGACTTTCCGGACTAGGTACGGGCACTTTGAGTTTGTGGTTATGTCCTTCGGGTTGACTAATTTATCGGCTATATTCATGGATCTTATGAATAGGGTCTTTAAACCCAACTTTGATTTGCTTGTGATGGTTTTTATTGTTGATATCTTGATATATTCCCATAGTGAGGAGGAGCACGTGGATCACTTGAGGGTGGTGTTACAAATCTTGAGGGAGGAAAGGTTCTATGCCAAATATGAAAAATGTGAGTTTTGGTTGAAAAAGGTTGTTTTCCTAGGTCATACGGTGTCGGGTGATGGCATTAAGGTGGATCCTAACAAGAGAGAGGTAATTAGAAATTGGCCTAGACCATTGACTCCATCAGACATTAGAAGTTTCTTGGGTTTAGAGGGTTATTATAGGAGATTTGTGAATGGCTTTTCCTCTGTTGCTTCTCCTATGACTAGCTTGATCCAAAATAAGGCAAAATTTGTGTAGACTGATGATTGTGAAAAGAGTTTCAATACTTTGAATGATAAGCTTGTCTCCGCTCCTATCTTATCTCTACCAGAAGGGTTTGTTGTGTATTGTGATGCCTCAAGAATTTGTTTGGGTTATGTTTTGATGCAAAATGGTAAGGTGATAGCATATGCCTCTAGACTACCGAAAGTGCATGAAAATAATTATCCTACCCATGATCTTGAATTGGCCGCCGTGGTACTTGCTTTGAAAATTTCGCGTCATTACTTGTATGAGATTCATGTTGATGTTTTCATCGATTATAAGAGTCTCCAATATGTGTTCATTGAAAAAGATCTTAACTTGAGACAAAGAAGGTGGTTAGAGCCCCTTAAAAACTATGATATGAGTGTGAATTATCACCCCGCTAAAGTTAATGTTGTGGCGGATGTTCTAAGTAGGGTATCTATGGGTAGTCTAGCACATATTGATGATAGTGACAAAGAGGTGGCTAGAGAGGTCTATCGGTTGGCTAGATTGGGGGTTAGGTTGGAAGAAGTTGATAATAGTGGTGTAGTGGTTGTTGATGGTTCTAAATCTTCATTGATTGAGGAGGTGAAGGAAAAACAAGATCTTGAACCGGCCTTGCTAGTGTTGAAGGCCTTGGTGAGAGAAGGTAAAGTGGAGGTTTTCCCCCAAAGCGGAGATGGTGCCCTTAGATACCAAGGTAGATTGTGTCTGCCTGGTGTTGATGACTTGAGAAAGAAGATTTTAGATGAAGGTCATAATTCTACCTATTTTATTCACCTCAGTTCTACAAGACGTATAGAGATTTGAGGGAAGTGTTTTCGTGGGGTGGTATGCAAGAGACATTGCTAAGTTTGTATCCGATTGTCATAATTGCCTACAAGTGAAAGCCAAACATCGAAGGCCGGGTGGCCTAGTGCAAGACATAGGGATTCCTACTTGGAAGTGGGAGGAAATTAATATGGATTTTGTGGTTGGGTTGCCTAAGACAAGAAAGCGTTTTGATTTTATTTTGGTTATGGTTGATAGAATGACAAAGTCGGCTCATAGCCTACGGTCAAAACTACTTAAGTTGCCGAAGATTATGCCAAATTTTATATTCATGAGTTTTTTAGATTGCATGGGGTGCCTTTGTCTATCATATCAGATCAACAACAACAACAACAACAACAACAACAACATACCCAGTAAAATCCCACAAGTGCAGTCTGGGGAGGGTAGAATGTACGCTGACCTTCGCAATACCATAGAAGTAGAGAGACTATTTCCTGGGAACCCTCATCTCAAAAACCCATAACCAGAAAGAACTAGATATGACAAAAGGAAGGGAAGAGAACGGAAAGAGCGACTCATAATGACAGTATGTAAATAAGATAAAACGAACATATAATACGACAGATAATGCGAAGACATGACAAAAAAAAACACCTAACCCTACCATTAGCCTGCTACTCTAATTCTTGACCTCCACTTCTTTCTATCGAAGGTCATGTACTTAGTGAGATCAAGTTCTGACATATCACGTCTAATCACCTCCCCCCAGTACTTCTTCGGTCTACCACTACCCCTCTGAGTATCTCCCAAAACCAACCTCTCGCACCTCCTAACAGGAGCATCAGTACTCCTTCTCTGCACATGTCCAAACTATCGCAGTCTCACTTCCCTCATCTTTTCGGCCACCGGGGCCACTTCAAGCTTCTCCCGAATGGTCTAATTCCTAACCTTGTTCACTGTTGGTGTGACCGAACATCCATCTCAGTATCCTCATCTCTGTGACATGCGTCTTCTAAACATGTGCCTTTTTAATTGGCCAACACTCCACTACATACCGCAATGATGGTGTAACCACCGTTCTGTAAAACTTACCTTTGAGTTTAGGTGGTTTCTTCTTGTCACACTACAGTCCAGAGGCAAGCCTCCATTTAGTCCATGCTGCCCCAATACAATGTGTGACATTATCGTCGATATCGCCACTACTCTGGATGATGGACCCCAAATACTTAAAGTTGCTCCTCTTAGGGATAGGTTGAGTGGCAAGCCTCACATCAAAGTTTGTTTCATCCCTTTTAACACTGAATCTGCACTCCAAGTATTCAGTTTTGGTCCTGCTCAATCTGAATCCTTTGTACTCCAAGGCGTGTCTCCAAGCCTCCAACCTAGCAGTAACTTTAGTCCGAGTCTCGTCAATCAGTACAATGTCATCTGCAAATAGCATACACCATGGTACCTCCTCCTGGATAAATCGCGTCAGCTCATCCATCACCAAGGCAAAGAAGAAAGGGCTCAACACAGATCCTTGGTGGAGTCCCATCTCAATAGGAAAATACTCTGAGTCTCCTCCCACCATTCTTACCCGAGTATTGGCTCCATCTTACATGTCCTTAATCGCCCTAATATAAGCCACTGAGACACCTTTCACCTTAAGAAACCTCCATAAGACATCCCTTGGGACTTTGTCGTATGCCTTCTTGAGATCAATGAACACTATATGAAGGTCCTTTTTTCTTTCCCTATATTTCTCCACTAACCTCCGAACAAGATGAATCACTTCAGAAGTCGACTGCCCCGGCATGAATCCAAAGGGATTCTCTGAGATAGATACTATTCTTCGCACCCTTATTTCCACTACTCTCTCCCGAACCTTCATAGTGTGGCTTAACAACTTGAAACCCCTGTAATTTTTATAGTTATGAATATCTCCTTTATTCTTGTACAATGGAACCATTGTACTCCTCCTCCATTTATCAGGCATCTTGGCAGTCTTCATAATAGCATTGAACAGTCTAGTAACCACTAAATGCCATCTTTGACCATGTTCTTCCAAATGTCTACCCGAATCTCATCGGGCCCAATTGCCCTCCCCCTCTTCATCCTACTAATAGCCCATCTTACCTCCTCAACTCTGAACCGCCTGCAATACCCAAAATCACGATGTTTTTCGGAGTGTGCCAACTCACCCAGCTCAATATATCTATCTCCTTTTTTCATTTAAGAGTTTATGAAAGTAAGCTTGCCACCTTAATATAATGGATGTGCCATCCACCAACACCTCACCCTCCTCATCCTTGATGCACTTCACTTGGTCCAAGTCACGAGCTTCCCTTTCTCTTACTTTAGTGAGTCTATACAATCTCTTGTCCTTGCCTTTATCACTTAACTCCTCATAAAGGTGCTCAAACGCTGCTGACTTAGCATTCGTCACCGCCATCTTTGCTTCTAACTTGGCCATCTTATAGATTTCCTTAAGCTTTTGATTTTCATCCTCATCCCTACACTCTAACCACTCTGTGTAAGCGACCTTCTTATCTTTCACTTTATCCTGGACTTCATTATTCCACCACAAATCACCCTGACGACCACCAAAGATCCCTCTCGAGACCCCTAGTACCTCGGTAGCTACCTTTCTTATGTAACGAGCAGTCGTGTCCCACATGCTGTTAACATTACCTTCACTACTCCACGCCTCTAAGTTTCTCAACTTTTCTTCCATCTCGTGAGAAAGGGCAGGAGTAAGGCCACCCCATCTAATCCTAGGTTGGGCGAACAGAACCTTCTTCTTCTTCTTTTCTCTCTTGATCTTTACATCCATCACTAAAAGCCTATGTTGAGTGGAAACATTTTCACTCGGAATAACCTTGCAATTCTTACATAAGCTTTTATCACCCTTTTGTAGAAGTAGGTAATCTATCTAAGTCTTAGCAACCGTACTACGGAAGGTAATCAAGTGGTTTTCCCTCTTTGGGAAACACGAGTTAGCAATCACTAACTTAAAAACTTTGACAAAATCCAAGAGAGACGTCCCACTTTCATTCCTCTCCCCAAAACCAAAGAATCTATGAACACCTTCAAACCCTCTAGTAGTTGCCCCAATATGCCCATTAAAGTCACCCCCAATGAAACTTTTTTCTGTCTTTGGTATTCCTTGCACAACCTCATCCAGATCCTCCAAAAAGAGCCTTTTGACTTCCTCATCTAGGCCTACTTGGGGTGCATAAGCACTAACTACGTTCACTATATGTCTACCAACCACGAGTTTGATAAACATCATCCTATCATTAACCCTTTTAACCTCAACCACATACTCTCTCAGATCCTCATCTACTAAGATACCCACACCATTTCTATCCCTAGAACCACCCGAGTACCACAGCTTAAACCCATCCATCTCCTGAGCGTTGGTGCCTACCAACCTAGTCTCCTGGACACACGCTATATTAATATGTCTCCTCTTAAGACATTTCACTAGCTCTATGGATTTCCCTGTAAGTGATCCTATATTCCACGACCCGACCCTTAGCTTCACTAACCTCGTGTCTCATTTACCACCCCTACCCCTAACCCCTGACCCTGACCGATGACATGACCCTAGTCCACCATGAGGTCCCGACGCCAGTAGCTAAGAACTAAAAACTCTCTAAGCTACAAAATCCAAAAAAAGACAAGTAAAACAGTAAACAATCTAGCAAGTAAACAAGTAAAGTAGTAAACAACCAGAAAACTACCAACAATAGGAAGATACCCAAAAACAATATGCTATACAACCCACAATCAATATATAACCAGCAATATCCAACAATATGTATCAACTACCAGCACTATACTCATGATATATAACAAACAACCCACAATCACGATAAGAACAAATAAGATATAAGCTGAAAGTACCAGGTAGCAAGGAAACAACAAGCAACTAGAAATACAAATATCTAACAATAATCGGAGCAAGAGCTACAAATATAATAGTGATCCGAACAAGAAATACAGATAAAATCTAATGCAAGCACTATCAAACATTGAATACAGGCCAAAAAGAGTTACAGGAATTTTGAAGCCCACTATATATGGAAAACGAATTGTAACAATAATTAGCCTAAGAAGTACAGAGAAAGGAGGAATTAGTAACAAAGAACATCAAAATCTAGAAGTACAGAGAAAGGAGGAATCAGTAACAAAGAACATGAAAATCAAGAAGTTCAGAGAAAGGAAGAATCAGTAACAAAGAATTACAAAATCAAGAAGTACAGAGAAATGGAGGAACGAGTGAACCTGGACCATCGGAATGTCAAAGCTCTCTAAAATAATTGATGTCGCAAACTCTTGAAATCTTGGCTTTATCTGACTATTCTGACCGGAAAATGGTTCTGAATCATTGTATGTCATCGTCGGAACAAGAAGTTGCTAGAATCTTGAAATCTGGAACACAGATCTGGGTTGCTGGAATCACTGTCAGGCGTCGCCAGAGCAAGAAGTTGCTAGAAGAAACTTGTAAGTTGTAACTCGGAATCTAGAGTTCACCAGAAAACCACCCCGGAAATCTAACTGGCGTCAGAATCTGGAAATGCTGAAGATTTGGAGCGGTGGAGGACTCGAGTGTGGCAAAGATACTTAAACCAAAGTGTATATTCAAGAAAGATGAAAATGTAGCTCTTCAAAGAGCTTCAAAATAAAAAATCTTGAAACCCCATGTCAGCAAATATCGGATCATGGTTCTCAATTCACTTCTCAATTTCGGAGGTCTTCCCAAAGAGGACTTGGTACTAAGGTTAAGCTTAGCATGGCCTTTCACCCTCAAACAGATGGCCAAGCCAAATGAACTATCCAAACGCTTGAGGATATGCTTAGAGCTTCTGTTATGGAGTTTAAGGGTAGTTGGGATGAACATCTTCTACTCATTGAGTTTGCTTACAGCAGTGGCTATCATTCAAGCATTAGTATGGCTCCTTTTAAGGCCCTTTATGGTAGGCGTTACTGGTCCCTGGTTGGATATGGAGGCCATGGAGAAGGTGAGGTTGATAAGGGAGAGATTGAAAAAAGACCAAAGTCGACAAAATTCCTATTTTAATGTGACAAGAAGGGATCTTGAATTTAAGGTTGGTGATTGGATCTATTTTAAAGTCTTACCCATGAAGGGCGTGGTTCGATTTGGCAAGAATGATAAATTGAGCCCAAGCTTGTGGGTCCTTATAGAGTGTTGAGAAGAATTGGTAAGGTGGTCTATGAGTTGGAGTTTCCCAATGATATGAATATGGTTCATCTGGTCTTTCATGTATCTATGTTGAGAAAGTGTGTAGGTGACCCTAGTGCTATTGCACCTTTAGAAGTTGTGGGCGTGGTAGAAGGCAATTTGACTTATAAAGAGGTTCTGGTACAAATTTTAAATAGACAAGTGAAGAGGTTGAGAAACAAAAATGTAGCTTCCGTCAAGGTTCTTTGGAGAAACCAACAAGTTGAAATTGCCACATTGGAAAATGATATCCATATCTCTTCCACTCTACTCAAGCCTAAAGTACTAATTTAAGTTCACTTATATGATTTCATGTCTTAAGTTTTAGCCTTCATGGCATTGCATACATTCATATTTATGTTGACAAGTGTGGTGATTTTTAACATTCATGTTGAGATTTTTGAAAATGATGTATAAGTGAATTTGTTGCATCTATGTCGAGCTGAAATCTTCGTGATTGCTTTTCTTATATACATTTCTTTGAAACTCGTGGACAAATATTCCTTTGGGGGAAATATTGAAATGCCCCAAAAATGCCCATAATCGTAATTTGCATATATCTCAAAATCCGTGCGTGATATAGAAAATCAGACTTCATATTTGTAATCAGGTGGAAAAATTGAGTGGGAAATGGATATAATCCCAATTTTGGAGCAACTGCAGCAAAAATTAGTTTTCCAAAATTTCTTTATCTAGTGTCTATCCGTGCTCTGGCCGCAATGAGCTTGGGACGCAGATCAATGTTATTTTGTGCCTCAAAAACTTTTTTGGCCCAAAGGCCTTGGGGTCATAGCCCAATGCCCTCCTATGCGTCAAAACACCTATACTTGGTCATTTTTCAACTTTATATCATTCAAGACACTCCCAAAACCCTCAAGTTCAGGGACACTAGCTATCCTACTCTTACTTATACTATATCTCTATACTGATCTTTAAAGCTATGAGGGTGAGCTCGAAAAGTGTCCTGGCCCCCGTCCAAAGTTTAGAGATTTTGTTGGAAAAATTGATGTATTTGTTTTGAGCTTTGACTCTTTATGCTTGATAAATGTCAAGACTTTCCTTTGTCCCTTTTCCCTTGTTTATATTCTGGTTGTTGTTTACTTTGCTGCTGCGACCAAGGATGTGTAAATGATATGCTAAGAGGCCTATTAGAGTTCTTTCGGGTTCCCATTTGCCATTTCACATCTAGGTCCTAGGCTTGGGTCGTGACAGACAGTAGTTCACGTTTGAACCCAAGCCTTTCTGGAAGGACCTCCGAAAATGAGTAAAAAATTTGGCTCCTCTATATGAGATAATAGACAAGGGGACTCCATGCAATATGACAATCTCCCTTATGTATCATTGAGCATAATCCTCTACAGTGTTTTTTTATTTTTTGCCAAGAAGTGAGCTGATTTCGTCATCCAATCAACAATCACCTGGACTGAATCATGCTGTCTGTGAGACCTTGGTAAGCTCATGATGAAATCCATATTCATTATCATCCACTTCCATTCTTGAATTTTAAAATTCTGGGCTACTCCATAAGGGTTTTGGTGCTCAACTTTTACTTCTTGGTAGTTTGGGCACTTAGAAATGAAGTCTGCAATGTATTTCTTTATTCGTCTCCACCAATAAACCTCCCTCAAGTTGCGGTACATTTTGGTAGACCCTTGATGGATGGTACATCTAGAGTTATGGGCTTCTGCCATGATCCTTTCTTAAAATGCTATCAATATCTAGAACGTAGAATCTACTTTGGTATCTCAATACCCCATCTCCTTCTTTGATGAATGCCATTACTTTTTTCTTATGAATTTTTTCCTTCAATTGGAGTAAGATGAGATCTCGATCTTGCTTCTCCTTCACCTCTGATGTGAGGGATGATGCTGACCCATTATTCTCAGGTACTCCACCTTCACCAGATTTATCTAGTTGAACTCCCAATCGCACTAATCTGTGCAACTCTTTGGCTAACTCCTTCTCATCTTCCACATGAATAGTGCTTCCCATCGACAACCTGCTAAGAGCATCACTAACCATATTAGCTTTACCTGGGTGGTAGAGAATGCTCATGTGATAATCCTTGAGCAATTCATGCCATCTCCTGTGCCTCAAGTTAGGTTCTTTCTGGGTGAATTCATATTGGAGGCTCTTGTGGTCTGTGAATACATCAACATGTACTCTATATCTGTAGTGGCACCTAATCATGTGTACAAACGCCACTGCTGCCAATTCTAAGTTGTGAGTTAGATAGTTCCTCTCGTGGTTCTTAAGTTTTCTAAAAGAATAGGCTATGACCTTTCCTCTCTGCATCAAAACACATCCTGATCCCACTCCAAAAGCATCACAATAGATCACATCCTTTCAGGTAGAGTCAACACTAGTGCAGTCGTTAATCTAGTTTCCAACTCTTGAAAACTCTTCTCACACTCGTCGGACCACTACAACTTAGCTTTCTTTTGAGTAAGCTTCTTCAATGGCTAGGATAAAGTAGAGAATCCCTTAACAAATCTACAACAGTAATCAGCCAAACCCAAAAAACTCCTTATGTCATTCAGAGAGGTAGGTCTAGGCTAATTCTTAACTGCATCGATATTCTTCATATTTACTCGATTATTATCATTCGCGAAAACATGGCACGAAAATGAAACTGATTTAAGCGAAAACTCAAATTTTAAAAATTTTGCATACAATTCCTTATACTTGAGGGTTTGAAGAACAATTCAAAGATGATCAACATGCTCTTCCTTATCTCTGGAGTACACCAACATGTCATCAATAAACACAATCACGAACATGTCAAGGTACTATCTCAATAATATGTTCATCATGTCCATGAAAGAGATAGTAGCATTGGTCAATCTAAAGGACATTAATTACCAAAAATTCAAAGTGACCAAATCTGGTTCGAAAAGCATCTTCAGGATGTTACATTCTCTCACTTTCAACTAGTGATAGCCTGACATGAGGTCTATCTTGAAGAAAATAGTGGTACCCTGAAATTTGTCAAATAAGTCATCAATCCTTGGAAGCGGATATTTATTCTCAATGGTCACCTTATTCAACTAGCGGTAATCTATACACATCCTGAGGGAACCATCTTTCTTTAGAACAAATAGGACAGGAGTACCCAATGAAGAGACACTCGACCGAATAAATCCCTTATCAAAGAGATCATTCAACTACTCTTTCAGTTTCTTAAACTCGGCAGAGCCATTCTATATGGCAGAATAGAGACAATTTGTGTATCAAGGAGAACATCAATCCCCAGGTCAATTTCCCTATCGGGGGCACTCCAAGAAAATCATCAGGGAAGGCATCACGAAACTCATTGACAATTGTAACTAACGCAAGAGGTGGCTCTACATCATCCGCTTTAACTCGTACAATGTGATAGATACAACCTTTTGAGATTAGCTTTCTGCCCTTAAGGTAGGAAATAGACTTACCCTTAGGCGTAATAGAGTCACCCTTTTTGTCTATGGCAGGCTTATTTGGAAACTGGAATTTGATAGTTCAGGTTCTACTATCAATAAAGGCATAATAAGCATGAAGCTAATCCATTTCAAGAATCACATCGAAGTCAACAATCTCTAACTCAATCAAATCAGCAAGAGTCAACAATCATTGCATATCGTCATGATAGATGGACATTAAGCAGTCTCCATAAACTCTTTCCGCTAGAATGGACTCACCAACATGAGTAGAAACATTGAAGGGATCAAGAAGACTTCAGGGAGGGATTTCAAACTTACTAGATACATATGGAGTTATAAATGATAAAGTGACACTTGGGTCAAGCAACACATACATATCATAGAAAAAGACTCGAAGCATACCCATAACAACACATGGTGCAACTTCCTTATCCTGTCGATTCTGCATTGCATATAGACGGTTTGTACCCTCATCCATTTTAGTTGTGGCACCTCTTTGTGGTGTTGCGAAGATTGAGCTTTATTATCTCCATCACCCCGCTTTCTCATTGGGCACTCATTTTGGAAGTGCAAGCATTTGTGCCCTCACAACACTCACCCAGATGGAGTTTACTGCTCTTGTCGTATGGTGGTTTCCCCTAGGAACCTTGAGTCACACTAGCTTGGGATTGAGAACCCTGAGCTCTAGATTTCTGATAGGACTAACACTTCTAATAGTACCTGTTACAAGGAGGTGGTGCACTTGCTGAAAATAAGATATATCCCCCTTACCTTGCTTCCATAAGCGTAGAGATGTCCATGTCTAGAATCAGCAATGTCGCTTTGCACTCCTTTTTCATATGCGTGCCCAAGCCAGATATGAACTTTTTCATTTGGACCTTATGTGAGGGACTATCTCTGGAGCATACTTGTATAGCTGTATGAACTTAAGACTATATTCTTTGACAGTCATCCAATCTTACTTCTAGTTGACAAGTCTTCAACCTTCCTTCCCTCAACTCTCGTGGAAAGAAGGCATCAAGAAAAGTACACTTAAAGTCATTCAAAATGGCAGGTTCAGCGTCCTCACCTCGGGTTTCTTCCTATGGATTGTAATAGACATTTCTCATATCCTTAAGTTGATAGGAAACAAGTTAAATTCCCTATGTCTCAGTCACATGCACAACTTTCAACAATTTTCACATCTTATTAATAAAGTTCTGGAGTCTTCCTCAACCTTTGATCTAGTGAAAGCTGGTGGGTTCATCCTAAAAAAATGCTAAGTCTGGTTGCAGTCGTTGGCTCTTAAGAATTAGAACTAGGAGTTTGTGAACTCTCAATTGCTACTTTGAGCACCTACTAGTTGGGTGAGCAGATAGATCCTCTAAAATTAGTCTCTATGGTAAGAAAGGTGAGGTAGTGGGTGGCCTAGGAGTCCTAGCTGCTCTAACAGGTCAACCTCTACCCTTTTTCTCTATATGAGGAGGCACCTCTAAAGTGGGATTCTCGGCATTGCTAGTTGAGGCATTTCTCTGGGTCATGGTACGTTTAGGAGGCATGATCTGCAAACACATAACACACGAGTTAGAAAAGAGCTTTGTAGTGTTTGTAGCTTTATCGCACGAACTCAGAATACAAGAAAGTGTAACGAATCCCATTGTCCTATCGCTTCCTGCTTATAAAGTGTGGTTCTTAACATACCCATAAACAAGAATCCACTAGATATGGCTTTATAGACTCCGTAGGACTCTTGAACTCTGTGCTCTGATACCAAGTTTGTCATGCCCCGATAGGGCACCCTTGGTGTGGTCGGTACTCGGAGACTATTGCTAGCCCCTAAGTGAACCACTCAGCCTCACAACATTCATTCAATCACAATCTAATAGTGGAAGACATCATTAAATAAGGATACTTAATTGAATAGTAATGATAAAATATAAATCAACGGCCAAAGGCCAAACAGTCTATCCATCAACTAAGTAAGACTAGTATGAAAGAAACTAGTCAATAATAACATCCAATCACATCAAAAATCTAGTCTACGAAGCCTCTAGACATCTGACTAAATGGTTCCAATGACAGACCCATGGATATGTCAAAAAAAGAATGAAAAAAGTCTAAACTCAAAGCTAGAAAAGAAGCATAATGCCCTTCGAAAGTAGGGGAGGGCTCACCAATCTGCTGAAAGCAATTAGGTCCTCAATGGGGCACCTATTGATGACTGCTTGGACTTGTCTCTGCATCATAAAAAGATGCAGGCCTAAATAGACGTCAGTACATAGACTGTAAGAGTATTTAAAATGGCAAAAAGAAACATGTAAAGGAAGGATAACATCAACTCAAATAGCTCAACTCAAGAAGTATTAAACTCAATCATCTTGTCAAGAGTCTAAAGTAAGAATGCAATTTAGACAATGACTATTCATCTATCATCTATGTCCCATCACCGAGAGTACTATCAAGGCCTATTTGGGAGTTTCTCTAACTGACAACCATCACCTATTAGCCAGTGATGATACAACAATGCAATGTCATTTTCACATCCATCTAATAGCTTGTCAGGGTATAGGACATTCCATTAATGGATCCAACATCAGTAACATAAAGTCCTCATTTATAGACAATAGGAAACATTTGGTTTTACGATTCAATCCTCTCCTATGTCGGCTATAATGTTAATGAATTCGAGATGAACTTACTCTTACTCAATTCGGTGCTCAATACTCTTACCAAGACTAAATATGCTCATAAGACATCTACCCTATGGTTAACTCATTCATCTAGTCTCATTGGATATTTAGCAGCTCAACTCATCACATTAACTATCAACCCTTTTGGTTATATAATTTTTAGGTTATTCAGTTCTTGACTCATAAGGTCTCAATCATGCATCGTTCTAACTCATAGCATTTAGGAGAACAGATGTAGAATTAAAGAATTTATGGGTTTCACAGACTATTTAGTCTCAAATTATACTCATGTAAGTAAAATATGTGAAAATAACAAGAAATCATGTTAGGGTTCATATAGTATGGCAAAATCATTTAATTCATAAAAATAGTAATTCACGCAAGCTTATGTGGAAATACATTAGAATTTAAGAAAAAACATCAAGAACCATTCATAAGAGACTTAATTTACTCACTACTCCATAGGTTCGGGTTATGGGGCATATGGGAGAACAGAATCCATGTTTTTCTTAGCCTTACATACCTAGAAGTATTGAAACTTGAGGTAGCTTTGAAGAATTCTCAAGTTTGTCTTCCAACCCTAGCCCTTTTCCCTCTTGACACCTTGCTTCTACGTTTTGAGAGAGTGTTTTAGCACTAAAAAAATTAATCTGCCAGGTTGAGGGCTTTATTTAGGTGTAAAAATGTCAACCCCAGGCTTTAAAGGTATGGGAAAATACTAGAATAACCTTTCTTAAGAAGCTATCAAAATCCATCTATGCTCCCATCTACGGCCCGTAGAAACTTCCACTGCCGCAGGGACCCTTCTGTAAACTTTCAGACAAATTTTAGGGCCCTAGATCATACTCAAGAGCCCATTCCATGGCCCATAAAAGGTTTTACAACCTGTATATGGGTTCATAAAGTCTAGAACCAAAAACTAAAGTTTTAGGAAATTTTCTTATTGATTAGCAGATGGGTCGTTTTACATTCAATGGCTCGTAAAAGGGTTTCGTAGAATAACCCTGCAATTTGCAATGTCCAGTAAAATTACCATAACCTTTGACTTCGAACTCCAAATTAGGTAAAACTAGTTGCCTTTGGAAAGATAATTCAAAGGGCTTTCACTTGGTATGTCATGGGATATGTAATTCTCGATATGGTAAGATTTAGGATCATTTAAAGTTGACCCTTGCATAATCAAAGACTAGAAACTAAATTTATAGGAAAGTTTTAAACTTGACTAAGTACTAGAGGTCCCTTATAAACCTAATACACTTTCTAGATACAACAATGAGGCATAAAAATAGATACATGTGAGGGTAGAGTTATAGGCTTTCATAGGTCATACGACCTCAGAATAGAGTGATATGTCTGTTTCCACGAGACTGCATAAGCAGGCACTTCGACGTAGGTTCCTCTTCACTTTAGGTTGGTTTGGCTTATGCAATAACCATTCCCTTAAGTTTTCTTCATCTAGAACAGCAACGAAAACTAGAAATGTATCAAACAACCTTCTAAATACTTCACTGTCATGACCCAAGCCTAGGGTGTGGACGTGACACGGTGACTGGGTAACTTGAAGGAACCTCAAACAAGCCTCTTAGCATATCAATCACACATTCTTGCTCGCGAAAGCAAAATAAAAACAACAAGAGATATAAATAAGAAAAAACGGACTAAGAGAAATTTTTGATAGTAATTAAACATTTCAAGAGCTCAAGCTCATAACATAATTATATCGCAATATCCAATAACAGCTCTAACATGGAATGGAGCGGGGGCCAAGACACTTTCCAGGCTCACCCTCATGTTACAAGTGTTTAACATAATGAAGTCTCAAAATTAGTAGGAATAACAAAGATAGTGTCCTCGGAGTTGAGGACTAACCAAAGCCTGCTTCAAGGATCGTATTATCCACATGGAGAATGATAAAAAGGTGCTCCGGTCCCTACATGGTAATATCATGTAGGCATACAGTATGCGTTAGTATGTTGGAACGCACTAAGTATGTGGGATGTAGTGTAACAAGGATTACAAGCTGTAATAAACAAGATGCTTAATCGTAACCAATGAACATAAGCTCAATATGCCATATGTAATCAATGCTTAATATAAAACATACTTGAGAATAATTATACTTACATAACTTTTTTAACACAATAAAGCGACACGAATAGATCGTCCTAATACCTTATACTAGAGGATAAGGGATATAACAGTGGTCATAACCCCTTCTAGTAGGTAATGGGTAAACAAGAGATAATGGATAGTAAATGAGGGTAGAGAAATAGCATAGGTCATTAACCCTACATGTAAGCAAGAGATTGTACAAAATATTTAATCTCACATGAGAGTGAGGCATACCACATAGTTCATAACCCCTACATATGAATATATAACATTAAATTACATATGAGGATGAGGCGTACTACGTAGTTCATAACCCTTCATATGAGATAAGATTGTAAGTAGTATTGATTCGTACATGAGGGTGAGGCATTTAACATAGTTCATAACCCCTTCATGTAGAAATTGACCTTGTACTTGAGTGTGAGACATATAACATAGGTCATAACCCCTTCATGTAGAAATCGACCTTGTACTAGAGGGTGAGGCATAACATAGTTCATAACCTCGTCTAGTAGGCTTTATAATTCGTAAGAGCATAAACCTTTGCATAAGAATTCAATAACTTATCACCAACCGAGACTAGTAACATCATGTAATAGATCACCAATAATCTTTAAGAATCCTTAAGAAGACATTTTATCAAATACTTGGTGGGTGTGCAATGCTAGTTAAAAATCATGCAATTTAAGAGTGAAATAATATGAGAAAAATCAATGGAAATCAACCCACCAACACATAGTAAAACCCTCATGTAAAATACCTTGAAATCTGTCATCAACTCTCATAATAAATCATAGTTTTATAACTCAAAATATACGTACTCTAAATAGACAAAACCTACTCATAGTATAAGTTTATAGATAGACATGCATATTTAATCAATATTTCATAAAACCCCAGCATATTTCATGCTTAGAATTCATAATAAAAGATACCCATAGATAATACAACTTGAAAACATGCAATTTTCATAAGATAGGAAGATTGGACAACATGGGTGAAAGGACCCAATGATTGAAGCCCGCACACCTAAATTTGAGGATTCCTTGATGTAGACTTTAAGGAGACTTGAAGTTTGAATGGAGTTCTAGAGATTCGGAATTAAGCTTTGAGACACCTGAATTTATATGGGAATTTTAAAAAAATAGTTGAGGGGTTTTACAGAGGTTTTTTGAGTGATATGGAGTTAAAAAAGACTAAATATAGGTGTTTTACGCATAAGAGGGCATGGGGCCAAGACACCAATCCCTTAAGGCCCAAAATTAAAAATAAAGAAAGTGCGAACACAACTCTGCGATAGGTCCACTTTGCGGAGGCATCACACAGGCCCTCTAGAAATTGAAATTTTGGCGAAAATCATTTTTTACTACGGGTCTTCTAAATCCAGGTTATACCTATCTCAGATTCAATTTTCCCCCGATCAAGAATATGATGTCAGTTTTTTGATATCACGCATAAATTTTGAGATATATGGAAATTACGACTATGGGCATTTCCGAAACACATTTTTGGGGAGTTTTTGAGGCTTTTCAATATCTTCCCCTTCAGAAGATTCATCCCCAAATGTTAAAAGAAATGTATACAATAGAAGTATGCATGAAGATTTCATCCCAACATGAATGCAACAATTAACTTAAACATCATTTTGAAAAAAATCACTATAAACTTGTCAACACGAACATTAATGCATGTGAAATGACATAATGAATGAAACTTAAGACTTGAAATCATAGAATGGACTTAATTTGCTATCTTGAGCTTGAATAGAGTTAAAGAGGGACGGATATCGCCTCTTCATGTCCGTTCCGGCTTCCCAATTGACGCTTTCGATATGTCAATTCCTCTAAAGAACCTTGACAGATTCTACATTTTTGTTCCTCAGCCTTTCCACATGTCCAACCAATATCTCCACTGGGACCTCCTCATAGGTTAACTCATCCTTACAACACCCACAACCTCAAGGAGTTCTATAGCACTTGGGTCACCAATGCATCTTCTTAACATAGATACACGAATGACCAGATGAAACATATCCATTTCCCTAGGAAATTCCAATCCATAAGTAACTTTACCAATTCTTCTTAACACTCTATAAGGACCCATAAACCTTAGTCTTAGTTCCCTTTCTTGCCAAATCTGATCATAGCCTTCATGGGTGGGACTTTCAAGAGAACCCAATCACTAACCTCATCGAGGTGCCTTCCCATAGCCATTATCCACTCTCAAGGAATCGAAAAGAATATAATGGAATAAATCATGAGCCTCTTTTAAGATCAACTGCCTCAAGTCATCAACATTAGGCACACACAATCTACCTTGGCACCTAAGGGTACCTTCTCCCCTTTGGGAGAAAACAACCACTTTACCATCTTCCACCCAAGAATTCAACTCTGGCAAGGTGGAATGAATGTCTTGCTTTGACTTGACCTCATCAACCAAAGAAGATTTGAAACCATCAAAACCACTACACTACCATTCTCAAATTCATCAAACCTCATTCCCAACCTAACGAACCAATGTACTCTATCCACCTTTTTGTTACCCAAGATTCACACTTGTCATATTTAACAAACAACCACTTATCCCTCATGATTTGCAACATCACCCTCAAATAACGAACAAACGCTTTTTCATTCCAGAAATAAATCAATATACCATCCACAAACTGCCACACATATCAAGATAGGGTTTAAAGACCCTATTCATGAGATCCACAAACATAGTCTGGCGTTGGTCAAGCAAAAGACATTATCAAAAATTCAAAATATCGAAAAAACATCAAGAAAATCATTGACTACTAGAACCAACTCAGTAGGAAGGACCTTAGACTCAACATCCCCCAACACTTACGAATCAATTTAGGCCTTCAGACCAGAAGTGAATCTATCCTCAACTACCACTTCACAACTTTCCACTCAAGTATGGACTCATTAGGGAATTGTACTCTAAGTCTATGGGTTCTATAATCAATGGTAGCATGAAATATGATGTCCTTTAAAGATACAACACATTTGAGGCCTAAAATTTAGGATTTTCCATGTTGTTAATGCTACATTTATGGGTTTGTATGTGTTTTTTTTTGTTCTTGCAGAAAATACAAGTTGGCATGATTTTGGGAGAAAGTTGCATATTTTGATGAAGTCCAGGACATACGAACCACCTTACAAGTCGTAGCTCAGGCTATGAGTTGTAGTGTACCCTCGTAGCAAGAAACAATGTTAAAAAATTAGGAATTTACAAAGTGAAAGTCAGCTATAATAGGACAACCTATGAGTAGTATGTCTTACTACGACTCGTAGGAGGGGGCCTTGTAGCCAGAAAATGTGTTGTCAAAATTTGGACCAAGAACTGCAACTGAGCACTATGAGTAGACACTACGAGTCATAGATCAAACCATGACTCATAGTAATGAATCATAGTAGTGAAGTCCAAGTTGACCATCCTCCTCCACGTGGCTAGTACGGTGCTATTAAAGCTAGTTGGTGAGTCCTCTATTTCGGGGAGCTTAGTCTTTGATTCTCTTGCTTTATGTTGAGACACTCTACTTTATGTTTCTAGTTTGACTATAAGGGTGAGCTTGGTTACTTTGTCTTGGGATCCACTCTATCTATGTATTTAGAGGTGTTTATTGGACAAGTTATGTTTCTATGGTATGAGCTATGACTCCTTGTCCCTTATTGATGTTGTTTTGCAGGCTATCCCTTAGCCCCTTTTCCCCTTAATCTTATTTTATGTCTTTTACATACTTCAACGACCGATTATGTGTAATGATAAGTTGAGAGGCTTTATTGGGGTTCCATCGAGTTACCCATTCGCTGTGTCATGTCTAGGCCCTAATAGGGTAAGCTCCAAAAGGGTGCTAGATTTTATCAAGGCCAAGGGCCTTCTCATGCTACTAATAGGGGGTTTACCAATGACTTCCCTAGGCCTCATGGTGCTGGTGGCGTGGCTCTTATAGAGGCATTTCCTAGATGTGGAAGAAAGCATAGAGATCCATGTTTGAGCGGTTCCTATACATGCTTTGTATGTGGTGAGCTTGGTCACAAGAAGGTAGATTGTCCAAGAAACATTGCCAAGGTTCGGGGTGCAAATGCGGTTACATTGGGTAGAGGTGGTCCTCAAGGTGGTGCCCCAAGGAACAACCAGTTTTTTGCTCTACATGGGTAGCAAGGGGTTGGTGAGGTCCCCGATGTTGTTACCTGTATGTTGAAAATCTTTGATCTTGATGTATATACTTTGATTGATCCTGGTGCCACCCTTTCCTTTATAACCCCCTTCGTTGCTAAAAAGTTCCAAGTTGAGTCGGAGTTATTGCATGACTCATATGAGGTGTCTACTCCTAGTGGTGAATCTATTATTGCTAGGAGGGTGTATAGAAATTGTCTGGTTTGCATCTTGTATAAAATCTTACCTTGTGAAATTATTGAATTAGATATGGTTGATTTTGATGTTATTCTTGGGATGGATTGGTTGCAGACATACTATGCTTCTATTGATTGTAGAACCTATAGGGTCAAGTTTCAATTCCTAAATGAACCCGTCCTTGAGTGGGAAAGTCATTATGTGGTCGTAAGGGCTAGGTTCATCTCATGCATTAAAGCCTATAGATTGATTTCCAAGAGGTGTATGTATCATCTTGTGAGGGTTAAAAATGTGGAGTCCAAGGCCCCTTCTATTGAGTCGGTCCCAGTTGGAAATGATTTTCTTGGTGTCTTCCCAAATGACCTTCCTGGTGTCCCTCCCGAAAGAGAGATAGATTTTGTCATAGATCTCCTTCCTGACACTCAACCTATCTCCACATCCTCCTTACCGTATGGCCTCGGCAGAGTTGAAGGAGTTAAAGTAATAATTGGAAGATTTTTTGGAAAAGAAATTTATTAGACCTAGGGTCACTTAGAATGCGCATTGACTACTGGCAACTCAATAGGATCAGTATAAAGAATAGATATCCTCTTCCAAGAATTGATGACTTGTTTGACCAATTGCAAGGGGCTGTTTTTTCCTCTAAGAGTGGTTGTCTGTCCGGGTATCATCAAGTGAGGGTGAGAGAGTGTGATATTCCCAACAATGCCTTCTAGACTAGATATGGGCATTATGAATTTGTGGTTATGTCCTTTGGGTTGACAAATGCACCGACCATCTTCATGGACCTAATGAATAGGGTCTTCAAACCCTACATTGATTCCTTTGTTCTGGTCTTCCTTGATGATATTTTGATCTATTCACTTAGTAGGGAGGAGCATATGGGCCAATTGAGGGTTGTGTTGCAAAGATTGAGGGAGGAGAGGTTGTATACTAAATATGACAAGTGTGAATTTTGGTTGAAGGAGGTTGTAATTTTAGGTCATTATAAAAGTGGATCCTAATAAAACTGATCTTATTAGAAATTTGCCTAGAACATTGACCCCGTCGGATATTAGAAGTTTCTTGGGCCTTGCGGGTTACTATAGCAGGTTCGTGAATAGGTTCTCCTCAATTGTTCCCCAATGAAAATATTGACTTAAAAGAAGGTTAAGTTTGTGTGGACCAGTGAATGTGAGAAGAGCTTCCAAACATTAAAAGATAGACTTGTGACCGCTCCTATATTATCACTACAGGATGGGTTTGAGGGTTTTGTTTTGTATTGTGATGCATATAGAGTTGGTTTGGCTTGTGTGCTAATGCAAAATGGTAAGGTCATAACCTATGCTTCTAGGCAACTCAAAGTGCATGAAAAGAACTACCGTACCCATGATCTTGTCATTATTTGTATAGAGTGCATGTTGATGTTTTCATCGATCATAAGAGCCTCAAATATGTCTTCACACAAAAAGATCTCAGCTTGACGCAAATAAGGTGGCTAGAACTTCTTAAGGATTATGACATGAGTGTTTTTTACCATCCGGGTAAGGCATATGTTGTGGCGGATGCTCTGAGTCAGGTGTCTATAGGTAGCCTAACACATGTGGATGGTGGTGATAGGGAGATACCTAGGGAGGTGCATAGATTGGCTAGATTGGGGGTTAGGTTGGAAGATGTGGGTAATGGTGTTGTTGTTGTCGATGGTTCTAAATCTTCTTTGGTTGATGAGGTGATAGCAAAACAAGGTCTAGACTCCTCCATGGTTGAATTGAAGGCCTTGGTGAAAGTGGGAAAAGTAGAAGTTTTCTCCCAAAGGGAAGATGGTGCCCTTAAATACCAAGGTAGATTGTGTGTGCCATGTGTTGATGGTTTGAGGGAGAGAATTCTTGATGAGGCCCATAATTTCTCTTATTCTATCCACCCCGGTTCCACCAAAATGTATAGAGACTTGAGGGATGTGTATTGGTGGGGAGGCATGAAGAGGGATATTGCCAAATTTGTTTCTGGTTACCATAGTTGTCAACAAGTCAAAGCCAAACATCAAAGGCCGGGTGGCCTAACCCAAGACATAGAGATTCCTACTTGGATATGGGAGGTGATTAATATAGATTTTGTGGTTGGGTTTCCCCAGACTAGAAAAGGTTTTGATTCCATATGGGTGGTGGTTGATAGGATGACGAAATAGATTTTCTACCCGTTAAGACTATATATGGGGCTGAAGAGTATGCAAGGTTGCACATCAATAAGTTAGTGAAGTTACGTGGGGTTCCTTTATCCATCATATCGGATCGTGGTGCACATTTACTTCACACATTTGGAGGACTTTTTAAAGGGGTCTTGGTACCAAAGTCCACCTTATTACGAATTTCCACCCTCAAACGGATGGCCAAGCTGAATGGATAATTCAAACACTCAAGGATATGCTTAGGGCTTGTGTATTGGAGCTTAAAGGTAGTTGGGCTTACCATCTTTCCATTGATTGAGTTTGCCTATAATAATAGCTATCACTCTAGAATCGGTATGGCTCCTTTTGAGGCTTTTCATGGGAAATGTTGTAGATCACCGGTGGGTTGGTTTGAGGTTGGAGAGGTTGCTTTATTGCGGCTAGATCTGGTTATGGAGGCTCTTGAGAAGGTTGAGATGATTAAGGAAAGGTTGAGGACAGCCCAAAGTCGTCAAAAATCCTATGCTGATGTAAGAAGTAAAGACCTAGAATTCCAAGAGGGTGATTGGTCTATTTGAAAGTTTCTCCAATGAAAGTTGTGGTCCGGTTTGGTAAAAAAGGGAAGTTGAGTCCCAAATATGTTGGTCCTTATGAGGTGACAGAAAGGGTTGGAAAGGTAGCTTATGAGTTGAAGTTGCCTAGTGAAATGAGTTTGGTTCACCCAGTGTTCCATGTCTCTTTGTTGAGGAAATGTGTTGGTGATCCTAATGCCATTGTATCTCTTGATGTCATGAGTATAACTTGACATATGAGGAGGTTCCAGTTTAGATCTTGGATAGGCAAGTAAAGAAATTGAGGAACAAAGAGGTGACATCCGTTAAGGTCCTTTGGAGGAACCAACAAGCCGAAAGTGCTACATGGGAGGCCGAAGTGGACATGAAAAAGCGGTATCCTTATCGTTTCCACTCCACTCAATCCTAACATAGTAATCCTAAGTCCCCTATGTGCTTTAAAGTCTTGTATTTCAACCCCTACGTCATTCATATGCATTCATGTTTAAGTTGGTAAACTTATGATGATTTTACACTTATGTTGAGAATTTGAAAATGGTGTTCTACATGTTATATTGCATCCTTGTTGGGGCTGATTTGTTGATAATCACTCTTGTCTCATATGACTCTTTTACATTTGATGACGAATGTTCCCAAAAGGGAGATATTGTAACGACCCCAAAAAAAGTGCCCAAAAACGTGCCTCGGAATGCCTTAAATTTTAATTTCCATATATCTTAAAATCTCATTTGTTATTTCGAAAATCTGACTTCCTATTCTTGTTCAGGGGGTCCAAATTAGAGGGTGAAGGGCCTAACCCCGATTTTAGAGAAACCGTAGCAAAATTTGATTTTTCCAAAGTTCCAATATCTGGAGGCAATTCGCGACACGCCGCTGTCGTGGAGCAATATTAATTTTTCCCAATCTTGTTGTCTTGGTGCAAGACTTTTAAGTCTTGGGCCTAAGTATTCCCTAATGTGTTTTTACCTATACTTAGTAATATTTCACCATCATATCACCCTAAACATTTCCCAATTCTCACTCTAACACTTAGCCATATTTTTCACTCCCAAATTCAAGTCCCAAAACCCTCATCCAAAACTAAGGATTTCCTTCAAGCTTCTAGCCTCCATTTTCAATCTTCACCAAGAGCTTCTCCAAAGCTAAGTTATGTGGTGTCGAACCATTGGGTCCTTTCACCCATGGTGCCTAAGCCTCCATATTACTAATATTGCATGATTTAAAGTTGATTTTACATGTGGGTCTTGTATATTGAGAAATTTACTGAACAGTGATTTTAGTTCATGAAAGTATAGTTGTTTTAGCATGTTTTGAGCTCCAAATCTTAGATCTAATGTTGGATTTGATGAGGGTTTTGATGTGAATCTCTTGGGGGTGTTGCAAGGTGTTGATTAATGGTTTTACCATAGATTTTCTTGCATGATTTCATGTTTAAATTGCATGGTCTTTTATCCCATTACATACTTCCCAAGTGTTTGATAAAAATGTCCGGCTAGGGTTTCTTGTGGAAATGAAGGTCCAAAGTATGAAATATGATATTATTGACTA
The DNA here is from genome assembly GCA_026153255.1 of Solanum medicagineum. Taxonomy (NCBI): domain Eukaryota; kingdom Viridiplantae; phylum Streptophyta; class Magnoliopsida; order Solanales; family Solanaceae; genus Solanum; species Solanum medicagineum. The sequence continues at coordinate 4,999,046 of JAPFFP010000002.1, forward strand.
TATGATGATAAAAGGAGCTTAAGTACATGATAAATCTTATTTAATGTGTTGGATTAGACCATAATCAGTTGAGGTGGGGGTTTGTACTCAACAACAGAGGTGGGGGTTCGTACTCATCAACCGAGGTGGGGGTTTGTATTCATCAAACCATGTGAGGGCGCCTAGGATGATGGGGTGTGCCCATCATCAACCATGTGAGGAGTTTGTACCACACCACCTAGGATGACGGGGTGTGACCATCATCAACCAAATAAGGTTGGAAATCTAGTTTTGTCTATTCTTCACTAATGATATCCTATATGAGCATAAGTTACTTAAATATGTTTTACTTATGCATTGATCATACATGCCATATTGTTATACTATGCCTGTTGCCTATTATTATACATTTTGATTATGATCCCTATCTCTTGTTGCATTGCATCCTACATATTTAGTACATTCAAGCATACTAACGCATACTCTTGCCTACATGATATCACCATGTAGGAATCGGAGCCCAAGTTGACCATCCTCCTCCACATGGCTAGTGAGGTACTATTCAAGCTAGTTGGTGAGTCCTCCATTTTGGAGACCTTATTCTTTGATTCTCTTGCTTTGTATTAAGACACTCTACTTTATGTTCTATTTTGACTATGAGGGTGAGCCTGGTTACTTTGTCTTGTCCCCGCTCTATCTATGTATTTAGAGGTGTTTGTTGGACAAATTATGTATCCATAGTATGAGCTATGCCTCGTTGTCCCTTATTGATGTTGTTTTGCAAGCTATCCCTTAGCCCCTTTGCCCCTTAATCTTATTTTATGTCTTTTACATGCTTCGACGACCGATGATGTAAAATGACAAGTTGAGAGGCTTGGTTGGGGTTCCTTCGGGTTCCCCATTCTCCTTGTCACATCTAGGCCCTAAACTTGGGTCGTGACACACACACAATCTACCTTGGTACCTAAGGGAACCATCTCCCCCTAGGAGAAAACCTCCACCTTACCATCTTTTACCAATGCTTTCAATTCCAACAATGCGGGGTCAAGATCTTGCTTAGCCTTCACCTCCTCAACCAATGAAGATTTAGAACCATCAACAACAACAACAACACCATTATCCTACTTTTCCAACCTAACTCCTAACCTAGCAAACCGATGGACTACTTTAGCCATCTCTTCATCACCACCATCAACATGAGCTCGACTACACAAGGACACCCTACTCAAAGCATCGTCCACCACATTAGCCTTACCGGGATGATAATGCACACTCATATCATAATCCTTAAAAAGTTCTGACCACTTTCTTTGCCTCAAGTTAAGATCCTTTTGTGTAAAAGAATATTGGAGGCTCTTATTATTGGTGACATCATATCTTTAATGCAAACATCACGGCGGCTAGTCCAAGGTCATGGGTAGGATAGTTTTTTTCATGCACCCTGAGTTGCCTTGAAGAATTGGCGATGACCTTACAATTTTGCATTAGAACACAACCCAAACCAACTCTAGAAGCATCACAATACACAACAAATCCCTCTAGCCCTTTCGATAGTGAAAATATAAGAGTGGACACAAGCTTATCTTTCAATGTTTGGAAGCTCCTCTCACACTCATCGGTCCATACAAAATTAGCATTCTATGAGTCAATTATGTCATAGGAGAAACAATAGAAGAAAACCCATTCACAAATCTCCGGTAGTAACCCACTAAGCCCAAGAAGCTCCTAATATCCGACGGGGTCAATGGTCTAGGCCAATTTCTAAACACATCCATCTTCTTAGTATCCACCTTAATACCATCCCTCGACACCACATGACTTAATAAGGCAACCTCCTTCAACCAAAACTCACATTTTTCATATTTAGCATATAATTTCTCTTCCCTCAATCTTTGCAACACTACGTTCAAATGACCCATATGCTCCTCCTCATTATGTGAATAGATCAAAATGTCATCAATGAATACCACAAAAAATGAATCAAGGTATGGTTTGAAGAGCCTATTCATTAGGTCCATAAAGATGGACGGTGCATTGGTCAACTGAAAGGACATCACGACAAACTATAATGCTCATACCTTGTCCAGAAGGCCATCTTAGGAATATCACACTCACTCACCTTCACTTGATAGTACCTGGAGCAAAGATCAATCTTAGAGAAATGGCTAGCCCCCTACAATTGGTCAAACAAGTCATCAATCCTTGGAAGAGGATACCTGATCTTGATGGTGACTCTATTAAGTTACCGGTAGTCAATACACATTAGCAGAGACCCATCCTTCTTCTTCACAAACAACACCAGAGAACCCCACAGTGACTGGTTAGGCCTAATGAAACCCTTCTCCAAGAAATCTCTCAACTGCTCCTTCAACATTTTCAGCTTCGTCGGGGCCATACTGTAAAGAGGAATAGAAATGGGTTGAGTGTCGGGAAGGAAGTCTATACAAAAAACTATTTCTCTTTCGGGAGGAACATTGGGAAGGTCATTTGGAAAGGATCAAGAAATTCATTTACAATTGGAACCGACTCTGTAGGAAGGACTTTGGACTCCACATTGCTAACTCTCACAAGATGATAAAGACACCCCCTTAGAGATCAACTTACGGGCTTTAATGCAAGAGATGAACCTACCCTTGACCACCATATCATGACTCTCCCACTCAAGGACAGGTTTATTTGGGAATTGGAATTTTATCCTACTGGTTCTATAATCAATAGAAATACAACATGCATAAAATCAACCATGTTAAACTCAACGAGATCAAAAGGCAATATTATTTCCAAAATACAAATGAGACCATCTCTATAAACCTTCCTAGTAACAATAGATGAACCAATAGGAACAGACACCTCATATGGCTCACATAACAACTGGGGGTCAACATGGAACTTTTTGGCAACAAAGGGGGTAACAATAGAAAGAGTGGCACCTGGATCAATCAATGCATACACATCAAAATCAAAGATTTTCAACACACAGATAACAACGGCGGGCACTTCATCAACCCCTTGCCTCCCATGTAAAGTATAAAACCAATTGTGCCTTGGGGCACCATCTTGTCCGCCACCTCTTCCCAAAGGAACTGCATTAGCACCTTGTCGACGAACCTCCTTACTGTTATTGCGATTTCAGGGGCAATCCATCACATTATGCCCAACATCCCCACAATCATTGCAAGAATTTATATCCCTCAAGCATGAGCCATTATGACCCCTACCGCATTATGGACACCCACCATTAGGAGCCACACCTTAAACACCTTCAGCCCTTGGAAAAACATTAGCAACCCATTTTTGCAATGCATGAGAAGACCCTTGGCCTTGATGGAACCGACCACCCTTTCAACTATGGAACTTTCCCTCAAAAGGGGCCCTCTTGGCCTTGTGACTCCTCTTCCTCAACTTTTCCTCCTCCATTTGTTCAGCATATGTCATCAAATGTGACAAGTCCATGACACTAATCGACATGGTGTACCGACACTCCTCATTCACCAAGTTAGAAACACCCGTCACAAATTTGTTCATCCTAGATCTTGACTCAGCCACCAAGTGCGGAGCATACTTTGAAAGTTTATTGAACTAGAGGGCATACTCTATCACACTCATAGACCCTTGTCTCAAATTCATAAATTCCACCAACTTAGCTTCCCTATGCTCAAGAGGAAAGAAACGATTAAGAAAGGCTTCCTTGAACTCGTCCTATAGAACCACATTGTTGACTCTCTTTTCCTTCTTCTATTAGTTGTACCATATTTTTTCTACCCCTGTGAGTTGGTAGGCCACCAATTCCGCCTTATCTTCTGACATCACACCCATGATTTGCCAAAATCTTGAGACCTCATGAATGAACTCTTGAGGGTCCTCACTTACCTTTGACCAATGTAATTCTAGGGGATTCATCCTCATGAAATCTTTCACCTGAGATGTCGGTGTAGGAGCATGAGGGGCTTGGGACCCTTGGTTGTTTTGGTTAGCCACAAC
>JAPFFP010000002.1:5003105-5021246 GCA_026153255.1 Solanum medicagineum
TATCTATATTGTTGTCTGGGTCGCTGCTGAATTTTCTTGTAGGTGTGGTTAGTCAATAAAACAGAGGAAACTCTGCCGAAATTTCATAGATTTCTTAAGGAAAATATTTGGGTTTGTGGTCCAACGTCGGTTTAGGTGCCTAATCGGCACTAGTAATGGCCCCTGGGTTGGGTCGCGACACTCCATCATCATAAATTGTCATAAAATTAGGGCAAGGGTATGAGTTCACCATCAATAAGCTTGAAATCATGTAAACAAAGTAAATTCATGCATAATCATGCAATTTGAGGCTATTTGAATCAAAAGTGAAGGAACACATTTACAATTTCATAAAACCCTAGGTAGCATAAGCTGAAATCACTTGAAATACATATAATTCATGCAATTTAATACAATTCATACATGGTTAGATTGAAAATTACAATATACAACAATGTACATGAAATTTGAGTCAAAATCATAGAAACCCTAGAATACCTTCAATGAAATTTGAGTGAAACTGAGGATTTATTGGGGCTCCATGGGTGAAAGGTACCTATGGATGAAGGTGCACATACCTAGAGTGAAATAAGTCATGAAAATCTAGAATCAATTGATGGAACTTGAAACCCTAGCTTTGGAGTCTTCAATGGATCTTGGGAGTTGAGAGACTTACGAGAAATTGCAGATTTCAGTGTTAGGATGAGAATGAGGGGATTATGATATAGGTCGGGATGAATATATATAGACATAAAATAATGTAGTTTAGGACTTAGGGTAGAAGGAAATGACTAAAAATCGCTTCATTCAAAAGTGTCGAATAGAACTAGGAAAGAGGTTCTACAAATTGTAGATCAAATTACAGTCTGTAGATGAGGGGGCTCATACGAAGAGACATAGTTCTAATATCTCAGGATCTCAAATCACGAAGGAGAATCATGGCCCATAGTTCCATTTATGGCTCATCCTGCATGTTCGTATAAAAACTTCAGGAATATAAATTTTGGTCCAAAACCATAAACTCAACTATGGTTAGCAACTCATTGTGTGAATCATAGATCTGCTTTCTAAATCTGAACCACGACCACCAACGACCACTCATAAATCCATTCACGGCCCGTAAAAGTTGTCCGTATATTAGACCCCAAATTTTCAAAATAATTTCAAGTGTCAGGGTCATCTAGGAGGCCCTGTCTATTACCTAAGGAACAATATATGAGCCACAAATTGAGCTCGTAGTCCCTGCCACTAAAACTCAGATCTCCACTCTTCACCCATATTTTGATTTTTTAACATATAGGATATTACATGTACAACCTATTTGACACAAGAATCTTGTTCTTGTAACAATATGAATAAAACAAGTAACAACTAAGAACACAGTTCTTTTCATGGAAAACTTACTTGGTCAAGTAAAGAAAAAGCGCGTCCTGTAGGATTTTCAGTAATTTCTTACTAACTTCAAAGAGTAATTTCAAATTACAACTCTGTAATTTAAAGGACCAACTGAAGTACCTCATCTCCAAATTTAACTATAACTGTAATCTCTACTCTCCAAGAAGTTACAACAACTTCTTGTTATAATACTCACAACTCACTTTAAAATTTATAATTATTACCACTTAATAAAAATTCCAAGGCACACTACCAGAAAAAAATCTAACTCAAGTTTGAAACCCCCTTTAGCCGCTTCTTACCTTCTTTGAAAATCTGTTATTCTCAGTGTGCGTATGCAAAAGCACTGACTTCATCATGCAAATCTCCTTTTATAGTTGAACGCGCGCGCATGTTAGAAGCCCTAGTTAACTTCTACAAGAAAAGTAATTTCTTAATAAATTGGATTTCTCCTTTTATAAAATCTCACACAGATTCTAACTTTGATTTAGTACTCTATGAATCATCAAAATTGAAATACTAATTATGACATTAGGTTGGCACTTTAGAAATTTGCATAATTAATTCATTTATAAGTTATGAAGAAATGTATTCATAATTTATATAGAATAGAAGGTCGAATATAATGTCTGATACATATATAACTAATACATGAATAATTAATCCTTGCATAACTAATATATGCATAAAATACCTAGCTAGATTCCTCATAATCAATTCTTATATTACTAATACTTGCATAACTCTAACCACTTACTAAATGACCCCTTGTCATATACTCGTCTATGAAGATTTATTGTTTCAATATGCGGGTAATACATACTCCCTAGCCTCTATTTTGATTTGCTTGTTTTATTTTTTTTTTTAATTCCAATAAAAAAGAATTACTCTTTTTTTCGGCAATTCTTTAATTCTAATTTTTCAAATAACATATTTAAGACCTGAAGATTAAAAGATATTGGAGAATATTCTACATATCTTTAGGTAAAGGTCAAAAGATTCAAAAGTCTTTTTTACTTTCTTAAATTTTGTTTCAAGTAAAAAAATTTGACAAACAAATTGAAATATAGTGAATATACCATCAATCTGATGCGTTTTTTTAAAAAAAAATGTCTGCACTAAATAGAATGCCATCATTCTACAATAGGAAACAACTTAATTTTAAAAAATTTCTTTACCCTTAATGGAAGATTTATAGTCACACAAATATTTAACGTTTATTTTAGACTTATTTTAAAAATCTTTCTTTTTTAAAAAATTTTTATGCTACATCAAAATTTGCCATATAGAGACGGATGAACTATAGAACATGCATCCGCAATTACTAAAATGATATGCTAACATGAAAATTTAATCATAGTACGTATAATTGGTTAAATATCAAATGACTAGTGCAAGATGCGTTATGCAAGGGCCATGATATCTGCTGCCACAAGTTTTAAGCGCATGCATGATATATATTATACTGAATTACTTAATGGTTTACAAAATTAATTAATTTCTTATGAACAATTAGTCGGTTTAAGAAATACCTCCCTTAGTTATCACCGTTTTCTTCCTTCAACTTCAATTAGATATATTCTGCTAAATCAATCAAAGTTAGTACAAATAGAGTTTTAAAAAAATAAAAATAAAAAAAAAGAAGATAAATTGTGTGGTCCTAAATAAAATATACCTAGAATATACTAAAATTATTCTTTAATTTTTCATGCTCATTTACACACATCAAGATTGTGGCACATTTTATTTGCTTAGTTTCTTAATCCTTTTTCCTTGCTTGTTCTTCAAATTTTCTCAAGGGTTGATTAGAATTATGCTTATATCTTTATTTATTTTTCCGACATAATTAGTTGCCGTAAGCTTCAATAAGGATGCTAGCTGACCAGCACAAGCTATTCGAAGAGTTCACAGTTGGCATTAGTCACTAGAGAACCTACTTTCAACTTTTCACAGAAATTTGTTGTGGGGGACGCGGGTAATCACAATAAACTCTGTATAATTAGGTAAACTTTGTCTCATCTTTTAGAAGGTAGAAAAATTATTTTCAAAAAATTCTTAATTAAACAAACAATTTAAAAAAAAAAAGGCAATAACAAAATAATAAGTTACCTAGGATTCTAAAAATAATGAAAAGAAAAGAATAATATAAAATTAGAGGACAAATGTATGCCCAATTACTAACTAGTCTTCTATCTTAATTTTCAAACTCCACACACTAGCTTTTATCAAGGTTGTGTCTTTGAAAAGTTGACGTTGCGCTATATCCTGCCTAATCACCTCATCATAATACTTCTTAGGCCTATCTTTACCCCTTCTCAAGCCTAGTGCAGTCAACCTCTCACGCCATCTAGATAATCGAGGCATTTGCACCTCTCCTTTTCATCAGATGCCTAAAGTATCTCAATCTTACTTTCCATATCTTATCTTCTCATGTAAGTCACTCCTACCTTGTCCTAAGTCTCTTCATCTCATCTTATCTTTCTTTGTATACGTGCATCTATACCTTAACATCCTCATCTCTGTCATTCGTGTCTTCTGTATATGAGAGTTCTTGATAGCCAATGTAACATAATCAATTTAACATGCCCGGTAGAACTTAATAAGTTTAGGAGGTGCACTCTTATCACATAGCACACTAAATGCCAGCCTCTATTTTACTCACGTTACCTCAATAAGATGTGTCACATCCTCACAAATCTTTTTATTACCTTGAATCACTGACCTTGTACTTGAAGATCGCTCTCTTAGTAATGACCAATGTGTCAAGACTTAGGTCCACATCAGCTACATAATAGACATTAGTGAATTTCTCAATTTTGGTCACCTTTTGCCTCACCAGGGTTTTTCTCCAAACAATCAACCCAATATTAACTCGCTCTTGTATCTCATTATGTCATCTACAATAAAGAACAAAGAGACCCTCCTTATTGAATGTGCCATGTAAGTACGTCAATGGATATCAACCTTGCTTTTTATTTTGAAAAATCATCATACTTCACCTTCATTCTCAGGATATCCCGTTCGTGCTAAGGATGACATTAGACAATCCAATAAGTCAACCCAAGCCTGTCTGACTGCGTTCTTTCAAAATTCGATTGAGATTTATCTGACCTGATCACTCTTAATTTCCATATGCATCTTACACATAAAACCCTCCATCCAGCTCCACCTACAGTGCTCAAAAACTTGATTACTCTCAGAGTGCTCTCGAACATCCAACACGTCTCCCTATTTTTCCAAGAGTAAGTCTGTGCGTCATCTCCCTCTAATATCAGCCTCCTCCACCAAAACTATGTCCTTGATGCACGTCACTTGATTTAAACCACGAGCCTTTCAATCTCACATTTGCTAGCATGGACAGCTAGCTTCTTATTCTGCCTCTGCCTCCAAATTCTTCATAAAGACATTCGAACACTAGTCTTAATTTGCTGCCATAATCGCTAACTTCACCTCCTTCCACGCCTTCTTGTTATACCACACCAAATTCTTCACAAGAGAGTATTTAATACGACATAATTCGTATTTTATAGAATTTTTTTCTTAAATGAGGAAGTGATAAAAAAAAAAAATTTGCCCCAAAAAGGGAAAAAATGATAAATTCTGTCGTCTACGAACAAAATTATCTCCCCTATGACTAATCTGAACTTCTAAATTTATATTACTTTCTCCATTTATATATATCATTCATCTTTATTCTCAAAAATACTGCATCAAAACTTTCTCTTTTCAAATGATTACTGCAGGTACTTTTTGCAATTTTAATTATGCTATGAAAAATCAATTTAAATAAAATGCGTAAGTTTGATGGGTAAATAGCTTGCCCTACATTCTCTTTAAATATTCTTTGTTATTAAACCGTAGCATTGTATGATGAATATTGTACATCCTTACTTTTGAATCTGACGGCTGCTTCATTGAAGTTACTTGCACGTTAAAGCAATAACTATAAGCAATTAATTAGTAGTACTCTGTCAATGAGATGGATGATTACAGCTAAAATATAAAATAAAATGAATACTCCCTGTTTCAATTTATATAATATTCCTTGTTTAGTTAGTATTTAATTAAAAAAAACTGATACTTTTCTCCATTTCAATTTAAGCATTTTACTTTTCAATTTGGTCCGTGACAAAACATATTACCTTCTTCCTTTCATTTTAGTTGTCATATTGCATTTTTTTAAAATTGACTAATTTTTAATATTAAATTAGATTAAAGTAATTTGACATTTAAAATAAAAATTTAGATATTCAAAAACTATAAGAAAAGTATAATTAGTCACAATTTTTTTTATATCAATATGATTAAAAAATATATTTTAAAATGTTAATCAAAGTTTACATAGTTTGACTATACAACTAAAAGAGGACTGAGGGAGCACTTCTTTTTATATTTAGTAAAAAATTTAATTCCAACATAATATGTGTTTATTATGCTTAAAACCATAAGATTAATCTAAAGAGCTACACATATCTTTAATTTAAGTTCACAAGATTCACGAATTTCTCTTTATTTCTTAAATTTTGTGCTCAGTCAAATTAGACATTTAAATTGAGGAAGTGGAGTAATAATTTAATTTTAAAATACTTGTTTTACTTTTGATGAGATGATTTATTACCACACAAATATTTATGATTTATTTCTGGTCATAAGTTCCAAAACTCTTTTTTCACTTTTTTTGTCTTAATTTATGTCACATTCTTTTCTTTTTAGTCAATCCCAAAATAATGACATGTTTATATATTTTGTAATAATTTATCTTTAACCTCTCACTTTTTAACATTAATGAGATGATATATTCGCATAAATATTGATGGTTCGTTTTGGACCATATATTTTAAAACTTCCTTTTATAACTTTAATTAGCTACAATGAGGGGGCAAGGTAGTCGTATGCACAAAACATACCACATTAGTAGGGTTTGGGAAAGGCCGCATCCCAAGAGGTATGATATAGTAGGTGACTTATCCTAATACAAACATGGATAGGCTCGACTCTATAATCGATAGATTACACAAACACAACTTTATCATTATTTCGAAACTCCCCTTCTTAGAACATAAAATGTTTTCTTAAAATTAATGTTCAATCACACATCTTCAAAAAAAAAAGGGGGAGGGCGAGAATACTATTCCCTCGCGCGAAAATCGAACAAATTTTTTTTAATCGTAATTCTTTCATACATTTTTTACTTGTTCTGTTTAAAAAAGAATGACCTTTTCATTTTAGTTTGTTTCTAAAAGAATGACTCCTTTCCTTTTTTGGCAACATTTTAATTTTATCTTTCCACGTGGCATGTTTAAGGGCACAAGATTAAAGACAATTTGATATATTTGACATAACTTTAATTTAGAATCACAAAATTGAAAAGTCTTTTTTATTTTCTTAAATTTCTTGTCAAGTCAAACCAGGTCATTCTTTTTTAAATGTAGAGAGTAATATTTTGAATGGAAAATTATTGTAACTTATAATAGTTTTTAGCATAATTTCTAAATATTTTAACATTATTTTCACAAAATTTTATTATTCCACGCCCTAATTTAGAGTTAGAATTAAATTATTTGACTATTTAAATTCAGACCGCATGATATAAATTATGGCATAAGAGGACAGAGAATAATACATCATTAAATACAGTAACCTTCTCAGGTAGTCTGCATATGCGCACGTTAAATGAATTAAGTCAAATTCTTCATGCATGTGAAAACCCTTGTATAAAATACCAACCATACTCTTCACATTTTTCCATCACAAACCCTTGTATATCATCTCAATCTCTCTTCGCCAACTTAGTTCTTTCATCCTTGCATTTCCAAACATAAACAATATCCCTTTTCACCAATGGGAAGAATCAGCAATTCCCTTTTACTCCTCTTCCTCTCATCAATAGTGGTTGCAGTCGACAGTACTAGTACTAGTCGACTGCATCCACGCCTCCCTACCTTTGTGGAGACTCAGTGCGGAAAAACTAGTTATCCGGAACCTTGTGTGACATTCTTATCCAACTATGTGAATCCCACATCACAAGATCCTCAAGAAATAGTTCATGCCTCCTTGAAAGTGAGTCTAGTTAGGGCTATACATACAAAAACTTATATCAAAAAAGTCTTCAAGGAGCATAATAAGCGAATAAAGGTTAAGGATTATCAAGCAATAAAAGAATGTTTAGACCACATCAATGATGGCATTTACCAGCTCACAAACTCTGTCATAGAGCTTCAAAATTTAAACTTAGATGGGCAACAAGAGTTTGTATGGCATCAAAGCAATGTTCAGACTTGGCTGAGTACAGTATTAACTGATGCTTATACTTGCTTGAATGAACTAAATTCAGGCCACTCCATGGGTGGTAAAGTGAAGGCTACAATTAAAGCTAAGGTTCTTAATGTTGCACAAGTAACTAGCAATGCTCTGGCTTTGTTTAATGGATTTGCCGCAAGATATAAGACTTCTCATGATGGCTAGGCTAGTGTCACGGACTTACGACTCAAACTAAGACTGGTCATGACACTAGGCTAGCTATGAAAAGAAAAACAAACCTCAGTGATATAATGCTGTCACATATGGTATGTGAATTGGTCTTTTATTCATTGATTTATTTTTATGTTGTCAGTGTAATTTAATATGTTCTAGTATGTTGATTAATTATCTTCCTTAATTACTTTTAGGTGGCTAGTTTTAATAATAACTTATATGGTGTAATAATCTTCATATCTGTTTTTTAAATTGTGTGTGTTTTTCTTGTTTTATCTCTTTCTATAGTTTTAATGTGGTGTTTGTGGTCAACGAGATGGGTGACTGGGTAACAAGGTGGCTAGATGTACTTTGAAAGAGCTTTTTAGTTTGAAAAGTTGATAAGTTTTGATCAAATTATCAACATTTGAGAAAGATGATCTCGAAATGAAATTTTAAAAAATTTGTAAAATGTTTTTTTTTCTCTAGATGGGTCCTGAAGGGTTTGGGTACCATATTGTTTTAAAAAAAATAAGTTTGACCATTATGAAACTTTTATCAAGACGACTTCATATTGGTGATTTGATGATTTCCAAGTCTAGAATATGTTGTGTAATCGATTTACATATTAGATTTGTGTTCGAGAGGTATTTGAACTTAAAGTTAAGAATTGTCTACATTCAAATAGTTGACTAAACAAGCTGAAATTCATGATCTGATCTGAAAGTTCACATAGGTTTTTATGACGATTTGACCTCGTTCACAATTTTTTTTAAATAAGTTTTGATGTATTTTGGATGGATGGTCAATGTTTTGGATGCGTTGATCTTGTTAAGCATAAAAATGTGATGCATAGAGGATCAAAAATTTATTTCAATAAGACTAATCTTGCTGTAAATTCAATATGTCAAAATCAATTTTTTATCGCAAAATATCAAAATAATTTTTAATATCAAAAATTCAAACTGAGTAGAAAAACTAGCATATTTTGAGTTTGAGAAATCCATATCGATCATTATTTAGGACTCAAAGGAAAGAAAAATTGGTGGGTTTTGAGGTTGCATAAGGAAATTAAGGTCATTTAAGTAAATATAAAATTAATAGTATAGACGTTTTCACAATCAGTATTGTTCAACTTTTAGTGATGGAAAATAACCTTTACTTGTTATTTGAGCATATTTGAAGTTTTAAAGTTTAAAATTGAGTGATTTTGGGACATTCTTCTCATTTTAACGTGGGATAAGTATATAATCTTTATTTTTTGTAAAATATAAATAATATAAAGTATGATATTTAAATAAGAGATATGGAAGAGAATGCTTTCTTATTTCTTTCTTCTATATATTTAGGTATATTATTTATAAAATAATTATCTCCTGAATGTCTTCTCAAGTTATAACAGTTTCACTTAAATGGCATTCATTCATTTAGTACATGAACTTCAACAAGAGTTACGGAAGAAACATCCACATAAATGCATTTATAACACTCTTCCTTGAATGTTGATAGATAATATGCCTCGTTAAAACCTTTCTAGGAAAAACCTCATCGGCAAAAAGCCTAGTGAAGGAAAAAGAGCACACATATCTTGTAATACACCTTGAGTGTTGCCTCACTAAAAATCTTATCAAGAAAATCCAATGAGACAAAAGCTTGGCTAAGAAAAAAAAAGTACAACATGTATTTTACTCCCCCTGATAAAAACTTCATATGATATCTTGGAGACGAAACATTCAGTGTTGCCTCACTAAAAATCTTATCAAGAAAATCCAATGAGACAAAAGCTTGGCTAAGAAAAAAAAAGTACAACATGTATTTTACTCCCCCTGATAAAAACTTCATATGATATCTTGGAGACAAAACATTCCAATTTTATATCTTAGATTCTAAAATATTTATGTTGATAATGTCATAGTGAATAAATTTGCAGGATTATCACTCGAACGAATCTGTTGAACATCTATCTCACCATTTTTTTGATGATCATGTATGAAGAAGAACTTAGGTGAAATATGCTTTGTTAGATCTCCTTTAATATAGTTACGCAAGCAACATTATCTTCATATAATATTGCTGGAATCTTTGTTTGTATAGAAAGACCACATAACTATAAAATCTGATGAGCCATTGATCTCAATCATACACACTACAACAAATTCGATTATCAGGGACAAATGATTTTGTCACTTATAAATAAGATTTCGTTACTAAAGATCTTGTGTGACGAAAAAAATTTCGTCAATCAGTCGTCCCTAAATGTGGGTTGCTAAAAATATATATAGACGATTTAGTGCGTCGTCACTAAAAAGTTATATTAACTACAAAAAATAAAATTGACCCTAAATGCATCAACATTCATGACAAATTTATTTGTCATAATAAGTATTATTTTTTTGTAGTTGATTGTATGATTTTGTCGCTAAAAAAGTTATTATCACTGATAAAATCATGTTGTCACTAATTATTTAGTTCAATTAATGACGACACCAATTGTCTCTAAAGCTATATGTATTTCGTAGCTAAACAAATGTAATTTCGTCGCTAATGATTATTTTTTATATACAAAAATTTATTTTATCCTAAAATGTATAAATTGAGAAAAAATTATCATTATAAAAAAATTAATAATTTTGTAGTTAAATCTTTCATCTTGTCACTACAAATATCGCGGGACATATATATTTTGTCATTAAATGTAATCAACGTAATTTTGTGACAAAAATATTTTTCTTGAAAAATTTAATTTAGTTATTGACTAGTGATGATAAAAAATTAAATAGTTGATGACATGTAACTATTTCATATTGGTATTAATCATTAAAGTAGAATTGCATAAATTAAAAATTACATAATAAAGCATATCAAATAATAACAAAAACATTCATAATCATATAATTAAAAAACAACTAAAACTAAAAAACATTTGATGACATTCAAATTTGTAAATGGTAATATTTCACTAATTTCTCATTAATTCGATAATTTATAAATGATCACAAATTTTTATCATATTTTATAAGATAAAATAAGTCAGCAATGTAAAAGTTTTACAAAGAAAACTCTCATTTGCAATAAGTAACTTGAAAATTTATTAAATTGGCTTCATGGCTAGTGTCAAATTTATTTTTTTAATTTAGCATACATCATATAATAATATAAACTGGAAATAAATAATAAAGCATTTAAAATGAAAAAAAAGTGTCACTCATAATTTTATAATTAAGAACTAAAATAATATTGAGATAATATCTTCCTATATTATGCTAATTAAAGTAAATGAATGCTAAACACAAATTAAGAAGAAGAAGAAAAAAAACTTAATTTTTATATGTACTTGTTGAGAGCATGATTTAAATATGATATATATAATCAAAATTTAATAATAGAATTGACATTAGAATTAGAAATAAATAGGAAAGATACTTACACAAATTACACGATAAAATTGTCACTCCTTCCATTTCTCAAGATACTGATCTTGAACTTTGTCTGCAAACATTTTTAAAAATCAAGAATAAGACAAAAAAACATATAAGTATGTAAAACATTTGAAATTTTCAAATCATTATTTCAAAGAAGTCGCTAAAAATCTCTAAAATAGAATAAATATATATGCTATATATGAGTAATTTGTAGTTAAAATTATCATATTAATTATCAAACAAGATCACTAAAGTGGGAAAAAGACAAAATTTACAAATTGAAATAATTGTAAGAAGCCACCAGAGATCCAGTGAAAAAAGTGTGAAAGAGTATATTCGACAAAAAGTGAGAGAGAGTTACATATTCACATTTTTTTTAGGAGAATAAACCTAATAATAAAACACTCAAAATTCAATAAAAATAGAGATAATGGGAGAGAAGTATTATGTGGGGAGAGGAGGAATGGAGACTGCTAATAACTAGAAGAGTGAGTTGTGGAGAAGGGGAAAAAAGGGGAGGGGGGAGGTGGGGAGGGGGTATTACGTTGGGGAAAACAATACTTTCTTTGTTTTAATTGTATCTGATTTTAGTAAATAATTTTATCTAATTTTAGTTTGACAAAGAGTTTAAGAAATTTTTTTATTTTTTTTTACTTGACATAAAATTTAAGAAAATAAAAAATTTATCTAATTTTTTATCTGACATAAAATTTAAGAAAGTAAACATGACTTTTGAATTTTGTAATATTAAACTAATTAAAGATAATGTACTAGAATATTTTTAACTTTTAAGTCTTAAATATGTCAAGTTAAAAATTAGATTAAAGATTTATCAAAAAGAAGCATTTTTTTTAAACAAACTAAAAAAAAAATGAAGGAAAAAAATTAAAATGAAGGGGAAAATAAATGTTATATGAAATATGGCTTTTCTGAAAGAAACTTCGAAAATCAAAAATCGATTTAAACTTAATTTATTTAAGAAAACCAATTCTAGATATTCGAAGAAAAAAAACACAGAGTCGCCACCTAATTTTAAGGATAATTAGGAAACCAATAAACATTTAAAAAGACTTAACAGAAAAATCTTTTCAAAATCCAAAGAAAGGGTTCAGGTTCATATTTCCACTTCAATAAGGTTTTACGCACTTGAAATGGCCGCTAAATGCGGTTATTCGGCGATTGGGAAATTTAACCAACTTTTAAAAATTTGATTTGATTTGAACAGCTGACTAATTTACAAATAGACTATTTTGAAAGGATTTGATTAAATTTGAAAGGATATGACCGGACTTGACTAAATTGAAATCAATTAACTACACTTGAAGGAAATTAAAGTTCGAAAATTGAACTAAAATATAAAATCACATTCTTTTATTTTTTTATCTTTTAATGCAAACACTTTTTCCAAAAAAGAAATTAAATAAAGATAAAATAAATGGTTTTGACATTGTTGGAGAATTTAATTAGATTGAAACCAATAATATAATGTTAGCATCCAAACGAATACAAATATATAAACAAAATAAAATAAAAGAAGAGAGTTGAAATGATTCTGGGCCTTTATCCCATTTAAATCCCTGTTGCAATTTTTTGGGCCTTTTCAGCACTTTTCCACTGGTATCGCGCCATTATATATACACTATATACCAATGTATACAATAACTTTTGGCCCTCAAACCCTTGGACATTCAACCTGTAAACCAACTTCTTTTTGTCCTGTATGTTGGCGAGGCTGACTCAAAGACACCAATGTCGGACTTTGACTCGATTCAAAATGCAAGTGAGGAGGAGAGTCCGCGTGGACTCAAACGGAGATTTCACATGCAACAAAGAAGTAAACATATAAGCAATATAATTTC
Organism: Solanum medicagineum; assembly: GCA_026153255.1. Classification (NCBI taxonomy): domain Eukaryota; kingdom Viridiplantae; phylum Streptophyta; class Magnoliopsida; order Solanales; family Solanaceae; genus Solanum; species Solanum medicagineum. The sequence goes on from JAPFFP010000002.1 coordinate 5,016,214, forward strand.
AAACACTTAATCAATTCAAACTAGGCTGATTGTCTACTAAGTATTGGTAACTAGCATGAAAAAACAAGAGCAGGTACATAAAGAAGGAAAATGTGAATAAATAAGTCACCTTCTCAAGCAACTAATCGCACATAGATTAAACTACAGACCAATGCTTACAACAATATAAGCTGAGAGAATCGGGGACAGTAAAGTGAAGTTCGGGCACTAAACGATAAGCAAGACTTCACTCTTTAATCAATTTCGATGATATTTCCAGCAAACCAAAACTAAATAAGGTTTGAAACTCATGTAAGTATCAAAGTAACCAACATGAGTGTAGAACATAATAAATAACTCCAAACTTTATATATTATTGTTAATGATAGGTTAAGACGGCATAGAATCCTTACAAGTGGCCTTGATATAAAGCATCTCAACCAAATTTGCATTAACCAGTGAACTAGACCCTTTAATAACGAGAATACATAAAAACAGTGATATGCGAATGGAACAAAATAAACTGAAGAACACTAGGGTGATACCAGAAGACAACTAGCCAATTTCATGTAGGATAAACTATTGCCAATATCTATTTAGATGCCGAAGTATCAAGCAAAGAGTTCAAGACAAGGTACGACAAACTACTCTTTAAACTGAGAGACATGACTACATGACTAGTCACAGAGAATGCACGCTTGAACAAAATACAAGCTTTCTAGTAACTAAACTTAAGTTTACAAAAAAAAAAAAAAAAGAAAACATGCTTGAGTTCAAGTAAACCCAAAGTCTCCAGCGACCATTTTTAAAATGAAGACTGGAAATAGAAAGAGAGAAAGACAAAAAGCTGAAAAGGTTTGAAAACTCGCAAACTCTTCGACGTAGATTAAAGAATAAACAACTAACATGCTGGTCTGTTCAAAGCCAAATAGAGACTAATTCTGCAGCATGTATTCATAGATTTGAAGACAGATTTACATCTATTTAGACATGTTAGATAGAGTTTGAAATTAATAAAAGAGATTAGCTAGCAACTCATCTTCGCATCATATCAATAGATAACCATTAGAAGCAAATACGACACAAATAAAACTAAAACGAAATGACAAACAAGCAGATCAAGATATTCACATGTTTGACGACAACAAGATTGAATAAAGATACAAGGTGAACCCAACCATGAGAACATGGGTTCACTGGCCATCTCAGCATAGCACACACAACATTTTTAAAACATCACTTTAACTGGAAAACTTAAAATCGACCAAGGAATTTCAGAAGCAGAATGTATGTAAAACTGGGATTTAGCATGAATTCGCGCAACAACTGGTAACTTACCTGAAATTTGAGATATACACAACAATAACAATATGCAAACGAACTCAATGACAAAGTTAAACTAACTGTATTCGAAAAAAGGAGAGTAAACCGTATCGATCAGTCAACAACCAGCCATAATGTCATCTTGCTCTAACAAAGCATTTTTCAATCAAAAATGAGCTAAATGTAAGCATGAATGGGCTCAATATAGCTTCACATTCAGATTCAGATAACAATATATGAAACTCAAAATGAGAAACGAGATTGGGATATTACCTTTTCCGGAGCAGCGAACTGAGGACGACGACGAGCTTAACAGTGGACTTTGATACCACAACGAAACTCGTTTCGAATTCCACGACTAAAAAACCAGATGCTCTGGTTTAATCTTTGAACCGACGAACCTTTGCGAAAATAGTGACGACTATCGAACTTTCTAGAGTTTTTTCTTTTATTTTCAGAACCCGCCCCCTAAAACGAAGAACAAAAGTATAGGTAGAAATTAGGGTTCGAAATGGGGAAAAATGCAGGGCAAATTGGGGAAATTAGGGGTTAGATTTCGAATTCAAAATTCAAAAATCCTCCTTAGGGACAAGAAATCTCTCGGAGTTACCATAAAATCCCCAACGGATTGAAAATCTTCACCGTTGATTGAGGGATTGAGAAGTGTGGATGGCTTTTTCAACAAATTTACTACGTTTGTCGGGTTTGTTGGGGGTTGTTGGTCGTTGGAGGCGGAGAAGAAGAGAGAAGAAGAAGAGTATAGGTAGAAATTAGGGTTCAAAATGGGGAAAAATGCAGGGCAAATTGGGGAAATTAGGGGTCAGATTTCGAATTCAAAATTCAAAAATCCTCCTTAGGGACAAGAAATCTCTCAGATTTACTATAAAATCCCCAACGGATTGAAAATCTTCACCGTTGATTGAGGGATTGAGTAGCGTGGATGGCTTTTTCAATAGATTTACTACGTTTGTCGAGTTTGTTGGGGGTTGTTGGTCATTGGAGGTGGAGAAGAAGAGATGGGAATGAGGGAAAATGGGAAAGGAGATCGTGAAGGAGAAGGAAAGAAGAGGAGAAGTGAAAATTGGGGCGCGTGGCCCCTACGCTCCAATTATATATATAATAATTTTAATTTTTTTATTTTATTTTTTTGAAAATAATTGTTCAAATTGCTAATAAAATAAAAGATCGATGATTTATATCATGGAGGTGCCAACAACTGTCCCTTTCTTTGAGTATAATCGATGAAAGAGATCATGGACAAAGAAACTTGACTGACTCAACTTTTAGCCGATCACGTTTCATTTTTCAAAATCTGACTTTGAGGAATTATGGCCGGACCCTAGCTTTGGTTTTCCTACGTATCTCAAGTTGCATGAGAATTCAGGCCACTTGTAGTTCAAAACGCTTGATTTTACGCATGAGTTTGAAAGAACTCAAAAGCCCAATATCGAATTATGGAGAAATTAGAATGCTTGGAATTGAGATTTTAAGAATAAATGTTGGAATGTAGCCGAGCTTTCAAAATTGATCCCGCCTACATATCCTTGAACTTAGGAATCAGGCAACTTGTAGTTCGACTCTCTCGGTTGAAGGAGAAATCTCTTATTCTGAGATGACCTCTGGTTCAGGAGAAGTGACAGACAGATTGAATTGTGAAAAAGAGGCTTGTAACCTCTTAACCATAAATGTGGCGCACTTCACACCCATAATTAAAAACTTACAAGGACATAATTCCCACAACTCCTGGTACATTGTCACTTGGATTGGAAGATTGCTTTCGGTGAGAGTTGAGATTATCCGAAGGCGAAACTGAAATGAACTAACTGACTCATAGAAATACCCACAGGCCTTCTGACAGGGGTGTGGTTAGATGATGGTAGAAGTCGCTTCCTAGCTCGTGTCCGAAGGGTTTGATGCCCCCCCTTCGGACTATGTCCCAGTTCGCCGCTAAGAAAAAGTTTCACGTTGTGCTGCATCCTACTTGATGGCGGCTTGTTTTGAGAGTTCATCCTTCCAGATGCTCTCGATAGACTAAGACAAAGTGTTAGTGAAATCATAATTTGAATTAGAGATGGAATCTTTTACCGCATTCAATATTCATTCTTCTCTTCGACTTGATAGATAATGAATCAATATGAAGCAATCATTGTATGGCCCTCTCGGCCACTTGAAAAATAAAATGGTGTTGTCAGCGATGAATATGCAATGAGCCTCTCGGCAGCTGGAAATAAAATAGCCTTCTCGGCGATGAATATGCAATGCCCTCTTGGCAGTTGGAAATAAAATAGCCTTCTCAGCGGTGAATATGCAATGGCCCTCTCGACAGTTGGAAATAAAATAGCCTTCTCGGCGGTGACTATGCAATGGCTCTCTCGGCAGTTGGAAATAAAATAGCCTTCTCGGCGATGAATATGCAATGGCCCTCTCGGCAACTGGAAATAAAATAGCCTTCTTGGCTGTGAATATGCAATGGCCCTCTCGGCAGCTACAAATAAAATAGCCTTGTCGGCGATGAAAATGCAATGGCCCTCTCGGTAGTTGAAAAATAAAATAGTCTTCTTGGCGATGAAAATGCATTGACCCTCTCGGCGGTTGGAAATAAGATAGCCTTCTTGGCTGTGAATATTGCAATAGCCCTCTCGGCGATGAATGTGGAATGACCCTCTTGGCAATGAAATACACAATGGCCTTCTTGGCAATGAATATGGAATGACCCTCTTGGCAATGATTATGGAATGAACCTCGCGGCGACTTGAAAGTAAAATGTAATGGTTTGCTGGGGGTTTGAGTGATATAGAACTATTTGCGCTCCGGCTATTCTCCTGTAGATAAGACGTGCAAAAAATTTCCTATTTACGCCTCAGCTGTTCTCTTGGAGATAAGATCTGCAAAAATTCCCCTGCATCCACAGAAAATTTCTTAGTTTAAAATGAATTGATCTGTGTTAATTCTTCGGTCGTCTGTTCTTCATCTTATCCCCGATGAATCGCTTTGATCTCCCACCACTTGGTAGACAGAAGGAAGAAAATATGTATTTTGACAAAATATTTGAGTTATTAGAAAACAACAAATTTGGAAAAGGTTTTTGAGGAAAATCACTGCCAATTGTCATGTTATGTAAAGCTTAGATAAACATGTTCGGTTTTGACATTGATTCCTAGATGTGTCGGTTGTCTTTGGATTCCTGAGTAAGATGAAAATCCTTAAGGTGTTTTTCAGAATTTTAACGATGCTTAGCGAAATTTTGAGGGAAACCTCAAAATTTCTGTCCCAGTTTAGATGTTGTCAGGGATTGACAGCTAATCAGAAGCACCTCGAGAATTTTTGAGATCTTTCTCAAAAGTTCTGTCCCAGTCGAAGTTTTACTGTGCTCTAAACTTCGATTCGTTGTGGAGGGACCTTTTTGTTCAGAATTTTTTTATTTCCTTTCAAAAATTCTATCCCAGTTTCCTTTCTGGGAGTATGACCGAGCCATTGTGGTGCCTACGTGTCCCATTGAGTCAGGAATCAAGTCAAACGTAGTTCCCCTCTCGGGGTGGAGAAAAATACAAATTTTGAATAAGAAAATGACCGAGGCCGATATAGGCCACCTACGTATCTCATTCTTGAGAATTCAGGCCGAATGTAGTTCCAAATATTAAACGGAATAAACAAAGGGATAAAGGGATGACCGAAGCCGACATAGGCCGCCTACGTATCTCATTCTTGAGAATTCAGGTCAAACGTAGTTC
>JAPFFP010000002.1:5032296-5070561 GCA_026153255.1 Solanum medicagineum
GTGGGATAATTTCCCAACCAATAAAAATAATCCAAATAATAAACTATACAACTAATACAATTAATTAATTATAATTAATTCCAATAGATCTACTTCTTGCATTATACAACATAATAATTATTTAACCAATTGGTCAACATTGTTCCTATCGTATTATTTAATTAGCCATAGGCGTCGGGAGGCTGCTTCGCACAAGTTGATCAAATTGAGACAAACAATAGCGTCAAGCTAGCTATATTGTCAAGTTCTTTTGATAAAAATAGAATAAAAATAATCTAAGAAAAAACAAGAAGTTCTTAATTAAATTAACAAGTTTCTTGAAGGTTAATAATCTAAGAAAAAACAAGAAGTTCTTGATTTAATTAACAAGTTTCTTGAAGGTTCTTAACATACAAAAAGGAAATTCAAGATGCACATTGCTTATTTCCTTTTTTTTTTTTTTTTTGGTTTTACTTTTTTCTTTTAAGTTATATATATTTAGATGGCTAAGGATCTAGGTGGTGATAGATTGATTCAATCATTTATTTAAAAAATATTTATACTATACCATACAATTAAATGAATCAATCGACTATAATGTTGTCATCAAATACTAATTATATGTTATATATGTGTTTCAATAAAAGAATAATTGAGGTGTGTTTCTCGAAGTAATAAGTTAGAATTTAGGTATGAAACTAAAAAAAAAAAAGAATAATTTAGATGTTTATTTTATACTTATCTATATTTTATTTTAAATCATAAAATTCAAATATCTTATTTTTTTAAAATTTAATACTCAGTTAGACCCCGTACCGTCACTGGAGTGTAGCTGATATCCTATTCCTATGAATTAATAGCAAAAGACTGGCCCTATGAGATCAAAACTTGTTCAATCCTCCTCATCGTGACTTATATTGGACTATTGGTCCAGGAAAAGCATTATACATAATATATAATGTATATATTAACCTTGTATGATAATATATGAATATACAGAAATATAAGCTACTTGATATAAATAGTTTGTCCCAATTACGTAATATATCTGTTAATTCGAAAAAAAAATGTGACTTTTGATTTTTCAGAAAATTCAATTTAATACTTAATTAATCTAAGTATAAATCAAATTTCCAAAATTTGAAAGAGTCGCCACCTAATTTTAAGGATAATTAGGAAACCAATAAATAGTTTAAAAGACCTAATAGATTAATCTTTTAAAATATATCAAAGGAAGGGTTCAGGTTCAATTTCCATTTAAGAAAAACTCAATCACTCAAAGTGGCCGCTAACGTGCGATCGACTGACGATTAGGAAATTGACTAACTTTAAAATTTTTTGATTGACTTTGAAAAAATTGACTAGTTTAAAAGTTGATTAATTTTGAAAGAAATTGATTAAATTTGAAAGAATTTGACTAAATTTAAAAAAATTGACTGAATTTGGAAGAATGACTAATTTTGAGAGAATTTGACAAAACTTGACAAAATTTGAAAGAACTTGACTAAACTTGAAAGGATTTGACAAAAACTTGACTAAATATGAAAGAAATTAACTAACCTTGAAGGAAATTGACTGGGTTTAAAAGAATTGACTAGATTTGAGAAAATGACTATCTTTGCAAAATTGGCTAATTCCGCAAAGTTGACTAAGTTCGAAAATTTTGACTAAGCCTAAAAATGACTAAATTTGAAAATGGGCTAAACTTGAAAATTTGACTAAGTTTAAAGGAGTTGACTAAGATTGGCAAAGAAGTGACTAAGTTTGAAAACTAGCTAATTTGAAAAAGAAATTGACTAGTATTTGACCCATTTTGAGGGAATTTTATCAAAATAAATTGTAGAAAGTAATTTAACACTAAGAAAACAACAAAAAAAGAAAAGTAATTAACACAAAGGCAAACAAATTGGGGAATATTAATTAGATTAATTAGTTAATTAACAAACAAGTTATACAAGCAAAGTTAAAGTTAGTTAATATCACAAACAGATAGACATAATAAAATAGTGAGAAAGAGAATAAAATACTAGAGTATTGGGCTTTGCAGGCCCAATACATTCATGTCCAGCTGCTGCCTTATTGGGCTCTTTGCCTTTGTAACCTATATACACCTGAGTGTATATCAGGTGTATATCTCCGCTTTCCCTGTATATCATTTGTATCACGGCCTCTGTAACTTGTAAAGCACTCGCCAAACCAAGAGATTAACGGGCCGACTCAAAAAGAGGAGGACAAGAGCCTCCGTGGCCCATCGAAAAATTCAAATGAGAGGAGTCCACAACGGACTCTTGAACAAGGGATTCATGCAATAAAGAAATCCCAAAGTAAACTTCTCTTTTTATTTTTTGACAGCATAGAGAAGATACCAACATAAACAAGTTAGCAGAGGAGATACTAATCAAGTTAAACCAAAAGCTATCAAGCTTCATGTAAAGTCTTCACATATAGCTAAAAATCATGGAATTATGTAACATATATTTCCCCAGAAACATGTATTTAAATGGACGTAGCAGAAGTTTAATCAAATGATAAGGCTAAAATACAGTAGCTATACTAAACATGCCATTCACAAACCAAAGCTTTTGCTCAATCACATTTGAAAATGAAATCTAACTTGATTAGCACTCAACTAGATTCTCATATCAAAGTACCATATAATAGAAACAGTGGTTACATTGAATTGAGACCAAATACTCATCATTTAGAGTGAGGATCCCTAAACTTGAACCATCTAAAATCTTGACGACAAGAGAGAATAACAGCAAGCTAAGGATGATGTTGAAAGAAAAGAGTTTAAGAGAGAACACCAAACAATTAAGTATGACTGATTAAGTGAATCTTACAATAAGATCAATAACAACAGATATAGACAGATGGGAGGCTCAGAACACAGAAATGAACTCAAATTTCAGGTATTTGGCAAAAGAAATCAGGACAGCAAGGAACCATTATAAACTGACTTTGAAATGAAAGCACTTCATCCAGATTCACATTTAACCAATGAACTAGGCTCCTTAAGGCAACTATAATGCATTCTATCAGTGATAAAACATGGATGAGTAAACTATCGACAAAATGAATGAAACCTGATTATCTTTATGCAAAATAGCTACTGCCAGCATTTCATTTTTTAAGATTAACAAGGTTTGGATAATTATATACCAAGTATTAATAACAAGCATGAGGGACAAGAGCAACCAGATGTAAAAAAGAAAAAGAAAAACAACAAAAGAGTTGACAGTTAACCTCAAAAAATAAAAAGAAAAATCCTAGTGATTCTCATGAAACAGTGTAAAAGGAGAACATTAGAAATACATAACCATTTGATTTTCAAGCGAGAACGAAGCTTCAAAATGAATCACGTAAATCTGGACATGGAATTTGAACCCAACAAAACAGACAACTCTAGTACTACTAGTCAAATTCACACTTTCAATTTTCATACAGATCCCATAGACAACAAGGCAAACAAACCATGACTTCTAAGACTTGTACCAGTAAAGCAACATCTCAGAAAGAGGAATATGTAAGCAAATTCAAACAAACTGATTTTTAAGCAGAGAACCAGCATGTAATCATAGCAATAACATGTAAATGAACACATTTATGGACATGTGTAACAGTTTTGTAACTTAAGACTTGAAGTTTGAGAGATATAAGGCAATAACAAGATACAAACAAACTCAATAACAATGTTAAAGGAACTGCATTCATAAAAGGAAGAGCTAACAGTCAACTTAAAGATCAGATCACATCAGAAAACAATGGTTGAATCAACATGATAGTAGCAGCCCAATCTCATTTTCACATCTAGATCAATAGATAACCATTAGAAGCAAATATGACCCCAAGGAAACTAAAACGAAATGACAAACAAACAGCTCAAGACATTCACATGTTTGACATTTTCAAGACTGAAACATAGATGCAAGAATAACTCAACCAAGAAAACATGGGTTCACAGGTTGTGTTCATCTAATAATAATCTTAATAAATCTGATGGAGATTGAGATACATTTGATGACAGAAACAGAGAAGGAGATCAACTTAAGAGACAAGCCAGCATCTCATCTTTATATCTAGATCATAGTTAGTAAAAGACTGAAATAAGATGACATAATAGCAACTTAAGATCTTGACATATTTGAAAACAATAGAACTGAAGCAGGGTAACTCAAACAACCATTTTAAAGAGTCATTTAACTTAAAAAAAAACTTGAAATCGACCAAACACGACAAAGCCTCAAATAGAAGCGTGAAACCAGTATTAAAATGAGACCTTTATAACTCAAAGATGACCCTTCAGTTTCGAAAAATGTCTTAACAACCAGTAATCAACAACACCATAGCATCGACTCATCAGGATTTAGAACAACACAAGTATACTATCACCAGTAACAGGTGATTTCAGAGACGAGGAGACAGAATAGAACAAAACATACTTCCTTATCTTCACTGACTCTGAACGCGATAAGCATAGCAGTATACATTCAAACAACTTAAACTTTGAGTATGAGTGTATAGAACAAGTCCTTTAACTAGACAAGAGTAAGAATACAACCAGAAAAACACGAAAACATTTAGTAATTTCCAGCAAACCAGAACAAGCAACCAAAGGCCTAATTTAAATCACGCGAACAAACAAGAGAAATACTAGACTGGTTGTATTTTAGTAATATACTAGCATTCGAAGCATATTTCAGTCACATGAACGTTTCAGAATTTTTCAGCAAGTAGAATACAGTCGAATCAACTAAAGCAACCAAAAATAGGAGGAGAGTAGTAAGATCAAAAGGGGTTACCTTTTTTGACGCAACGAATTGGGACGACAAGTTGGTAAGCACTTCCACCACCTAAACGGGAGCTTCGTCTATGCTTTCTTTGTTTCAACACCAGCAATTTTGGCTTCGAAATTGTGTGAGTTCTCTGAAAATTGATATATGCTTTTTTGTGGGGGGAGGGGGGGGGGAATTCGGCTCAAGAATCACCACTCAAATGGTGAAGAACAATCCGTATATATAGCCCCAAATTACGGCTTAAAACGGGAAGAAAAATCAGAGGTCATTTGAGAAAATGGGGGTGGATTCTCCTTTCTCAATTTGAAATTCGAAAACCAGATAAGGAGGAATGAAATCCGTTGGGCAAATCCAATGGATTGTTCATCTCAGCCATTGATTGAGGCCAAGGACATGGGAGAGAGCAGATGAAGACACCTTGCAGTGAGAGAGGGACACGTATGTACTGGGTTGAGGGAGGAACGTGGAGGTGTGATTTTGGCATTGTATGGGTTCGGATTCATTGTTTGTTGATGAGGAAGAACAAGGCGGATGGGGAGAGAAAGAAAATCACGCGTTGAGGGAAAAAAAAGAGAAAAAAAGGGAATTGGAGGCGCGTGGCCCACGTGCTGTGTGTGAGTGTGTGTGTGTGTGTGTGTATATATATATATATATATTATATTATATTTGGCGGAAAATAAAAGGAGAAGTGGGCCGGGTCAGGGATTAAAATTGGGCTGGGTCGGATATATGAATTGGGCTAGAATTTGGTCCATGAAGGCTAAAAATGGGTTCAAGGTGGGGGTTTAAAGTTTAGAAATTAATCAATTTGACTGTGATTTTAGCCAATTAAAAGTAATCAAATGGAATTCGATTGACTAATTTGATTACACGGCGAATACAAATTAACTAAAGATCTTTTAATATTATCAACCTGAAATAATTAAGATAATAACTCCTAAAATAAATTTTTAAAAAAATGAAAATTTGCTTGAGAAAAATATATTTATTTTTTTTCGAAAGCTAATTATTTCAGATTGTTAAAAATTAAAAGCTTGATGATTGATTTTATACTGTGGAGGGTAAAGATTAAATGCCAACAATACCTTACTCTTTTTTAAAGCTGAAATCCTAACTTGACTGACTAGTGACTATGTAGCCTTCTTCTTGGAAGCTACTTGCACGTGCAAATCTAATAAAATCAGAAGCGTGCAAATCTAATAAAATCAGAAGCTTAAGCAATTGTAAATTAATGAACACTCACGCCTCATTGATCTATGCATATGCCACACCTAAAATAAAATACAAAAAGTCAAATCATCATACTTGCATGTTCCAAAGCCCCTATATAAATATCCTAGTGCCCTCTTTACATATCGTAGGAAACATTTTCGAGCCATTCTCTATTCAACATTTCTTTTCCTTCCTTGTATTCCCATCATTTTGTTTCGATAATATTTGGTTTGATATTAATTCAATGACAAAAAGCCATCAACCATACACACCAATGAGGAGAATCAACCTTTGCATTTCAATTCTTGTCCTATCGGTGTCACCCATGAAGGGTAGTTTACGTCCTCGTACTATGACTTTCGTGGAGTCACAGTGCAAACGTACTCGTTATCAACAACTTTGTGTGAGAACTCTATCCAATTGTGTCAATGCCACCTCACAAGATCCTCAAGAAATAGCTCAAGTTGCTTTGAAGGTAAGTTTAGCTAAGGCTATACATACCAAATACTACATCATGAAGGTATGCAAAGAATTCAATCAAATCAACAAGGGTAATAAGAATAATTATCAAGCGGCGAAAGATTGTTTAGATCAAATCTCAGATGGTGTTTCCCAACTTACAAATTCCGTTAAAGAGCTTCAACGTTTGAGTTTAGATGGTGAAAGGGCATTTGAATGGCATCAAAGTAATGTTCAAACATGGCTTAGTACAGTGTTAACTGATGCATACACTTGCATGGAAGGGTTGAATAATTTAGGTTATTCTTCCATTGGTGGTAAGGTGAACGCTATGATTAAAGCTAAGGTTCTTAATGTAGCACAAGTTACAAGCAATGCTCTGGCTTTGTTTAATGGATTTGCTGCTAGACACAAGGCTTCTCATCATCATGTTGGATATGGAAAAAACAAACCCTAAAATTTGTGATAGAACTAATTGTCTTGTCTTGCTTTATTTCCTTTTTGTTATGTATGTTACAACATATGTAATTTCACTTTCTCTGTGCAAACAAGAATTAATAATGTAACTTCACTGGATCTTTGAACATAAATTTTTGTACTGACTTTATATATATAAGTAAAGAAATGAAAGCATCAATATAGATTATTATTTTCATATTGTAGTAGATGCTTTTATTTTTTTATTTTTTAATAAGTGATCACTTATGTTGTAGCTCTAAGGTCTGGGGGTAGGCTTGATCACTATTAAGTCTATTCATAACCAAAAGTTATAATAATTAGAGGTTTACTAACCTCTAATTTGTTGAATGAACAAATGAAACAAGTAGAGCCAAAAATTAAGATGAAAGGATTAGCCTATACAAATTTCTTTCTTACTATGTAACATATTAACTAACAAAAAGCTTACACTTTTCATATCTCCTTCTCATCGAAGGTAATTGTCATTTGTCCAGTTGTATTAAACCTTTAACCTCCCTTGATACTTGTTGGTATGAGATGTATAAGGTTCCACCTTCAATGGTAGAAGTTAATTTAGCTAAGTCCTCAGCCACATTAATTGCTTCTCTCAAATAATAATGTGCTCGTATGAGAATTAGCATTGCTCAAAATCTTGATAGTATCTTGAATGATAGTGTAATCATTTAAATTTATTAGATACAATTTATAAAATAATTATGATCATATTAAATTCAACATTGTAATACCCCATGAGTTGAAAAGTCAAAAAATGGAGCTTAAAGGATATTTCCCTGAGAAAATATAGCTGCCATGCATCATGTGCCCTTCACGAGGCCCTATATGTGCCGTATAAGAGACCACGAGCAGTATAGGGCACTCGTGATCTAAGCCTGGCAGCCATGAAGGAGCTATGAAGGGGTCCATGACCCATGGTCCACTGTACGGATAGTACGAGATCTCATGGTTCCCATAATTAGGCAGTGTCCAGTAATCCCTAAACCAGAGGGCCTTGTAGGCTCGTGGTCTAGTTTGTTAAAGCCATCTTGACCAGTCCCCCTCCAATTGACCCTCATACGGTCCATGGTGCCTTGTACGGACCATATGGGGTAACATATAAGGGCTTTCGACAGTAATTTGTACAGCGTCATTTCAGTCCTTTCCCAAATTACTCATTAACGAATATAGACAATCTTTGGGACTAAAGTTTAGTATACTAGTTACCCATTTGTACAGATAGGGTAGAGGGGCGCATTAACCCTTCCTAATTTACTCATTTTCACCCAATTCCCAATTCACAAAATCTTCTCACTAGAAAACTCTTTTCAAGTTCTTCTTCTTCTTTAAGCAAGAGTTCCATGGAAGATCAAATGAATTCCTCCAAGTTCCAAGGCAATTTTCTTCCAATTTCTTTTAGGTTCTACACTAAGGTATGTGAGTATTCATCCATGGTTCCTTTCACCCATGGAACCAAAAAATCCTCAACTTTTTCAATTGATTTCAAGTATAAATTTTATGAGTTTTATTTAATTCTCTTTCAATTGCATGAATTAAATTTTAATCAATGTTTATTTACTCAATTATGCATGAATTACTATTTAATTGTATGATTTTGATGAATTGCAAGTGATTTCTCTATAAAGCTATTTAGGGTTCATGAATATGAATGTGGGTTCCTTTTATCATGATTTCAATTGATGATTTCTATTATAATTGTGGATGAATTTATTTAAATTGCATGCTTTTAAGTTGATTTGAGACAAAACTCATATTATTACTATAGTCTATGATGATCTATGATAATCAATAAAAGAAGTATTATTCATCTATGTTTTATGGAACTGCTTATGTATGATTTATAAAAATTCCAAAAAAATGAATAAGTGTTGGTGAAAGGATTTTCTCACCTAATCATGGATTCTAGATGTGTAAAGGACAATTCTCACACTGATAAATCACCAAGGTTTAATGAGTTACTCTGTATTAATGATGATTTTCAATTCAAGTTATGACATGTTTCTTGGGAAAAGGCATAAATTCCCTCCTGAAGTTGTCCCGAAAAGTCATTTACACACTTTAACTATTTAAGTGAACTATTACACACCTATACTACTCAAAAATAAAACTTTTTAACCTTTCCTACCCCAAGCCCTAACCTCCTTTGAGCGCGTCATGCCTATAATATAACGGACTTTTTAGTTTTTTTAATTGAAATTATCCCTTTTTACTTCTAATGAGCAAATCCACTATCAGACCCAAAATTTTCAACAAAAATCTTAAGAACCCTAGTTCTTCAACCAAAATTTGGAGATCCAAGCACCAAATTGAGGAGAATCAAAGGTAAATTCTTATTCCTTTATCTTTTTTTCATAATCATCTCTTTTCCATTTTGATCTTTCTCTCTTTTCCATAAAAAAATTTAATTTTTTTTAGATTTTGAGTTGATTGAAGAAGTACTATGTGGTAATTAATAATATTATCATTTTCTACATCTTCTATGGGGAATGTGATGATATACCATGGGGACTGATTAAGCTGGTAATCGTAACTATAAAACGGCATCATGTTGTTGGAGAAATGGGGAAGAAGCATAGTAATGGAGCGAGAAAATTATTGCATGCTTTCTTATTCTCATGGTTGAAAACTCTCTGAAAAAATAAATCTATTTTGGAGGAGGTAGGCACGATGGAAACAGATCCAAAGGAAAGCAAGGTACTACATTGGTGATGCCTGTAGAAGTTGGTGCAGTCCATGTTATCCAGAGAGGAAACCATATTCTCTCATGTTCAATATGCTAAAAATATATTTTCTACTAAAACCCTTACTGTTGTTTGGTCTCTTCCTAGTGCTGTGGAAGCAAGTCTAGACTTTTTTCTTTCTCCACACTGATAAGTCTTTCAAATCCAGAGATAAAATTTTGTTCAAGTAATAATAGAGTATTTTGTTGTTTAAAAATAAATTGGAGAAATCTTTAGAATTTCTTCAATTTATGATTAAAATTGGAGATTAGGTTTGTTTGTTCTTAGAAGAAGATAAACAGGGTTAGGTGAAATGGAATGGGTAATGCATATGGATGAAATGAAATGGATGGATGAAAACGAAACCGGTTGAGCATTAACTTAACGGGGGGAGTGCATCTCACTCTCTACATATTATCTCAGTTTGGTATAAGAAGGGTTAAAAAGTTTCACTTTTAAGAAGTATAGGTGTGTAATAGGTTACTTAAATAGTTAAAGTATGTAAATGACTTTTTGGGACAACTTCAAGGGGGAATTTATGCCTTTTCCCCATATTTTTTAATTATTCTGATGTACTATGATTTACCATTGTGTGCTATTAACTTAGCACCGAGAAGGCTTAAGTGGAGTTTCTGGAAGATGTTAAGGTTATCATCCTAAGGGAATCCTAGTAGGAACCTCTTACTAAAATCATGTGCCACCAGAGGTTGCCTTATAGGCCTAGCTAATGGATCATATAGCTCATAATATTGATTGACTAGACCATCACGGAGTCTATCTTGGCAAAGTAGTCTTTTGCCTTCTCTATGTGAAAATTACATCGAATTTTACGTTGTAGCTCGGGTGGTCCTATTATTGGTTATAGTTGATATTCCATAAAATGAATAAGTTTACTTGACACTTTTACTATAATTTTGATGCATTGACCATATGACTTTACTATTGTTTACTTTATCTTTTACCTTATGCTTGTCTATATTGGTCTTGCATCTCATGAATCATGCTTCATATTACTTATGTATGATCATGCACTGCTTACATACTTAGTACTACCAAACGTACTAACACATGTTTTGCATACATTATTTAAAATGGTAGGGAAGGACGTTCAACTTATACCACAATCTCTCAGTTAGCTTGGAGCTTTGTCAAAGGTTGATTGATTGGTGAGTCCTTGTGGTCCCTAAGGTTAGCCATGCATTATTTCATTGATGTTGCTAGTTGTTCCATATTGAGACTAATTCTTGTTACTTTACTTGAACGTGAGTTAGGAACATTTTCGTAACCCCCGCCTATGTTACTTTTAGAGGTATGTTGGATTATGTATGAAGTCTATGTTGTCTTTCATTTGAATTGATTGCTTCCTTTTATTAAGACTTCTGCTTTTATTGAGTATTGATTGATCCTTATTGCTCATGAATGCTTATGATATGCTAGAGACTTAATTGAAGTTTTTATGGGAATCTTATTCATTGTGTCATACCTAGGACCTAGGTTGGATTGTGACAAACTTGACATCAGAGCACAAGGTTTAAGGTGTCCTAAGGAGTCCAACATGTCGCATCAAGTAGAGTCTTATTCGTGTGTATAAAGCGCACCACATCTATCTATGAGTGAGAGACGTCTTAGAAAATCTTCACTTCTTTCATGATCTCTGTCGTGCTATAGAGTGTACCCTAAGAATTTTCCATCTAAGTGCTTATTCTTTGCAATTTTCAAAAAATTCCTTCATATAGAGCACAATGCAAAGGGAAAACGATATCAATGAGGAACAAGCTCCTCCGGTTCCTCAAGCTCTACATAACTCTAGGGCCGAGCCGATTAATAATATTGAGTTTCGAACTACCTTTCAATGCTAGCCCAAGGTATGATGGCACAAACCAATCAAGAAGGGTGGTTCAAGGTATGGGAATTGTGACTAGTAGAGTTCAGATTTTATGATAATCAATCTTGTCACGCCCCGGGAGGGTACCTTAGATGCGACTGACACTTAGAAACTATTTCTAGTCCCCAGGCGAACCACTTGGCCTGATCACATCCATTCATTCAACATTACTTAGAAAACTTAGCAGAAGACTACAGAAGATAAATGGGCAACCTAAGTCTCAAAGTAATATAAAAAAAACATGCCAGTTTGAAATAAGCTAGCTCAACAGAATCTCAGCATCAATACTCAACTCTAGTTTATGAAGCCTCTATCACTAATCAAATGGTGCCAATGATAATCCCATGGATACCACAACTCAAAAGTAAAGCTGGTCTAAATCAAGTCTGACTCTATAAATCTAAATGAAAATTCAATAATGATCCTCCGAAGCCAAGGAGGCTCACCAACTCTATTGACTGCAATAGATCCTTAGCAATGTGCCTGATGACAATCTCTAGTACCTGCCTATGCATCATAAAACGATGCAGTCGAAAGAGGACATCAATACATGGAATGTACGAGCATGTAAAATGGCTAAATGAAAAAGATACAAGTCAAATAATATAAAAATAACATCACTCAGAAGATACTCAATCAGAATGTCAAATGTCTATCTAAAGCAAGAATAAGGAGTAGACAAGTGACCCATTAATCAATCAAATCCCATCAATCAACTCAACTTAACTTAGCTCAACTCAACGCAACTCGACTCAGAGTACTCAGTGTGGGGACTTTCTGGGAGTCTCTTTTATATGACAATAATCACTTATGAGTCAGTGATTGTATAACAATCCCCCTAATGTTGCTACAACCATTTTGTACTTGCGAGGTAAAGGACGAATCGAATCCATAGTAGATCCGGACAATTAACCAATCAAGTCTTATTGTTTCAGGACAATGAAATGGGGACATGTCCGACTTTAATGGACTTAGTCCTAAAAATAGGAACTTGTTTGACTTTAATGGACTTAGTTCACAAATTAGGAACCCGTCCGACTTTAACGGACTTAGTCTACTCCTACACTTAGAGACTTAGTTAATGAGTTCAAGTTACACTTATTCTTACCTGTTTCGGTGCTCGATACTCCTCCCAAGTCTTAATACTCATAAGGCTCCTCATCTCAATCAATCATCTCAATTAGTCTCGTAGAGACTCTCAACATCTCATTTACTCCACTCAATTGGTCTTTTTGGTCTATCATCTCAATTATCTCATCAACTCCAATTCTCATTTAAGAACTCAAGGACTCAGATCAGTATTAAGAGGAAGTCAATTAGATAAAACTCTAGAGTTCAATTATGAATACTCAAAGGATCGTCAAGCTCTATTAACTCGTTATCATGATCACATCACAATCTCAATCAACATACTCAACCCAAGGATCTAGACTTAATACCTAAGTTCATTCACACATTCTTTTACAAAATAATATATAGGATTTACGAAATAACTCATGTAAAACTATTGAATCAGTAAATCAAGTTTATGATGATCATCAACACATGAAAATATATAATTTACAAGAAAATACTCAAGAAACATGTATAGAGACTCGTTATACTCACAACTCCTCTATTACCATCAATGGAGGCACAAAAAAAAAAACAATTTCATGCTTTAGTTTAGCTCTACACATCTGGTATAAAGCTTTGACAATCAATCTCGTGAAAACTCTCCTCAATCCTCTTGAATTCTCGCTCCTCTTCTCTTCTCTTTAGCCCTATTCTTTGTTAAGAGTTTAGAAAGATTTAGGAATGAGTGTTAAAACCCTATTTACGCTCAAAATGACCTGTATTGATCATACTTTAAGTTTAGAGTAGATTGGGAAAGGTTTAGAATGCCTCTCACGAAAAACTGAAAAAAGAACGTTCTCAGAAAAGTAAGTCACGACGCGGACTTGGTGTATTTTTAGGAATTTTGCTGAAAATTCTCTAATCGAGTTCTCTAATCTCGTAGAAAATATTTGAACCAAATCGAGGTGTTTGTCCGCGGCAAGTGCGCATCGCGCACCTATCACACACTCTCATTGGAATTCGTTTTTGCATCGAAAAATTATCTTTTGGTCCGGTTGCTCTAAATGGGCAACCTATGTCTCAAAATAATATAAATGAAATAGGCTAGTCTGAACGAAGCTTGCTCAACATAATCTCAACTTCAATACTCAACTCTAGTCTAGCCTCTATCACTAACTAAATGGTGCCAACAACAGATACATGGCTACCTCAACTCAAAAGTAAAGATAGTCTAAATCATTTCTGACTCTATAAGGCAAGGTGAAAATAAAATAATTATCCTCCAAAGTAAAGGAGGCTCACCAACTCTGCTGGCTGTGATAGATCCTAAACGATGCGCCTATTGATGATCTGTAGTACCTGCCTCTGCATCATAAAATGATGTAGTCCAAAAGGGACGCCAGTATGTGGAATGTGCGAGTATGTAAAATGGATGAATGCAACAAATACAGGTAGAATAATGTAAAAATAATATCAACTAAAAAGATACTCAATCCGAATGTCAATAGTCTATCTAAAGCAAGAATAAAGAGTAGACAAATGACCTATCAAACAATCAAACTCCATCAATCAACTCAACTCAACTCAATTGAACTCAACTCAGCTCTACTTAGAGTACTCAGTGTGCGAACTAGCTGGGAATTTCTCTTATCCAACAATAATTGCTTATAAGCCAGTGATTGTACAACAATCCCGCTGATGTTCCACAGTCATTCCGTACTTGCCAGGTAAAGAACGAATCGAATCTATCATGGATCTGGACAATTAACCAATCAAATCCTATTTTTCAGGACAATAGAATGGGGACATGTCCGACTTTAATGGACTTATTCCTAAAAATAGGAACCTGTTTGACTTTAATGGACTTAGTTCACAAATTAGGGGCATACCTGACTTTAACGAGCTCAGTCTACTCCTACGCTAGGTGACGTATTTAACAAGTTCGAGTTGGACTTATTCTTACTCATTTTGGTGCTGGATACTTCTCCCAAGACTCAATTCTCATAAGGCTCCTCATCTCAATCAATTATCTCAATTAGTCTCATAGAGACTCTCATCATCTCATTAACTCCACTCAATTGGCCCTTTCGATCTATCATTTCGATTATCTCATCAACTCCAATTATCATTTAAGAGCTCAAACACTCAGATCATCAGTAAGAAGAAGTTAATCAGACAAAACTCTGGAGTTCAATTATGAATACTCAAGGGATCATCAAGCTCTATTAACTCATCATCATGCTTACATAACAATCACAATCAACATACTCAAGCAAAGGCTCTAGACTCAATCCCCAGGTTCATTCACACATTCTTTTACAAAGTAACATATAGAGTTTATGAAATAACTCAAGTAGAAACACTAAATCAGTAAATCAAGTTTACAATGATCATCAACACATGAAAATACATAATATATATATATACTTTACAAGAAAATATTCAAGAAGCATGTATAGAGACTCATTATACTCATAAGTCCTCTATTACCATCAATGAGGGCACATGGAAGAACAATTTCATGCATTAGTTTAGCCTTACATACCTGATATGATGCTTTAACAATCAATCTCGTGAAAACTCTCCTCAATCCTCTTGAATTCTTGCTCCTTTTCTCTTGTCTTTTATCCTAACCTTTGTCAGAAGTTTAGAAAGACTTAGGAATGGGTGCTAAAACCCTATTTACGCTCAAAACAACCTATATTGATTGTATTTTAAGTTTAGGATGGCTTGGGAAAGGTCTAGAATGCCCCTCAGGAAAAACTGAAATACATTTCACCTCGAAAAAGCAAATTCGTGATGTAGACATGGTGTATTTTTGGGGATTTTCACTGAAAATTCTCCGATTGAATTTTCTAATCCCTTAGAAAATATTTGAACCAAATCTAAGTGTAAGTTCGTGATAGGTGCGCATCTTACATTTGTCGTGCACTTACTTGAATCAGTTTTCGCATCAAAAAATTATCTTTTGATTCGATTGCTCTAAAAATCAACCTAGACCATTTCCCCATTCAATTTTTCATGCTGATCGCATATCCTGCCACAAACTTACCATCGGGATTTGGGAAGACACATTATGCACATATCTCTCATATAGGAGTATTTTGATAATTTTATCAGGTGTTACATTATATCCCCCTTGGAATTATTCGTCCTCGAATGATGAGTAACGATAGATATCAAGGCACGAATAACAATCAGAACTCTTCTCAAAACTCACTCAATCAAACTCTCAACTCCTCATCAACCTCAATAAACCTCTACTTAGACTTTGGGAATAGACATATTAACTCAAATAGACAAATCAGTTTAGATTAGACATTCTCACCATTAGGCACGAATCGAACATCGAAACTTAATCAATTCGAATCATTTGAACACCTCGACAATCAGTCTTTCGAACTCAAGAAAGAAGCCATCAACTCTGATTGAGAATGGGACCATTGTGATATATAAGACTCAATGGATAACTCTCAATGTTAGCACCTCATCTCAACTGTACTCCGTTTCATGGCACTACACTTCGTCAATTCAGGCTCATAGCTCTTATTCAAATATCTACCTAACCACATCCTCCTTTTCTATTCAAGCCTACTTCTAAGCCTCAAGGTGATATTCCTAAGATGATCATATTCATGTAAAGCTAATCCTCAATACTCAGCCCTATACTTCCACCGGAGGGTTCATTAAAAGGTCACTGGTTCTCTTCACTACTTCATTACCCTTACTCGAGACCCTTATTACGAAGTCTTCAATAGTCTATCATCAATACTCGCATAATAACAACCATGCATTCAAGCCTATCGTTCTAACCACTTCAACTATGTCTTAATATGTTTAAGCCTACTTGGCACTTCTACTCCACCATTCAATGAGCTCCCACTCAAAGACACGCCAGAATAGTCTTACCTATCTATTGCACATCATAAGGTCTCATCTCCCCTCCTCCCTATCTCTATCCTTACATGACACATGTTTAATACCAATATCAAAATAATAAGGATACCTTCACTCCTCATCATCTACACTCACTCTCAGTCTATCATCTCCCTTATTGGCGAAACCTACAATTGCTACCTCTTCATGCAAAATAAGCACGATTATACATCAAAAACTTGATACTCTACATCCTACCATCAACAATGGCATCAGCAGCCATGGGTCAGTTCATGCATAAAATGACATCAGAATCATTCACATTAGATTCAAGCAGATTAATTGTGGTACCTCTATGGTGGACGAGAATGGTATAATCACTATCAGCTCACTCAATTAGGATAACCTCATTAATGAGGGGAGGGTCACAAAAGATATGGCACCTAAATCAAACAAATCATAGCTATCATAGGGAAGGACTCAAAACATACTAGTGACATGCTCTGGTGGATTCTCCTGATCTTGGCAACCTTTCATGGCATACAATCGATTTGTGCCTGAAGTAGTGCCCCTCTGGTCCCCTCTAGCTGGTGGTGTTGGCGTAGATGATTGGAATTTTTAGACCATATTGGACATTCCCTCTGAAGATGGCCCATTTGGCCACACTTGTAACATGTTGTACCCTCTCCACGACATTCTCCCAAGTGAAGTTTGCCGCATGTACCACAAGGTGTCTTTCCTTGGGAACCTCGAACCACACTAGTAGATGAAGGTCCTATTTGAAAGCGACTCTCATTCCTATTCTCTCTCTTACCAACCTCATGGTTGTATATCTTTGCTTTCTTATTTCTGTACTTTTACCTGTCCTGCTGCCTCTCTTCAATAATGTTTTGTAGATAAGTCTTCAATCTTCCAATATCCATATCGCTCACAATTATAGCTCCCCTTCCATCTTTCTTTGTGTCACTCCCCGAGAGGGTACCCTTAGCATGGCCGGCACTTGAAGTACCATTGTTAATACTCCAAGAGAACCACCTGACCCTATCATCACATCAACTCGACAACGAAAGAAAGAACTTATAATATAAAGACCTCATATGCAAGAAAGAAAATAAAATGTATAACTCTGTTATATCATATTTTCAAAAAGAAATAGGTTAGATACATCAGTACCCAATACTCTCGACTTATAACCTATTAAGCCTCTACTCAAAAACCTAGATAGTGTCATGATAGGCCATGAAAACCCCAAATCAAAGAAAGAAAGAATATACTAAATCAACTCATAAGATAAGAAGCTCCTCCCGAAAGCAAAGAGGGCTCACCAACTCTGGAAGTGTACTGATTTGGACCTCAAAGATGCGCGGGTTGAAGTCCTCTATCACCTGTATCTTCATCATGAAAAGATGTAGACCCAAATAGAGTCAGTACATAAAACATACTGGTATGTAAAATGGCTCAAGAAAGTAAAGCTCAACTCACTCAGCTCGACTCAATAACTAATGATCAACTCAATACATGCAAGTTTGAAGTAAATCATACTTTCCAAAATATACTCACTGAAAATAACTAAGTTTAAAATATCATACTCATTCAATTTTGCTCAGGAGTTTCTTTTAACCGACATCCAATCTCATCACTTTTAATTTGGTGATGCATAACAAATGTGACGTTGTTGCCACACCCGCCATAAACTTTCCAAGGAAAGGATGATCAACTCTCTCATGGATCCATAAAAAATGTCCACTTGCGGGACAAGAGTGATCAGAACAAGCTGTATGACTACCCTACGCTTGCAACGTAGTTCTGTGGGTTAAAGTAGATATTTACTCGCTCCCGGCTCGGTGCTCGATACTCCTCCTGAAACTAAAACATGCTCAACTCATCAATCAACTCAATCCTTAATACTCGATCAATCGACCTCATTTGGGTTACCTCATCTCAACTCAACTTAGTCATTCATCAACCCATTCAATCAATGCAAATCATCAAATTTAACTCAGACTCAAATGGTCATTCAGACTCACTCAACTTGACTCATCATGTAGTGCAAATAAGATACTCATATATAGAAATGTATGTGACCAATACAACATGCTTCTCATACTCAATCATATTCAAATTACTCAACTCAGATACTCAAACTCAACCTCAACTCACCAGCATGTGTAGAATTTCATAAATTCATAAAATTTAGGGTTTACGCTATCAAGTGTAAAACTCTTAACTTAATGCCATATAGAAATTATGTAATGCAACAAGCCTTCATAAATTATCAAGAGAATTTGTAATAAATGCAGAATTTCAATATTAAGATGACAAAATTTCTCAAATATCAACTCTTTTTTCCAAATCTTGACTCAAAAAGATGAATGGCCGTGTGGAAGAGGTAGTCCGTACTTTGGTAAGCCTTACATACCTAAAAATAGAAGGAGCAGTCGAATCTCAATTGATCCTTGCCCTTGAATTGGAAACTCTAGCTTCTTCTTTTCTCCTCTAGTGCTCTCAAGAACCCTTGAATGAGGAAAGGTGAATAATACCCTTAGGGCTCTGTTCTAAGGCTTTGTCAAGCCTAAAATGACTAAGGATTTACTGGAATAGAGACTTTATTGGACAAAAATATCCCCTATTAAAACTATCGTCCAAGCCTATGAGACCTCATCTATGAGTCGTAGATCGTTCTACGGGTCGTAGACAACCTCTTGTAACCCAAAGGGTTCCTGAAATTAACTCGCTAGAATTCACCACGAAACCCCTCTCTACAAGCCGTAAAACATTTTACAGGTCATAAACTCCTCATGTAAATAAGGGGTTCGAAAACTTGAGTTGCTAGAATTTGTTATAAAACCTTCTCTACAAGTCGTGACATGATTTACAAGTCCTACACCATTTTGTATATAGATATCAAACTTAGAAAATTTCACCAAGTCATCTAGGTTTTTTTACGACCTATTCTACAAGTCGTAAACAGGTCTACGAGTCGTAAATGGTCTCATGAACCTTCTTCTGTAGTTTTTGTCAGTCTTTTTCCCAGCAAACTCTATACGTCCACTCTATATCAGGTAGTAAGAATTAGGGTATGTTACACTTTGGCCCTTCGTTCAGCTCATCAATATACAACCCCATTTTCCCTTTCATATCTGCAACCATATCTGGAGTATAGCAAGATAACTGGGTGAACATAAGTCCATAATCTTGCACAGTAATAGAGCCCTGTTTATGGTTCAAGAACTCTCTTACCTTAGCATCCCTCAATTCTCTAGGAAAGAAGCGCCCCAAGAAAGCTTCCTCAAACATTGTCCAAGTTAGTACTGGGGCTCCCTTCCTCTGTTCTTCTTACAATGGTCAAACCACAGTCTAGAAACACCTTTGGAATGGTAGGGAACCTACTCAACTCTATCAACATCAACCACATGCATCACCTGAAACACCTCTTGGAGCTCATCAATGTAGTTCTCTAGGTCTTCTTGGATGTAGACCCTGTGAACTCAGGTCAGTTCATCTTCAAGAACTCATGAACCCTAGATGTTTTTGGAGCATCTTGTATGCCTGTTCCTTGTGTCGCAATTGGTGTTGTCATAACCTGGGCCAAAGTCTTGATAGTTTGGTGAAGCTCAACATTCGAGACTTCAACTTATGGTGGCTGTTCAGGGACGGTTGGACCTATGGGTTCATCCAGATTATGGGGTATAGGTTTGTTTGCATTCTGTCTAAAAGGATGCCCTCTTCCTCTAATGACTCTTTTGGGAGGCATAGTTGCAATTCTGCAAATGCATAATGCACGAATTAGAAGAGAGCCTTTATAGAGTTTCACTCTATCGCATGAATTGGAATAAGAAACAAGTGTAACCATTCTTAATGTCCTATAGCCTCTTTCTTATAAAGTGTGGTGCACAACATACCCATAAACAGGACTCTACTAGACATGACTTCATAGACTCCTTAGGACACTTGAACTCTGTGCTCTGATACCAACTTTGTCATGCTCTAGAAGGGTACCCTAGATGTGATTGACACTTAGAGACTATTGCTAGTCCCTAAGCAAACCACTTGGCCTCATCACATCCATTCATTCAACATTACTCTGGATAAACTTTGCGGAGGACTAAAGAAGATAAATGGGCAACCTAAGTCTCAAAACAATATAAATAAAATAGGCTAGTTTATAAGAAGCTAGCTCAACAGAATCTCAGCATCAATACTCAACCCTAGACAATGAAGCCTCTATCACTAATCAAATAGTGCCAATGAAAGATCCATGGCTACCTCAACTCTAAAGTAAAGATGGTCTTAATCAAGTCTGACTCTATAAAGATAGATGAAAATAAAATAATGATCCTACAAAGTAAAAGACGCTCACCAACTCAGCTACGTGCGATAGATCCTCAACGATGCGCCTATTGACGATTTCTAGTACCTTTCTCTGCATTATAAAATGATGTGGTTCAATGGGGACGTCAGTACATGGAATGTACGAGTATGTAAAGTGGCTGAATGAAACAGATACAGGTAGAATAATATAGCAATAACATCTACTCAAAAGATACTCAATCAAAATGTCAAATATCTATCTAAAGCAAGAACACGAGTAGACAAATGACCCATCAACCTATCAAACACCATCAGTCAACTCAACTCAATTAAACTTAGGTCATCTCAACTCAACTCGGCTTATAGTACTTAGTGCGAATGTCTATCTAAAGCAAGAACAAGAGTAGACAAATGACCCATCAACCAATCAAACACCATCAGTCAACTCAACTCAACTCAATTGAACTCAGCTCAATTCAACTCAACTCGACTTAGAGTACTTAGTGTGAGGACTATTTGGGAGTTTCTCTTATCCAAAAAAAAAATAACTTATGAAACAATAATTGTACAACAATCCAGCTGATGTTGTCACAGTCCTTCCGTACTTGCCGGGT
Source organism: Solanum medicagineum (assembly GCA_026153255.1). NCBI lineage: Eukaryota > Viridiplantae > Streptophyta > Magnoliopsida > Solanales > Solanaceae > Solanum > Solanum medicagineum. The sequence goes on from JAPFFP010000002.1 coordinate 5,053,679, forward strand.
AAAGAATGAATCAAATCCATAGTGGATTCAGACAATTAACCAATCAAGTCCTATTATTTCAGGATAGTAGAATGATGACATGTTTGTCTTTAACAGACTTATTCCTAAAAATAGGAACCTGGCTGACTTTAACGGACTGAATTCACAAATTAGGGACCCGTCTAACTTTAACAGATTTAGTCTACTCTGACGTGTTGCTACTGATGTGCTATCAAAATATAACACATTTGATGCCTAAAACAAGGTATTTTGTAAGTACTTATGCGAATTTTTATGGTTTTTATGTATTTTTGTGTTAGTTGTGTAGAAAATATAGGTTGACATGATTTTGGGAGAAAATGACAGATTTTACGCAATTATTGGACCTACGACTTACCATACTAGTCGTAGCGCAAGCTAGGAGTTGTAAGGTGCCCTTGTAGCATGAGATAGGAAGCTAACTCAAGAATCTTCTAAGTGGAGGTCAACCCTACGAGGCCACTCTACGAGTCATAGGTCTCACTACGACTCGTACAAATGGGATCGTAACAAAAAATAGTCAGATAAAAACTTGGACCAAGAACTGAAGGCCTAGACTATGAGAGGAGCATACGAGTCATAGCCCAAGCAACAACTCGTAATAGTTGGTCATAACAGTCAAGTCCAAAACACCAAGTGCTGACTACCAGACCTCAATTATGACTCGTAGTTCACCCTACGAGTCGTACCTATGCGACATATCTGCTTCTAGCTGTCTTTTCTATTTAATTTTTAGGGTGAAATTATAAATAGTATAAATACTTAATAATAGGGTTTTAGAAAGAGACTTCAGACTTGAATATTTTGGAGATTCCACTTTGAATATTCTCTCTAGAATAATTCTAGGGTTAGTGTAGATTTTAATTTTTAATTTGAAGATCCACTTTGGGGGTTTGAAAAATCACATTGTACTCATCTTCCATTTATCAAAGCTTGTGGATTCCAACTTGAAGGTTTTTTTGTTCTTCATTGTTTTTGGTAAACTCTCAACTATGTCTTTTACATTCATTGTTGTTGATTTTGCCTTAGCCATGAGTAACTAAGCACCCACAACTTGGGGTTGTGAGAACCATGAGTAGTTGACTTGAAATAACCTAGACTTTGTGCATTTCTTTGATTGGGGGTTTGCATGTATTGTTTATTTCCCTTCATTTCGATTGTTGTTTGGTGGTGGCCAACACCAAATCCCATCTACTATATCCCAACCAAGGTAGTGACGAATAGGAAAAGAGAAGTAAATGATATGATTCGATTGATGTGTTCTGGTCTAATCAACAAAACCTGACCAAGGGGAGGTTGACTGGGACAATGGATAACGGTTAGTTGGCAAACCATCGTTGCCGACCAAGCACCATAGTAAAATTCGACCTTCACTTTCACAAAAGGGTTGGAAGAACCTAAGTTACCATCCTGCATGCAAATTCCCAATTAGGGTTATGTTATCTAGGGTAATTGAGTCATCGAATCATGGAGAACACAATCCCCGAGTTGTCCCTCAATTTGATTGTCTTCTTGCATACTTAGCGTAGTGTTTATTTTTGTTCTTCATTTTGAATCTCAACCCCCCCCCCATTTTAGAGAATATAGTGATTGATACTTTAAATGATTGTTAGTGGATAAACTTAGTCAAGCCCCGTATTCCCTGTGGATTCTACCCTAACCTTTGGTTAGGTTTATTGCTGATTGCAACAACTTTGTTATTAGAGCGTGAACATAAAAAATTATGGTGCCGTTGCCGGGGAATACGACTAGGTTCTTGACTTAATTTCACTATTAGTTAGTTCAATTATTAATTTCTAGATTCTCTTGTATTTTACTTTTATTTTTATTTTTGTTGTTAGTTTTATTTGCAGGGTGTACTAGGTTATATGCCCAATACGAGGAGTCAGGGCAATCCCTTAGCTCCGATCAACTTGGAGATCCATCGAATCACTAGAAGAATGACTCATGTGAATGAAGATATTGCAGTTGAGGAAGAAATGAATATGAATAACGATGATATCAAAAGAGAGGAGAATCTAGAACCAAGGGTTAATAGGCCACAACTTAGGGATTTCAACGAAAACGCTTATGGTTGGAATCAATATCGCTTGAACCCTATGGCCATGGATGTTACTGGTGCTATAGTATTGCCACCATTACCGGCAGATGTCAAGTTCTTGGTGTCGAGTGGATTACTTCAAATACTCTAAAGCCATGGTTTGTTCATAGGGTTACCTTCAGAGGATTCCCATCGTCATCTCCATAATGTCATTTTTGTTTTTTGCAAAAGTGTCATGGGGACACAAAATATTTCTTTGGATGCAGTTGGTTTGCGAGTGTTCCCATTGTCACTAACTGGTAATGCAACTATGTGGCTTTTTGAGCTTCCTCAAGGTATGATAACAAATTGGGCAGAGCTTTAGAGAGTTTTTCTAGAAAGATATTTTCTAAGGTCAAAGAAGCTTAAGCTCAAAGATCAAATAAACAATTTTGAGCATTTGCTCGTTTATTCTATTAGTACCACATGGGAAAGATTCACCAAATGTTTGTGAATGGTTCCTGATCACATGATTGTTGATGATGCCTTTGTTGAGTTTTTCTATCAAAAACTTGACGACAATTGTCAAGCTTGTGTCGAGACAATCATGGGAGGCATGTTTCTTGATCAACCTTTTCCATTGATCGTGGAAAGGATGGAGCAAGTGGTTAAAAGCGATAGAACATGGGGTCAAAGAGAAAGAGGTGCTATGAAGACCTCTTGTGCAGTAAACACCAACAATGAGCGAGCTAAGGTCAATGAGGAGATTATGCAACAACTTGCTCAACTTCACACAAGCATGACTTGGTTTTAAAGCAAAATCATGTGAGTGTTCAGGTGGTGACTCACCAACCTCTTAAGGCTCCAATGTATGATTAGCCATTCTTTGATGAAGATGCTTGCTTCATGAGTAACCAATCGGTGAGTTTCTGGAACAACCCCCAAGGGTCCAATTTGAACTATTGCAGGCAAAGTTCCAGGAATCAAGGTCGGAACTACAACTATGATGGTGCATATAGAGACAACCGAGGTGGTTATTATGAAAGAGAGAGAATGCTGGATGTCAAATCGAGTAGAAGAAATGGCTATAGGAATTGTCCTTATATGCGACCACATAACCGTGATGTCAGGCCAAATACTTTGAGGATTGAAGAGATGTTTGAAAAGTTGTTAAAGAGACCCGACCATCAAGATGAGACCTTGAAAAGAATAAAATTAGACATTTCAGGCATAAACCAAAAGATAGAGTCTCACTCGGTGGCCATTAAACAATTGGAACAATAATTTGGGCAAGTATCTTCGTAATTGAACCAACGCCAAAAGGGAACTTTACCAAGCAATACGGCTCAAAATCCCAAGAATAAGGGGCATTGCATGGCAATCATAACTAGAAGTGGTTAAAACACTACCGATCCTCCTATGTCGGTGGTTGAGGATGAAGCTTGTGAGAAGAGTATTGATAACCAAGTTGTGGTCGAGGAAGAAGGTTTGGAGAGTGCCTGGATGTAAAAAGAAGAGGTTAGAGAGCAAGAAAAGGCTAAGATGATCCCCAAACCTCCTCCACCCTTCCCTCAAAGACTTAAGAATATGGAGGAGGATGACAAATTCAAACACTTCCTTTCGATGTTAAAGCAATTATCCATCAACATTACCTTCTAAAAGCTTTGGAAAAGATGCCCGGATATGCCAAGTACATAAAGGATTTGGTGACAAAGAAGCACACATTGAGACAAGATCTTTCGCAAGAGCTCTAACAATGTAGTGCCATCATGACCAAATGCCTCGCTCAAAAGCGAGAGGATCCCGGTGCATTCACTATCCCTTATACCATTGGTGATGCGGAATTTGCAAGAGCATTATGTGACTTAGGAGAAAGTATCAATCTAATGCCTCTTGCCGTGTTCAAAAACCTTGGTCTTGGTACTCCTACTCCCACAAGAATGTGGTTGCTCATGGCAAATAGAACCATAAATAAGCCGGAAGGGATACATTTTTTTGTGCTTGTAAAGGTTGATAAATTCATCTTTCCCACTGACTTTATTATCCTTGATTGTGAGGTTGATTTTAAGGTTCCCATCATATTGGGAAGACCATTTCTTGCCACTTGGAGAGCCTTACTGGATATGGATTCAGGTCAACTTCGGTTCAGGGTCAATGACACAGAAGTTGTGTTTGATATTAGCCAATCAATGAAACATCCGAATGAGTTTAAGAGTGAAGTTTGGGCCATTAAAGATTTTTGATGATGGATGATGACAAAGTGGAATCATGACATTAAACAAGGTGCTTCTTTGGAGGCAACCCAAGTAACTTTTATGTTTTTGGCTTGTTTTTAAGTTCATTTTGGTTGTTTGAATTATTAGGTCATATATTGATGTTTATTTTGAGTGTTAAAACATTGAATTAGTTGTGTTATTTTGAAAATTGGTGTGTTTTGAGGTTTGGTTTACAGGTACAAAGTAAGGGCTGAATGTTTGAAGAATATTGCATTGGAGCAGCCTCTACGAGTAGGTGTACGAGTCGTAGTTCATACTATGACTCATAGTGATTCCTCGCTGAGGGAAACAATAAGGATTGAAAGTTGGCACACATAGTATGAGCCAACCTTACGATTCGTAGGGTCCCCTACGAGTCGTAAGTGGGGTTCGTAGTGCCCAGGTATGAATTTTGATTTTTCTAAGTGTTGAGGTCTGTTACGAGACCAGGACCTACAATTCGTAGGAAGCCCTATGACTCATAGTTGGGGTCTTCTAGACCCGATCTGCAAAATTTTTAAAGTCGACCCAGTTTGTCATATTAGGGGTCAAATAAATATTTGACCCCTCATTTCCCTCATCTTTAACGATTCCTTCTCCCAAAAGTTTTCCCGCACCATATCTCTTACTGTTTTTACACCAATTTCCATCAACCCCACCAATTTCTAGCGACTTGTTTCTGGGAGAACCCATTCACTAGGGTTTCGGCTCCCTTCTATTTCTCTCATCGCATCTAGATGACCTTCATTTGCTCATTTGGTAAGTTTTCTTGGTTAAGTTTGGCACACTTATATTATGATCTTTGAATAGTGTTAAATGAGTGCAAACTTTTTTATCATAGTGAGTATACCCATGAGGAAATGACTGCATAAGCATGAGAATTGGGATTTGGGTTTGTTAAACTCCCTAACGTGATTTGAAATTGTATGATTGCTTTGGTTGGGTTATTGTAATGTTGGTATGTTGATCATATGAGTTTAATGCATGATTTTTGTGTGATCAATTTACAAACTCATGTTGGGGTTAAAAATTTGGGGATATTGGTGTGTATTTGAAATGACCCCCAAAAAGTGCTCGAAAATGTGCCTCTAAAGTGCCCGAAATCGTAATTTCTATATATCTCCAAATTCATGCGTGATATAAAAACTCTGACTTCATATTCTTGTTCAGCGGGTCAAGTTGCGTGGAAGATGGGTCTAAACCCAATTTAAGAGGAACCGTATGAAAAATTGCCAGTCACAAAATGCGATTTCCAGGGAGCTTTTCGCGCCCCTGGCGCGATGCGCCAAGGGCGCACATCTGTGTATTTTTTTTGTCTAGTTTTGACCTCGGTCCAAGACTTTTAATTCTTGGGCATAAGTGTTTTACAAACGTGAAAATACCTATACTTAGCCATTTTTTCACCCTCATATCATTCTAAACATTTCCCAATACTCATTCAAACACTTAACCAATATTTCATCTCCTAAACTCAAGTCTCAAAACTCATCTGGGTCTAGGGATTTTCCCTCAAGTTTCAACTCTCCATCTCCAATCTTCATCAAGTTCATCTCCAAAGCTAAGGTATGTGGGTTTCTTTCACCCACGATAACAAGCTTCCTTTTACCCTAATTTACATGGTTCAAAGTTGATTTTTACAAATGAGTCTTATTTATTATGGAAAATCACTGGACACTATGTTGGGGTCTATGAAATTGTGACTATATTACTATATTTTGGGCTATGAAATCTAAGATCTAATATGAGATTTGATGAAGGGTTTTGATGTATATTGCTTGAGGGTGTTACTAAGTATCTATTAATGGTTTTGCATTGAATTTTCTAGCATGATAACACTCTTGAATTGCATGGTTTTACACTAACATTACACACCCTCTAAGTGTTTGATAAAATGTCCGATTATGGGTTCTTGAGGAATTGAAGGTCCAATGCATGTCTTAAGAGTTGAATGACTATATGATGATGAAATGGTGATGAAATGATGATGAAATGAACGTATGCATATGGTATTCTCTATATAGTGGTGGAATTTGACCATGCCCTACTCGAGGGGTGCACGTCGGGTAATCGTGTCAAGGGGTTTGTACCTTGATAACCATATAGAGGGTTTTGCACCTTGATAACAATGTTGGGGGTTTGTACCTCGGTCACCACGAGTGGTAGGGTGTGATGATCCACTAACCATGTCAGGGGGTTTGTACTCCGGTCACCAAGGGTGGTAGGGTGCGACGATCCACCAACCAATTGAAGGGGTTTGTACCTCAATCACCAAGAGTGGTAGGGTGCAACAATCCACCGATATGATAGTGGTCTCTTCTCACACATGTATTATGTTCTATGTAAGCATGTTTTACGTAAGCATTAATCATACATGCCATCTTGTTATTATGCTATCCATTGAGAATTATTATGTATTTTGCCTATGATTCCTATCTATTGCTGCATTGCATTCTACATACTTAGTGCATTCAAATGTACTAATGCATACACTATGCCTACATGATGTCACCATGTAGGAATTGGTGCACCGCTTGATCATACTCCTCCTCTACTTGGCTAGTACGATTGTCTCCCAAGCTAGTTGGTGAGTCCTCAATTACGGGGATGTTACTTATGATCTCTTGCTATGTATTAAGACAACCTTTCTTTAATTTATGTATAGACTATGAGGGTGAGCCCGGTTATTTGTCACGGCCCGTGCGCTTATCTATGTAGTAGAGGTGTTGTTGGATATGTTATGTATCTATGCCATGAGCCTTGACTCTCTTGTTTCTTAATGATATGATATGGAAGTTTACCCTTAGCCCCAATTCCCTTGTTTATGCTTAGCTCTCATTGTCATTTTAAGTGCTTTCGTGACCAAGGATGTGTAATGATATGCTATGAGGTTGTTTGGGGTTCCTTCGGGTTCCACATTCGCCGATCACATCTAGGCCCTATGCTTTGGTGGTGACAGTGTTCTAATAAGCTAATGCATGTTACCCTTATATGGAGTTTTTGTGAACTCTTTGTGAATCTCCATTGTTGTGTATTATTGTTGATGATTGTGAATTGGAGATTTGTTGATCTTGGGTATGTATTGAATATGAGTAGAGATTGTTGTTTGATTGTGGGATAGTGGTTGATTGTGTTGACATGATTCATAATGGGGTTAATTGTGTGTTTGGGATGATGTGCTGCTTCGATGTTGTTTATTTTTGTCAACTGAATAGTTTTTGGTTCTTGTGGGAAGGTTACAGACACCCTAGGTGCCATCTATTTTCTGCTACGAGGACCCACTATGTGTCGTAGGTCACCGTACGAGTCGTAGTGGTCCCTCGTAGGAGGCAACAGTCACCTCTGGTTCTTTAACACTTACCATACAAGACCCACCTACGACTCATAGTGCCTACAATGAATCATAGTGAGGGACTCATCGGACCTGCCTTGTTCTGAATTGTATTTTGTTCTCTACTACGAGCCCAGGATATGACTCGTAGGTCAACCTATGAGTCGCACCTGAGCCTTGTATCTATGATTAGAATATTATTTTTAGGCATCTTAGCACTATGAAGCTATTGTACGACTCATAGGTCACCCTACAAGTAGTACCTGTGCCTCGTACCTGTAGACCTGCAATTGATTCAGTGCACAGTGTTTATGTTTTCTTTTATTGGTTTTGTTACTCTTTGTTGATTCTCTTGTGTAAACCCTTTTGTAATCAAACATTATGATGCCCATTGTGTGTTATGGGGTTGCATTTTCAGGACATATGGCATTGACAGTTGGGGGATGAACCATCTGATGATGAGCAATCTGAGATATTTGTGGAAGTCCACAGAGTTCGAATAGACCTTGAGGCAAATATGCCTTAGACTAGAGCCCGCGCTGTACTAACACCAAAGGAAGTTACTAGTCCCTCCTAGTCTAAAGAGGAGGGTAATGAAGACAGGTCAGATGATGGTTTCTCACTTTCAGAGTCGGGATCTATTAAGGCATCTCAAACACAACCTAAGGAGGTTGATTCTCAACCTCTGGCAGATCCTACTGCTACTGTCACTTCTACAGACCCCAAAGTACTAGATGGTGCATTCCTTGCATGAAAGAAATAATGACAAGGGGTTGGAACCAAAGGGTCAAGGAAAGCTTGTTCTGCAATTTCACGATGAGTCGAGACTTAACGACTCCAGATTGAGTATGGTGCCAGACTTGGGGGAAGAGATCAACTGCCATGGGCTTGGATGGATGTCAGAGAAGTTAGACAAGTATGCCCCATATCTAGTCCGGGAATTTTATGCCGCCTACTATGCCACTATTCTTCAAGATCTTCCTAGAGGAAGAAACCTATAGAGCGGAAGAGGTTATGAGAAGTACTAGTCCGAGGTGAAATTGTTGACATGTCAGAGGAGACTATCAGGAGGGTTTAGTTCGAGTCGAACAACAGAGTACCTCGTTCCACCGCAGAGTATGATGATTGCAAACATGAGGAAAGTGGTGAACGAGAAGAATGTAAGGATGAAGATTGAGTTTCTCAGGTGGATAGCTAGACAGATATGTGAGGAGGGTTTTGAGCCTACGCGGGTCACAAACCATGCTGATCAGATCGTGAAGTTCCACCTCTCATTCCGGGCCAAACTTTAGTGGTCTATTAACCGTTAGTGTATCAGGCCTACTTTTATAGATAACATGATCACCTTAGAGAGAGCTATACTGTTGGCCAACATTCTAGTTGGCTACAAGATAGATTCGGCCTGAGTTATGGCGGAGCAGATGCACGAGTCGACGATTCATACCCAGACCTCATTGCCTTTTCCCATCCTGATACATAGATTGTGTAATGAGATAGGGGTAAGTGTCTCCCTTCACTTGGACCCACATATAGATTCCCTGCACACTATGGATCCCAGCCTAATTAAGGCTGATGAAAACTTGGTGGCCCTACAGAGAGCAACTTCTCTTCCTATCCTAGATCCTTTTCCTTAGGAGCCAACTCCAGCCACCACCAGTTCTACTCCAGTTGCTTCAGAGTTGGCTCGAGCTATTGACACATAGGCGATGATATCCTTTGACATACCTGCACCAACACCTTCGAATACTCCGATTGATTTCACAGACTGATCCGACTGGACCACAGAGGAGGAGATCGGACCCCTAGGATCAGATGGATGCCGATGCTTAAGCACCAAGTGATTGATATTTTTGACCCCCGTCCTTATTTGCTACTTATGGATACTTTGTTCTTTGTTTTAGACAATTATTTTCTTTATGTTGGTTTTTGAATATTTTTAAATGTTTTGTTTTGACTGTTGATTTTAAGTAGGTTTTGGATTTTTTATTTTTAAATTGTTAGTTTGTGGTATATATATGTTTATATACGTTTACTTTAAAGACAAAGTATCTTCTTTTGGTAGGGTGTGGGAAGTTCTGGATTAAGGTGAAGTCTGATTAGCCTTGAGTCCATAACTTCTCTTATTTTTGATCTCAAGGTTTTCTTGTCGTGTTTCTTTTTCCTTGTGGATGTTTTAATTTCTGTTGAACCAACATGTTTAGATAGTGTAGATAATTTGTAGATATATAGTGATTATTTTCTTTTGGCATATGCACAATCTTGAAATATTTTATGAATGTTCAGAAAATTTGGTACCCTCAAAATTTTTGAGATTGTTGGTTAATCTTGCATATGATTATCTAGCAATGTTTGTTCTGAAAATGAGAAGGCAAGTGGATGCTTGATGCATGACCTGCGAGTCTATGTTGATTGTGTATGCGATACCATGAGAGAGTGAGCTTACTTTGTAGCATTCATGCATTGTGTATTGACTCAGAACTTGTCTTATTACTCTAAAATTGGACTAGAGATGTGGTTGATTAGGACAAGATCTTAGGCCTTTGTTCTTTTAGTGAGCTCAATTTTGCCTAAATAACCTACCAAATGTAGTAGTAATCCTTTGTTCTAAATGTTTGAGCTTTACATGTACCTTTTCTTTCTTGACACCTAGCTAGCCTAACCTTATTTTGTGAAACACTTTGATAATTGGCCCTGGTCTATCCTTGAACATGTGAACCTTAATTGAGGCTAAAAACCTAAGTTGAGGGTGGCTACCAAAAGTGGCCCTGGTTTAGGGAATGGATATTGTGTACTTCACCTTAGGCTAAAAGCCTAAGTTGAGGGGACCTTTGTTGTGGTAAAGTAATCAAAATGAGGTGGTTAGTTAGTAAGGAAAGAAAGAAGAGAAAACCATGTGCTAGGTGAGAGAAAAAGAAAACAAAAGTTGCCTTGGATTGAAGAAAGAGCAAAATGAGTTCAAAAATAAGGGACAACTAAAAAAGAGAAAGAAAGCACGCGAAAAAAACTTGAAAAGGAAGAATAAGGGTGGATTGAATGAAAATGGTTGAGTTTTGAGGTAAGAGTGTTGAAAAACATGGTTCAAGGATAGCTTTTAGCCACTACTTGCATAAAATGTCATACCAAAGCCCTATGAGCCTATGTTAAAAGCCTCTTAAGCCCTAAAGTAATCCGAATCCACCTTGTCATAAGTCTGGAGTTGAGTGTAGGGAAAAGCTTATGGTGTTAGTCATTTTGCATGAATTTCAGTTGTGAGAGTGAGAATGCTTGCACAGTCCCAGAATTTTAAATTCATTTTGACTGAGATAGAGGGACTTCTTTTCTGAGAGGGCATTTGCACTACATGATTGGCATATGACTAACTCAGTGATTATGGATTGTTGGTACTCCTTCACTTGTCATAGTTGGATTGCCGGATGCATCATTGTGTTTTGGTTTGCTTAGTAGTTTGCAATTATGTTTTGAAAATGAGAATTGGGTACCTGAATTAGAGTTAAATGATGTATATTCCATTAGAGTAATTGCTATGTGTTTCTCATTGTCTCCTTAGATCGAGTCATCGCTTGAGAAAAAGCAACAGTGCTAAGTTGAGGGTGTTGATGTGTTGTCAAAATACTGCACAATTGATGCTTAAAACAAGGGATTTTGCAAGTTCTTAATGCGATTTTTTATGGGTTTTATGTATTTTTGTGTTAGTTGTGCATAAAATACAGGTTGACATGATTTTGGGAGAAAATGACAGATTTTGCTGAAGTATAGGAGATACGAGTCACCCTATGAGTCGTATCCCAAGCTACGAGTCATAAGGTGCCCTCGTAGCCTGAATAGTGAGCAAAATTAGGAATATGCTAAGTGGAGGTTAGCCCTACGAGGCCACTCTATGAGTCGAATAATATAGGTGGGATCGTAGCAAGAAATAGTGAGCTAAAAGTTTAGACCAAGAACTAAAGGCCTAGACTATGAGAGAAACATACGAGTCATAACCCAAGCAACGACTTGTAACAGTTGGTCGTAATAGTCAACTCCAAAATGCCAAGTGCTGACTACAAGACCCTGATTACCAGTCGTAGGTCACCTTACGAGTTGTATTTGTGCGATGTATCTGCTGCCAACTATCTTTTCTATTTAATTTTTAGGGTGAAATTGAAAATAGTATAAATACTTAATGATAGGGTTTTAGAAGGAGACTTCAGACTTGAATATTTTGGAGATTTCACTTTGAATATTCTCTCTAGAATATTTCTAGGGTTTAGTGTAGATTTCAATTTTTAATTTGAAGACCGACTTTGTGGGTTTGGAAAATCACATTGTACTCATCTTTCATCTATCAAAGCTTGTCGTTTCCAACTTGAAGGTGTTTTATGTTCTTCATTGTTTAGGGTAAACTCTCAACTATGTCTTTTACATTCATTGTTGTTGATTTGGGCTTAGCCATGAGTGGCTAAGCACCCACAACTTGGGGTTGTGAGAAACATGAGTAGTTGACTTGAAATAACCTAGACTTTGTGCATTTCTTTGATTGGGGTTTTGTATGTATTGTTTATTTCCCTTCGTTTTGATTGTTGTTTGGTGGTGGCCAACATCAAACCACTCCTACTATCACGATCCCGACCAAGGTAGTGACAAATAGGAAAAGGGAAGTAAATGACAAGATTCAATTGATGTGTTCTCATCTAATCAACCAAACCTAACCAAGGGGAGGTTGACTTGGACAATGGGTAATGGTTAGTTGGCACACCATGGTTGCCGACCAAGCGCATGGTGAAATTTGACATTCACTATCACAAGAGGACCGAAAGAACCTAAGTTACCGTCTTACATGCGAATTCCCAATTAGGATTATGTTGTCTAGGGTAATTGAGTCAACGAATCATGGGAAACACAGTTCCCAAGTTGTCCCTCAATTTGATTGTCTTCTTGCATACTTAGTTTAGTGTTTATTTTTGTTCTTCATTTTGAATCTCATACCCCGCCCCTCCCTCCATTTTAGAGAATATAGAGATTGATACTTGAAATGATTGTTAGTGGATCAACTTAGTCAAGCTCCATATTTCCTGTGGATTCGACCCTAACCTTTGGTTAGGTTTATTGTTGACTGCGACCACTTTGTTATTGGAGCATGAACATAAGCGACAAAGTTAATGAGTTCGAGTTGGACTTACTCTAACTCATTTCAGTGCTCGATACTCCTCCTAAGACTCAATGCTCATAAGGCTCCTCATATCATTTAGTCTCATAGAGACTCTCATCATCTCATTAACTCCACTCAATTCGCCCTTTCGGCCTATTGTCTCAATTATCTCATTCGCATACCAGTGGCCGCTTCGAATAGGTCATATATCAATTCTCTTTCTCGAAAAGTATAGAAGAAAGGGGTCTGCACACCAATATCTGCCATAAAAGGACAACTCCAATTCTCATTTAAGAACTCAAGGACTCAAATCATCATTAAGAAGATGTCAATTAGACAAAACTCTGGAGTTCAATTATGAATATTCAAGGGATCATCAAGCTTTATTAACTCAACATCATGCTTACTTCACAATTAAAATCAACATACTCAAGCCAAGGCTCTAGACTCAATCCCTAGGTTCATTCATGCATTATTTTACAAAATAACTTATAAAGTTTATGAAATAACTCAAGTAAAAACACTGAATCAGTAGATCAAGTTTATAATGATCATCAACACATGAAAATACATGAAATATATATAATTTACAAGAAAATATTCAAGAAACATGTATAGAGACTCATTATACTCATAAGTCCTCTATTATCATCAACAGGGCCACATGGATGAACAATTCCATTCTTTAGTTTAGTCTTACATACCTGGTATGATGCTTTGACAATCAATCTCATGAAAATTCTCCTCAATCCTCTTGAATTCTCGCTCTTCTTCTCTTCTCTTTAGTTCTAGTCTTTGGTAGGAGTTTAAGATGATTCAGGAATGCATGTTAAAACCCTATTTATGCTCAACACAACCTATATTGGTTGTATTTTAAGTTTAGAAGGGGTTGGAAAAGGTCTAGAATACCCCTCATGAAAAATAGAAATAAAGTTTGCATCAAAAAAGCAAGTTTGAGACGCGGACATGGTGTTTCTTTGGGGATTTTTGCTGAAAATTCTCTGATCAAGTTTTCTAATCCCATAGGAAATATTTGGACTAAATTGAAGTGTACGTTCGTGGTAGGGCGCATCGCACACCTGTCGTGCACTCTCACTGGAATTCATTTTGGTATCAAAAAATTATCTTTTGATCCAGTTGTTCTCAAAATCAACCGAGATTATTTTTCCACTCAATTTTTCATGTTGATCACATATCCGACATCGAATTTGCCATCGAGATTTGGGAAGATGCGTTATGCAAATCTCTCATCTAGGGATATTTTGGTAATTTTACTGGGTGTTACAAATCCTTTCGAGTTTCATGGCTCCAAAGTGGATGATGATCCACAAGAATTTGTTGATAAGGTTTATAGGATCATAGCCATCATTGGTGTATCCCTAGGAGAGAAAAGAGAGATAGCAGCCAACCAACTTAAAGGTGTTGCTAGGGTATATTATGACAAATGAATGAATATGTGGGTCGAAGGATTGGGTACCATAGCTTGGGAGGAACTCAAAAGTACATTTATTGACCATTTCTTCCCTTCGGAATTGAGGGAAGAAAAAACCCAAAAGTTCATCAATCTTTGTCAAAAAAGTATAAGTATGAAGGAGTATGCCCTCAAATTTATCAAATTGTCCAAATATGCTCTAATCATGATTTTTGATCCAAGTGAAAGAATGAATAAGTTTGTGATGGGAGTCTTAGACATAGTGTCCAAATAGTGTAAAAAAGCCACATTGGTCAAAGATATGGACATTTTGAGGATCATGACATATCCAGAACAAATTGAGGATCAAAAGATGAAGGAGAAGGATAAAGAGTTCAAGAGGGCGTTGATGGCTTTTTCCATCAAAGGCTAGGAAATGGTGGATATGGTAGAGCTCAAGGTATGCAAGGGTACTTTGGTCAGGGTTCATCCAACACTTTCACTAAGAGGTTCAACAAAAATGAAAGGTTGAACCACAAGGTTCAAGGAGGAGGTTTGCTACTCAAGCTAATCCGACTTGCAAGAAGTGTGGGAAGACTCACAGGGGAGAAACATTTGGCCACATTCAATGTGTGCTCTAGGTGTGGTAAGTCCGGTCATCATGCTAAGGATCGTCTAACATCAATTCCTATTTTAACATTACCGAAAGGTATGGATGGATTTATTATTTATTGTGATGCCTCACAGGTTGGGTTAGATTATGTTTTGATGCGTCATGGAATGGTTATAGTTGCTTTAAGACAATTAAAGGTACATGAACGAAACTACCCAACTCATGATCTTGAAATAGTGATGGTTATAATTGTGTTGAAAATTTGGTGTCCCTATCTTTATGGGGTGGAGGTTGATATTCACCAACCACAAAAGCTTACAATATGTGTTTAGCCAAAGAAATTTAAATCTTAAGCAAAGGATACAAAAGGATTATGATATAAGTGTGTTATACCATCTTGAAAAGGAAAACATAGTTATCGATGCCTTAAGTAGAAAGCTTATGAATAGCATTACTCATGTTAAGGATGAAAGAAAGAGGTTGGTTAGAGATGTGCATTGATTGGCCCATTTCGATATGTGGTTGAGTGACTTTAACGAGGAAGGTAGAGATGTGCATTGATTGGTCCATTTTGATATGAATCCATCCATATTTGAGTTGACTAATCTGGTGATTGATAAGAAGATTGAGATTTTCTCGCAAGGGGGAGATAGAGTACTTCATTACAAACGCCAATTATATGTTCCAAATATTAATGGCCTAAGAGAGATGATATTAAGCAAATGCTATAACTCTCGATATTCTATTCATTTGGGATCCACCAAAATATATAGAGATTTAAAAGAAAGTGTATTCATAGAATGACATAAAGAAGTACATAGAAAATTTTATGGAAAAATGTCCAAGTAAAGGTTGAACATCAAAGATCGGGACGTCTAGCCTAATATATTAAAATTTCTACTTGGAAGTGGGAAAAAAATATGAATATGGACTTCATAACAAGTTTGCTTCATACCTGTGGACAATATGATTTTATTTGAATAATTGCAAATCGAATGATAAAATCAGCACATTTTCTACCGGTCAAGACTTATTATAGTGCTACAAATTATGCAAAGATCTACATATAAGATCTTATCAGACTTTATGGTGTGCCCTTGTGTATTATCTTATATCATGTTATTCAATTCACTTCATACTTCTGGAAGTATTTTAAAAGGGTTCGGGTACCAAGGTTAAGTCAAGTACCATTTTCCATTCTCAATCGATAGACAAGCAGTGAGAATAATTCAAACTTTACAATATATGTTGAGCGCTTATGTGCTCTATTTCAAGGGTAATCGGGATGTTGCTGATTGAGTTAGCTTACAACAATAGTTAATCACTCGACTATTTAAATGACCCCTTTTAATGTTTTATTGGTTAAGAGATATAGGTCTCTAGTGGGATGGGTCGAAGTAGGTGAAATGATGTTGGTAGAACCTAATTTGGTAGTTGATTGTATGGAGAAGGTAAGATTTATTTAGCAAAAGCTAGATGCTGCCTAGAGCTGCCAGAAGTCTTACTCGAATGTAAGAAAGAGGGAAACTGAATTCAATGTGGATGATGAGGTCTATATGATTATTTCATCCATAAAGGGTATAATGCAATTTGGTAACAAAGGGAAGTTAAGTTCTCAGTACATAGGTCCACGTAATATCCTAAGGCAGATTTGTGAGGTTGCATATGAGTTAGATTTACCATTAGAGTTAGGCTCAACTTATATGATATTCCGTATGTCCTTACTAAGGAAATGTGTGGGTGATGTAAATTTTATTGTGTCATTGAAAAATGTAGGTATGAAAGAAAATTTTACTTTTAAAGAGGCTCTCGTTGAAATTTTGGACTGATAAATTAAGAAGTTGAGAAAAAAAAAGAAATACATTCATTAAAGTCTCATAAAGGAACTGAAAAGTTGAAAGTGCTACATGGGAAGCGAAGTCAACAAGATGATGTGTGTTCCTTACCTTATTCCCTCCGTTTCAGCCTAAGGTACCTATTTGTTCATTATTAGACCCCGTATTTCTTTAAATTAAGAATAATTATCCAATTGAAAAATTTTGTGGTGGATATCGTGTAATTTGAACCTAAGTATTATTTTTCCGGTGCATGATGAAAATATCAAGTGAAT
>JAPFFP010000002.1:5070661-5116821 GCA_026153255.1 Solanum medicagineum
ACTTCTCGATTTATAATGTCAATGAGCTTAAATAAAAATCTATAAATACTTAGATTAAGATAATAAATATTATTTTATATATAAAAGATATTACATTGGTAACACCTTCAAACAATATCATCAAAACTGTTCATCAAATCTCACATTAGATCTTGCATTCATAGCCCTAAACATAGTAAAAAAATCACAATTTCATAAACTGCAACATAGGGTGCAGTGATTTTCATAATAAATAAAACCTATGAGTAAATCAACTTGAAATCATGCAATTTTTAAGGAAGGGAAGCTTGGGTATCAAAGGTGAAAGGAACCCATGAAAAAAAACCCACATACCTTAGCTTTGGAGATGAACTTGATGAAGATCAGAGAAGGAGACTTGAAGCTTGAGAGGAAATCCTTAGATCCGGATGAGCTTTTGAGACTTGAGTTTAGGAGTAGAATATTTGGCTAAGTGTTTGAATGAGTATTGGGGAATGTTTGGAATAATATGAGGGTGAAAAATGCTAAGTATAGATATTTTTACGTTTGGGAACACTTAGGCCAAAGACCCAAAAGCCTTGGACCGAGATAAAAATCACTGGCAGCAAAATACATAGGTTCGTGTCTGGTCCACATCCCGAGATAAAAATTACTTGCAGCAAAATACACAGGCCCGCGTCTGGTTCGCTATGTGGACCTGTCGTGGAGGCAAGATTTATATAGGTTCGCTACGGCTACGCATCGCAGTACCGTCGCGGATCAATTATGAAAATAAAAAATTACGAAAAATGAAATTGCTAATCGTTTGCTCTTAAATCAGGGTTATACCCATCTCTCACTCAATTTGACCCTCTGAACAAGAATATGAAGTCGAATTTTTGATATCGCGCACATATTTTGAGATATATGAAAATTACGATTCCGGCACTTTCGAGTTTCGGGCACTTTTTGGGGTCGTTACAATATCCTCCCCTTGAGAACATTCGTCCCCAAATGTCAATGAAACGTATATGAGAGACACAAACATGACAATTTCAGCCCATTTAAAATATCTCATCATAAGTGTAAAATCATCATGAACTTTGTCAATTTAAACATGAATGTATGCATATATGTCATGAGGTGAACTTAGACTTGAAATTACATAGGGGACTTAGATCAATACCTTAAGGTTGAGTGGAGTGGAAAAGATAAGGATATCATTTTTGCATATCCGCTTCGGCCTCCCATGTCGCACTTTCGACTTGTTGCTTCCTCCAAAGGACCTTAACAGAAGCCATATCCCCTTGTTCCTTAATCTCTTCACTTGCCCATCCAAAATCTGAACCGGAACCTCTTCGTAAGTCAAAGTTGTCTTCCACAACACCCACAACATCAAGGGGAACAATAGCATTAGGATCACCCACACACTTCTTTAACATAGATACATGAAATACTGGATGAATCAATTCCATTTCTTTACGAAAATCCAACTTGTAAGCTACCTTCCAATTCTCCTCATCACCCTATAAGGGACCACATATTTAGGGCTCAACTTGCCTTTCTTACCAAAATGGACCACACCCTTCGTGGGTGACACCTTCAAATACACCCAATCACCAACTTTGAATTCAAGGTCCCTTCTCCCTATATTGGCATAGGACTTTTGGCGACTTTGGGCCGTCTTCAACCTTTCTTTAATCATCCTAACCTTCTCAAGAGCCTCCATAACCAGATCTGGTCCCAACATAGCCACCTCACCAGTTTCAAACCACCCAACCGATGATCTACAACCTCTACCATAAAGAGCCTCAAAAGGAGCCATACCGATGCTAGAATGATGGCTATTGTTGTAGGCGAACTCATTCAATGGAAGATGATTATCCCAACTACCCTTATGCTCCAATACAAAAGCTCTAAGCATATCCTCAAGGGTTTGGATGGTCCTTTCGGCTTGGCCATCCGTTTGAGGGTGGAAGGCCTTATTAAGCTTAACCTTTGTACTAAGACCCCTTTGGAAAGACCTCCAAAAATGTGAAGTAAATTGGGCTCCACAATTTGATATGATGGATAAAGGAACCCCATGCAATCTCACCAAGTCATGGATATACAACCTAGCATACTCTTCAGCCCCATATGTGGTCTTAACTGGTAGAAAGTGAGCTGATTTCGTCATCCTATCAACAACGCCCAAAATGGAATCAAAACCCTTCCTAGTCTTGGGCAATCCAACTACAAAGTCCATATTAATCTCTTCCCACTTCCAAGTAGGTACCTCTATGTTTTAGGTTAGGCTACCCAGCCTTTCAATGTTCGGCTTTGACTTGTTGACAACTATGACAACTGGGCACAAATTTTGCAATATCTTTCTTCATGCCTCCTTACCAATACACCTCTCTCAAATCCCTATACATTTTATTAGAACCGGGGTGAATAGAATAGGAAGAACCGTGAGCCTCATCAAGAATTCTCTGTCTCAAGCCATCCATACAAGGCACACACACAACCTACCTTGGTATCTAAGTGCACTACCTCCCCCTTGGGAGAAAACTTCCACTTTCCCATCACCAACCAAGGCCTTCAAATTCAACAAGGAGGGATCAAGATCTTGCTTAGCTTTTACCTCCTCAACCAATAAAGATTTAGAACTATCAACAACAACAACACGACCATTATCCACTTCCCCTAATCTAACTCCCAATCTAGCCGAACGATGGACCTCCCTAGCAACCTCCCTATCACCACCATCAACATGAGCCAGGCTACCAATAAACACCCTAGTCGACGCATCCGCCACCACATTAGCCTTACTCGGATGCTAATGCACACTAATATCATAGTCCTAAAGGAGTTCTAGCCACCTTCTTTGCTTCAAGCTGAGATCTTTTTGAGTGAAGACATATTGGAGGCTCTTATGATCGGTGAACACATTAACATGCACCCTAAAAAGTAATGACACCAAATCTTTAATGCAAATACCACGGTGGCTAGTTCAATATTATGGGTAGGGTAGTTCTTTTCATGCACCTTGAGTTGCCTAGAAGCATAGGCCATGAACTTACCATTTTGCATTAGAACACAACCCAACCCAACTCTAGAAGCATCACAATACACAAAAAATCCCTTTAGTCCATCTGGTAATGACAATATAGGAGCGAACACAAGCTTATCTGTCAAGGTTTGGAAGCTCCTCTCACACTCATCGGTCCACACAAACTTGGCCTCCTTTTGAGTCAATTTTTTCATAAGAGAAGTAATAGAAGAGAACCCATTCACGAATCTATGATAATACCCCACTAAGCCCAAGAAACTCCTAATGACTGACGGGGTCAATGGTCTAGGCCAATTATTATCACATGGGTCTTCTTAGGACCCATCTTAATACCATCCCCCGATACCACATGTCCTGGGAAGGCAACCTCCTTCAACCAAAATTCACACTTTTCATATTTAGCATATAGCCTCTCCTCTCTCAATATTTGCAACACAACCCTTAAATGAGCCCTATGCTCCTCCTCACCATGAGAATAGATCAAAATATTATCAATGAATACCACAACAAATAAATCAAGGTAGGGTTTGAAAACCCTATTCATAAGGTCCATGAAGATGGCTAGTGCATTGGCCAACCCAAAAGACATCACAACAAACTCATAATTCCCATATCTAGTCCAGAAGGCCGTCTTGGCAATGTCACACTCCCTCTCTTTCACTTGATAATACCCAGATCGAAGATCAATCTTAAAGAACTGTCTATCCCTTTGCAATTGGTCAAACAAATCATCAATCCTTGGAAGAGGATACCTATTCTTGATGGTGACCCTATTAAGTTGTTGGTAGTCAATACACATCCTAAGGGACCCATCCTTCTTTTTCACAAACAACACCGATGCACCCGAAGGTGATTGGCTAGGCTTAACAAAACCCCTTCTCCAACAAGTCCCTCAATTGTTCCTTCAACTCCTTCAACTCCGTCGTGGCCATGCGGTAAGGGAGAATAGAAATGGGTTGAGTATCAGGAAGGAGATCTATAACAAAATCTATTCCCCGTTCGGGAGGAACACCGGGAAGGTCATTTGGAAAGACATCAAGGAACTCATTAACAACCGAAACCGGCTCTACGGGAAGGAATTTGGACTTCGCATCCCTAACCCTCACAAGATGGTAAAGATACCCCTTAGAGATTAAATTATGAGCCTTAATGCAGGAGATGAACCTACCTTTGACCACTAGATCATGACTCTCCTATTCAAGGATGGGTTCATTTGGGAATTAGAATTTGACCCTACGGGTTCTATAGTCAATAGAAGCATAGTATGAATGCAACCAATCCATCCCAAGAATGACATCAAAATCAACCATGTCCAACTCAACAAGATCACAAGGCAATATTTTATGCAAGATGCAAATTGGACAACTTCTCTAGACTTTTTTAGCAACAATAGATGCAGCAATAGGAGTGGACACCTTATATGACTCATGCAATAATTCGGGCTCAACATGGAACTTTTTAGCAACAAGGGGGATAACAAAAGAAAGAGTGGCACTCAGATCGATCAATGCAACACATCAAAGTCAAAGATTTTCAATATACCCATAACAACATTGGGGACCTCATCAACCCCTTGCCTCCCATCTAAAACATAAAACGTATTGTGCCTTGGGGCACCATCTTGTTAGCCACCCTCCCCAAAGGAATCGCATTAGCACCTTGTGGAGAACCTCCTTACCGTTGTTGCGATTTCGAGGGCAATCTATTGCCTTATGCCCCATTTCCCCAAAACCATAATAAGCACTGGTATTCCTCAAGCATGGGCCACCATGAGCCTTGCCACACTTTGGACACACATCACTAGGATCCACACCCCTAACACCTTGGGCTCTTAGAAAGTCGTTGGCAACCCTCTTTTGAATTGCATGAGAGGACCCTTTGCCTCGATGGAACTGACCACTCTTTTGGTACTTATCCTCAAAATGGGCCTTCTTGGCCTCATGACTCCTTCTCTTCGTCAATTTCTCCTCTTCTATTTGTTCAGCACAGGTCATCAAATGTGACAAGTCCATGTCACTAATAAACATGGTGGACCGACATTGTTCACTCACTATGTCGGACACACTCATCACGAACTTGTTCATTCTCAACCTTAGATTGGCAACCAAGTGAGGAGAAAATTTTAAAAGTTGGGTGAACTTGAGGGTATACTCCTTCACACTCATAGATCCTTGTATCAAATTCATAATTCCACCAATTTGGCTTCACTAAGCTCAAGAGGAAAGAACCAATTAAGAAAGGCCACCTTGAACTCTTCCCGTAGAACCACATTGTTGACTCCTTTTTCCTCCTTCCATTGATTATACCATATTTATGATACCCCTTTGAGTTGTGGGCCGCCAACTCCACCTTATCCTCCAGTCTCACACCCATGATAGACAAAATCTTGTAGACCTCATCAATCAACTCTTGAGAGTCCTCACTCACCTTCGACCCATGCAATTTCAGGGGATTCATCCCCACGAAATCTCTCACCTGAGATGCCAGTGTAGGAGCATGAGGGGCTTGGTCCCCTTGGTTGGCTTGATTAGCCACCACTTGTGCAAGCAAAGTGAGAGCATCCCGAAGCTCTCCATTAGCTGGTTACTCCTCGGGTGTGTGGGCTCTTCTTCCTCTCGTGTTTGGCATGATCTAGCATAGCAAAGAATAATTGTTTGGGGGGAAAAACTTACTTCAACTCTGTAGCACGACTTAGAACATGAAGAATGGAAACATTTCCTAAAATGTCTCATACGCTCCTACTCATAGTTGCGGTGCACAACACAACTATGAATAAGACTCTAATCAATGCGATGTGTTGGACTCTGAGGATCTAATAACCTAGTGCTTTGATACCCTCTTTGTCATGACCAAGCCTAGGGTCTAGACATGACTTGAGAATGGGGAACCCGATGGAAACCTAAACAAGCCTCATAGCATGTCATTACAAATCCTTGGTTGCGTAAGCAATTAGACAATGAGAGATAAGCATAAACAAGGGAATTGGGGCTAAGGGTAAACTTTCATATCATAACATCAAGAAACAAGAGAGTCAAGGCTTATAGTATAGATACATAACATGTCCAACAACACCTCTACTACATAGATAAGAGGAGGGGCCACGACAAACAACCGGGCTCACCCTCATAGTCAATACATAAATGAAGGTAAGATAGTCTTAGTACATAGCAAGAGATCATAAGCAAAGTCCCTTGAATGGAGGACTCACCAACAAGCTTGAGAGACAATTGTACTAGCCACGTGGAGGAGGAGGATGATCAAGCGGTGCACCGATTACTACATGGTGACATCATGTAGGCATTGAGTATATTAGTACAGTAGAGTGTACTAAGTATATAGGATGTAATGCAACAAGTGACAGTAACATAATCAAAATGCATAAGCATAGGCAATGAATACATATAGCAATATGGCATGCATGGAAGATGCTCGTAGTAAATCATGCTTATATGGATCATAAAATAAGTGTAAGGAGTGACCATTCTTAGTGCAATCAAAGACCTACTACCTCCTTGGTGAGGCACATGAGGTACAAACCCTTTCATAAGGTTTATGGAGTATAGATCCCCCAACAATGTTGATGGGTACAAACCCTCAATAAGGTTGATGGGTACCAAGTTACCCCAGCCTACCAACCAAGAAGTTAGGCAATTGAGGTACCAATCCCTCAATAAGGTTACCGGGGCCTACAACCCCCCGACCTAGGCTTGGTCATCCCCAACACAATAGAGATGATATTATATATATACACTCCTTTCAACGTCTTATACATGCATTCCTTTTCATCATCATTTCATCATCATAAAGTCACTCAATTCTTAAAACATACATTGGACCTTCAATTCCTCGAGAAATCATAACCGGACATTTTATCAAACACTTAGAGTGTGTGAAGTGCTAGTGTAAAATTATGCAATTTAAGAGTGTTATCATGCTTGAAAATCCAATGTAAAAACCATCAATAAATTTTTGGTAACACCCTCAAGCAATATACATCAAAATCCTTCATCAAATCTCACATTAGATCTTAGGTTCATAGCCCAAAACATAGTAAAATAGTCACAATTTCATAAACCCCAACATAATGTGCAGTGATTTTCATAATAAATAAGACCCATGAGTAAATCAACTTTAATTCATACAATTTTTATGGAAGGGAAGCTTGGGCATCATGGGTGAAAGGAACCCATGAAAGAAACCTACATACTTAGCTTTGGAGATGAACTTGATGAAGATTGGAGATGGTAACTTGAAGATTGAGAGGAAATCCTTAGATCAGGATGAGCTTTTGAGACTTGAGTTTAGGAGTAGAATATTTGGCTAAATGTTTGAATGAATATTGGGGAATGTCTTGAATGATATGAGGGTGAAAAATGCCTAGGTATAGATATTTGCACCTTTGGGAAAACTTAGGCTCAAGACACAAAAGCCTGGACTGAGGTAGAAATCACTGGCAGCAAAATACATAGGTTCGCATCTGGTCTGCGACGCGGACCTGTCACTGAGGCAGATTTACACAGGTTTGTGATGACTGCGCGTCACGGTACCATTACGGATCGATTCTAGAAATAAAAAATTATAAAAAATGAAATTGCTAATCGTTTTACTCTTAAATTGGGGTTAGACCCATTTCTCACTCAATTTGACCCGCTAAACATGAATATGAAGTCAAATTTTTGATATCACACACGGATTTTGAGATATAAGAAAATTATGATTTCAGCACTTCTAAGGAATATTTTAGCGCACTTTTGAGGTCGTTACACATGCATTGATGTTTAAATTGACAAAGTTCATTGTGATTTTTACACTTGTGTTGGATATTTTAAATTTGTGTTTAAGTGTATTGATGCATCCTTGTTAGGGCTAATCTATTCGTGATTATTCTTTTCATATACGTTTCTTTGACATTGAGGGACGATTGTTCCCAAAGGGGAGGTATTGAAACTACCCATAGTGGTGCCCGAAAATGTGCCTCGAAAGTATCCAAAATTATAACTTCCATATATCTTAAAATCCATGTGTTATTTCAAAAATCCGACTTCACTTTCTTGATCAGGGGGCAAAATTGAGTGGGGAGTAGGTCTAACCTTGATTTTAGAGTAACTGTAGATAAATTCAAAAGTCCCAAGTTTTGCAAATTCTAGTTTCCAGGCGTGACGCTGGCGCGACACACTAGTGTGTTATTTCGTGCAGTTTGTTTTTGAGTTCGGTCCAAAGCTTTTGGATCTTGGGCCTAAACCTTTCCATATGTGAAAATACCTATACTTTACTATGTTTCACCAAAATATCATTCAAGGAATTCCCCAATACTCACTCAAAACTTAGACTTATATTTCTCTCAAAATTCAAGTTCCAAAACCCTTTCCGGATCTTAAGGATTTTGCCCAAGCTTCAAGTCTCCATTCCAATCTTCATCAAGAATTCTCCAAAGTCAAGGTATGTGGGTTTCTATCATGGGTTCCTTTCACCCATGATACCCAAAATTTCTTTTACTTAAAATTGCATGATTTAAAGTTGATTTACTCATGGGTCTTACTTATTATGAATTTCACTACACACTATGTTGGGGTTTCATGAAATTGTGATTGTTTTAGCATGTTTTGAGCTATGAATCTAAGGTCTATTGTATGAAGGGTTTTGATGTATATTGCTTGAGGGTGTTACCAAGTATCCATTGATAATTTTACATTGAATTTTCTAGCATGATTCCACTTTTAAAATGCATGATTTTACACTTGCACTACACACCCGCCAAGTGTTTGATAAAATGTCCGGTTATGGTTTCATGAGGAATTGAAGGTCCAATACATATCTTATGAGTTAAATGAATATATGATGATGAAAGGAATGTAAGTATATTATATTATCTCTATAGTGTTAGGAATTGACCAAGCTTCACTCGGGAGATCGTAGGCCCGGGTAACCTTGTTGAGCGATTTGAACCTCGATCGCCTCGCTCGGGAGGTGGTAGGCCCGTGCAACCTTGTTGAGGGGTTTGTACCTCGATCACCTTGCTTGGGAAGTGGTAGGCCCATCCAACTACGTCGAGGGGTTTCTACCTTGATAACCTTGTTGAGGGGGTTGTACCTCATTAACCTTGTTGAGGGGTTTGTACCTCATCAATCTTGTTGAGGGGTTTATATCGCATCAACCAATTGAAGGGTTCGTACCTCATTCGCCTCTCCAAGGAGGTGGTAGGTCTTGGATATTCACTAATAATGGTCTCTCCTTACACATGTATTATGTTCTGTATAAGCTTGATTTTACTTTAAGCATCATTCATACATGCCATATTGCTATGTGCTTATCCATTACCTATGTTATGTATTTTGATTATGTTGCTTATCCCTTATTGAAATACATCCTATATACTTAGTACATTCAAACGTACTAACGCATACTCTATGCCTACATGATGTTACCATGTAGGAACCGGAGTCCCACTAGATCATGCCCCTCCACGTGGCTAGTACAATCTCTCTCTCAAAGGTAGTTGGTGAGTCCTCCACTTTGTGGACATTGACTTTGATCTTATACTATGTATAAGGACTCCCTTTCTTTTATTATGTACTTGACTACGAGGGTGAGCCCAGTTGCTTGTCTTGGCCCCCGCTAAGTTCTATGGTTAGAGGTGTTGTTGGACATGTTATGTGTAATGCTATGAGCTTGACTCTCTTTCTTGACTTTTGATGTTTATGATATGAAATTTGTCCCTTAGCCCCGGTTATCCCTATTTATTATCTCTTGTTGTACTTTATTGCTTCTGCGAGCAAGGATGTGTAATGATATGTTAAGAGGCTTGCTTGGGGTCCCCTTCGGATTTTCCATGCGTTGTGTCAGGTCTACGCCCTAGGCTTGGGTCATGACAAGCACAAACGTATGTAATGCTACATTTTTCATTTTTTTATACTTTACAAACACTTTATTCCTTTTTTATATGTTGGTTCACTGTCTTCAAAATTCAAGGTTATTTTGTGATAGTAAGTTATTCCATATTTATCTCTTTGTTTTTTTTTGAGAATTATTTTTTTCTGTTTTTTGGTTTAAACATATGTTACTAACTTTGTTATGGAATTGGTAAATCTTTTGGCTAAACGTTCACAAATAAAGAAAAATGTAAATAGGTTAGTTTTAAATTTGGTCATTTGGTTGGTTAACCCTTTCTCATGGGTTTGAATGTCATTTTTCAATGTTTAAAGTAGTATTTCATTAGTGTTAAAGGGTATTTACATTTTTGGATTTTTGGTGTTGACCTTTGTGGGTTTATTTTTTCTTGATTTATTTTATGCTAGTAAATTGTTCTACATTTAACTCTTTGGTATTTGTTTGATACTTATTTGTTTCTATTTTTTGGGTATAACATATGTTGCTAAGTTTGTCATGGTATTGGTAAATTTGTTGGTTTAATGTTCACAAAATAAGCAACAATGTAAACAGTTTTATTTTAAGTTTGGTCATTTGGTTGGTTATCCCTTTCTCATGGGTTTGAATTCCATTTTTTTAACATTCAATGTAGTATTTTTCTTGATGTTTAAGGGTAGTTACATTTTTGGATTTTTAGTGTTGACTTTTGTGGTTCCTTTTTTTTTTTTTTGATTTATTTTAAGCTAGTAAGTTGTTCTACATTTAACTCTTTGGTATTTGTTTGAGACCTATTTGTTTTTGTTTTTGGGTATAACATATGTTGCTAAGTTTGTCATGGTACTGGTAAATTTGTTGGTTTAATGTTCACAAAATAAACAACAACCTAAATAGTTTTGTTTTAAGTTTGGTCATTTAGTTGGTTAATCCTTTCTCATAGGTTTGAATGCCATTTTTTCCATTCAAAGTAGTATTTTTCTTGGTGTTAAAGGGTAGTTACTGGAATAATCATAACTTTTTAATGAAGGGTTAATTGCTAATTTTAACCACTAATAATTTTCATTAAAATATTTTACAAATAAATAAATAAGATAAAGGAGCGACAAACCTATTTTTCTTTCTAACAAAGCACACACAACAGAGAAAAAAATTGAGCAGTCCTTTTTCTTTTCTATCGTTACTTTCTCTTTGAAGAAAACACACAACTCACAAGATGATGGGCAAATTCATAGATAGAATCAACTTGATCTTTGTACCACTATTTTGGGTGATAAAGTACATGTATTTTCTTGTTGTTATGTACTCTTGTTAGTTAAAAACATATTTACCAAAATTTTCACCAATTAGGTTTTAACAATGAGATTAAGAATACCTTTACTTTTAATTTATAGTCTAAGGTATTGGGTATTAGGGTTTAACCCTAAACTTGAAGATTAGGGATATTAAGACTTGAGTTTGGCAAACATAATTGATATCGATAATCAATATTTTTTCATAGATTGAGACAAGCAGGGATTGTTTTGGTGGGTGTTGTACGCATGCAAGGTTGTAGTGCTTGTCATTAGTAAGGTAAGTGAGACCTTAAGCTTTAGTGCTTGCTTTACAAATAAGTTTTGAAAAAAATATATTTTTCTTTGTCTAGTGTATGTGTTGGGACAAACATGTGCTTCACAGAGTTGATATTTTTATTAGCCCTAGATATGCTATTTTTGAGAAGAATATTGAATATTTTCATGAGTTATATGTAGTGTCATGCTGGATATCCTTCTTTTTTACTGTGATATGATTACTAGAGGCATACTTAGTCGCCGTAATATGCTAGGGGCATACCCATGCTGCCGTAATATGTTAGGGGCTTTGTACATGCTGCTGTAGTATACTTTTAGAGCATTATACGTGTTGCCATGGACTTGTTGGGGTTCTGTTTATGACATGTTTTCAGTGTGGCTTTAATTGAGACATGTGGTGACCCTTTTTAAACAATTGTTTGAACTTATTGAGCTTATTATGCAGTATATTCTTGTGTATATTATTTATGTATATCCGTTGTGCACATGTATTTTATAACTCTTGTTCCAGGGGTATTAAAGTAACGAGTCGAGGATCTTACTAGGTTATATTTATATATTATAGCTCACTCCTTACTTGCATATCAATATAGATTTTGTTGCAGAGGGCGAGACTTATGGCTGACGAGTTCGTTTTCGCGGACTCTATTGCTGAGGTGAGCCTTCACATTATTCGTGGAGGCTACTACTTCAACTCTATCTATTATGGTTTATATTTTTCTTCTTTTTGGGGTTTGTATGCCCGACAGTTAAACTCATATCACTCTATTAGATGCTCCTTGATCTTATTGTGGGATTTGGGCTAGAGATACTTTTGTTAAGTGACCTTTTTCTTTCATAAATTGATATGCGATTTCAGTTTGCTAGTTACTCCATTGTTATGAGTATTGATGAGTTTTGGAGTTGCAGACATTATATTCTTAGTGCTTGGATAGTTTGGGTGTATATAAATATTTGGTTCTCCCAATAAATGGTGTGGGCGGGTGCCAGTCACATCTAGGGGCCATTTTGGGATGTGAAAAAGTTGGTATTAGAGCCTAGGCTTTAAATCCTGAGTCATGGAGCAGCGTTTGGTAGACTCTTGTTCATGGGGGTGTAGGCACCCATACTTATGGCCTTGCGGCTACTAAACATTTAGGATGTATTCTCTTTTTCATTCCTTAATCATGTGTTGAGCTAAATCAAGTTTAACTTTTAAATATTTTTCACAGATGGCTAAGAGATGTGGCTCTTCCTCTGTTGTTTGATCTAATACAGCTGTAGGACGTGGTGGGGGACATGGTATTACCTCCAGTGGTAGTCAGGGTAGGTCTCATCCTACTAGGGCTCGGACTAGGGCATCTTGGGGTTCTCATTCAGGAGTTATGAATGAGGGATAGATCCGTGCTGCTGCCCCAGAGCAAGTGCAGGAACAAGTTGTTTAGGATGCCCCATAAATAGCACCAACTGCTACACCTACCTGTTTAGGATGCCCCACAAACAAAGCCAACTGCTACACCTACTGTCGCTTTACCTATGGATGTTGTGATGAGATTGTTGAATGTGTTAAAGGCATTGGTGCCTAATCAAGGCAGAGTCCCAGCTCCTCAGACTACCACCCCAATGTAAGAATAGGTTCCGTTGAACATTGATGCGACTCAGATACTTCTTCTTGCCCCTCAACAAGTTGGTAATCCAGTTGCAACTTCAGGACAACCCAAAGATCTTTAGAATTTCATGGACCTTAAGCCACCAAAGGTTGATGCAACACTAGCTTCTATTGAGCCTCAAAAGTTCCTTGATCATTGTGAAAAGATACTACATTGGGATTGAAGGAGACTCGTGGTGTGGAATTTACCACTTTTATGTTCTCAGGATCTCTAGAGGCATGGTGGACTTCTATTTAGAGAGATAGAGAAGCAGGGTCACCACCTATCACCTGGTCAGAGTTTTTAGCAATGTTTAAGAATAGGTTTATTCCATTGAGCAAACAAGAGGATATGAGACCTCAATTCCATCATCTGCGTTAGGGCAATATGACAGTTATAGAGTACGAGGCCAAGTTCACTGAATCGTCTAGGTATGTCCCATTTTTTATTGCAGATCCAAGGGAGAAAGTGAGAAGATTTATGGATGGACGAGAGCACCTTTACCGTGGTTATGTGATACGAGATATGCAATATGGTACATATTCAGATGTGGTTGACACTGCTCTTCGTTGTGAGTCCTACTAGGAGATGGAGAAAACCATGTGAGAAAGGAAGAAGGTACGTAATACAGATGGATTCAATGGTGCTCTATCTGGAGACAAAAGTGGATTTCATCATGGGTAGTGTAGACCTACTCAGTCAGATTTATCGGTGCAATCTTCTAAGAGTGGTAATACAATTAGACAGGGCCAACAACAGATGCAGAAGAAGGGTGATAATTCTTTTCAATCCGGACAAGATCCAAGGTGTTCTATTTGTGGTAGGAATCACAGTAGCCGCTGCTTTGGTATTGGTGGTCCTTGTTTTACTTGTGGTGAAAGAGGTCATATTGCTAAACTTTTTCCTAAAGGAGAATTTGGTACTAGTCAAGCTACTACACAAGTGCAGAGAAATGTGGCAGATACTCAAGATCAAATTCAGCCAGCTAGGGCCACTCCACAGGGTGCTTGTGGACAGAGTCGACAGGCTGCACAAGTTGCTCAAGGAGTAGGTGGACCACCAAGATTATTTGCTATGGGCAGATAGGATGTCAAGGGATCTAATGTTGTAGTCACAAGTATTATTACTGTCAATTCTCATAAGGCATATGCTCTTATTGATCGTAGTTCTACGTATTCGTATGTATCCCTGTCTTTTGTTATATCTTTAGAACGACGAGTTGGTAATCTTAATGTGCCATATATGGTTATGACTCCAGTTGGGAAGACCTTGTCAGTGGATAGAGTGTATAGAGATTGTGTTATATCTATGTAGGGGAAGAACAAAATAGTAGCTTTATTAGAGTTGTCTCTATCTGACTTTGATATAATTATGGTCATGGACTAGTTAGCATCATGTTATGTTTTGGTTGATTGTTATGCTAAGCTAGTACATTTTAATTTCTGCGGAGAACCATCTTTAGTATGGAAAGGTATGACTCCTCTAACATAGGAAAAATCTTATGTAAAGACATGTCGAATGATTAATCATGGGTGCTTTGGTTTTACTACTACTGTCCATGATAATCGAGGGGAGGATGTTACTATCAATAACGTTCCGGTGGTGCTAGAATTTATTCATATGTTTCCAGAAGACTTACTTGGGCTAACTCCGATGACAGAAATTGGGTTCAACATTGATTTAGTGCCAGTGACTCAACCTATTTCTATTCCTATGTATCGTATGACTCCAATTGAGTTAAGAGAATTGAAGGTCCAACTTTAAGAGCTACATGATAAGGGGTTCATCAATTCTGGCATATCATCTTGGGGTGCCCCAGTGTTATTTATGAAAAGGAAAGATGGCACGATAAGAATGTGCATCGATAACAAGTAGTTAAATAAGGCCACAATCAAGAATAAATCTCCATTGCCTCATATTGACGATCTATTCGATCACTTGCAGGGTACTACTCATTTTTTCAAAATTGATTTGAGATCAGGTTATCATCAGCTGAGAATAAAGACCGAAGATATCTCAAAGACAACCTTTTGAACCAAGTAGGGGCACTTTGAATTTTTCGTGATGTCTTTTGGATTGACTAATGCACCAACAACATTTATGGACCTCATGAAGAGGGTATTCAAGCCATACTTAGACTAGTTTGTGGTTGTATTTATTGATGATTTTTTAGTCTACTCTTAAGATGAAGTTAAGTATGAACATCATTTGAGAGTTGTATTGCAGACACTTTAAAAATAAAAGCTTTATGCTAAGTTCACAAAAGGTGAGTTTTGGTTGGGGAAAGTTTCCTTTTTAGGACACGTGGTGTCACAAGATGGGATTCAAGTCGACCCAAAAAAGGTAGAAGTTGTTTAGGATTGGCCACGACCTAATACTCCTACAGAGATACGCAGTTTCTTGGGGCTAGCTAGATATTATAGACGGTTTGTGGAGGGCTTCTCAAAGATAGCCGCTCCATTGACACGTTTAACTCAGAAAGGTGTGATTTTTTAGTGGCCAGATGTATGTAAAGAGAGTTTCCAAAAATTAAAGACTGCATTTACTACAACTCCTATTTTGACCTTACATACAGTGGAGGGTGGTTTCACCATTTATTCTGATTCGTCTAGAGTCGGATTGGGTGGTGTCTTATTTCTGGAAGCTAAAGATTCATGAGAAGAATTATCTCACATAATGACTTAGAGTTGGCTACCATTATATTTTCTCTCAAGATATGGCGTCACTACCTTTATGGTGTGCCATGTGAAGTCTATACTGATAACAAAAGTTTTCAATACATATTCAAGCAAAGGGATCTGAATCTGAAGCAATGACGATGGTTGGCGCTACTTAAAGATTATGATCTTACTATCTTATATCATCTTCGAAAGGCGAATGTGGTTGCAAATGCTTTGAGTAGAAAGTCTATCTGTAGCTTGCTTGGATTGTTGTTGAAAAGCAACCTATGGCTTGGGATATTAAGTCTTTAGCCAATCAGGGAGTTCGAATTGATTATACATTTCTTGCAAGTATGGTGGTGCAAACATCCTTTGTTGGAGAAGTCAAGGCTTGCCAATATGATGATCCCCAACTTGCTAGATTACGAGACCGAGTGTAGAATGGAGGCATGAAGTCATTCTCAATTGATGGCAAGGGCGTTTTGTGTCGCATGGTAGATTGTGCATTCCTATGGTGGGTGAGGAAAATAGCTAATACTCAAAGAGGCTCATAGCTCACGATACTCCATCCATCCAGGTGCTTCAAAGATGTATAAAGACTTGCATAGTTTGTACTAGTGGAAGGTATGAAGTCTGATATTTTGAAGCATGTGACTAGTTGTTTGAATTGACAACAGGTCAAATATGAACATCAAAAATCTGGTGGAGTAATGCAAAACTTCATTATCCCATAGTGGAAATGGGAAAGGATTACTATGGACTTTGTTATTGGGTTGCTGAATACTTTCAAGAAGCACGACTCAGTTTGAGTGATTGTGGATAGGCTAAAAAAATCTGCCTATTTCATACCAGTTCGGGTTACTTATACCGCAAAGTAGTTAGCAGACATTTACTTTTGAGAGATAGTTTAGCTTCATGGAGTGCCTATGTCAATAATATCAAATCGGGGTGTATAGTTCACTGCTGAGATTTAGAAGTCTTTTCAGAGGCCATTAGGATCACAAGTTTAGTTGAGTACAACTTTTCATCACCAAACTGACAGACAGTCCGAGTGGATTATTCAGATCTTGGAGGACATGCTTAGAGCTTGCACGATTGATTTTGGTGGGCATGGGGATGATTAGTTGCCGTTGGCAGAATTTGCTTATAATAATAGCTACCAATCGAGTACACAGATGGCATCGTATGAGGCTCTATATGGTCGCAAGTGCCGATCACCAATTGGATGATTTGAATGTGGCGAAGCACACTTATTAGGTCCAAATTTTGTTCAACAAGCATTAGAGAAAGTTGTTGTGATACGAGAATGGCTTAGAATAACACAAAGTAGACAGAAATCTTATGCAGATCAGAAATTCCGTGATATGGAGTTCATGAA
Source organism: Solanum medicagineum (assembly GCA_026153255.1). Lineage (NCBI taxonomy): Eukaryota > Viridiplantae > Streptophyta > Magnoliopsida > Solanales > Solanaceae > Solanum > Solanum medicagineum. The sequence continues at coordinate 5,087,770 of JAPFFP010000002.1, forward strand.
GGGTGAAAAGGTCTTTGAAAGTTTCTCCTATGAACGGAGTTATGAGATTTGATCGGAAAGGTAACCTGAGTCCAAGATATATTGGTACGTATGCGATTTTAGATCGAATTGGATTGGTGGCATACCAACTTGCTTTACCTCCAAGATTGTCCTAGGCACATCCTGTATTTTACATGTCCATTTTTCGACGATATGTTCGTGATGATAGCCATAAGATAAATCTAGAAGATGTGGAGCTGGATGAAAATTTAGCGCATGAGAAAGGTACGATATCTTTCTGGATAGGCAAGTGAGGTAATTGAGGTCGAAGACAATAGTTTCAGTGAAAGTGTTATGGCACAATCATCCAACCGAAGAGGCTACTTGCGAGTCTAAGGCGGACATGTGAGAGAGATATCCTCGACTGGTTGACACTTTAGGCATGAGTCTAGACTCGTTCGAGGACGAACGTTATTTTAAGTGGGGAAGAATGTAATAACCCTAACATTTTAATGAAGGGTTAATTCGTAATTTTAACCACTACTAATTTTCCTAAAAAGATTTTAAAAATAAATAAATAAGATGAAGGAGCGACCAAACCTTTGTTCGTTTCTAAAAAAGCGCACACAACAGAGAAAAAAAATTGAGCAGTCCTTTTTCTTCTTCTATCATTACTTTCTCTTTGAAGAAAACACACAACTCACAAGGTGATTCAGGGAAATTCGCACATAGAATCAATTTGATCTTTGTACCACTATTTTGGGTGATAAAGTACAGGTATTTTCTTGTTATTGTATACTCTTGTTAGTTGAAAATATATTTACCAAAATTTTCACCAATTAGGTTTTAACAATGAGATTAAGAATACCTTTACTTTTATTTTATAAGAATACCTTTACTTTTATTTTATAGTCTAAGGTATTGGGTATTAGGGTTTAACCCTAATCTTAAAGACTAGGGACATTAAGACTTGAGTTTGGCAAATATAATTGATATCGATAATCAATATTATTTATAGATTGAGGCAAATAGGGGCTATTTTGGTGGGTGTTCTACGCATGCAAGGTTGTAAAACTTGTCATTAATAAGTTAAAGTGAGACTTTAAACTTTAGTTCTTGCTTTTCAAATAAGCTTTGAAAAAATTATATTTTTCTATGTCTGGTGTATGTGTTAGGACAAGCATGTGCTTGACAGAGTTGGTGTTTCTACAGCCCTAGATTTGCTATTTTTTATAAGAATATTGAATATATCATGAGTTATATGTGGTGTGATGCTCGATATCCTTATTTATTATTGTGATGTGGTTACTAGGGGCATACTTAGCAGCCGTAATATGTTAAGGGCATACCCATACTATCGTAATATGTTAGGGGCTTTGTACATGATGTCGTAGTATACTTTTAGAGCGTTATACATGCTTCCATGGACTTGTCAGGGTGATGGGTTGATCTCCTTCACTGCCGATTATGACAAGTTTTGAGTGTGGATTGAATTGAGATATGTGATGACCCTTTTTGAACAATTGTTTGAACTTATTGAGTTTATTTTGAAATATATTCTTGTGTATATTATTTATGTATATTCATTGTAAAAATGTATTTGATAACTCTTTTTCCAAGGGTATGAAAGTAACGAGTCGAGGATCTTACTAAGTTATATTTATATATAGCTCACTCCTTACTTGCATGTCAATGCAGATACTGTTACAGAGGGTGAGACTTGTGGCTGACAAGTTCGTTTTCGTGGACTTTGTTGCTGAGGTGAGCCTTCGGATTGTTCGTGGATGTTACTACTTCAGCTCTATCTATTATAGTTTATATTTTTCTTCTTTTTGGGGTTTGTATGTCCGACAGTCAAACTCATGTCACTCTATTAGGTGCTCCCTGATCTTATTGTTGGATTTGGGTTAGAGATATTTTTGTTAAGTGATCTTTTCCTTTCATAAATTGATATGCGATTTTGGTTTGCCAGTTACTCTATTGTTATGAGTATTGATGAGTTTTGGAGTTACACATGTTATATTAATAGTGCTTGGATAGTTTGGGTGTGTATGAATATTTGGGTGTCTAAAAAAATGCTGTGTGCTGGTGCCAGTCACATTTAGGGGGTATTTTAGGATGTGACAGTTACATTCTTGGATTTTTGGTGTTGACCTTTGTGGTTTTTTGGTTTATTTTATGCTAGTAAATTGTTCTACATGTAACTTTTTGGTATTTGTTTGAGACCTATTTGTTTCTGTTTTTTGGGTATAATGTATGTTACTAAGTTTGTCATGGTATTGGTAAATTTGTTAGTTTAATGTTCACAAAATAAACAACATTGTAAATAGTTTTGTTTTAAGTTTGGTCATTTGGCTAATCAACCTTTTCTCATGGGTTTGAATGACATTTCTTCAACATTAAAAGTTGTATTTTTCTTGGTGTTAAAGGGTAGTTACATTCTTGGATTTGTGGCTTTTTGTGTGTTTCTTATTTTTTTTGGATTTTTTTCATGCTAGTAATTTGTTCTACATTTAACTATTTGATATTTGTTTGAGAATTATTTGTTTTTGTTTTTTTTGGTTTTAAGATATATTACTAAGTATGTTATTGGTAAACCTATGTTATTTGGGTTTGAATGCCCATTTTTTAGCATCTGAAATGACCCCAAAAAGTGCCCTGAAAGTTCCCGAATTTGTAATTTCTATATATCTCAAAATCGATGCATGATATCGAACTTTCGACTTCATATTCTTGTTCAGATGCAAAATTGAGTGGGAAATAGGTATAACATGAATTTTAGAACACTCGTAGCAAAAAGAAAATTTCGCCAATTTTGCAATTCCAATAGCAGTATGCGACTTCTCCGAGACGCGAACTTGTCGCGGAGCAGTGTATTTTGTTGCTAGTTTTCTAATCTCGGTCCAAGGCTTTGGGGTCTTTGGCCTAAGCCTTCCATGCATGAAAATATCTATACTTAGCTATATTTCAACTCCATATCATATAAGACATTCTCCAATACTCTCTCAAACACTTAGACAAATATTTCATTCAAAATTCAAGTGCCAAAACTCATTCCGGATCTTCAGGATTTCACTCAAGCTTCAAGTCTCCATTCCAATCATCATTAAGGATTTCTCCAAAGCTAAGGTATGTGGGTTTCAACAATTGGGTCCTTCCACCCATAGTGACCAAGCTTCCTTTTTACATAAATTTCATATCTCTAAGTTGAGTTACTTATGAGTCTTACTTGTTATGAATTTGACTATGAACTATGTTGGGGTTTCATAAAAGTATGACTGTTTGAGCATGTTTTGAGCTATGAATCTTTGATCTATCTTGAGATTTGATGAAGGGTTTTGTGTATGTTGCATGATGGTATTACTTAGTATTGGTGGGTTGATTTACTTCAAGTTTACTTGGATGATTTCACTCTTGAATTGCATGATTTTATACTAGTATTGCGCACCCACCAAGTGTTTGATAAAATGTCTGGTTAATGTATCTTGAGTTGCTGAAGGCCTAATGCTTAGCATTTGAGTTAAGTGACTTTATAATGGTGAAAGGATTGTATTTACGTGATGATTTCATGATATGTATCTATAGTGTTGTGAGTGGACCATAACCAATTGACGGGTTGATACCTTAATCGCCTCGGATGAGGGGTGGTAAGCCATCAACCAATTGAGGGGTTGATACCTCAATCGCCTTAGATGGAGGTGGTAAGCCATCAATCAATTGAGTGGTTGATACCTCATTCACTTTCGATGGAGGGTGGTCATGTCCATCAACCAATTGTGGGGTTGATTCCTCAATCACTTCTAAGAGGTGGTGTACCTTAGATTCTAAGAACAAAGTTTGCTTGGTCTATGATGATGGTCTCTTCCTTCACATGTAATATGTTATATATAAGCTTGTTTTACTTCAAGCATCATTCATACATGTCATATTGTTATTATGCTATGAATTGCTTATGATATTGCATTTTGCCTATGATGCCTATCTCTTGTTGCATTGCATCCTACATACTTAGTATGTTGAAACGTACTACCGCATACTCTATGCCTACGTGATGTTACCATGTAGGAACCGGAGCTCCTCACAATTATCCTCATCCTCCCTGTGGCTAGTACTATCTCTACAAAGCAAGTTGGTGAAACCTCATTTTCTGGGACAATGTCTTTGATCTTATGCTATGTATAAAGACTCTCTTTCTTTTATTGTACACTTTTGACTATGAGGGTGAGCCTAGTTTCTTGTGTTGTCCCCCGCAAAATTCTATGTTTAGAGGTGTTGTTGGACAAGTTATGTATTGATGCTATGAGCTTTCACTCTTTTGATGGTTTATGTAATGAAAAATCTCCCTTAGTCCCTCATCCTTCGTTTATGCTCTTCGTTGTTGTTTAAATGCTTCCGCGACCAATGATGTGTAATGATATATTAAGAGGCTTACTTGGGGTCCCATCGGGTTCCTCATTCATCGTGTCACGTCTAGGCCGTAGGCTTGGGTCGTCACAAACTTTGTATCAGAGCACTAGTATGTTATTGGTCCTTGGCATCCAACACACCGCGTCGATTAGAGTCTTATTCATGGTTGTGTTGTGCACCACAACTATGAGTAAGAGGCTGTGAGACATTTTAGGAAATGTTTCCCTTTCTCCTGATCTATGTCGTGCTATAGATATTATGTAAGGTTTCCCCTCTAACGAATGTTCTTTGCTATGCTTGATCATGCCTAACATAAGAGGAAGAAGAGCCTACACACCCGAGGAACAACTGGATCATGGAGAGCTCCAGGATGCTCTCACCCTACTAACTCAAGTTATGGCTAATCATACTAATCAAGGGGCCCAAGCCTCTCATGCTCCTACTCTAGCATCTCGGGTGAGGGACTTTACGAGGATGAACCCACCGAAGTTCAATGGATCTAAAGTGGATTAGGACCCTCAAGAATTTATTGATGATATGTACAAAGTGTTGGCTATCATGGGTCTTAGGTCGGAGGAGAAAACGGAGTTGGCTGCTTACCAACTCAAGGGGGTGGCCCAAATATGGTATACACAATGGAAAGAGGAGAAAGGGAACAACAATGTGATTCTTTGGGAGGAGTTTAAGGCGGCTTTTCTCAATTGGTTCTTTCCTCTTGAACTTAGCGAGGCCAAAATAATGAAGTTCATGAATTTGAAGCAAGGAGCTATGAGTGTGAGGGAGTATGCCCTCAAGTTCAACCAATTCTCAAAATATGCTCCACACTTGGTTACCGACCTGAGGTCTAGAATAAACAAGTTCGTGATGGGTGTATCCGATTTGGTAAATGAGAATAGCTGGGCTGCTATGTTGATTAGTGACATGGATTTATCCCGCTTAATGACTTATGCCGAACAAGTGGAGGGGGAGAAATTGAGAAAGAGAAGGGGTCATGCGACCAAGAGGGCTTGTTTTGATGGTAAGTTCCAAAGTCCCATGGGTGGCCAGTTTCACCAAGGCCAAGGGTTTTCTCATGATCCTAATAGGAGGTTTGCCAATGACTTCTCGAGGGCCCAAGGTGATGGTGGTGTGGTGCCTAGTGCTATATGTCCAAATTATGGTAGGGATCATGGTGGCCCATGCTTGAGGGATATGAACGCTTGTCTTGGGTGTGGGGAAGTAGGCCACAAGATGATTGATTGTCCACGAAATCGCAACAAGGGTAAGGATGTTTGTCCACAAGGCTTGGCTGCTAATGCGGTTCCTTTGGGAAGAGGAGGCTAACAAGGTAGTGCCCCAAGACATAATTGGTGCTATCCACTCTAAGGGAGACAAGGGGTTAATGAGGTGCCCGATGTCATTACCGGTATGTTAAAAGTCCTTGACTTTGATGTGCATACATTGATAGACCCGGGTGCCACGCTTTCTTTTGTTACTCCTTTTGTTGCCAAAATGTTTCATGTTAAAGCCTAATTGTTGTGTGTCTTATGAGGTGTCTACTCCCATTGGTGCATCTATTATTGCTAGATAGGTCTATAGAAATTGTCCCCTTTGCATCTTGCATAAAAAATTGCCTTGTGATCTTGTTGAGTTGGATATGGTGGATTTTGCTGTCATTCTTGGGATGGATTGGTTGCATGCATATTATGCCTCTATTTGTTGTAGAATTCGTAGGGACAAATTCCAATTCCCAAATGAACCCGTCGTTGAGTGGGAGAGTCATGATGTGGTGGTCAAGGGTAGGTTTATCTCTTGTACTAAAGCCCAAAAGTTGATCTCTAAGGGGTGTCTCTATCATCTTGTAAGTGTTAGGGATGTTGACTCCAAAGTCCTTCCTATAGAGTCGGTTACGGTAGTAAATGAGTTCCTTAATGTCTTTCCTAATGATCTTCTCGGTGTTCCTCCCAAAAGTAACATAGATTTTGGTATAGAACTCCTTCCCGATACCCAACCTATTTCTACTCTTCCTTACCGTATGGCTGAGGCAGAGTTGAAGAAGTTAAAAGAGCAATTAAAGGATTTGTTGGAAAAAGGGTTTTATTAGGCCTAGCCAATTACCATGGGGTTCACCGGTGTTATTTGTGACGAAGACTGATGGTTTTCTTAGAATGTGCATTTACTACCGGCAACTTAATAGAGTCACCATAAAGAATAAGTATCCTCTACCAAGGATTAATGATTTGTTTGGTCGACTTCAAGGGGCTAGTCACTTCACTAAGATTGTTCTTCGGTCCAAGTTTCATCAAGTGAAGGTGAGGGAGTGTGACATTCCCAAGACGGCCTTCCGAACTAGGTATAGGCATTATGAGTTTGTGGTTATGTCTTTTGGGTTGACCAATGTACCGGCTATCTTCATGGACCTTGTGAAAAGGGTCTTTAAACCCTACCTTGATTTGTTTGTAGTGGTTTTTCATCGATGATATCCTGATCTACTCTCATAGCGAGGAGAAGAATGTGAGCCATTTGAGGCTAGTGTTGCAAAAATTGAGTGAAGAGAAGTTGTATTCCAAGTATAAAAAGTGTGAATTTTAGTTGAAAGAGATTGCCTTCCTAGGTCATATAGTGTTGGGGGATGGTATTAAGGTGGACCCTAATAAAACGGAGGTGATTAGAAATTGGCCTAGACCTTTGACTCCATCGGGCATTAGAAGTTTCTTAGGCCTAGCGGGTTACTACCAGAGGTTTGTGAATGGGTTCTCTTCTATTGCTTCTCCCATAACTAAATTGACCCAAAAGATGGCTAAGTTTGTGTGGACCTATGAGTGTGAAAGGAATTTCAAACCTTGAAGGATAAGCTTGTCTCCGCTTCTATCTTGTCTCTACCGGAAGGGTTAGAAGGGTTTATTGTGTATTGTGATGCATCTCGAAATGGTTTGGGTTGTGTCTTGATGCAAAATGGTAAGGTGATAGATTATGACTCTACACAACTCAAAGTGCATGAAAAAGAATTATCCTACCCATGATCTTGAATTGGCCGCCATGGTTTTTACTTTGAAAAGTATGCGTTATTATTTGTATTGGGTGCATGTTGATGTGTTTACCGATCATAAGATCCTCCGATATGTGTTAACTCAAAAATATCTCAACTAGAGACAACGAAGGTGGTTAGAGCTTGTTAAGGATTATGATATGAGTGTGCATTATCATCCCAGTAAGGCTAATGTTGTGGCGGATGCTTTGAATAGGGTGTCTATGGGTATCGTAGCTCATGTTGATGATTGGGGCAAAGAGGTGGCTAGGGAGGTTCTTGGTTGGCTAGGTTGGGGTTAGGTTGGGAGAGGTTGATAATGGTAGTATTGTGGTTGTTGGTGGTTCAAAATCTTCCTTGGTTGATGAGGTAAAAGCAAAGCAAAATCTTGATCCCTCCTTGTTGGAATTTAATGCTTTGGTGAGTGATGGCAAGGTAGAGGTTTTCTCCCAATGGGGAAATGGTTCCCTTAGGTATCAAGGTAGGTTGTGTGTGCCTAGTGTTGATGGGTTAAAAGATAAGATTCTTGATGAGGCTCATAGTTCTTCCTATTCTATTCACCCCACTCTACCAAGATGTATAGAGATTTCAGGGATGTGTTTGGTGGGGAGGTATGAAAAAAGACATTGCCAAATTTGTGTCTGGTTGTCATTGTTGCCAATAAGTCAAAGTCGAGCATCAAAGGTAGGGTGGCCTAACTCAAGATATATAGATTCCTACGTGGAAGTGGGAGGAAATTAACATAGATTTTGTGGTTGGGTTACCTAAGACTAGAAAGGGTTTTCGTTCTATTTGGGTTGTGGTTGATAGAAAGAAAAAGTCGGCTGATTTCCTACCGGTTAAGACTACTTATGGGGCTGAAGACTATGCTAGATTGTACATTCATGAGTTGGTTAGATTGCATGGGGTGCCCTTGTCTATTATATTGGATCGTGGTGCTCAATTCACTTCTCACTTTTAGAGGTTCTTCCAAAGAGGTCTTGGTACCAAGGTTAAGCTTAGTACGACCTTTCACCCTCAAACGGATGGCCAAGCTGAAAGAACTATCCAAACTCTTGAGGATATGCTTAGAGCTTGTGTTTTGGAGTTTAAGGGTAGTTGGGTTGATGATCTTCCATTGATTGAGTTTGCTTATAATAATGACTATCATTCTAGCATTGGTATGGCTCCTTTTGAGGCTCTCTATTGTAGGTATTGTAGGTCACTAGTTGGGTGGTTTGAAGTGGGAGAAATGGTATTTTTGGGTTCGAATTTAGTCACGGAGGCTATAGAGATGGTAAGGTTGATTAGGGAAAGGTTGAAAACATCCCAAAGTCATCAAAAATCCTATGCCGATGTGTGGAGACGGGAGCTTGAATTTAAAGTTGGTGATTGTTTCTATTTGAAGGTCTCACCCATAAAGGGTGTGGTTCGTTTTGGTAAAAATGGTAAATTGAGTCCAATATATGTGGGTCCTTATAGGGGGTTGAGAAAGACTGGTAAGGTGGTCTTTCATGTATCCATGTTGAGGGAATGTGTGGGTGATCTGAATGTTATTTCCCCATTTGATTTATGAAGAGGTTCCAATAGAGATCTTGGATAGACAAGTGAAGAGGTTGAGTAACAAGGATGTGGCTTCTGTTAAGGCCCTTCGGAGGAATTAACAAGTCGAAAATGCTACATGGAGGCTAAGGCGGACATGTAAAAGCAATATTCCTATCTCTTCCATTCTACGCAAGCATAAGGTACTAATTCTAAGTCCCCTATGTGATTTCAAGTCCTATGTATCAGCCTTTATGACAATGCATGCATTCATGTTTATGTTGACAAGTTCATAGTGATTTTGACACTTATTTTGAGATTTTGAAATGATGTTTAATTGCATTGTTGCACTCTTGTCGGGGCTGATCTCTTCATGATTATCTTTCTTATTGTACATTTCATTTACATTCGGGGACGAATGTTCCCAAGGGGGAGATATTGAAATGGCCCCAAAAAGTGCCCCGAAAGTGCCAGAATTTGTAATTTTGCATATATCTCAAAATTCGTGCATGATATCGAAAATTTAACTTCATATTCTTGTTCAGGAGACAAAATTGATTGGGAAATGTGCATAACTTGAATTTTAGAGGACCCGTAGTGAAAATTAAATTTCACCAATTTCGCAATTCCAATAGTAGTCTGCGATGCGGCCCTGTCGCGGAGCAATGTATTTTGTTGCCAGTTTTCTAGTCTCGGTCCAGGGCTTTGGGTTCTTGGGCCTAAGCCTTCCCATGCGTAGAAATACCTATACATAGCCATATTTCAACACCATATCATACAAGACATTCCCCAATACTTTCTCAAACACGTAAACAAATATTTCACTCAAAATTCAAATGCAAAAACTTATTCTGGATCTTAAAGATTTCACTCAAGCTTCAAGTATCCATTCCAATATTTATAAGGAATTCTCCAAAGTTAAGGTATGTGGATTTCAACCATTGGGTCCTTTCACCCATAGTGCATAAGCTTCCTTTTTGCATAAATTTCATGTCTCTAAGTTGATTTACTTATGGGTCTTACTTATTATGAATTCAACTATTAACTATGTTGGGGTTTCATAAAAGTGTGACTGTTTGAGCATATTTTGAGCTATGAATCTTCGATCTATCTTGAGATTTGATGAAGGATTTTTATGTATATTGCATGATGGTATTACCTAGTATTAGTGGGTTGATTTACTTCAAGTTTACTTGCATGATTTCACTCTTGAATTGCATCATTTTATACTAGTATACACACCCACCAAGTGTTTGATAAAATGTCTGATTAAAGTATCTTCAGTTGTTGAAGGCCTAATGCTTGGCATATGAGTTAAGTGACTTTATTTTGAAGAAAGGATGGTATTTATGTGATGATTTCATGATATGTATTTATAATTTTGTGAGTTGACCATAGCCAAATGAGGGTTTGATACCTCAATCGCCTCAGATGTGGGGTGGTAAGCCATCGACCAATTGAGGGGTTCATACCTCAATCACTTCCGGTGGAGGGTGATCATGTCCGCCAACCAATTGCGAGGTTGATACCTCGATTACCTCTGATGAGGCTGGTAAGCCATCAACAAATTGAGGGGTTAATACCTCATTCATTTACTGATGGAGGGTGGTCATTTTCATTAACCAATTGAGGGCTTGATTCCTTAATCACTTCTAAGGGCTGGTCTACCTTAGATTCCATGTACTAAGTTTGCTTGGTCTATGATGATAGTCTCTTTCTTCACATGTAATATGTTCTATATAAGCATGTTTTACTTCAATCATCATTCATACATGTCATATTGTTATTATGATATCCATTGTTTATGATATTGCATTTTGCCTATGATGTCTATCTCTTGTTGCATTGCATCCTACATACCTAGTACATTCAAATGTAGTAGCGCATACTCTATGCCTACATGATCTTACCATGTAGGAAATGGAGCTCCTCACATTCATCCTCATCCTCCCCATGACTAGTACTATGTCTACAAAGCAAGTTTGTGAGTCCTCAATTTTGGGGACAATGTCTTTGATCTTATGCTTTGTATAAAGACTCACTTTCTTTTATTGTATACTTTTCACTATGAGGGTGATTCTTGTTGCTTGTCTTGGCCCCCGCTAAATTTTATGTTTAGAGGTGTTGTTGGACAAGTTATGTATTGATGCTATGAGCTTTGATTCTTTTGATTGTTTATTTTATGAGAGATTTCCCTTAGTTCCTCAACCTTGTTTTATGTTCTTCATTGTTGTTTAAATGCTTCCGCGGCCAATGATTTGTAATGATATGTTAAGAGGCTTGTTTGGGGTCCTTTCGGGTTCTCTATTCGCCGTGTCATGTCTAGGCCCTATGCTTGGATCGTGACACATTTAAAGTGGTACTTTGTTGGTTTTAATGGGTAGTTACATTCTTGGATTTTTGGGTTTGACCTTTGTGTGTTTTTTCTTATTTGGGTTATTTTATGTTACTAATTTGTTCTATATTTAACTTTGTGGTACTTGTTGCTGTTAAAGGGTAGTTACATTCTTGGATTTTTAAGTTTGACTTTTTTGTGTTTGTTGTTTTATTTTTTGGGTTATTTCATGCTACTAAGTTGTTTTACATTTAACTATTTGGTATTTATTTGTCAATTATTTGTTTATGTTATTTGGTATAATCTATGTACTAAGTTTGTCATGGAATTGATCAATATTTTGGTTAACTGTTCATAAAATACCCTACAATGTAATTATGTTTGCTGAAATAACCCAAAAAGTGCTCGAAAATATGCCTAAAAAATATCCTGAATCTGAATTTTCATATATCTCAAAATCCGTATGTTATTTCGAAAATCCTACTTCATATTCTTGATCACGGGGTCAAATTGAGTGGGAGATGGGTGTAACCCCGATTTTAGAGAGAATGATTCACAATTTCAATTTTTCAAGTTGACGAAAAACAGTGTGCTTGCCGCCCCTAGTGTGACGCGGCTGGGGCGCGCCAGTGCATTATTTTGTGTCCAGTTATTTTATTCCAGTCCAAGGCTTTTATGTCTTGGGCCTAAGCCTCCCTATACGTGAAAATACCTATACGTAGCCATATTTCACCCTCATATCATTAAAGACATTCCCCAATATTCACCTTAATACTTAGACTAACATTTCTCTTGAAATTCAAGTCTCAAAACTCAATCCGGATCTAAGGATTTCATTCAAGCTTCAGGTCTCCATTTCCAATCTTCTTCAAGGATTATCCAAAGTCAAGGTATATGGGTTTCTTTTATGGGTTCCCTTCACTCATGATACCCAAGTTTCCTTTTACCTAAAATTGCATGATTTACTCATGAGTTTTACTTATTATGAGTTTCACTGCTTATTATGTTGGGGTTTATGAAATTGTGACCGTTTTAGCATGTTTTGAGCTATGAAACCAAGATCTATTGTGAGACTTGATGAAGGGTTTCGATGTATATTGCTTGAGGGTATTACCAAGTATCTATTGATGGTTTTACACTGAGTTTACTTGCATGATTTGACTCTTAAATTGCATAGTTTTATACTAGCATTACACACCCGCCAAGTGTTTGATAAAATGTCCAGATTATAATTCTTGACTTGTTGTACGCCTAATGCTTGGCATATGAGATGTATGACTTTATGAGGATGAAAATATGTTGTATATGTATTGATTTCTGATAAGCTTCTATAGTGTTGTATGTTGACTATAACCTTTTTAAGAGATTAATACCTTGACCACTATGATGGAGGGTGTGATGTCCATTAACCTTGTTGAGGGGTTTATACCTTGACCACTTTGATGGAGGGATGTCCATTAACCTTGTTGAGGGGTTGATACCTTGACCATTGTGATGGAGGGTGTGATGTCCATTAATCTTATTGGGGGGTTGATACTTTGACCACTATGATGGAGGGTGTGATGTCCATTAACCATGTTGAGGGGTTCATAGCTCGACCACTACCAAGGGGGTACTAAGCCTTGGATTCTGAGTACTAGTTACTTGGTCTACGATGATGGTCTCTTCAAACCTGCAATATGTTCTATGTAAGCATGTTTTACTTCAAGCATCATTCATACATGTCATATTGTTAGTATGCTATTCATTGCTTATAATTATGCATTTTGCCTATATTGTCTATCTATTCTTGCATTGCATCTGACATACTTAGTACATTCAAACGTACTAATGCATACTCTATCCCTACTTGATGCTTCCATGTAGAACCGGAGCACGTTTGGTCATCCTCCTCCTTCACGTGGCTAGTGGTATCTATTCAAGATAGTTGTTGAGTCTTCCATTTCGAAGACCAAATCTATGTTTTTATGCTATGTATTAAAGACTCCCTTTCTATATTGTATACTTTAATTATGAGGGTGAGCCTTGTTGCTTATCTTGGCACCCCTTTTATCTATGTGGTAGAAGTATTGTTGGACATGTTATGTATCTATGCTATGAACTTTGATTCTCTCTTGACTCTTGTTGATTATGATATGAAAGATGTCCCTTAGCCCTGGTTATCCTTATTTACTATCTCTTGTCGTTATTTTACTTGCTTTCGCGACCAAGGATGTGTGATGATATGCTAAAAGGCTTGTTTAGGGTCCATTCAGATTCCCTATTCGCTGGTCACGTCTAGGCCCTAGGCTTGGGTCGTTACATTTTTAGCTGCTGAAGTGGTCTATTAATGATTATGTATTTGTTTTGTTTAGGAGAAAAGAAAACAACTAGATGGCTTTCATACATAAACTTTGGTGCTTTTGATGAGATTAAAAAGAGATTGGAAAAACTGAACACACTTAACATGTTCAAACAATCACCATTCAAGTATCTTCTCAAATTACCTGATATGCAAGTTCAACTCCAGCTCATACGCCATTTGTGTTAAATGAGGTACCCAATGACAGGAAAAAGAGTTTCACATTCAGCTTGAATGGCTTTATAATAGAATTTGGTATTGCTGAGTTTAAGATTGTAACCAGTTTCAAATATGGAACGTTAGACGATTTTGTCCATGAACTGATTGGCCCATCAAAACTGATGTGGTAGTATTTTCCAAACATTAAGAATACAATTGTGCCAAAGGAAGATTTCCAGGGTGTTTAAAGACGAAGAACTAATCATTCCAGATGATGTATTCAACATGTGCACACTCTATTGTATTAGTACCTCTATACTTTCATCTCCTTCTCAGAACACATTTGTTCCTGAAGACTATTTTTAATTGGTGAAGTTGGGGAAGTATGTTAATTATCTGTAGGGCTATTTGTCATTCCTCAATTTTAGGGATTAAACAAATGGTTGCAGAACAAGAGAGAGTGTTGTTGTTTGGATTTCCTTTGGCTCTTCAAATATGGTTTTATGAATGGTTCAACCAAGTTGATAGGACGGTTGCAGTTCATAAATTTAATTGGACCCTGCGTATGTTCAATGGGATATTCCAAAGAGAAAGATTTTTTACAGAAAATTTGAAAGAGGGATGTTTTGAGAAGTTGGGAACTAGGTAACATATATTATTTTGAAGTCTAATTTCATTGTTTTTTATTTATATTCTGATTTATTTTTTAAATTATTAGTACAAGTTTAAGAATATGTCATTCACCCCCGATGAGCTAACTGTGATCCGGGTAGAGGAGCTGCCCGTGCAGAATGCTAGTGGTGTTTGTAGAGATTAGGAGTAGCTCCATCATAATTCAAATCCCCATAATTTCAGTTGGCCAGAAGCTTTGTTGTGCTGAATCATGCAGGAGTTCGCAAGGATGTTGAGTAGGATAAAGCTGATACATCCAGCAAGCTTGAACCCGACATGTCTGAAGCCATTGAGAGGCTTGAAAAAGAAGTTTATTTGGTATGTTTTCAATTTATCGTTCAGACAGTGTATCCTAGGCTGCACTTTATATGATTTTTTCATTCTATGTTGAATTAGTTACAGGTTCGTCAGCAATTATAAACCTTGGAGGCTAAGGTTGATGATCAGTTCTGTGGAATGATGAATTTCATTGAGGAGTCATTCAAAATGTTTATGTCTGAGACAAGAATTCACCCAAATGTTCACCCAAAAGTTGTTAACGTAGGATTACTGGAGGTATCACTCAACTACTATTCAACCATTTTTACATCTTAATTTTATTTTTTTTATTTACATTTGTGGTCTGTTATAGAAAAAAAACTATCTCATTCATTAGTTTTTATGTTTTTTTAATACTAGGCTTCTTGTGAACATGAAGAGAATTTTTTGAAAAGACACTTGCAAGATTTGCGATCCCTCGAATGTTGTTCCAACAGCCAATACGGTTTTGATTTATTTTATTTCTTTTTTCTTTTTTTTTTGGGGGGGGGGGCTGTTCTTTTCTTTTATTAAAGTAGTTGCTGCTTTGTTTTTTACCATACAGGTTGATGGTATTTATTTTGATAAAATTTTGGTTAAATTCATGGTATTTTTTTCCAAAACTTATTTCTACCTCACTCTTCACTGTTTTATCATGTTTTTTTTGGGTGTTATGTTTGTGAATTTGTTGGTTTTTAAACTGCAAGGAAAATCAACTTGACAAAAGATGATTATGTTGGTGTTATATAGTTCACATTTAGTGATATTTTTATTGAGGGCTTATTGTTGGCTGCATATTGGTCTTATTCTTGGTCATACGGGTGGAATTTTGTTGGTTATTTGTTTATCTGGCATTTCTTGGTTATATTTTTTTTTCATATTTTTTTTGTTCTTTTTTGGGTGTTTAATGGGTGACAGAAATTTAATACTACATTTTCCATTTTTTAAAAATATTTTACAAACACTTTATTCCTTTTCTGTATGTTGGTTCAGTGTGTTCAAACTTCTGGGTTATTTTATGATAGTAAGTTATTCTATAGGTTGATGGTATTTCTTTTATAAAAATTTTGATTAAATTCATGGGTTTTTTTTTTCACAACTTATGTGTGCATCACTCTTCACTATTCTATGATTTGTTTTTGGGTGTTATGTTGGTGAATATGTTGAGGGCTTATTTGTTGGCTATATATTGGTCTTATTGTTGGTCTTATGGGTGACATATGGGTGTATTTATTCATCTACTTTGACCAGATTGCTTTATGATTATTTGCCTAGTTGTATGTTTTCTATTTATATAGGCAAGTGTTTGGGTACTCTATTACCAGGAGGATGTACACAATCAAGCTGAACAAGGTGGTGTTAGTAGCAAGGACCAGCGTGTTGATGATGCAGTGTTATCAAATTCTGGTAAATTTTTCTATCTAAGTGGCATTCTTTAATTGAGTATCTACCAGTGTATATGTCACAACCCAAGCCAAGGGACTAGATGTGACACAACGAATGGGAAGTCCGAAGACAACCCAAACAAGACTCTTAGCATATCATGTACACATCCTTGGTTGCTAAAGCAAACTAAGACAATAACAAGAGTCAATTATAAAGAGGGAAGTAGGACTAAGGGAAGTTTTTGATACCAATATAAACGTAATAAGAGTCAAACTCAATATATAGAATATTATATTATCCGACACCACCTCTATATGGAATAGAACGTGGGCCAATACACTTCCCGAGCTCACCCTCAAGTAATAAGTATTTAACAAGTAGTAAAGTCTCAATATAGCATGAAGGAAAATAGATAATGTCCTCGGAGTTTAGGACTCATCAAAAGCTTTCTCCAATTGAACCGAATTAGCCACGAGGAGGAGGAGGATCAATAGAAGCTCTGGTCCCGACATGGTGATATCATTTAGGTATAGAGTATGCTTTAGTACTTGGAATGTACTAAGTATGCAGGGTGCAATGCAACAAGGACATAAGCCATAATATTAAAAAATGTATAAATTAGGCAACAGATATAATCTAAATATGGAATGTATGATTAATGCTTGTAATAAAGCATGCATGTAAAACATTCAACATGCATAATATAGTGGGAGGAGACCTTAACTGACATATAAGACCAAATGAGCTATTACTTGTAATTTTGAAGCATGACACCCCCTCGGAAAGGTGTAGTCTACTTGCCAAGGTAAATCATACTTGGCCCCACTTTAGGTGAAACATGTACTAGATGGATCCACTAGTACAACCCATTCAGGGAAATAATATAATCCTATGGTGGCACATCATTTAGAGACTAAAGACTATATATAAGAACCCCTTGAGTTGAGCCCCACCTTAGGCCTCAACCGGTGCTAAGTCTAATCGCACGAAATATATACTTGAAGTAATCATAACTTTAACCATAACATGCATAACATTTAAGAGACGTGATAACATGATATAAGTAGCTCATTCACATGCTTGACCCCTACTAGTGAGCTTAACTTGAACATGAGAGAAAAATTGTAATCATGCTTGACCCCTCAACTTGACATGAATGACTCACAAGAGGGTAGAATCTTGAAATAGCACTCAACTTGTCACTTGCAAAAATCATTGATATCTTTCATGAATTAATATATGCTTGGGAGCCCATAATTATCTTGAAAACGCTTGACTTGTAAAATCATGCAATACCTTATCAACGACTTAAGAATCATTGTCATGTAATTTAGTCAAACACATGGTAGGTACATGGACACTTACTCCAAAATCATGCAATTTATAGAGTAATAACATAAGAGAGTAAAATCAACTGTTTTAAAATCATGCAAATCAACCCACCAATCATAGTAGTAAAAACCATAATTTGAGTATCATGAAATCCATCTCAAAAGTTCACAATAGTTCATAGTTTTCAGTGCTCATATTATGCATAGTCTCAATAGACATAAATCAACTCATGGAATAAGCTTAAGATGAATGTTTATACATAATCTATCAATACTTGATAAAACCCAACTTATCTCACATTTATAATGCATAATAATGGATACCCATGAAGACTCATGCCTTGAAAGCATGAAATTTTGTAAAAAGAGAGAGTTGGGCTCTATGGGTAAAAGGACCCATGGATGAAGACCCACATACCTAAACTTTGGAATTCTTGAAGAAAAATTTGGGGAAAACTTGAAGCTTGACTTGGGTTCTTGAAATTCCAAATGTGCTCTTGAGATTCTTGAAATTGAATGAAGGATTGGATGACGTTTTCTGAGAGAATTTAAGAGGGTTTTTGGGAGGATTTTGAGCGTTCTTGAACTTGAAAACTGGTGGAAAATTAGGGTATTCCGTATATATAGGCATTGGGTTATTACCCAAATGCCCTTGAGTGAAATTGGAGATTTAGGAAAATATTGCACTAGTCCGCGCCCAGGCGCAATGCGGATCAATCGCAGATAGGGGATTTCACTAGTACGCGTCCAAGGCACTACGCGAACTAGTCGCAGATCATCACTGTTTCTGGTCCCCATTGCGAAAATAATTTTTTGTTATGTGTTATCTAAAAATCGAGGTCCACCCTTCTCCTACACAATTTAGTCCCTTGAACAAGAATATGAAGTCGAATTTTTAAAATAGTGCATGATTTTGAGATATGCACGAATTATGATATCGGGCATTTTCGAAGCACATGAAAGGTGTTACAATATCTCCCCCTTGGAAAATTTCATCCCTGAAGGTCAAAGAAACATACGTAAGAAGAGCAATTAGGAGACTTTTCAGCCCGATATAAATGCAATAAATGCACTTAAACATCATTTTCAAAAAGTTTCAAACATATACATCAAAAATCACCATAAACTTGTTACGATGAAAAAGTATGCATGCAAAAATGACATGAGGGTTGAAACTCAAGACTTGAAATCATAGATGGGACTTCATTTGTTACCTTTGGTTTGAATAAAGTAAACGAGGTACGGGTATCGCTTCTTCATGTCCGCTTAGGCTTCCCAAATGGCACTTTCAACTTGATGATTCCTCCAAAGGACATTGACAGATGCCACAACTTTGTTTCTTAACTTTTTCACTTGCCTATCCAATATTTCCATCAGGACCTCTCCATAGGTCAAGTTATCCTTCACAACACCCACAACCTCTAAGGGTACAATAGAACTTGGGTCACCAACACATTTCCTCAACATAGACACATGGAAGACCAAATGAACCATACCGACATCTGTAGGCAACTCCAATTCATAGGAAACCTTACTAATTCTCCTCAAAATTCTATAAGGCCCTTCATAACTTGGGCTCAATTTTCGCTCCTCGCCAAACCGAACAATGCCCATCATGTGAAAGCTTCAAATACCAATCATCTACGCAATATCCAAGATCTCTTCCCTTCACATCGGAGTAGGATATTCGCATGCTTTGCTCCATTCTCAACCTTTCCCCTATAAGCCTCACTTTCTCCATGGCATCCATAACTAAATTCGGTCCAATCAAAGCCACCTCCTCAACCTCACCAAGATGCCTCCCCAAAGTCTCTATACATCTTTGTAAAATTGGGAAGAATAGAATAGGATGAATCATGTAACTCCTTCAAGATCAAGTACCTCAACCCAAACAACATTAAGACCCTATTTGATACCTAAGAACACCATCTCTCTCTTGGGAGAAAACCTCCACCTTTACCTCCTTCACCAATGCCTTCAATTCTAACAAAATGGGGTCAAGGTGTAGGACTAATTATTACCACTCCTATTTTACCCAAACAAATTTTGCTTTCTTTTAAGTCAACTTTTTCAAAGGGGAAGCAAGTGAAGCGAAACCATTCACAAACTTCCTGTAGTACCCAGCTAAACCCAAGAATATCCTAATATCCGTTGGATTCAAGGGCCTAGGCCAATTCTTTATCACCTCCATCTTCTTAGGGTCCACTTTAATCCTATCACCCAATACCACATGGCCTAGGAGTGCAACCTCTTTTAACCAAAATTCGCACTTATCATATTTAGCAAAAAGCCTCTCCTTCCTCAAAATTTGTAACACCACTCTCAAGTGATTCACATGCTCTTCTTCACTCCGGGAATAAATTAATATATCATCAATGAATGGTAACTGTCACACTTGTGGCACGTAGGAGGAGCTTAAACATCAAAGCCCTCACCTTGATACTTGGGAATAATATCACCACTTTGTGCCCTTTGAGTTCCATGAGCACTACGTCCTTGAGGATGATCACCTTTGCCTTTTCTTTAAACATATTGACAATCAGAAATCTGGTGGTCCATCTTGCCATACCAAAAGCATGCACCTGTGTTCCTCAAACATATGCTGGCATGATTCCTTCCATATTTTGGGCGCCTTGGAAAACTTAACCCACCATTGCCACCTTCAAATTGAACCCTTCTCCTCCCTTTTACGGAGGCCAGTAGATAATCCCTCATCTTATGCCCAATACCGCCATACTTGAAACAACCTTCAGTGCCCACTAAACACCGTTTTTGATGCTTCTTGCCACACCCTTGACAATTGGCTAAAGGGATCCTTTTCATTTTGTACTTGGGCACCAGTAGACTAGTAGAAGATGAGGCACCATCAACTCGGGCCCTCTTAGCCTTTCTCTCCCTCTTCTTATAATTTGAAGTTTCGGGGGCACCCACTTGTTGATTGAGTTGAGCTATTATGATCTTAGACAATAGCCATATAGCATCATGAATCTCCGCATTGGATATGTCATTGTTGGGAAGTTGATCCTCGAGTGAGAGATGGTTATCGTCTTGTCCACCATTCTAAATTACTTGAGATATTTTCTGAAATGTATCGATTAGGAATCAGAAGTAAGCCTCAAAGGAATTAGCTCTACCACACGACATAGATCATGAAGAAGTGATGCATTTTCCTAAAATGCCTCATAGCCTCCTATTCATAGTTGTGGCGCACTTCACAACCATGAACAAGACTCTACTTGACGCGGCGTGTTGGACTTCCGAGGACCATTTATAAACCTAATGCTATGATACCTAGCTTGTCACGACCCAAGCCTAGGGCCTAGACTTGACACGGCGAATGAGAAGTTCGAAGACAAACCAAACAACACTCTTAGCATATCATGTACACATCCTTAGTTGCGAAAGCAAAATAAGACAATAATAAGAGTCAGTTATAAAGAGGGAAACAGGACTAAGAGAAGTTTTGCATACCAACATAAATGTAATAAGAGTCAAACTCAATACATAGAATACGATATTATCCAGCAATACCTCTATATAGAATGGAGCGGGGGCCAAACCACTTCCCGGGCTCACCCTCAAGTAATAAGTATCCAAAAAGTAGTAAAAATCTCAATATAACATGAAGGAAAATAAATAATGTCCTCGGATTTGAGGACTCACCAAACGCTTTCTTCAAATGAACCAAACTAGCCACGAAGAAGAGGATGATCAATAGGAGCTCCAGTCCCTACATGGTGATATCATGTAAGCATGACATATGCGCTAGTACTTGGAATTTAGTAAGTATACGAGGTGCAACGCAACAAGGACATAAGCCATAATATTCAAAATGCATAAATATTGGCAATAGATATAATCTGAATATGGCATGTATGATCAATGCTTGTAATAAAACATACATGTAGAACATTCAACTTGCATAATGTAACACACGTATGTGAGAGGAGACCTTAACCGAAATATAAGACCAAGCGAGCTACTACTTGGAATTCTAAAGTATGACACCTCCTCGGAAAGGTGTGGTTTACTTGCTAAGGTAAACCATACTTGGCCATACTTTAGGGGAAACATGTACTAGATGGATTCACTAGTAAAACTCAATTAGGAAAAAAAATATAATCCTATGGTTGCACATAGTTTAGAGACTAAAGAATTTATATAAGCACCTTTCGTCGAGCCCACACCAATGCTAAGTCTAATCCCACATAATACTTGAAATAATCATATCTTTAACCATAACATGCAGAATTAGTAAGAGACATGATAAGATGAAACGAGTAGCTCATCCATATGCTTGACCTCTACTAGTGAGCTTAACTTGAACATGACGAAAAAATAGTAAGTATGCTTGACATTCACATGCTTGACCTCTTCTAGTGAGCTTAGCTTGAACAGAAGGAAAAATAGTTATCATGGTTGACCCCTCGACTTGACATGAATGGCTTACAAGAGGATAGAATCTTGAAATAGGGGTCAACTTGTCACATGCCAAAATCATAGATATCTTTCATGAATTAAATACATGCTTGGGAGCTCATATTTATCTTGAAAATGCTTGACTTGTAAAATCATGCAATAGTTTATCAACGACTTAAGAGTCATTGTCATATAATTTAGTCAAACACATGGTGGGTACATGGACAATTACTCCAAAATCATGTAATTTATAGAGTAATAACATAAGAGAGTAAACTCAACCATTTTAAAATCATGTAAATCAACCCACTAATCATGGTAGTAAAACTCTTAATTTGGGTATCATGAAATCCATCTCAAAAGTTCATAATAATTCATAGTTTTCATAGCTCATATTATGCATAGTCTTAATAGACATAAATCAACTCATGGAATAAGCTTAAAATGAATGTTTATGCATAATCTGTCAATGCTTGATAAAACCCAACATATCTCACATTTATAGTGCATAATAATAGCTACCATGAAGAATCAATCCTTGAAATCATGAAATTTTATAAAAAGTGAGAGTTGAGCTCCATGGGTGAAATGACGCATGGATGAAGCTAAGACCCATATACCTAAACTTTGAAATTCTTTTGAAGAAAGATTTGGGGAAGACTTGAAGCTTGAATTGGGTTCTTGAAATTCCAAATGTGCTCTTGAGATTCTTGACATTGAATGGAGGATTGGGTGTTGCTTTTTGGAAAGAATTTGAGAGGATTTTTGGGAGGGTTTTGAGTGTTCTTGAACTTGAAAAGTGGTGGAAAATTAGGGTATTCTCGTATATATATGCATTGGATTATTACCTAAATGCCCTTCAGTGAAATTGAAAATTAAAATAATTATTGCACTGGTCTGCGCCCAGGACGACACACAAACCAATCGCGGACAGGGGATTTCACCAGTCCACATCCAAGGCGCGACGTAGACTGGTCATAGATCGTCATTGTTTCTGGTCCCCATTGCGAAAATAATTTTTCGCTACAGTTCATCTAAAAATCGAGAGCCATCCTTTTCCTACGCAATTATGCCCTTGAATAAGAATATGAAGTTGGATTTCAAAATCATGCATGGATTTTGAGATATGCAAGAATTATGATATAAGGCATTTCAAAAGCATATGAGGAGTGTTACAGTATATTTTGGTTTAGGTAGTTAACAGTTGATTTGTTTAACTTACAAGCAAAGCGATAGGTGTTACTCATAAGACGCCTACGCTTGATGACTTTGAATTACCGGAATTGAGTGAATCCCAGCTTGTTGCTCTAGAAAATACGATGCCATTTGTTACGCCAACACATGAAGCTAAAGCTAAGGTACCCGGGATGTATGCTCAATCCCCATTAACTAATCTTAGTGATACAGACGGTTCTTCAGTCAAGCCCCCTGCCATATTCCGAAGGAGGCACTCATTTGATGAATACTACAATTTTTAAGTGGACAAGTACTTGGTTGACACATTCCAGCTATGGATCAAGCAAAAGTTGTAAAAGAAACATGACCAGTAAGTATATTCCAATTTTATTTTATTTGATTATTTTATTATATTTTTAGTTAACCACTTGGTCATTTTTTTGGTAGGAAACAAAGTGCATTCACGATTACATCCGACAAGATCAATCGCCCCTTTGACTTTGGGGTTAACAGAGTAGAATGGATGGATTGGTTCTATGACTTGGTCATAATATGATGACCATGGAGAGACTTGGTAAGTAAACAAAAATACATTCTATACTTATTTTTTTCTTAATTCTTATAACTCATAATCCGATTTGTCAAATTATTTTTTTAATGCAGCATGTCGATGTTATAATGTACTACCTTCAGAAGAAAATGAAATTTGGTCCAGGTGATGATACAAAAGATATAGTTATGGGCTCTTTTTTCATAAGATGGGTCGAGTAAATACACGATCGTTTGTTAAAGAGCATGAAAGATAACCGAGTAATTACCACCGACCATGAGGTTGCTTAGTACATTCGCGAATTTAAGATACATGCGAACACACCATGGGAGTTTTTTGATTATATTTGCATTTCATCAATATACCTGAGTTGTGTCACTAGGTGTTGGTTGTGATATGCATTAAAAGTTTCTGCATTCATATCTTTGACTCTTTGTTTGAAGTTGGATCCAAGCGCTTTGTTGTTGTTAATCATGTGATGAGGAAGCTTGTGAAAATTATTCCATTGTTCTTCATTAGCACTTGGTTTTATGGCAAACGGAGTGGCATCAATCGGGAGAACAAGATGGAATCTAAGGATCGGGCTCCTGGGGACCCTCTACATTATGTCATTTCTAATGATATCCCCATATAATGTGAAGATTCCAAGTAAGTTTTTTGGACCAATATAATTTTATTTTTTCATTGATTTTGTTTGTTGGTTTGGAGATGCTGCAAAATTATAGTCATTTTTTCTTTTCTTGCTTTTTTCTGGTGTTATTTTGTTGGCTGCACATTGCTGTTACATCTTGACTGATTCTTTTAGTTCCATTCCTTTGCTTAATATTGGTGTATTTGTTGGCAAAATTTTTGGTGTTAAATTTTTCCTGAAATTGGTGAAATTTTTTGGTGACATACTTGTGGTTATTTTCTTACAAGGGAAATAATATTAAACTGTTGGTAGTATTTTTGGTGAAGTTGGTGCTAACATATGTGGCTTATATGTCATGATTTTTGATTATTTTAGTTTTTTTTTTTTTATAGAAACTTAATTGAATTTGTTGGTTATTTTGTTATTGTATTGTGATTGTGCTCTATACACATGTATTTTTGTTGAATACTTCTCAAAAGGCCAATTGGATATTCCAGCTTGTTTCATTGACCCGCATCTCTTCTGGTTGAGGTATGGTGCTTTGCTATGGGAGTATGAGGATAGAGTTGTTAGTGAAAGCAAAGTAACTGGCAAGGTTGTTAGCCGACTTGAGGGTCCTAAAGTGGCAAAAGAATACATCCCAGTTAGTAATCATGTGAGCCCTTCAAAGTTGGTACATATTCCGAAGAATTAGATAGTTTACTGCCATATTTTGACTTTTCAGACATTTTATGTAAATATAAAATATTATATATATTTTTGTTAAGATTTTTGGGGGTTTTTGGGTATGCTTTATGGATGTGTAGTTCTATATTTTCTAGACTCAAACGGATTTTAGAATGTACTATTTAATGTTACTTATATCTTTGGTTATATTATTGGTTGTTATGGTTAGTTATTTGACCTCTTCAAAGTGTATATGTAAATTTTTCTTTGTTTTATTAAAACTAAAACTACACAGTAATGGTCAGTAAACACAAAATTATTGCTAAATAGAAGCAAAGCTGTCTTTACATATTTGCCCACATTTTAAAGAGATTTTGTTTATTGTTTGTTGTGCATTTTGTTGTAGTATTGTTTCTTCTATGGTAAGACAATGTTTTTTTTTTGTTGTCCTTTTTTTTTTAAAAAAAAAAAATCAAATTTGACATGTAAATTTTACTTTACATATTTTCAGAGCCTTTTTCAGATCTTTGGTATTATCTTTATTGTTCTTTTTAAAAAAATTTATTGAATTTTAAGGTAACACATTGGTTTAGTTGGAAGGACCTTCACTTTATGTACTCAGACACTCCTTTTTAACATAGTTTCACCCAAAACAAACCCAAACAAAAGTCTACCCAATGATTGTGCATTTAACAAGATGATACCAATCTTGACTTCTAAATTTCACTTTACAAGTCAACCTGTGTAAGCGTTTGGTTTACTCGTTCTTACTTTCTTGGTATAATTATTGGATTTTATAGTAACACATTGGTTGAGCAAGAAGGACCTTCACATGTTATACTCAGACCAACATTTTAACATTGTCTCAACCTAAACTAAGCCAAATAAAACTACGCATATTAATTGTAGATATTTTAAATTTTAAACCACAAATAAATTGAACTACAACTGAACAAACAAAACATCTTTAATAAGAATATTGTTTCAACCAAAACAAAGTCAATTAAAATTATATCTTTTTTAATCAAAATTTAAACCATAAATAAATGAAACTACAATTGAAAAAACATACATCAAAATACCTTTCAATAAATCTGTGCACCAAAATATACAAAGTATCTACCATATTCTCAACCAAACTGAGACCATCTATCTGAAGCTTCAAAACACAACCACCAACTTTGTCGTAATCACCGAATCAGACACAAACATGGTAAAACCATAAGTTTTTTTCTTGAGGATTGTCACGCCCCGGGAGGGTACCCTTGTTGATCCCTCAAGAGAACCACTTGGCCTCATCGTTACATCATACTCGACAATGGAAGAATAACTCAGAAGATAAGACATCACATATAATAATATAAATAGCTGCATAGCTCTATTGTATTATAGCTTATAATGAAAACAAGTTTAGATACAAAATATTCATCAAATACTCTATTCCAATGTCTATGAAGCCTCTACTCAACCATCTAAGATGGTGTCATGATAGGCCATGGACACCCAAAATCAAGAAAAGAAACTACTCAACAGAAATAAGAATATGAAAAAAAGGCTACTTTGGAATTCAAGAAGAGCTCCCCAACTCAGAGATATGTTGATCTAGGCTTCAACGATAGGCGTGCTAAAGCCCTCTGTCACCTGTATCTACATCATAAAATGATGGAGGCCCCAATTGGACATCAGTACATGGAATATATTGGTATGTAAAATGACTCAAGAAAAGTAAAACTCTATTCACTCACCTCGACTCAACAACTCATGCTCAAAAGAATTTATGCAATTTGTTTATTGTAAGTCATGCTTTGAAAACAAAGCTCAGTAAAATAGACTGCATAGTTATAAACTTGATTTGAAAACATCATGCTCAAACAAGGTTTTTCTTAGGAGTTTCTCTTAACTTACATCATCGTCCCATCACCTTTAATTAGGTGATGCACAACGAATCACCATCGTTGCCATGCTCGCCCTTAACTTGCCACGGAAAAGGGCGATCAACTCTCTCTTGGATCAAGAATAAGTGTCCACTTGCGGAAAAAGAGTCATCAGGCTAGTTGTAATGACTATCCTATGGTGGCAACGTAGTTTTGTGGGTTAACTTAGAAGTATACTCACTCCACACTCAGTGCTCGATACTCCCCTTAAGACTAAATTATGCTCAACTCATCAATCAACTCATCATCATCTCATCAATCTCAACTCATCAATCATCTAATCAATCAACCCATCAATCAACTCGCCTCAATTATTTAACAATTCAATCAATCAACGCAAGAAATCAAACTTGACTCAACTCAATACAGTCATTTGGGCTGATCAATTTACACATCATGTAATGCAAGTAAGATATCATGTGTAGTAATGTAAGTGACATCGATGCAACATTCATCTCATGCTCAATCATACTCAAATTACTCAACTCATGTACTCAACCTCAACCTCAACGTCAATCTCATTATTATGCATAGAATTCCACAAATCATGCAATGTAAGATTCATATAGCCAAGTATCAAACATGTGTGAATATCATGCCCCTAGTCATGCAATATAGCTCACACCAATACTCATGCAATGTAGAAACTTTTTCATGTAATCAAATAGGGATTCATAAAGAAAGGAGCAGGGTCGTTCAAATCGTCTGCGGGTGCATAAACTGCTTGAATAGAGGACAAGGAGAAAGTATCAAAGTAGGAAATATTTCTCAAAAACTTCAATTCTTCTCAATTATTGACACAAGATAAGCGAAAGGGCATGTGAAGAAAGGAATCCACACTTTGGTAAGCTTTACATACCAGAAAATTGAAGAATAATTGATCCCGAACCAGTCCTTGCTCTAGGGTTGCACAACCCTAGCTTCCTCCTCTTTGCTCTCAAGAACCCTTAAGGTGGAAAAAGGGTGAAATAATAGCCTAGGGTTTTCTTTTAAGGCTTTATACAAGCCAAAAACCATGTAGGGATTTAACAAAACGGAGTTGAATGGACAAAAATACCCCTCATTAACTCAGCCAGAGGGGTCTATGGAACACCAACCACGACTCTTAGTCCTTATTACGAGTCATAACTGCTCCCCATATGATAGAGTTCTCAAAATCCTGAATAACTAGAAGTCTTGATGAAACCCCTTGTTACGAGTCGTAGTCCACAGTATGAATCGTAACTGAACTGTTGTGGCGGGAGGGATCTTGCAACATGGAACAGTGGAACTTATCATGAAACCCATCTCTACGAGTCGTAGTAGGGTCTACGAAATGTATGCTCATCTCATAGTTGAAGGGTCCTAAAACTCCCCATGGGACTCCTCTTTACGACTTGTAATCCTCTTTACGACTCGTAATGCCTCTTGTAAGTTTGATTCTATAATTTTTTGTCACATCCCAAGCCTAGAGCCTAGATGGGACATGGCGAATGGGAAGTGAGAAGACAACCCAAACAAGCCTCCTGACATGTCATTCATACATCCATGATCGCGAGAGTAAAATAAACAACAATCTTAAGAGATTTGAATAAATAGGGAAGCAAGACTAAGGGAAATCTTTGAATATAATCAAGGCATAAAGAGTCAAGCTCATAACATAAATATGTCGTAATATCAAATATACACCTCTAACTTGGAATCGAGCGGGGGCCAAGACAGTTTCCGGACTCACCCTCATAATATCAAGTGTTCAACATAACGAAGTCTTAAACTAGCAAGAGAAAATATATAGTGGCCTCGAACTTGAGGACTCACCAAAGCTTATCTTCAAAGGATCGCACCAGCCATGAGGAGGATGATCAAGTGGTGCTCCAGTCCCTACATAGTGATATCATGTAGGCATAGAGTTTGTGTTAGTACATTTGAATGTACTAAGTATGTAGGATGCAATGCAACAAGACATAAGCCTATATAGTCAAAATGCATAATCATAAGCAATAGACAAGTATAATCTCAATATGGCATGTATGACCAATACTTGAAGGAAAACATGCTTGCAAATTATTCAACTGACATAGTAAATATAGTATACACATGTGTGGGAAGTGACCTCAACCGACATAGATCGAGTAGCTACAACTTGGAATCCAAGGCATGACACCCCCTCGGCAAGGTGGAACGGACATGACACCCTCGCCCCCCCCACCCCCCCCCCCCCCTCCACCCCCCCCCCTCCCGCCCTCCCCACCACCACTCCCC
>JAPFFP010000002.1:5117119-5134219 GCA_026153255.1 Solanum medicagineum
CCCCCAATAACAGGCTTGGTTTTTTTTTTTTAATTACAGGTGATCAAAAAGCTTCAAAACTAACAAAAAGTGACTCGGAGTCTTAATTATTGAGTAAAGGTGACAATTTTAAAAGTAGAGTTAATGACACCAATTTAAAAATCATTAAGTTTTATTATTTACACAAAAATCCTAATTTCTCCAACCAACTCCTTTCCGTGCTCACCTCTTCTGCCACTACCATCTTTCCACTCCTTCTGCTCCCGTCATCGGCTCCCCCCCCCCCCTCCAAATCACCACTACCTCCATTGTTGTTGTAGTCATTACCACGACCTCCTTTTTCGTTGTTACTATCGTTCCACTTCTACTACCCCTCAGCCCTGTCACCACCACCACCTCCATTGCTACTGCCACCATTACCACTCTCTCCTTCACCGTTACCATCGTTATCTTCACCTTCTCCTCCATTGTTGTCGTCGTCGCCATACTACCTCCTCTTCCACTATTGCTACCATCACTACCACCATCTTTCCTACTGCCGCAATCACCATCACCTCCTTCTATTCCTCTTTCTAGTACTACCATCAATCTCCTTTTTTTCCCCTTCTGCACCACCACAACGTTGTCCTCCTCTATCATCATCATTGCTGCCATAATAATCATCACCTCTTCCTCTACATGTGTTACAACACAAAAGAGTCATTTGTTGCAACAGAATG
Organism: Solanum medicagineum; assembly: GCA_026153255.1. Taxonomy (NCBI): domain Eukaryota; kingdom Viridiplantae; phylum Streptophyta; class Magnoliopsida; order Solanales; family Solanaceae; genus Solanum; species Solanum medicagineum. The sequence continues at coordinate 5,117,818 of JAPFFP010000002.1, forward strand.
ATTTGTCATTTGTTGCAAGGAAGAGTCATTGTTGTAACAGAATAGTCATCTACAGAATGTCATTTGTTGCAACAGAACAATCATCTATAGAATTTCTTTCGATGACTTTATTTTTTCTAAAAAAAATTTCAGAATCAAATCAAAATAGTTTGTAAAAACGAAATAAATAAAAAAGAAAAATATGATAAAAAGGATTAACGTTAACGATAATGGGACAATAGAAGTGACAATAATAACTGTAACAATGACAAAAAAGAGACGATGAAGATAGAGAGAAAGAAAGAATAAAAAGATGGAGGAATGAGAGAAAAAATTGAAAAGAGAGAGAAAGAAAGAAAAAAAAGAGTAAGGTTGAAAGGTACTGATCAAAGGGGAAATTTTCAAAATTTAAAATTTGAAATAGGAGGAAAGATTTTCTAATATTTTTAGATTTAATTTACACCCTAAAATTTTTTTCTCTCTTTAGTTTGGTTCCAACTTTAACTTAGTTAAGCTTTTAACTGACTGTGATCCTTTTTTTGGTCAAAAAGTCGCCAAAAACAAAATCAACTTAAAATATACCTTTTGTTAAATATTCTCAGCAAGCTCTTCATGGCATCAGAGTAATGAATAAAATTCGTTCTCCTATGTATAAAAGTTTCCACAAGCTCTATCCACGTTTTTAATTTTCTTTCGTAAATTCACTTAATATAACTAATATCAGCATTACTAACGCCAACTCATATTAACATTTTTGACAGCACAAACCAAACGTCTTCAAAACATACATCAGAGATAGTAACATTGGTGAAACCAGATGTTGTAGGGCCAAAAATAGAGACCCATGTAAGTAAACATTTAACCACTCTCTCCGTCTGTTTTTACTTATCCACTATATATTTAACAATAATTGTCCATTTTGTAAAATCAAGAGATAATTGTACATTTTAGTTTCTAATTTACCTTTATCATTAATTATAATTATTTTTCAATTATATTTTTCAAGACATTATATTTATTATATTCAAAAGGTGATTTTGATAAAATTACTCCTAGCATTGTTGCTTCTTAATCCTTGTGCCAATAGTGGACAACTATTATTGAACGGAGGGAATAATATACAATATTCAATACTATTTTTATATACTATACCAAACATAGTGTGGAAAAAAAAATGCAATAGTAATACAAGCTTTAATACCGAGATCATCTCCGTAAGAATTAGAGGTAATTAGATTAGATCTCCCAAAAATAAAAAAAAAAACTAAAACGAAAGATTCGAAAAGTAACCAAGCCAACTCTTCATGCCAATAAGATCACTCCACTACAATGACTTGTCAGTACCGTCCAATACTTGATTGGATTCATAAATTAGGAAATACACTTGATCAATGAACTAGTGTCTTCTTGAGTTGCCACAAGGAGGATGTCAAACCAGTTGGTCATACGATGATCGAGGCCATTACAAAACCAATGAAACTGACTTGTACACATTTAAGTCAACCAGACAACTAATTGGCTTAAGATTCTAAAATTCTCAAACAGCTGGAGCATTAAGGATATGGCAAGAATGTCTAAAGATTATGTCTTTCTGAGATGATAGCCGAGAAGGATTCCCAGCAATGCAATGATGAGAACATACATAGTTGGAATACCACCACGACTTCTGTTGCGTTCCCGTTTCAAGAGTTCCTGCATAGGGCAAAGCTCAAGAAGTTCAAAGACAAAATTCAAAAGGGGATATTTTAGCTTCTTGGAACCAGAGTAAGCAAATGCCACTCTTTTATGTGCCATTCTTTTCAATGCAAATAGTGTTGAACTCGAAACTTCAAAAACACAATGCAGTCGTCATTGATTGACACAACGGAGATATACAACAACAACAACATACCAGTGAAATCCCACAAGTAAGGTCCAGGGAGAATAAAATGTACGCAGACCTTACAACAAGGGAGATATGTTGAGTATACATAAGAAATAAGCATTACACCCTAGCGACGTGTTTTAAAGTTGTGGAGGCCTAGGCATAAAGCAGACAACATAACTAGTGGGCTGAGCTGCTATACTGGTAGCATTGCAATGAGTTTAAGTAGAAAAATTGAATAATCTCGCTTATCAGCAAGATTTTATATTCAAATGTATATAAAATAAGTATAAGATATCAACACTATAATTGGCACAAATTTCTCTCTCTTAAGAGAACTGAAGATAACAAACTTGCTCAACAAACAAAACTAATATAAGCAGGTCCATCAAAAGCCTAACCTAGAGTGTGGGACTGCTGGCTGAGTCCATTTTACCCATTCAACAGCACTACCCATAAGCATATCAGGCTAATCATGGCCCTTTCTTTCTATCCTTAAATCACTTTCTACCACCTCAATCAATGAAATGACATGTGGAGTGGGCAGCAGTTCATGTGAAGAGATGGATATCAACAGAGAACACCTCGATAGAATTCAACAGGTAAAAGTCAACTAAGAGGCAGGGAGCTTGTCCAAGAAAAATGATGCCAATGTCAAGAATACAGCATAAGTGTTTGATTTCAACACATCTTTTCTTTGCACATACCTTACCATTGGATGGACTTAGATACTTACAATACTCGGACAACATTAACAGAAAAGGGCATATTTCACAGAGCAATTGTATTATCCCAAATCCCAAAGGCAGGCAACCTCTCCTTGCAAACCAAGCAGTAAATGCAGTTTATATCCTCGTTTTCTGTGTATTATATTTACTTATTTTTCTGATCAGTTCTGTGCTTTAAATTTCTGATCATTGTGCAATTGAGTTCAGCAACTTTCTTCAACACAATTCAAGTCTCTAACTAAAGAAAGAAATAAATAATCATGTGAAATCATAAATTTGCCCATAGGTAGGGGTGAAGTACACAAGTTTTTTAGAAAAAGGAGGAAACAAGTTACCGAATATTTTATATATAAGAGCACTTACTAATTCTTGCTGAAGCTTGTTATTTTGCTTCATAAAAGAATTTTTCTCCTCTGTCAACTTCGAAATTAGCCACTTTGTCTGCAAACAAGAGAAAGAACCGTCAGCCTTCATTCATACTATTAAACCAATAAATGGAAGAATGGAGAATTACTCTATCAAAGGTTTGGTCAAATTGGCAAACTTCTAAAAATTGGAACCACCTTTATAGTGAAACAAGTACTCAATAAGATAACGCGAAAATAGTGATGTAGTAAATACTAGAAGTACATCCTGAGGGAACAAAAATCACCAGTTGATGAAGAAAAGAAACTAAGTATAGGTATAAAATCATAGATTCATTGAAGTCAACCAAATAATGTTTGGAATAGGGCAATCACAAACCATATTTGGAACGCCTAAACAGTAACTATATTTTAAAAGAAAAGAACTACACAAATAGTTACAAGAAAGTAAAAGTTTACTATATAAATGGCAGCCTTGAACCAAACGGTTCCACTCAAGAACTTCCAAGAGCACTCAAAGATTGACAAGTTTTTCTCCAATTAAAAACTCATTGCCAAAGCATCTATACTCATTAGTTGAGGGCTCGGTTAAAATCACAGACCGCATAAACTATACTAGCACAGTAGCACTAGAGCTGTAACCCCTCATGAATTTTTTTTACTAGAAGTGTTGGCATATTGTTAAAGATGATTTAACTGTGGAATTGTTTCTATAGAGAAGTCAGTTCCGCTGAAGAGATTTACTTCCACTTTTAATGCTGCAATTCCAAAAGAGAAAGGTACTGTCAAAGACTTCAGACCCAGTTAGTTTCAGGCAGTACAGATGCATTCATAAAGGGTAGACAAATGGTGGAGGCTGCATTAGTGGCAAACTAATACATCAATCCCCACTTGAAGAGGCCTAGCAGGAGTTGCCTGCAAACTTGATACTGAAAAAGCTTATTGTGAGAAAAATATTATTGAAATGTGTATTAACATTATTACATAGAGACCCTATTTATAGATACTACAATGCAATCCTTTATCAACTAGATACTATATATTATGCCTATTTCTATTCTTATTCCTATTCTAAGTAGGATTATATATTCCTATTCTAACACTTCCCCTCAAGCTTGTGTGTACAAATCATATGCACCTAGCTTGTTACAAATGTAATTAATGTGAGGGTCGCTGAGAGACTTGGTGATAATATCTGCAAGCTGATCACTCGACTTCACAAATTTTGTTCTTTTGAGAGTATCTTTTCTTCGACAAAGTGACAATCAATCTCAATATGCTTAGTTCTTTCATGAAATACTGGATTTGATGCGATATGAAAGGCCGCTTGGTTATCACACACAAGTTCCATCTGACCAATTTCACCAAATTTAAGCTCTCTCAGCAACTATTTGATCCAAAGTAGCTCATAGTTTGCTGCAGCCGTTCCTCAATATGCTGCTTCTACACTAGAGTGAGCAACAATACTCTTATTTCTTACTCTTCTATGACACCAAATTACCTCCTACTAAAACACAATATCCGGATGTAGAACGTTTATCAGAGGGTGGTCTTGCCCAATCAGCGTCTATATTAACCGCAGGATACGAACAAATGCATCCACAATGACTAACATAAGGGGAAGTCATAAATTTACTTACAAACTCACAACAAAGGAGATATCAGGTCTAGTCACTGTGAGATAATTCAACTTTCCATTCAGCCTTCCATACCTTTCAGAATTATGGAATGGCTCCCCTATCCTAGAAGAAGTTTAACATTTGGGTCCATAAGAGCGTCAATGGGTCTACATCGCCTCATTCCTGTCTCCTCAAGAATGTCTAAGGCATACTTGCATTAGAATAACAATACTTGATCTAAACTGAGCAACCTCAATACCTAAAAGACCCTTTTGTTTTAGAAACCCTCAATACCTAAAATACTTCAGTATGACAAGGTCTTAAGTCTGGAAATGCTTAAATAGATGTTGTTTCAGATTGTGATAATCATTGCCCATGATAACAATATCATCAACATAAACAACCAAATAAATACACCGATTAGGTGTAGAATGCTGATTGAACACAATGATCAGCTTTGCTACGAGTCATGCCAAACTCTTGAATTACTGTGCTAAACTTTCCAAACCGAACTTGTAGAGAGTATTTTAGACCATATAGCAACTTACGCAATCAACATACAAGGCTACTAGACTCCCCCTGAGCAACGGAACCAGGTGGTTGCTCCACATAGAGTTCTTCTACAATATCACCATAAAGAACATCATTTCTTAATATCCTACCGATGAAGAGGCTAATGACGAATGGTGGCCATAGATAGAAAAACACAAACAAATGCTATTTTAGCCACGGGAGCGAAAATATCGCTATAATCGAGCCCAAATATCTGAGTGTACCCCTTGGCAACAAGGCAAGCCTTAAGCCAATCAACCTGACTGTCTGGACCAAGTTTGACTGCATAAACCCAACAACAGCCAATAGTAGATTTACCTAAAGGGAGGGAGACAAGCTACCAAGTACCAATCGTATGTAAATTAGACATCTCATCAATCATAGCCTGCCTCCCTCAAGAATAAGAAAGTGTTTCACCTATAGTCTTAGGAATTGAAATAGAAGACAAAGATGATACAAAAGCATAATGGGGTGATGAGAGACGATGATAACTCAAGAAAATATAATGTGGGTTAGCATTTCAAGTAGATCGTATGCCTTTTTGAAGTGCAATTAGTTGGCTAGGAGGCAAGTCCGCAGTAGGAGCAGCGTCTGGCTCATGACATAAATCATCTAAGACTAGTGATGGATGCGAACGACAATGATAAGTAAGGAATGGTAGAGATGTAGATGCAGTTGTAGATTCCTCAAAAGTTGGCATAGGCAAGACCTCAGAGACATCAGAAGGATCAAAAGATGTATAGTAAGGTTGTCATTCAAAGAATGTGATGTCGGCGGACATAAAGTATCGATCGAGATCAGGTGAATGACAATGATACCCATTTTTAAACTTGCCTGAATGACACATTTGAGAGCACGAGGGGCTAATTTATCTTTTCCTAAAGCGAAGTTCTGAACAAAACATGTGCTCCCAAAGACACGAGGGGGGATAGAACAGAGATTGGACTCCGAAAATAGTATGGAATATGGAACCTGATTTTGGATAAAAGATGAGAGCATTCTATCATAGCAAGATGCAAGGACTACATCGCCCCAAAAACACGGCAGGACATGGGATCCAATGAGAAGAGTGCAAGCAGTCTCAATGAGATGTCCATTCTTCCGTTCTGCTACACCATTCTGCTGAAGGGTGTATGGACAAGATGTCTGGTGAACTTTCCTTGGTGAGTCATAAACTCTTGAAATTGGGAGGATAAGTATTCTAAGGCATTATTTCTATGAAAAGTACAAATAGAATCACCAAACTCATTTTTTATTTCGGCAAAGAAACTTTTTAATATAGGAAATAACGCAAAACAATCTTTCATTAAGAAAATCCAAGTATATCTTGAATAATCATCAATGAAACTAACGAAATAATGAAATCCTAAGGTTGAACTAATTCTACTAGCACCCCAAATATCAGAATGAACTAAAGAAAAAATAGATGTTGAACGACTCTCAGTACTATCTAAAAATGTAGCACGAGTGTATTTTCTAAGTTGACATGGCTCACAATATAATGCGGATAAACTAGACAAACTTGGCACTATCTATCGCAGTTTGGATAGACTCGGATGTCCCAAATATTTGTGAATTAGGCCTAGATGATCTGTAATAGAGCATGCTGTGAAGGAATTTGAAGAGGTAAGATAGTAATGGCCTTCTAATTCATACCTTGAGCCAATCATTTGTCCCATACTACGATCCTACGTGAGAAACAAATCATCAAAAAAAATAAATGCCACAATGTAAGGCTCTCATCAAATGACTGACATATGCCAAATTAAAAGGAGAACCACAGACATAAAGAATAGAGTCTAGGCTGACAGAAGATAAGAGTTTGGCTTTTCCAACCCCTTTTGGTTTTGTTTAGATCCCCTTTGGCTAAAGTAATAGCAGGAAGAGATTGTGAATAAACAATATCAGACAAAAGTGATCTGTTACCAAAATTATGATCGAAAGTGTCTGACTCCATGGTCCATAATCCAAGAGTACTAGACTGTAAAACACAAGCAAAAGAATTACCCGCAATAGGAACATTAGGTTGAGGAATTGAGGCTACTTGTAGACGTTTGCTTACTTGCCCCGATACAAAAGGAACCCATCATTTTCTGCCTGAGCAACATGAACATTATTGAATGGTCGATCCAACTGAGTAAGAGGATCATTAGGCTGAGTAACAAATGTTGCTGGTAGAGATGTTTGCTTACTTGCACGATTTTGAAGGGACTTATTATATTACTTTATAGCAATAAGATCATAACTGGACGGTGGACCATGCAAACTATGACATATGACGTGAATGTGTACAAGCTTATGACAATAACTACACTTGGATCGAGATCTTCCACAATGACCTGTTTGATGCTCCATACTATATGTTCGTTTATCGATAGTTTGCGATGCAAGCATAGAGGAGTCAATGGTGGGTGATAAACTATTTTGTGACTAAGAGGCACAGCAAGACGAAGTAGACAAGAGAATAAGTGATCAATTGTAGAGACTGTAGGACTAGCTAAGATCTGATCATGTACTAAATCATGATCAGGAGGAAGTCCAGCAAATGTAAGGACTAGAAACAATGTCTTTATGTGCTCTTGTTGTTTTTCCATGTTCTTAGTGACTGGCATCAATATGTCAAATTCCTCCATGACTGCCGGCACTTGTCCCAAGTATGTGGACATATCATATTCTTGTTACTTTAAGTTGGTCATTTGAGATATCACATCATAGAATTAAGATATGTCATTAGCATATAGAGCACACGCCTTTTTCCAAATTGTATAACATGTCTGATATGGGCAAAACAAAGGCATCAACGTGGAATCAATGGAGCACCATAGGAGACTACATAATTGAGCATCCACTTTCTCCCATTGTGCTTTGGCTTTTGTATGTTCCTCGCTACTCTTTCCTGTTTCATTTACCCAACACACATTATTCGTTAAGTGATCTTGAACACCTTGACCCTTGCACCATAACTCAATTGAAGAAGCCCAAGCTAAATAGCTTGAACTTCCCATTAATGGTTCTGAAGTGATCATAGGGCTTGAACTCCAATCCCTATATATTTGGAGCATAAAACATCACATCCAAAAGACATTTTTTCCAATATTTGAGTTGAAAATAGTAAGAAACTCGCCAAAATCTGTCTACAGTGGTCTAGAACTGTCGAAATTTGCCTATAGTGGTCTGGAAATCCCAAATGCACTAGAAACTTGTTGAAAACTGCCTTGAAAGCGTTGGAACCCTAATTTCAGCACCCGAATCTGAACAAAAGTGGTTGGGGTTTGGTCGGAATTATTGGATGGCCCCAACAGAGAGAAATTTGAAAAAAAAAAAAAAAACAATCGAAGAGCCCTCACGCACTGGCGCGTGAGCCAGAGCTTGCCAAAACAGACACACCTTTGATCGGCACGTGAGGGCGCATGAGGTGGTATTTTCTAGTGGGTCTAGCTGGGCTTTTGTCGCCAGAGTGTGATTGGCCCCGTAGTGGTGTTGGTTTTTACACGACACTAATGGAAAGAGACAATGACACAAATCAACCTTGACAGCTACCAGAAATTAGTGCATGATGGCCTGTCGAAAGTTGTTTCACCAATGCGCTGATACCATGTGAGAAATATGTGAGAAAAATATTATTGAATTGCGTATTAACATTATTACATAGAGATCCTATTTATACTACAATACAATCCTTTATCAAGTAGGATACTATACATCATTCCTATTTCTATTCCTATTACTATTCTAAGTATGATTATATATTCCTATTCCTATTTTAACACTTATGACCATGTAAATTGGCCCTTTCTTTTGGATATCCTTAAGCAGATGAACTCTGGTCCGAGACGGATTCAATGAATACACTCTTATTTGTATACAGTGTGCTTCTCACTGTTAATTATGAAGATGCTATTGGTTTCTTTTAAGTCTCAAAGAGGATTGAAACAAGGTTACCCTCTTTCTCCTTATTTATTTGTCTTGGAGATGGAAGTGGCCAAGTTTGATGCTCAAGAAGCCAAAGATATGGTTGGATCAAGAGCTTTAAAATTCAGGGAAGGGGAGGAATATGACCATTCCATATATTCTTTATGAATGACACTTTAATGTCATGTGAAGCAAGCAAGAACAGAGTAATCTTGTGACCTTTGAAACTGTTTCCGGCCTAAAGATTAAAAAAGGCAAAGGCAGTATGTGACCTTTGAAACTGTTTAGAGGAAACAAATTCTTCTCGAGGCGGTGAATCTTGGACTGGATTAAGACCTTTAAAACTCAGGGGAGGACATGAATATGACCTCATATATTCTTTATGAATACACTTTATTGTTGTGCGAAGCAAGCAAAGAACATAGTAATCCTGTGACCTTTGAAACTGTTTCTGGCCTAAAGATTAAAAAAGGCAAAAGGCATTATGTGACCTTTGAAACTGTTTAGAGGAAAAGCATTCTTCTCGAGGTGGTTAACGCTATTTTGGGACAAGCTCAAATGGAGAATAGGACAGATAATTTAGAGAAGAGGGAGACTACAATTTATAACAGCAATTTTAGCCAAAAATGAAGAAGTCATGGGAAATGCACCAGTAGAGGCGCAGGAAGAAGTCATGGGACAGTTCAGAAGCTAGTGCGAACTCACAAGGGAACTTGCAGAAGATTAATAACAACTTAGACATGTCCAAAATCAACACACTTCCCCAGGAGAACCTGTTCAGTGATTAGGTAGAATGAAGCAATCGGAAATGAAAATAGTAGGAAGAAGCTATTAACAACAATTCCTAGACCGAGGATAGTCTTCATTAAAGGAAGGTTCATTAATCAACTACTAGAATATTTATATGAGAATCAAGATACTCTAGTGGTTCTATTTCAAGGAGCAAATGCTAGCAGCTAATCAACCTCGAAAAGTATAGCATCCTTTCTAACTAAAGAGTTCTTCCATGGCTCCACCTCAGTATGAAGCCCCTTTGATATAGAAGATTTGAACTAACCATATTGATTGCAACTGAACAAGATCTCAAGTAAATATCACTTTGATATTCCAGATTTTTAATGACCGTATTATACATCTTCAAATGGGATTTCAAAGGCTGTGACATTTGGAGGTAAAGACTGTTTAATCATCTGATAACAATGTTTCAGTATTTTTGGCAATTATGTCCTGTACAGTGAGTCTTGCCAAACGAAGACTTAAAACAATTCATAACCTTCTATGAAATGCAACGGGGGCACAGCACATGTGAAGTCAGATTTGTCCATTAGCAAGCTGACTAAACTATCAGGAAAACCAGTCAGCCTAACAAAACCTTGAAAAGACAGCAAAAAATAATAGCCTCAAACATAAAACCAAATCCATTCCTAGATAAGGGAAACAAGTGGTACTCATGATTCAATTGGAGCCATTACCTTTCAAAAAAAGTATACCGACTATGTTGATCTAAACTAAAAATTCAATCTGTTCAATCTTTTAGAGTTACATATAAAATTTCCCATAAATCACATATCTTTAGAAAAAATTGAATAAACGGATAAACAATTATCAAAGAAAACATCCGTATGTGAGAAATGTTTTTTGCAATACATGGTAAGCAACACCCTTTCAATAAACTAACAACAATCTTACACAAATATACGAATATATGAATACATGATTACCAAAATTTAACATAGAATACAATGTTTAATAAATAGTGAGCCCTAATAGCTTAACATAGAATACAATGTCTAATGTGAAACTTAAACAATAATTTTCTTTGCTTATCAAAAAACAAACTGTCGATAAAACACTATCTCAAATCAGAAAAGATGTGAACTTAATATATATACGTACGTGTATGTATATATGTATATATATATATGTACGTATATATACATATATACATACATACATACATGTTGGTTTGGTTCTTTTTTCACCAAATCAAATGTACATCAAATTTTTAAGTCGATTTGATTCAATTTGATTTTTCTTAAAATAATAATTGAATATGCAAAGCAGTGGGAACTAATTATTCTCAAAAGCATGATATTGGAATCATGAAGATGCCCTATTCATCAAACTAATTATGCTAGTTGATCCTCAATAATTGCACATCAAAAATGTACAACCTAACCAGGTACATTCAGACCTTCAATTAAAAGAGTATAGAGTTGATCAAAATATCAGCTTCAAGCAAATTTTCTCTATTTACTTATCCATTAACTCATAAAGTAACTCATGTCATCTAGCTTCCAAGTCATATTAGTCTTGGAACTCCTTGCATTCTCCTTAATTTCATGATAGTTATATTTGCAATTCCTTAGCAACTCAAATCATCACAGACCGTTTTCTTGCTCATTAGAGGGTGACTAATAACATAAGAAAAGCTTTTCTCATGCTCTTTGACAAATAAATTTTATCCATTAGCTTTATAAATTTTTATCCAATCACATGAGTTTCATTTGTTTTAGGAGCTCTGATTGTTCAAAGTTTCTATTCAATAAATAGGACCCTTCAGGACTTTTATTAGAAAGACTTGATTAGTGAAGATGAATTTATTTGGTATTGTAATCTCTATCTCTATTCTCTCTGTATTTTTCTCTCTTTCCCTCTCTTGTTCACCATTTCTCTCTCTTCCTTCTCTTTTCTCCTCACTCTGCTTTGATGTGGCATCTTTGATATCAGAGCACAAGTTTGATTTATCCCACTGCACCCTCTGAGTACCCATCTGAACATATTAGCCATCTTCAGTTTGCTAATTGGAAAAATGTCTTATTCAATGTTAGGATCACCTATCATATTCTACGACTTACACTTTATAAAAAGCAATCTCATTCATCAATGCTGAATTTTCTCCAACCAGATCAAATGAGATTAGATCACTAGGACATTTTAATATTATCTGCTGGTTAGGATAAAATAGTGATAAGATTGTTTTAGCTATATGATTTTATCTAGAATATCTTTTAGTTAAAAAGGTTATACTATCTATTAATTTAAGGTAGTCTCTATATTCAAGTAAAAATAGTTTTATTTGTTTTAGGAGTTTTGGATTTCAAAGTTAAGAGGACCCTCATGTACTTTATAAACATTGATAAAAGTGATTTGGCTTTATCAAAAAAAAAATTGAGAAATTTATTAATAAAAGTGATTTGGCATTGTAATCTCCTCTCTATTCCCTATCTTATCCTTTCCCTTTGTATCTTTTTCTGTATATTTCCACTCCTCTCTGCTCTCTATTTATTTTTCTTTATTCCATTCCTCATGACCTTTCTCCTTATTCCCTCTTGGTGTTGCACTAGTTCTAGGAACGTGCCTTGCACGTTTATCCCAAAAACTTAATCCAATCATGTCATATATGATTAATTTGATGCAATATATAGGACATAATTATCAAAAAATAAAAGAATATAATATTTAACTTGAAAAAAAGAGAAAAAGATTAAAAACAACAAATTAGGAACAAAGAAAAGCTCGTAATTCCTCAAACTTACTCTCTTTCTCCCTAACAAACTAATTCTTTCTTTTATAACTTTATTTCGACATAAAACAAATCATATGATTTATGATATTAGGCAGATCATATAAGTGATCATGATTCTGTCAATTTTGTTACACAAAAAAGAAAGGAATTGACTAATTTATGATTCAACTAAGAATCTATAGCACCTGTTATACATCAAAATACACTGTGATACACTCTAAAAAGTAGTTTTCTGTTTCAAATTAACAAACAACAAGATGTGATCTCATAAAATTACATAGAACATTAATCAGTCGCACCATATTACTTAATGGTTTGAGTAAAAAATGAGTAAAAAAATTATAGTAAAATTGATAAAACAAAAATAAATTGTTACATACCTGATGGATTTTTGGCATCCAATGATGAAACTCAAACATATTATATCCATTTATACAAGATGTTTCATGAGGGAAAAAAAATCAATATAAATCCGTTATTAGTGTAATTGATACTAAATGATGGACAACAAAAAGTTTGGCAATATCTAGCAATTATTTAGTATTTAATAGAATGTCATTAAGTTAATTACATAACTATACTCAATTTTTAAATTGACTATATTCATCAGAAATGTGAAAAGTTTTGTATTTACAGATGAATGTGGTAAGTTTATAACTCTTTAACTTGCAATTAAGTTAGTAAGGGAAAAGTTTGTGAAAATATTTTGATTAATTTACATTTAGCTAATTAAATATTTTATAACATTTTGAATTAGGATAGGGGTAAAATGATATTTCAAACTTTTAACTTTTTCGTCCCACTTTTAGTTATATATATATATATATATATATATATATATATGATGATGATGATATGACGATATGCTCATTAGGCCATTTATGCAATTAAAGTGGTGTACGCATGGGTGCTTATCTGCATAGTGGTATACATTGTCAATTGGTTTATCTAATACCAAAGCAAAGCAACTATTGTCGGTTTTTCTAAATTTGACACCTCGTCATACTAAACTACTAACCCATTGATTTATTAAGTTGATTTAAGTTGTTCTTTTGGTTTTTCCTTGAAGGCCCTTAATTTCTAATACGCTAAAATGGAGGATTTCAACAGGATTACACAACAGTAGTCAGAGCAGGAAAATGCTTGTCCTTGCTATCCATAAAAAAATGGGGATAAATTGTTACGAATATAGACTACAATCGCCAGCACCCAATCTTAATATTTTTGTCCTATTTCAGTATTTGTTGATAGAGAGATGAAGCTGGCTATTGATAGTCAACTTGTTAGATCAATTTCACTGAAGGACTGTAAGAGTAATACTTTGGGGTATGCTCCATCCTTTTAATATATTGATTTAATTCTGTCAAAAAGTATTCTCCTGAAACAGACTAAATTGGAAATCTGTAAGACATAAAATTTTTAAGTGTAATTTCCTCCAGGTATTAACTTCTTATTGCTACAGATAGGTTCCCCTATACCAAACCATTAAAAGTGGGATATTTCTTGGGGATGCCAGGGGGAGGGGAGGAAGGAAGTCAGTGTCCCTCTAAATTGAATCACAAATTAGAACAGAGGCTACCCTACTAACCAAGATGGCAAGAGAGAGCTACTGGCTAGAACATAGAACAGTGACCATACTTGGACCATCCTAAACAATGCCAACAAAAGGCCAAAGAAACATCTAGAACAAAACACATTGATCATGATCAAACATTGGCATTGACGGAGCAACTAAGTTCATAATAGATGAAGTCATCAAGATGAACAAGCATTTGCCAATGAGTGTAAAAAGTGAGTTAGAAGGAGTAATGCCTCACATAATTAAAACCAACAGAAACTGTTAAAGAATGCAGGAGCAATAACTAATTAGGAAACATAGAAAGACAAATACAAGAAATCCTATGGTTTTCTAATACCAGAAAACCTCATTCAGGCTGAAGTCAGTGGATGGTAACAATATTGACACTAGCACAAGCAAACAAGTACTTAAACATGAGGGTTACCTCCGACGAGCTGTCTTGCTGCTCAGTATATGCCCTTGAAATCTGTGGCCAAAATATTCAGGAATTTCGCATTCACTTAAGTTCTGCTTTCCAGAAAGGAGAGATTTTATAATTAATAACATCAAGAGAAGTCATCGAAAAACTCACATTATTAAGCTCGGATGCATTTACAGCTCCATTTTCGGATACTGAAGCCCTAGGAGAGGAACCTTCCTCAGACCCCTCTCTCACAGGCGATGGCACTTGAGGTGGAACATAAACCACTTTCAACTTGCAGTCCTCCACATAATTTCCCGACTCCTTATTGAACTAAAACCAAAAAGTGCATATAACAAACCACGCTAGTTCTCATGATGGAAGGAGGACACTAGTTATTCTTACAATGACAAAATATTTTACCATTTCGGGAGTAATGTCTTTTGCAGTAGCTCCAGGGCTTGCAACAACACTCTGAAGCAGAAATTTATCCTTGCATTGCATATCTGGTGGAGCCTCTTTCTGGGCTTGCATTGTAACTAAACCACAAATGGTAAAAGGAAATTACTTTCTCCATCGCATGACAAAAAAGTTAACTAAATTCACTTAAATGATATATTAGTAACAACAGAGAGAAAATGATAGAGAAAACATCACATCAAACTGTATATTAGTGTCAATTATTTCGAAACATCCCAAATTAAGCATGATGAGATACCTATGACATCGCTGGAAGAGTGAGGCATGACGATTCCAGTGTTGGGCCTTACACAATACTTCTTTGGATTCGTCGTCTTCACCTAAAAAAGGAAATTCCAACCTTCACAATTTCGAAAGAAAAAAGTTGCCAAGTACACCTTCAAAATTAACAAATTACCTTGAAAGCAACATAATTATCAGACTTGTTCGTCAACTGCATGGAGCATGAGATCTGTTTCTTCAATTCAACTATACAACAGCACAGAACAAAAATAACTTTTTTATAACAGAGAAAGTGTAAACGAAACTGCTAAGTGAAGAAAATGGAAACTGAGAAATATAAATTTGCAGAAGTAGAGAAAGTTACAGGGGAATTGAAGCTCAACAGGATCGATTTGAAGCAACTCTCCTCCGTTACTCATTCCGATGCGATCTAGTAATCGGCCGGAGAAGCGGTTTTTCGGTGCCGGGAGTTGAATGATTTTCACGGCGAGGATCTCGAATGCAGGGGAAGAGAGAGATATTGGGGGTTTTCGAAATTTGGGGAAAAACAATTTGGGGAGAGAGAGAAGGAGACTATTGGACCCAAGTGAGTGATGGGATACCAATAAGCAAAAAAGTGATGACACTGTCGTTAGTCTGTGTTTGATGTTAGCTGCGTTTAATTGCGGCAAGTGTTTTCCTGTTTGAATACAAGTTAACTTGAACTATTGCTCTTAGGACCCATTTGGTAGGCTGCATTACACGAGAATACTCTCTGAATCAACAGTAGTTCTTGGATAATTTCGTTAATCTATTATTTGGTTATTTTATTTTATTTATTTTATTTATAGATTAGTTCTACCTGTTATTTCATTTTATTTTATTATTTGGTTATTTTATTTTATTTATTTTATTTATAGATTAGTTCTACCTGTTATTTCATTTTATTTTCCACGAGATCGCCGGCCGAAGAAGAAGACGAATTGAGAATTAGGGCAAAAACGAAGACGAATTGGGAATTAGGGCAAAAACCCTGTTCTCAACTTTAGTAAAGGAAAAAATATATGAATGTATTGAATTATAATAATGTACAATAATAATACATATATTTATATCGTATACTCCTCCCTATGTTACTATGTGCCTCGTGATGTGGGATAATTTCCCAACCAATAAAAATAATCCAAGTAATAA
>JAPFFP010000002.1:5141393-5158060 GCA_026153255.1 Solanum medicagineum
TAAAATTTAGCGTCAATTGGTCCAAATCATGTCATGTTTCATTTGCATTGTACTAGTATTGTAAGGTGTGGGGTGTTTACATATGTAAAAGCATGTTTTATGACAATGACGATTTTATGAAAGCTATGATGATGCTACAATAAAGAGGATGATTGAAATACAAATATTTATGATGATGTTAAGGTGGGAATGTCACCCACACCATCATTAAATGTAAAGTAGATGGACTATTCTTATGACATGATATTTTTATGAAAGCTATGATGACTACTTACGAATTATGAAAGTATGATTTTAGTGAAGTATGAACTATGTTGATAGCTACATATATGCATGATTTATGTATTCCATTGGATATGACTTAGCACCAAGAGGGCTTTGGTAGATAGATACTATGGTCCCATAACTCTATGCTACAATAGGAATGATGTTCATGTCTTTATGCCTTAAAGGTGAAATAATGGGTCCATATAGCTTAATGGACACTCATCGTGCTCGGATAGAACCTAAAAGGTGGGGTTCAATGATAGTTCTCACCATACTAGGATAGAGTATATAGGGTGAGGATCGAGTCTACCTTGGGAAAGTAGACTCCTCTTACCATGATGTAGACTTAACATCATGTTTCCATGTAATAGTCTGCATGGTCTTATGTGTTGGTTATGGTCCTATTCCCACATATGTATGAAGGTTATTGTCACGACTCTAGCCAAGGGCCTAGACGTGACACAACGAACGGATACTCGAAGGGTCACTAAACAAGCCTCTTAGCATTTCATTTACACATCCTTGGTCGCGGAAGAAATTAAACAATAACAAGAGAATAGAAATGAGGACAAAGGAGGAAGTCTTTAATCATATAAATAATAAAAGAGTCGAAGCTCAAGCACAATTACATCATTAATTCCAACATGACCTCTAGACATAGACTTGAGCGGGGCCAAGACACTTTTCGCGCTCATCCTCATAGATAAAGAGTTCAAAATTAAGAAATGACAAAGGCAAGAATAGCATAGCTAATGTCCCAATTTTGAGGACTCACCAATAACTTATCTTCAAGATAACGAACTAGCCACGGGGAGGATGATCGTGAGGAGCTCAGGTTCCTACATTGTAACACCATGTAGGCATAGAGTATGCGTTAGTATGTTTTAATGTACTAAGTATGTATAATGTAATGCAACAAGAGATAGGCAACATAATCAAAATGCATAATTATAAGAAAGAGATAGTATATTAGCAACATGGCATGCATGATCAATGCTTGAAATAAAATATGCTTATATAGAACATAATACATGTGTCGGAAGATACCATCATCATATACCAAGCAAACTGGTACTTGGAATCCAAGGCCTACCACCCCCTTGGAAGGCTATTGAGGTATAAAACCCTCAATTGGTAGATGGGCATAGCACCCCCCATAAAAGTGGTCAAGGTATATACCCCTCCACATGGTAGATGGGCATAGCACCCCCCATCATAGTGGTCAAGGTATATACCCCTTAACTGATAGATGGGCGTAGCACCCCCAATCATAGTGGTCAAGGTATATGCCCCTTAACTGGTAGATGGGCATAACACCCCCATCATAGTGGTTGCGGCATAACACCCCCTCAACAAGGTGTAGTCAACTTGCAGCACTGTAGATACTTTTCATGTAATCAACACATACATACATTCCTTTCATCATCATAAATTCACTTAACTCAAAGGCAATACAATATATCATTAATAACTTAAGAATCCATAACCGGACATTTTGTCAAACACTTGGCGGCTGTGTAATGCTAGTTCATAATCATGCAATTCAAGAGTGAAATCATCTGAGAAAACATAATGTAAATCAACCCAGCAACACTTGGTAATACCCTCATGCAAGATAATCGAAACCATTCATCAAATCACATAATAAATCATGATTCATAGCTCGAAACATGCTTAAACAGTCACATTTTATGAAACCCCAACATAGTTTATATTAAAATTTCATAATAGAAGATACATATTGATAATTAACTTGAAAACATTCAATTTACATGAAAAAGAAGATTGGACACCATGGATGAAAGGACCCAATGGTTCAAACCCACATACCTCAAACTTGGGAATTTCCTTGATTAAGATTTGAATGAGAAATTGAAGCTTGAATGGAGTTTCTTGAATTCGAAATGAGTTTGGGACACTTGAATTTGGGTGAAATATTAGGTTGAGTGTTAGAGAGAATTTTTAGGAATGTCTTGAATGATATGGGGTTTGAAAATGACTAAGTATAGGTGTTTTTACGCATAGGGAGGCGTAGGCCCTAGGTCTCAAAGCCTTGGACCAAAACAGGAAAACTGGCACAAAAATAACATGGGTCCGTGCCCTAGCCACACCTTGCTACGGGCATGGATCGATTTTATTTTGTGAAACTTTTGGAAAACTCAGTTTTTTCTACGGTTGCTCTGAATTAAGGTTATACCTTACCACTCAATTTTTCCCCTTGATCACAATATGAAGTCGAATTTTTGATATCACGCACAAATATTTAGATATATGGAAATTACGATTATGGGCATTTTTGAGGCACATTTTCGGGCACATTTTGGGGCGTTTTAATATTTCCCACTTGGGAACATTCGTCCCTGAATGTCAAAGAAGCGTACATAAGAAGAGTACTCATGAAAGAATCAGCCCCAACAAGAATGCAGCAATGCACTTAAACACCACTTACAAAAATCTCAACAGAAGTGTCAAAATCACCATGAACTTGTCAACATAAATATAAATGCATGAAAATGACATAAGAGCTGAAACATAAAACTTGGAATCATATAGGAGTCCTCAATTAGTACCTTAGGCTTGAGTAGAATGGAAGACATAGGGATATTGCTTTTGCATGTCCGCCTCAGCTTCCCATGTGCCACTTTCAACTTGTTGGTTCGTTCAAAGGACCTTGACAAAAGCTACATCTTGTTCCTCAACCTCTTCACTTGTATATCCAAAATTTCCACCGAAACCTCTTTATAGGTCAAATTGTCTTCAACAACACCGACAAAATCTAGAGACACAATAGTACTAGGGTCACCCATACACTTCTTCAACATAGACACATGGAATACCGGATGAACCATATTCATATCATTGGAAAACTCAAACTCATAGGCCACCTTATCAATCCTCCTCAACACTCTATAAGGACCCACAAATCTTGGACTCAATTTACCCTTCTTACCAAAACGAACCATACTCTTCATGGGTGAGACCTTCAAATAGACCTAATCACCAACCTTAAATTCAAGATCCCTTCTCCTCACATTGGCATAGGACTTTTGTCTACCTTGGGCTGTTTTGAATCTTTCCCTTATCAACCTCATCTTTTCCATGGACTCCATAACAACAAAGCCATCTTCACCACCTCAAACCATCCAACTGGGGACCCACAACACCTACCATATAGAGCCTCAAAGGAGCCATACCAATGCTTGAATGATAGCTATTGTTGTAGGAAAACTGAATGAGTGGAAGATGATCATCCAAACTACCCTTAAATTCTAAGACATAAGCTGTAAGCATATTCTCAAGAGTTTGGATAGTTCTTTCGGCTTGGCCATCCGTTTGAGGGTAAAAGGTCGAACTAAGCTTTACCTTTGTACCAAGACCTCTTTGGAAGGACCTCCATGCAATATAACCAATTCATGAATGTACAACTTAGCATAATCTTCGACACCATAAGTAGTCTTAACTGGTAGGAAATAAGCTGACTTTGTTATTCTATCAACCACAACCCAAATAGAATCAAAATGCATTCTTGTCTTGGGCAAGCTGACCAAAAAATCCATGTTAATTTCCTCCCACTTCCAAGTAGGAACCTATATATCATGGGATGGGCTAGGCCACCCGACTTTTGATGCTCGACTTTCACTTATTGGCAATTATGACAACTGGATACAAACTTAGCAATGTCTCTCATCATACCACGACCCCAAAACACTTCCCTCAAATGTCTATACATTTTGGTAGAACCGGGGTGAATAGAATAGATGGAATTATGAGCCTCATCTCAAATCTTCTTTCTCAAGTCATCAACATAAGGCACACAGAATCTACCTTGGTACCTAAGGGCACCATCTCCCCCTAGGGAAAAATACTCCACCCTACCATCTCTCACCAAATCCTTCAATTCCAACAAGGCGGGGTCAAGATCTTGCTTTGCCTTCACCTCCTTAATAAATGAAGCTTTAGAGCCATCGACAACCACAATACCACCATTATCAATCTCCTCCAACCTAACTCCCAATCTAGCCAACCAATGAACCTCTCTAGCCACCTCTTTGCCATCATCATCAACGTGTGTTAGGCTACCATAGACACCCTACTAAAAGCATCGGCCACAACATTAGCCTTACCGAGGTAATAGTGTACACTCATATCATAATCCTAAAGAATTTCTAACCACCTTCGTTGTCTAAAGTTGAGATCTTTTTGGGTGAACACATATTGGAGAATCTTATGATTGGTAAAGACATCAACATGCACCCCATACAAATAGTGATGCCAAATTTTGAAAGCAAATACCATGGTGGCCAACTCAAGATCATGGGAAGGATAGTTCTTTTCATGCACCTTAAGTTGTCTATAGGCATAAGCTATCACCTTACCATTTTGCATCAAAACACAACCCAAAAATATTCTTGAGGCATCACAATACACAATAAACCCTTCCAACCCTTCTGGTAGAGACAAGATAGGAACAACGACAATCTTATCTTTCAAAGTTTGGAAACACTTTTCACACTAATCGGTCGACACAAACTTTGCCTTCTTTTGAGTCAACTTAGTCATGGGAGAATCAATAGAAGAAAACTCACTCACAAACCTCTGATAATAACTCGCTAAGCCCAAGAAGCTTCTACTATCCGATGGAGTCAAAGGTCTAGGTGAATTTCTAGTTACCTACGTCTTCTTTCGATCCACCTTAATACCATCACCGGACACCACATGACCTAGGAAGACAACCTCTTTCAACCAAAAATCAAATTTCTCGTATTTGGCATACAACTTCTCCTCCCTCAAGATTTGTAACACCACCCTCAAGTAAGCCATATGCTCCTCCTCACTATTGGAATAGATCTAGATATCATCGATGAAAACCACCACAAACAAATCAAGGTAGGGTTTCAAGACCCTATTCATAAGATCCATGAAGATAGTCGGTGCATTAGTCAAACTGAAAGAAATAACCACAAACTCATAGTGCCCATACCTAGTCCGAAAATCATCTTGGAAATATCACGCTCCATCACTTTCACTTTGTGATACCCGTACCGAAGATCAATCTTAGAGAAGTGAATAGCCCCTTGAAGTTAGTCAAAAAGATCATCAATCCTTGGTAGAGGGTACTTATTCTTGATAGTGACTCTATAAGTTGTCGATAGTCAATACACATCCTAATAAAACCATCCTTCTTTTCACAAACAACACCCGTGCACCCCAAGGTGATTGGCTAGCCTAATAAAACCCTTCTCCAACAAATCCCTCAATTGCTCTTTCAACTCTTTTAACTTTGCCAGGGCCATATAGTATGGGGGAATAGAAAGGGGTTGAGTATCGAGAAGGAGGTCTATGCCAAAATCTATTTTCCTTTGGGAGGAACACTGGGAAGCTCATCGAGAATGACATCAAGGAACTCATTAACCATCAGAAATAGTGGCACCAGGGTCTATTAATGAATACACAATAAAATCAAAGACTTTTAACATAACGGTGATGATATCGGGCACCTCATCTACCCCTTGCCTCCCTTGAAGAACATAGAACCGATTGTGCTTTATGGCACCACCTAGTTGACCTCCTCTTCCTATAGGAATCGTATTTGTACCTCGGCCTTGTAGACGACCATATCTACCCATTTTACAATCACGAGGACAATTTATTACCTTATGACCCACTTCACCACAACAAGCATTAGTATCCTTCAAACTGGGCCATCATAGCCTCTACCACATCTTGGGCACCTAGAATTAGGCACCACACCACCACCACCACCTTGGAACGTTGGAAGAACCTTGGCCTTGATGAAATCGGCCACCCTTGGGACTTTGGAATCTACCTTTAAAATAGACCCTCTTGGCCTCACCCATTCTCCTCTTCCTCAACTTTTCCCCCTTCAATTGTTCGGCATAAGTCATGAGGAAGGATAAGCCCATATCACCTATCAACATGGCGGCATGACACTCCTCATTCACCTAATTGGATATACTCATCATAAACTTATTCATCCTAGGCCTTCGCCCGGTCACCAATTATGGAGCATATTTAGAGAGTTGGTTGAACTTGAGGGCATACTCCCTCACACTCATTGACCCTTTTCATGAATTCCATCATTTTGGTCTCCCTTAGCTCAAGAGGGAAGAACCGATTGAGAAATGTCGCCTTAAACTCCTCCCAAAGGATCACATTGTTGTTCCCCTTCTCCTCCTTCTATTAAGTACACCATATTTGGGCCACCCCTTTGAGTTGGTAGGCTGCCAACTCCTCTTTCTCCTCCGACCTAACACCCATAATAGACAACAGTTTGTACACCTCATCAATAAATTCTTGAGGGTCCTCATCAACTTTAGACCCATACAACTCCAGTGGATTCATCCTTGTGAAATCCCTCACCTTAGAAGCCGTAGTAGGAACATGAGGGGCTTGGGCTCCTTGGTTGATTTGATATGTCATGGCTTGGGCTAGCATGGTAATTGCATCTCGAAATTCTTCATGAGCTAGTTGTTCTTCTGGTATACGAGCTATTTATCCTTTTGGGATAGGCATGATCTAAAATAACAAAGAACATACATTAGGGAAGAACCTTACCATAACTTCTATAACATGACTTAGATCAAGAAGAAGGGAAACATTTCCTAAAACGCCTCAAAGTCTCTTACTCATAGTCATGGTGCACTTCACAATAATGAACAAGATTCTAACTAACGTTGTTTGTTGGACGCTGAGGAACATTAACAATGTAGTGCTCTGACACCAAGTTTTTCATGACCCAAGCCTAGTTCCTAGACGTGACACAGTGAATGGGAACCCAAAGGGTCCCCAAAAAAGCCTCTTAGCATATCATTTGCAAATCCTTGGTGGTGGAAACGATTAAACAACAACAAGCGAGTAGAAATAAGGATAAATGGACTAAAGGAAGTCTTTAATAAGATAAATCATAAAAGAGTTGAAGCTCAATGAAACGAGCCCCAAAAAAGAGCCCAAAAACGTGCCTTAGAATGCCCGAAATTTATTTTAAATTTCATATATCTCAAAATCCATTTGTTGTTTCGAAAATCCGACTTCATATTCTTGTTCAGGGTATCAAAATTAGGAGGAAAAGGGTCTAACCCCAGTTTTAGAGCAACCATAGAAAAATTTGAATTTTCCAAAATTTCAATTTCAAGAGGCGGTCCGTGATAGCTCCGCGACGTGCCTCTGTCGCAGAGCAGTGTTAATTTTCCCAGTTTTGTTGTCGCGGTCCAATACTTTTAAGTATTGGGCCTAAGTGTTCCCAAGCACTTCTTTACCTATACTTAGTCATATTTCACCCTCATATCACCCAATACATTTTCCAATACTCACTCAAAAAATACTTAGTCATATTTTCACTCCTCAAACTCAAGTCCCAAACTTCCATCCCAAGCTAAGGTTATCCTTCAAGGTTCTTCAAGCTTCAAGTCTCCTTCTCCAATCTTCAACAAGTTCATCTCTAAGCCAAGGTATGTGGGTTTCTTTCATGGGTTCCTTTCACCATGTTACCCAAGCCTCATTTTACATAAATTGCATAATTTAAATTTTATTTTCAAACGGGTCTTGATTATAATGAAATTCATTGCACACTATGTTAAAGTTATGTAAAGTTGTGACTTTTCTGCTATGTTTTGAGCTATAAATCTTTCACCATTTGGAAGATTTGAGATGGGGTTTTGATTTATATGTCTTGAGGGTGTTGCAAGGATTTGACTGATGGTTTTACAATGGATTTTCTTGCATGATTTCATTCACCCTCAAAGTGTTTGATAAAATATCCGGATGTGATTTCTTGAGGAATTAAAGGCCCAAATCATGATGTATGATATGAATGATGTTATGATGATGAAACGAGCTTATGTATGTGATATACTCTATACAAAGTGTTGCATAAGACCATAACAGATCCGAGGGGACAAGAGCCCGGGTAATCATGTTTGGGATTTATACTCATCAACCATGCGAGAGGTTTATACTTCGTCACCATGTTGGTAAGGTGTGGTTACCTTCAACCATGTGAGGGGATTAGACCACACAACCACCAAGGGGTTTATACCTTGAACAACTAGCTTGGTCTCTTCTACACATATGATATCCTATATAAGCATGAGTTACTTAAACATGTTTTACTTAAGCATGAGTTACTTAAACATGTTTTACTTAAGCATTGATCATACATGTCATATTATAGATTATGCCTATTGCTTAACCTTATACATTTTGATTGTGATGCATATCTATTGTTGCATCATCCTATATACTTAGTACATTCAAACGTACTAATGCATACTCTATGCCTACATGATGTCACCATGTAGGAACCGGTGTCCAAGTTGATCATCCTCCTCCATGTGGCTAGTTCGATGCTATTCAAGCTAGTTGATGAGTCCTCCACTTTGAGGACCTAGTCTATGTTTATTCTATTATGTATTGATACATTCATCTTTATTACTTATTTTGACTATGAGGGTAAGCCCATTTACTTTGTCTTGGCCCCCCCTCTTATCTATGTATTAGAGCTGTTTGTTGGACATGTTAAGTATCTATCATATAAGTTTAAATCTTGTCTTTTGAATACGATATTGTTCAAGCTTTTACCTTAGCCCCGTTTTCCCCATTCTTTTATCTTTGATGCTTGATTTATTGCTTCCGTGACTAAGGATGTGTAATGATGTTTTATGAGGCTGGCTTAGGGTCCCTTTGGGTTCCCCTTGCGCTGTGTCACGTCTAGGCCCTAGGCTTGGGTCGTGACAAAAATAGTATCAGAGCACTAGGTTGATATATCCTCGTAGTCCAACACACTGCGTTGATTAGAGTCCTATTCATAGTTTTGAAGCGCACCATGAATATGAATAGGAGGTTATAAAGCGTTTTAGGAAATATTTCCCTTCTTCGTGTTCTAATTGTGCTATAGAGTTGTGGTAAGTTTGCCCCTTAATGATTATTTTTTTCTATGCTAGATCATGACAAACACTAGAGGAAGACAGGCCCAAACTTTCGAGGAGCAATCTACCAATAGTGAGCTCCGGGATTCTCTTAGTATGTTATCCCAAGTGGTGACCAACCAAGTCTAACAAGGGGCCCAAGCCCCTCATGCTGCTACCCAGGGAGCTAGGGTAAGGGACTTCATGAGGATGAATCCTCCAGTTTTCTATGGGTCAATGGTGGATGGAGATCCACAAGAGTTCATTGATGAGGTCTACAAAATGTTGAATATCATGGGTGTTGGGCCAAATGAAAAAATGGAGTTAGCGGCGTATCAACTCAAAGGGGTAGCCTAAATATCGTATGACAAATGGAAGGGTAATAAGGGGTTGGTAATGTGGTGCTTTGGGAGGAGTTCAAATTGGCCTTCCTTAGTCGGTTTTTCCCTCTTGAGTTTGTGGAAGAAAAGTTGGTACAGTTTATGAACTTGAAACAAGGTGATATGAGTATGAGGGAGTATGCCCTCAAATTTAATCAACTTTCTAAGTCTGCCCCCCCTTTTGGTGGCCAATTCTAGATCTAGGATGAATAAGTTGGTGATGGAGGTCCCCGATGTTGTTACCTGTATGTTAAAATTTTTTAACTTTGATGTGTATGCTTTGATTGATCCGAGTGCCACTCTTTCCTTTGTTACCCCTCTTGTTGCTAAAAAGTTCCACGTTGTCCTCGAGTTTTTGCATGAGTCATATGAAGTGTCTACTCTTATTGGTGCCTCTATTGTTGCTAGGGAAGTTTATAAAAGTTGTCCTATTTGCATTTTGCATAAGTTTTTTCCTTGTGATCTTTTTGAATTAGACATGGTTCTTGGGATGGATTGGTTGCATGCCTACTATGCTTCTATTAATTGTAGAACCCGTAGGGTCAAGTTTCAATTCCTAATGAACCTGTCCTTGAGTGGGAGAGTCAAGATGTGGTGGTCAATGGTAGGTTCATTTCATGCATTAAAGCCCATAAGTTGATTTCTAGGGGGTGTTTGTACCATCTTGTGAGAGTTAAGGATGTGGAGTCCCCGAAGTCCATTCCATTGAGTTGGTCCCCATTGGAAACAAGTTTCTTGATATCTTCCTAAATGACCTTCCTAGTGTCCATCCCAAAAGGGTGATAGATTTTTGGCTTAGATCTCCTCCGTAATACTCAACCTATCTCCATTCCCCCCTACCGTATGGCCCCGGCAGAGTTGAAGGAGTTAAAGGAGCAATTAAAAGATTTATTGGAAAAGAGATTTGTTAGACCTAGTGAATCACTTGGGGGTGCTCCGGTGTTGTTTGTGAAAAAGAAATATGGGTCACTTAGGATGTGCATTGATTACCAGTAACTCAATAGGGTCACTTTAAAGAATTGATATCCTCTTCCAAGGATTGATGATTTGTTTGACCAATTGTAAAGGGCTAGTTTCTTCTCTAAGATTGATCTTCGGTCCGGCTATCATCAAGTGAGAGTGAGGGAGTATGATATTCCCAAGATGGCCTTCGGAACTAGATATGGACATTATGAGTTTGTTGTGATGTTATTTCGGTTGACAAATGCACCAGCCATCTTCATGGACCTAAGGAATAGGGTCTTCAAACCTTACCTAGATTCCTTTGTTGTGGTCTTCATTGATGATATTTTGATCTAATCACATAGTAGGGAAGAGCATATGGGTCATTTGAGGGTTGTGTTGCAAAGGATGAGGGAGGAGAGATTGTATGCTAAATATGACTACTGTGAATTTTTGTTGAAGGAGGTTGCATTCTTGGTTCATTTGGTGCCGGAGGATGGTATAAAAGTGGATCCTAAGAAAACTAATGTGATTAAGAATTGGCCTATACCATTGACCCCGTTGGATATTAGGAGCTTCTTGGGCCTTGCAGGATACTATAGAAGGTTTGTGAATGGGTTCTCCTCCATTGCTTCCAATATGACCAAATTGACTCAAAAGAAGGCGAAATTTGTGTGGACCGATGAATGTGAGATAAGATTTGAAACATTGAAGGATAGGCTTGTGTCCGCTCCTATATTGTCATACCGGATGGGCTTGAGGGTTTTGTTGTGTATTATGATGCATCTAGAGTTAGTTTGGGTTGTGTTCTTATGCAAAATGGTAAGGTCATAACTTATGCTTCTAGACAACGCTAGGTACATGAAAAGAACTACCCTACCTATGATCTAGAGTTATCCGCGGTTGTGTTTGCATTAAAGATTTGGCGTCATTACTTGTATGGGGTGTATGTTGGTGTCTTCACTGATCATAAGAGTCTCCAATATGTCTTCAGTAAAAAAGATCTCAACTTAAGACAAAGAAGGTGACTAGAACTTCTTAAAGACTATGAGTGTGCATTATAATCCGGGGTAAGGCAAATGTGGTGGCGGATGCTTTGAGTCGGGTGTCCGTAGGTATCCTAGCTCAAGTAGATGGTGGAGATAGGGAAATGGCTAGGGAGGTGCATAGATTGGCTAGATTAGGGGTTAGGTTGGAAGAAGTTTGTGATGATAGCGTTGTGGTTATTGTTGGGTCTAAGTCGTCTTTTGTTGATAAGGTGATAGCAAAACAAGATCTAGACTCCTCCTAGCTTGAACTGAAGGCCTTGGTGAAAGATATCAAAGTAGAGGTTTTCTCCCAAGGGGGAGATTGTGCTCTTAGATACCAAGGTAGGTTGAGTGTGCCTTGTGTTGATGATTTGAGGGAGAAAATTCCTGATGAGGCCCATAATTCTCTTTTTCTATCAACCCCTGTTCCACCAAAATGTATAGAGACTTGAGGTATGTGTCTTGGTGGGGCGGCATTAAGAGGGACATTGCCAAATTTGTTTCCGGATGCCATAGTTGTCAACAAGTCAAAGCCAAGCATCAAAGGACGGGTAGCCTAACCCAAGACATAGAGATCCCCACTTGGAAGTGGGAGGTGATTAATATAGACATTGTGGTTGGGTTTCCCAAGACTAGAAAGAGTTTTGATTCCATTTGGGTGGTGGTTGATAGGATGACAAAATTGGCTCACTTTGTACTGGTTAAGACCACCTATGGGGGCTGAAGAGTATGCAAGGTTATATGTGCATGAGTTAGTGAGGTTACATGGGTTTCCTTTATCCATCATATCGGATCGTGGTGCACAATTCACTTCATACTTTTGGAGGTCTTTTCAAAGCGGTCATGGTACCAAAGTTCACCTTAGTACGAACTTTCACCCTCAAATGGATGGCCAAGCTGAAAGAACCATTCAAACACTTGAGGACATGACAAGGGCTTGTGATTGGAGTTGAGTGGTAGTTGGGATGACCATCTTCCTTTGATTGAGTTTGCCTACAGCAATAGCTATCACTCTAGTATCGGTATGGCTCCTTTTGAGGTTCTTTGTAGGAGACATTGTAGATCACCGGTTGGTTGGTTTGAGGTTGGAGAGGTGGATTATTTGGGACTGGATCTTGTTATGGAGGCTCTTGAGAAGGTTAAGATGATTAGGGAAAAGTTGAGAATAGCCCAAAGTCATCAAAAAGATCTTATGCCGATGTGAAAAGAAGAGACCTTGAATTCAATGTTGGTGATTGGATTTATTTGAAAGTTTCTCCAATGAAAGGTGTGGTCCATTTTGGTAAAAAGGGAAAGTTGAGTCCAAGGTATGTTGGTCCTTATGAGGTCTTGAGGTAGGTTGCAAGGTACACCTTATGAATTGAAGTTGCCTAGTGAAATGACTTTGGTTCACCTGGTGTTCCATGTCTCAATGTTGAGAAAATGTGTTAGTGACCCTAATGCTATTGTGCCTCTTGATGTTGTGGGTTTTATTGAGGATAAATTGAGCTACAAGGGGGTTCTGGTTCAGATCCTAGATAGAAAAGTGAAGAGATTGAGGAATAAGGAGGTGGCATCCGTTAAGGTCCTTCGAAGGAACCAACAAATCGAAAGTGCTACTTGGGAGGCCGAAGCGGACATGCAAAAATGGTATCCTTATATTTCCATTCCACTAAAGCCTAAGGTACTAATTCTAAGTCCCCTATGTGATTTCAAGTCTTATGTTCTATGTCATGATATGCATTCATGTTTAAGTTGACAAGTATATGATGATTTTACATTTACATTGAGATTTTGAAAATGGTTTTTCAAATGTATATTGCCCTTTAGTTGGGGATAGTTTTTTTATGATAAGTTTTGTCTAGTCTCTTTTACATTTGGGTACGAATGTTCCCAAGGGTGAGATATTGAAACAACCCCCCAAAAAGTGCTCAAAAACGTGCCTCGGCATGCCCGATATTTTAAATTCAATATATCTCAAAATTCGTTTGTTATTTCAAAAATCTGACTTCATATTCTTTTTCAGGGGGTCTAAATTAGGGGGAAAAGGGTCTAACCCCAATTTTAGAGCAACCATAGCAAAATTTGATTTTTCCAAAATTTCAATTTCCAGAGGTGGTCTTCGACAGCTCCGCGACGTGCCTCTGTCGCGGAGCAGTGTTAATTTTGCTCAGTTTTGTTGTCTCGGTCCAAGACTTTTAAGTCTTGGGCCTAAGTGTTCCCAAGCATGCTTTTACCTATACTTAGTCATATTTCACCCTCATATCACCCAAGACATTTCCCTATACTCAAACAATTAGTCATATTTTCACTCCCTAAACTCAAGTCCCAAACCCTCATCCCAAGCTAATGTTCTCCTTCAAGGTTCTTCTTCAAGATTCAAGTCTCCACTCCAATCTTCACCAAGTTCATCTCTAAGCCAAGTTATGTGAGTTTCTTTCATGGATTCATTTCACCCATGATACCCAAGCCTCATTTTACATAAATTGCATGATTTAAAGTTGATTGACAAATGGGTCTTGATTATTGTGAAATTCACTGCACACTATGTTAAAACTATGTAAAGTTTTGACTGTTTTGCTATGTTTTGAGCTATAAATCTTTGGTCTATTGTAAGATTTGAGAAGGGGTTTTAATATATATGCCTTGAGGGTGTTGCAAGGTGTTGATTGATGATTTTACAATTGATTTTCTTGCATGATTTCATTTCTATATTTCATGGTTTTATACTAGCATTACACACCCTCAAAGTGTTTGATAAAATGTCCGTATGTGGTTTCTTGAGAAATTAAAGGCCCAAAGCATGAGATATGATATGAATGATGTTATTATAATGAAATGAGCTTATGTATATGATATACTCTATATAAAGTGTTGAATTAGACCATACTCGATCTGGGGTGATAAGAGCCCGGGTAACCATGTTAGGGGTTTATACTCATCAACCATGTAAGGGGTTTATACTTCGTCATCGTGTTGGTAAGGTGTGATTACCATCAACCATATGAGGGGTTTATACGACACAACCACCAAGGAGTTCATACCTTGAACAACTAGCTTGGTCTCTTCTACACATATAATATCCTATATGAGCATGAGTTTCTTATGCATGTTTGACTTAAACATTGATCATACATGTCATATTATATATTATGCCTATTGCTTAATATTATGCATTTTGACTATGATGCCTATCTATTGTTGCATTGCATCCTACATACTTAGTACATTCAGACGTACTAACACATACTCTATGCCTACATGATGTCACCATGTAGTAACCGGTCCCAACTTGATCATCCTCCTCCACATGACTAGATCGGTGCTATTCAAGCTAGTTGGTGAGTCCTCCACTACGGGGACCTAGTCTATGTTTATTCTATTATGTATTGAGACATTCATCTTTATTGCTTATTTTGACTATGAGGGTAAGCTCGGTTATTTTGTCTTGGCCCTCGCTCTTATCTATGTATTAGAGGTATTTGTTGCACATGTTAAGTATCTATCATATGAGTTTAACTCTTTTATTTTGACCATGATATTGTGCAAACTTTTCCCTTAGCCCCGTATTTTCCATTCTTTTATCTTTTGATGCTTGATTTATTGCTTCCGTGACCAAGGATGTGTGATGATGCTTTATGAGGCTTGTTTGGGGTTCCTTCGGGTTCCCCTTGCGCCGTGTCATGTCTAGGCCCTAGGCTTGGGTCGTGACACTCAAGCACAATTAAATCATTAGTTCAAACAACACCTCTAGACATAAACTTGAGCGGGGGCCAAGGCATTTTTCGGGCTTATCCTCATAGTATAAAGAGCTCAACATTAAGAAATGACCAAGGGAAGAATAGCAGAGCTAATGTCCTCGAACTTTGAGGACTCACCAATAGCTTATCTTCAAGATGACTAACTAGCCACGGGGAGGATGATCATGAAGAGCTCCGGTTCGAACATGGTAACACCCTGTAGGCATAGAGTATGCGTTAGTACATTTGAATGTACTAAGTATGTAGGATGCAATGCAACAAGAGATAGGCAACATAATCAAAATGCATAATGATAAGCATGAGATAGTATATTAGTAATACAGAATGCATGATCAATGCTTGAAAGAAAACATGCTTATACAGAACATAATACATTTGTAGGAAAAGACCATCATCATAGACCAGAAAAACTAGTGCTTGGAATCCAAGGCCTACCACCCCCTTGGACGGCAATTGAGGTATCTACCCCTCAATTGGTAGATGGTCATAGCACCCCCCAATCAAAGTGGTCAAGCTATATACCCCTAAACATAGAAGATGGGCATAGAACCCCTCCATCATAGTGGACAAGGTACGTACCCCTTAACTGGTAGATGGGCATAGCACCCACCCATCATAGTGGTAAATGTTTCTACCCCTTAACTAATAGATGGGCATAGCAACCCCCATCAGAGTTGTTGAGGCATAACACCCCCTAAACAAGATGTGGTCAACTAGCAACACTATAGATACTTACCATGAAATCAACATGTACGTACATTCCTTTAATTATCATAAAGTCACTTAAGAATACATAACCGGACATTTTATAGAACACTTGGCGGTTACGTAATGCTAGTTCAAAATTATGCAATTCAAGAGTGAAATCATGTGAGAAAACTTGATGTAAATCAATCCACCAGCACTTGTTAATACCTTCATGCAAGATATATTGAAACCCTTTATCAAATCTCATAATAGATCATAGATTCAAAGCTCAAAACATACTTAAACGGTCACAATTTATAAAAGCCCAACATAGTTTATATTGAAATTTCATAATAGAAGATACCCATAGCTAATCAACTTTAAAATATGCAATTTCCATGAAAAAGAAGGTTGGGCACGATGGGTGAAAGGACCCAATAGTTGTAACCCACATACCTCAAACTTGGGGATTTCCTTGATATGATTTGAATGAGAACTTGATGCTTGAATAGAATTTCTTGAATCCGGAATGAGTTTGGGACACTTGAATTTGGGTGAAATATTTGGGTAAGTGTTAGAGAGGCTTTTCAAGAATGTCTTGATTGATATAGGGTTTAAAAATGACTAAATATAGGTGTTTTTATGCATAGGGAGGCTTAGGCCCAAGGCATCAAAGCATTGTGCCGAAATAGGAAAACT
>JAPFFP010000002.1:5159522-5173006 GCA_026153255.1 Solanum medicagineum
CTTGGGCTACAGTTGGGACTTGTGTTGGAGTTGTCAGAGATTTGAAACTTCTGGTGTTAGGCTGTGGTATGGCGCGAATTTGGAGGTCGCCATCGTTCCCATCCGATATGCATTATTTTTATCTTTTAACTAAAGAATTGCTTTGATGATTGCATACAGGTTGGACTAATATATTTTGTTTGGATTATTATTTTCATTTATATTTCGTACTTTTTGCTTTACATACTTGATACGTATTTCGTACGGACCCCCTTCCTTCGGGGGCTGCGTTCATGCCCGCAGGTACCGACGTATAGGTTAAGGATTCACCCTCGTAGGATCTCTATCTACCGTTGCAGTGCTCCCTCGTCTCAGGAGTAGAGTTCGGTATATACACGTATTCTTATTTTACGTACTTTGCATCTATGTATATTCGAGAGTATGACGGGGCCCTGTCCCGTCCTATGATTTAGTTCGTATGTTTAGAGGTCTGTGGATACATGTGGGGGTGGGATACTATGTGTGCTATGATTATGTATGTATGACACTTTTGTTGGGCGGTTCTACCGCAGCGGTGACCTTGTCAGCCCGCAAATACAGATACATGGTTATAGATGTTTGTGGTATATTGGGATTGCTGTTTGCAGGATTTGGTTAGTCAGTAAAATAGAGGAAACTCTGTCGAAATTTTGATAAATCCCTTAGCTAATATAGTTGAAAATCCAGTTTGGTGTTGTTTGGGTGCCCAATCGGCACTAATCACGACCCCTGGGTTGGGTCGTGGCAGAGAGAGAGAGAGAGAGAGAGAGAGAGAGAGATAGGGTGATTATTTCATAGTATTCATGTTGATGTTGTGCTGATGTCAACGTGACGTTGTGGGTGAAATAAAAAGGAAAAAGTAGGTAAGAGGGTAAATAGTTTGGGCTATGGGTCCATTGAGGGTAAATAGTTTGGGTTTGGGTCCAATTTGACTAATTTTACATTAGGTCTATTTTGTATAATTTTTCCTATTAAAATTTGTGTGTTGATGTCATGCTGACATCAACGCCCACCTTGTATGATATACCAATAGGGTATACCGGCAGGGTATAATAGAGGATTAAGCTTAGTCATATATGATATCGATATGGCATCAATGTCATGCCCCGAGAGAGTACCCAAGATGTAACTGACACTCAGAGACTATTACTTGTCCCCAAGCGAACCACTTGGCCTCATCACAACCATTCAATCAATAAACTCTACTAGTCAGCGGAAGGTATAAGAAAGTAAATTGGCACATCTATCTAATATCAAATAATATAATAAATAAAATGCTAGTAGAACGAACTAGCTCTACAAGTCTCAATAATCAAAATTCGACTCTAGTCTATGAAATCTCCATCACTATCAAGTTGTGCCAATGACAGACCCATGGCTACCTCAAATAAAAAATAAAGCTAGTCAACGTCTAACTCTAATAAGCAAGATGAAATATAGGTAATGAATCCTCCGAAGTAAGAAAAATCTCACCAATCAGATGAACATCCTAGATCATCAACAATAGGCCTGTTGATAATCTCTAATCCCTGTATCTGCATATGAAATGATGTAGCGTTGAGTGACGCCAGTACGTGGAATGTACGATATGTAAAATAGCCGAATGAAACAGAAACAGGTAGAATAATATGGATCAACATCAACTCAGAATAATAACCAAATTAGAATGCCATGTGTATATGCAAAGCAACAAAAAAGAGTAGATAAGTGACCCATCAACCAATCAAACCTCACCAATCAGATCAGACTCATCTCAAAAAACTCAACCCAACTCATGTCATCTCAACACAACTCACAATTTTCAAGGTGGGAACTTTCTGAAAGTTTCTCTTACCCGACAACAATCACTTATGAGCCAGTGATTGTATAACAAACTGTCGTTGTTGCCACAGTCATTCTGTACTTACCAGGTAGGGTACCAATCGAATCCACAAGGGACCCCAACATTTTTTTAATAAGTTCTCTATTATTTCAGGGACTCTATCAAGAGGGAACCTTAATTTGATGGTTCTATCCTCACCTACGCTTGGCTACGTAGTTTGACGAGCGCAAAATTGGATTAACTCGTTTGGGGCTCGGTACTCGTCCAAAGATTCAATGCTTATAAGACAATCGATCTAATCAAATCAACTCATCTCAAGTCAGCCTCCTGGGGGCACTCATCTTTCAATCAGTCCTATAGAAACTCTCATCACCTCATCAATCAATATCTCAATCAGTAGCTCAAGGCTTAAATCAATTATTAGGGAACAATAGAATATACAATCATTAGAGTTCATTTGGGAACATTCGTCGACCATTAAGAACTATTAACCTATCATCATTCACATATCACAATAAACAATCACAATCGACATTCTCAACCAAGGCTCTAGACACCATTCCTATGTTCATTCCTGAATTTTTCTTCAAATGTTAACACATAAGATTTATGCAATATCTCATGAAAAATATTCAATTCAAGAAAATAAGTTTATGATGATAGTAAATTTTCAAGAAAATACTCAAGAATTATGTATGTGAACTTATGAACTTTCAACTCTCTTCTAAGACCATCTATGGGGCACATAAGAGAACAATCCCATGCTTTTAGTTTAATCTTACATACCTGGGATGAAGCTATCAACAATTAACTTCAAGAATTTGGCTTCGAATTCTCCAATCTCTGCTTCTTTCTTCTCTACTCTCAAGTACTAACATTTCAATGACTTAGAAAGGACTTAGCGTGGGGGTTTTGACCCCTTTTTTGCTTAGAAAAACCTGTTTTGATCGTGTATTCAGTTTAGGAGGGGTTGAGAATTGTTTGGAATGCCCCTCATAAAATAAAGAAAAATTTTCAATTCAGGAAAAGCGGGTCCGCGATGCGGACCAATCGTACACATGTGTATTTTTTTCAAAAATTCTCTGAACAAGTTCGTTGGAAAAAGTTTTAAAAAAATAAGTGTAAGTCCGATCACTGCTTTTTGTTTTCGAACTGAAACATTATATTTTGATCCGGTGGCTCTAAAAATCGATCGAGACCATTTTTTCACTTAATTTTTCATGCTGATCACATATCTGTCCTTGGATTTGTAAACGGAGCATGGGAAGATACGTTCTGCGCACATCTCTTCTCTAGGGGTATTTTGATAAATTTACCGGGTGTTACAATCAATATACCGACAGAGTATTACAAAGAATATATTTTCTACTAATTTAGAATTTAATAAATAAATTTGTGACTTTAATAATTTTCTCTGAATTATTTTATTTATTAAAAAAGAGCTCAAAATTGTATGATACTTATCAATATACCAACGGAGTATCACAAAAATATATTTTCTACTAATTTAGAGTTTAACAAATAATTTTATGACTTTAATAATTTTCTCTTAATAGTTCTGTTTTTTTAAAAAAAAGAGCTCAAAACTATATGATACCGATAGGGTATCAAATATGATACCGATAGCGTATCAATATACGATGGAATATCACAGAGAATCAAACTTTAGTCTTATACGATGCCTATATGGTATCAATATACCGATGGAGTATCACAATATATTTTTCTACTAATTTAGAGTTTTATAATTTTTTCAATTATTTCTTATTTATTTATTAAAAGAACCATAATCCTATATGATACCAATAGGGTATCAATATACCACCAAAGTATCACAGAGGATTGAGTTTATTCTATTTAATACTAGTATGATGTATATATATACCGTCAGAGCATCCCATAGGATTATTTTATAGTTCCTTTATAGTATTCATGATGACGTCAGCATCGGTGAAATAAAAAGTGAAAAGTGGAGTAAGAGGGTAAGTAGTTTGGTCCACGGGTCCATTAAGGGTAAATAATTTGGATTGAGTCTATTAAAGGTAAATAATTTCATATTAGATCTATTTTACGTAGTTTTCCCATTTATAATCCATTAAAAGCAAATTATTCTTTTTTCTCAATCTTGTCACTCAAATTATAATTCAAACTTTTTCAAAGAAGATCGATAAATATTAGTTGGACTCAATAAATGATGAGTGTTTTTTTTTTTATAAAAATATAAAAGTTTGAAGTAATTTCTAAATATATACTCCCTTTGTCCCATTTTATATGGCATCATTTCCTTTTTTGGTTTATCCAAAAATGAATGTCATCTTACTCTAATTGGAAATAATTTACCTTTAATTTTTCATTTTACCCTTAATGTAATGATTCTCAACCACACAAATATCTAAGAATGATTTTAGATCACAAGTTTTAAAAGTCTTCATTTTTTCTTAAACATCGTGCCAAGTCAAACATGTAACACCTCGTAAAATTATCGAAACGCCCTTAAAATGTAATCATGCGCATAATGCGTCTTCCAAAGCTCCAATGGGAAATCCGAGATTGGATTTGCGATCAGCCCGAAAAATTGAGTTGGAAAATGGTCTCGACCTGATTTTAGAGCAACCGTGTCAAGAAAAATTTTTTGCTAATTAATTATGAAACAGTGTTGATCCGCCCCTGGCGTGATGCGGAGGGGGCGCGGACTAGCACTTAAAGTCTTTTTATATTTTCGACGGGAATTGAAAATTTTCAAATATTCAGAAAATACACAAGTACGGGCCCCTGGCGCGTCGCAGACCAGTGTACCAATTTTAAACTTTTTTTTGAAAATTTTGGGAGTGGTAATTTGGTCATTTCCAACCCATTTTTAGGTCCCAAAACGTGTTTTTAAGCCTCAATTTGTACGAAAGGGTTTCAAAAACCCACATTCTTCTAAGTCGAAGCATAGATTCTGAGAGGAGAAGAAGAGATAGCTTGAGGATTTCCAAGTTCAAGGTCGAGATTTCCTTGACAATTTGTACAATCTTCATCCCATATATGTAAAGGCTACCCAAAACATGAAATTGTCCTCCCATGTACCCCAGTGCATGTAGTAGATTGATAGCTGATAGTTGAATTGTAATTCTTGAAGATTTTCTTGATACTTATCCTTAATATCTATACAATATCTTAAATTGATGATCATCATATTTTGAATCAACTGTTTACATGTATTATTATGTGATTATGTATTTACCCTACATGAATTTTCTGTAAAAGACTTCAAGAATGAACTTAGGGGTAGTGTTAGAGCCTTGACTGTCTGACTGTATTGATTGCTGTGGTCTGGGTCTTAAGATGAGTATAATGATGGTTGAAGTTGATGGAATTAGTGGTCTTAGAGTCTAAGTGAGGTTGAACCTTAGCTTTGAGAGGAAGAACCTATTTCTTGAGTTGATAGATTGTCAGATGAGATGAGGTCCCTGCCTGAAGGAGGGGTTAGTTGTATAATCAGCCTGATGATGATAAACTTATGAGCATATCGAGTCCTTGGAGAAGTATTAGCACCGAAATAGCTAAGAGTGAGTCCCGCTCGTACTCATTAACTATGTGGTCAGCATAGGAGAAGATTGGACCATGAAAGCAAATATTTTCTTCATCCCCCACAGAGGACTTTACAGACTTCTTTGGTATCCTCGATAGACTCGTCCTTTACCCCAGCAAGGTACTGGATAGATGTAGCAAGAATATCTCTTCGTTGTATCATCACTGGCTCATAGGGGTGATTGTCGATTGTAGAAACTCCCAAATAGGTTTCATGTTGATAGTACTCTGAGATTAATGTGATTGTGTGATGTCTTGATGGATAGCGATGTGATAGAGTCATGTTCCTTACTCCGCGTTAAGGTTGAGTGATTGATGAGCTGATGTCAGTTTATGCTGTATATCCCCTATTATTTACTTTAGCCCATTTTACATACAGTACATTCCACAGTAATTTTTTTTGGGCTGCTTCATTTTATGATGTAGATTCTGTAGACAGAGGACTGTAGCAGGTTAATCATTGAGCTTCACAGATCCTAGACAGACTTGGTGAGTCCTCCCTTGCTTTCGGAGGACATGTTTATCTTTTTATATATTTTTAGTTATTTCATTTGATTGTGGTAGCCATGACCTATCATGGTACCTTCTTAGAAAATAGTTATAGAGGCTTCATAGACATAGACGTATGATGGTTGATGTTGGGGTTCTCTTTCCCCTTTTCCTTCTTTATACTGAGATTGTTCCTTTTACTCGTATTCTTTATGATAGATAGAGTTGGTAGTTTATAGCCCATTAATAGTTAGCTATTTCTTTGTTATCTTCCACTAATGAATGGATTGAACGAATACAATGAGACTAGGTGGTTTGCTTGGGGACTAGCAATAGTCTCTGAGTACCAGTTACACCTAGGGTACCCTCCCGGGGCATGAAAAACTTAGAACCAAAGCACAGAGTTCGAGTGTCCTAGGGAGTCTTTGAAGCCGTGTCTAATAGAGTCTTGTTTATGGGTGTGTTGTGCACCACACTTCATAAGCAGGAGGCGATGGGAATTAGGAAGTGTTACCCTTCTTCTATGATCTAGATTCATGCGATAAAGTTTAACTTTGTGGAAATCTCATTTTAACTCGTGCATTACACGTTTACAGAGAATGCTGCTAAAGAGAATAGCTGCTCAGAGAGATGTCGCAGCCCCAACTACTAAGAATACCCAACCTGAGGTCCCCGTCCAGCCAAAGGCTAGGAGACGGGGACGCCTTGCTAGGACTGCCGAGGTCCCACAGGCGCCGGCTACTCAGCCCCAGCCAACTCCTAGTAAAGAGGCAGAGTTTAGGGGAGCCATCACCATGCTAACTCAATTGTGGCCTCCCAAGGTAACAACCGAGGTTCTCAAGCTCCGAGCTCTAGCTTACAAGAGCCCTCAGCTGCCACAAAACATAGAGACTACTTGAGGATGAACCCACCAATGTATATAAGGTCTAAGGTTGAGGAGGACCCGCAGAACTTCAGTGATGAAATGTACAAGGTCTTGAAAGTGATGCATGATGATGAGATTGAGGTAGTGGATCTTGCTTCCTACCAATTGAAGGACATTGCTTATGTCTAGTACAACTAGTAGGCAGAGAGTAGGGGTGAGAATACGGAGCCTGCCAGCATGCGAGGAGTTTGAGACTGCCTTCCTTGACCACGTCTTTCCTCACAAGTTGAGGGAGGTGAAGGTGGATGAGTTCATGAACCTGAGGAAAGGAGGAATGATAGCGAAAGAGTACAATCTCAAGTTTATTAAGCTGTCTAGGTATGCTTCGGAGATGGTGTAAGACATGAGGCCAAGGATGAGGAATTTTGTGTCTGGTCTGGGCGGCTTTGCTGATCCCTCTCATGGAAATCTCCAGAATCATGGTGTATTCCCAATAGACGGAGGAAGATAAGAGGAAAGATAGAGAGGAGAAGATCAACAGAAAGGCAAAATCAGCTGGGCATGAGCCTAGCCAACAGAGACAGGATACGGGCAACAAGGCCTACTTTAAGAAGAGATCATCTCATCATGAACCTTCTGTACCAAGTGTGATCATTCATCCAAACAGGTATGATCAGAAATCTCATAGTTACCAGAACTACAGGGCTTAGGTGCACAATCTCAGGCTAGTATGACCCAAGGTGCAAGGGGAAAGCCACCTTATGACAAGTGTGGTAAGCTTCATTTGGGTGAGTGTCATGTGAGGGGAGAGATGTTTGCTATTCATGTGGACAGACTGGTCACTTCAGTTATGAGTGTTCAAAGAGGAGGTGAGGTGAAGAGAGCAGCAGACTACAGTCCTCTCCATCACCCCCAGCTGGCAATCAACAAAGGGGTACTACTACAGGTATAGGAGGTGGGACGAACTTCCTTTATGTGATGGGTAATCAATAGGATCAGGAAGCTGCACCAAATGTTGTACGGGTATGCTTCGATTCTTTACCTTTGATTATTATACATTGCTTGATCCGAGTTCCACTTTGTCTTCTGTGACCCTTATGTTGCTAGTAAGTTTGGGATCCTTCCAGAGGGTTTACTTGAACCTTTTCTTGTTTCCACTCCTACTACAAGTCTATATTAGCTGAGAGGTTTTACAGAGATTGCATAGTATCCATTTATCATAGAGACACCTCAGCTGACTTGGTAGAATTGGAGATGGTTGATTTTGATGTGATAATTGGTATGGATTGGCTTCATGCCTGTTATGCTTCTATTGACTGTAGAACCTGAATTTTCAAGTTTCAATTTCCTAATGAGCCTATTCTAGAGTGGAAAGGGAGTTCTGTCACATCTAAGGGCAAGTTTATCTCTTATCTTAGAGCCAGAAAGTTTATCTCCAAGGGTTGTATGTACCACATCGTATGAGTTAAGTCTGATGATGTTGAAGCTTCTTCTCTTGACTCCGTCCCGATTGTGAATGAGTTTCCTGATGCATTTCTTGATAATCTACCTGGAGTTCCTCCTGATAGGGAGACTGACTTTGGGATTTGATGTTCTTCCCGAGACCAAACCCATTTCAATTCCACCTTATAAAATGGCCCCCGCATAGTTAAAAGAATTGAAAGAACAGTTTAAAGACTTGTTAGAGAAAGGTTTCATAGGGCCTAGTGTTTCTCCTTGAGGTGCTCCTATCCTATTCGTGCATAAGAAAGATGGGTCTCTTACAATGTGTATAGACTACCAGCAACTGAACAAGGTCACCATAAAGAATAAGTATCTTCTCCCTAGGATAGATGATCTCTTTGACCAACTTTAGGATGCTGCTTGTTTCTCCAAGATAGACCTCAGATTGGGTTACTATCAGTTGAAGGTGAGGGAAAGTGACATTCCCAAGATAGCCTTTAGGACACGGTATGGCCACTTTGAGTTCTTGGTCATGTCCTTCGGATTGACAAATGCACCTACAACTTTCATGGATTTAATGAACAGGGAATTTAGACCGTATATTGATATGTTCTTGATCGTATCTATGGATGATATTGGTGTATTCAAAGGATGAAGGGGAGCATGCTAATCACCTTAGAGTGGTTTTGCAAATTCTCAAAGATCATGAGTTGTATGCCAAATTAACAAAGTGTGAGTTTTGGCTCAATTCTGTGGCCTTCCTAGGCCATGTTGTTTTGGGAGAAGGTATTCGGGTAGATACCCAGAAAAATGAAGCGGTTAAGAACTGGCCAAGACCAACTTCCTCGATGGAAATAAGAAGCTTCTTGGTCTTAGCAGGCTACTATCGCCGATTTATTGAAGGCTTCTCTTCTCTGTCAGCACCATTGTCTAAGTTAACTCAGAAGAAGGCCACATTTCAGCAGTCTAAGGAATGCGAAAAAAGTTTCCAAGAGTTGAAGACTAGATTGACTACAGCCCCAGTTTTGACTTTGCCCGACGGGAAAAGGGACCCTATGGTATATTGTGATTCATCCAGAGTTGGATCGGGTTGTGTGCTTATGCAGAGAGGGAAGGTGATAGCTTATGCTTCTAGACAACTTAAGGTCCATAAGAAGAATTATCTGACTCACAATCTTGAGTTGGCTGCGGTGGTTTTTTCGCACTTAAGATTTGGCGTCACTATTTGTATGGAGTGCATATGGACATGTTCACTAACCACAATAGCTTGCATTACCTGTTCAGCAAGACCCATCACTTCGCATTATCTGGATCTAAAGAACCAGTCAAGATATGATATATAGGTCATATCTTTGTAGCAACTGAAATCTTTTGCATAAAAAAAAGAAATCTGATTCTAATGACATAAGCATTCTCTACTACCCGGGTAGGGCTAACATCGTTGCCGATGCTCTTAGTAGGATTACTAAATCAGCCTACTTCTTGGCAGTCAAGACAAATAATACGACTGAAGTGTATACCCGCCTATACATCCGTGAGGTTGTGAGGTTGCATGGGGTTCCTTGTCCATCATCTCGGACAGAGGAGCTCATTTAACCTCTCAATTTTGGAGATCTTTCCAGAAGGGATTGGGTACAAAAGTACATCTGAGCACAACTTTTCACCCCCAGACAAATGGACAAGTAGAGCACACCATTTAGACCTAGAGGATATGTTGAGAGCTTGCGTCATCGATTCCAAGGGTAATTAGGATGACCACCTACCATTGGTTAAGTTTGCGTACAACATATAGCTACTATGCCAGCATTCAGATGGCCCCTTATGATGCAATATACGGGAGGAGATGTAGATCACCAATTGGCTAGTTTGAGGTTGGTGAAGCTGAAATTGGGCCTGATCTTTTCCATTGGTCTATGAAAAAGGTGAAGGTTATCAGAGAAAGGTTGAAAACAGTATAGAGTCATCAAAAGTCTTATACGGATGTGA
Source organism: Solanum medicagineum (assembly GCA_026153255.1). Lineage (NCBI taxonomy): Eukaryota > Viridiplantae > Streptophyta > Magnoliopsida > Solanales > Solanaceae > Solanum > Solanum medicagineum. The sequence goes on from JAPFFP010000002.1 coordinate 5,169,719, forward strand.
GAAGGAGAGACCTAGAGTTTGAGGTGGATGATTGGGTGTACTTGAAGGTGTCACCCATGAAGGGTGTCATAAGGTTTGGTAAGAAGGGGAAATTGAGTTCACGTCATATCAAACCATACATATTTTGAGGAGGATTGGGAAGGTCGCTTATGAGTTGGAGTTGTCTTCTGAGTTAGTTGAAATTCACCCTGTGTTTCATGTGTCAATGCTAAAGAAGTGTTTGGGAGATCCTACCTTGGCAATTCCTTTTGAGAGTACGGGAGTGAAGGACAGCCTATCCTACGAAGAAATTCCATCCCAAAACCTTGATCGACAAGATCGAAAGTTGAGGAACAAAGAGATAGCCTCCATCAAAGTTCTATGGAGGAATCAATTCGTCGAAGAAGCTATGTGAGAAGCTGAGGAAGCGATGAAACTCAAATACTCACATCTATTCATTCCAAAAGACGATGATGTCGAAGGTAATGTCCATATGCTTAAAGCTATTGAAATTTCTTTCTTTGAGTTGATGTTCTAATCCGATTCTATTTCGAATTCTAAGATAGAGATAGAAAAGTGATGGATAGTTGAGAGTTCGAGAGTTTTTGAGTGAGGAATGAGATGAGTTTTGAGGTCACTCTGCTTTTATTCTACTTTTACTCATCATTCGAGGACGAATGTATCCCAAGGGGGAATGATGTAACACCCCGTAAGTTTACTGAAACACCTCTAAAACGTAATCAGGCGCACAATGCGTCTTTCAAAGCTCTGATGGAAAATTTGAGATCGAATTTGTGATCAACATGGCATATCAAATGGGGAAATGGTCTCGATTCGATTTAAGAGAAAATGGGTCAAAAAAGAATTTTTGCTAATTAATTGCAAAACATTGTTGATCCACGCCCCTGGAGCGACGCGGAGGGGGCACAGACTAGCACTTTAAGTTTTTTAATATTTTCAAAGAAATTGAAACTTTCCAAAAATTCATAAAATACACTAGTCCGCGCCCCTGGCACGTCGAGGACCAATTTACCAATTTTAAACTTTATCTTTTACATTTCGAGAATGGTATTTTAGTCATTCTCAACCCACTTTTAAGTCCCAAAATGTGTTTTTTAACCTAAATTCATACGAAAGGGTTTCAAAAGCCCATATTCTTTTAAGTCTTTGTATATTCTGATAGGAGAAGAAGAGATAGCTTGAGTGTTTCAAGTTCAAGGTCAAGATTTCATTGAGGATTTGTACAATCTTTATCCCAGGTTTGTAAAGGCTACCCAGTACATGGAATTGCTCTTCCATGTGTCCCAATGGATGTAGTAGGTTGATAGTTGATAGGTCTAGAATTATAATTCTTGAAGATTTTCTTGAAATTAATCTTTAATATCTATACAATATCTTAAATTGATGATCATCTTCTTTTGAATTAACTTTTACATGTATTATTATGTGATAATGTATTTACCTTACATGAATTCTCTGTAAAAGACTTCAAGAATGAACTTAGTGTAATGTCTAGAGCCTTGACTGTCTGACTGTATTGATTGTTGTGGTCTGGGTCTTGAGATGAGTATGGTGATGGTTAAAGTTGATGGAATTAGTGTTCTTAGAGTCTAAATGAGGTTGAACCTTAGCTTTGAGAGAAAGAACCTATTCCTTGAGTTGATAGACTGTCAGATGAGATGAGGTCCCTACCTGGAGAGGGGGCTTAGTTGTATAACTAGCCTGATGATGATAGTACCACCTGTAACAGCCCGAACCCCACACGTGCATATATTGTCCGCTTTGCCAGCCATGGGTCGCCTATGCACCAGCGCACGGTTTTGTTTCTCCTAGGTTTCCCCGGGAAAAGGCCTATGCACATGTAAGTGCCAAGCCCCTTCAAATAGCCCAGAAACTCCCCCTCTTTTTCCAATGTGGGATTCGTCTAAGTGAGCTACAGGCGTTACGTATCGCCGTCCCTGCACTATTATGAGCATATCGAGTCATGGTAGGAATATTAGCACCAAAATGGGTAAGAGTCTCACTCGTACTCATTAACTATATGGCCAGCATAGGAGAGGATTGGACCATGAAAGTGGATGTTTCCTTTGTCCTGCAGAGGACTTGGCAGAATTTTTTAGGATCTCCGACAGACTCGTCCTTTACCCCAGCAAGTTAGTGGATGTATGTGGCAATGACATCTCTTCGTTGTATAATCAGTGGCTCATAGGTGGTGATTGTCGGTTATAGAAACTCCCACATAGGTTTCATATTGATAGTACTCTGAAATTGATGTGATTGTGTGATGTATTGATGGATGGCAATGTGATAGAGTCATGTTCCTTACTCTATTGAGGTTGAGTGATTGATGAGCTTATGTCAGTTTATGTTGTACATCCCCTATTATTTACTTTAGCCGATTTTACATATAGTACATTCCACGTACTAATGCCCCTTTGACACTGCATCATTTTATGATGCAGATTCTGTAGACAGAGGACTTCAGCAGGTTAATATTTGAGGTTCAGAGATCCCCAGGCAGAGACTTGGTGAATCCTCCCTTGCTTTCGGAGGACATATTTATCTTTTTAATCTATTTTGAGTTATTTCATTTGATTGTGGTAGTCATGTCCTGTCATGGAACCTTCTTAGACAATAGTTACAGAGCCTTCATAACATAGACGTATGATGGTTGATGTTGGGGTTATTTTCCCCCTTTTCCTTCTTTATACTGAGATTATTCCTTTTTACTTGTATTCTTTATGATAGAGAGAGTTGGTAGTTTATAGCCCACTGATAATTAGCTATTTCTTTGTTATCTTCCATTAATGAATGGATTGAACGAATGCGATGAGAATAGATGGTTCGCATGAGGACTAGCAATAGTCTCTGAGTGCCAGTTACACCTATGGTACCCTCCCGGGGCTTGACAAAATGGTTCCCTATAAAATTGGACGGAGGGCGTAAAGCTTTCCAAATACTATCCTAAGTCCTAAATACTAAAATTTATTGTATCACTCCTTGTCATTATTTGTCTGCACTTAATAATGAGATCGAAATTTGAGTGGCTAGAATGTTATGTTATTAAATATACTTCTTTATATTGAGATTTAAATACTTAATTTGAATAGGTCACAATCATTAAGATCTTGAATGATGTTTCAAAATCATTAAGAAGTACTTATGTGTGGATAATTTTCGTCATCACTCTATCCACAACCATCAAACACCATCATTAATCACCTCTACCATCATGTCACGACCCGACCCCCGGGGCCGTGACTAGTGCCGATTAGGCACCATTTCAGATACGAAAGCACAAATTACTAC
>JAPFFP010000002.1:5177907-5193614 GCA_026153255.1 Solanum medicagineum
CATGTGGGTCCTTTCTTATTAGATTAGGAGGTTGTGTTGTAGCTATCAGGGTCTGAATCAGCACAATTTGATGGAATAATGCTCGTGTCCATTGTGGGTTGATGCCTTCGTCAGGATAGATGTCAAGCTCCTCTATTGATCCACTCCTCTCAACTCAATTGGCTTATCTCATAATCTCTCTCTCAAGGTTCAAGCCATTACGCATCTAGCTACATCAGTTTTGGGAGCCATGGGTACTTATACATAAGAACAAATAAAAACACATGGGTCCAAGAAGATAAAAAACAAAAATAAAAACTTGTAGAAATAATTCATAGATGGAAAGCACGAAAACCTTTCCATGGGCCGTAGAGTGAACTATGGGTCGTAGAAGGATGTCTTGGAAATAGGGGAACAATAAATGTGCCCCCTCAAAATGCAACTACAAGACTCATTAATGACCCATGGATTGAACTACGGGTCATAGACTGAGGTCATAGTTGCGGAGGTCTTTGGGATTTGATTTTTTATTGTGGGAAATTGGTCAAAAGGTTTTTAACTCTTTTCATGGTTAATTGGGCTGGGTTATTTTTTTAGGTAGGTTTATTACATGAAACCCCAATTACAGGCTGTGGGAAGTCCTACGGCTATTGTATTTGTTTCGTGGTTTCAAATTGACACTATTTAAGCCCAAGGAACCACAAATAAAATTAACAGGCCCTGGTATAAACTACGGCCCCTACGTAGTGTTCATGAATGCCTCCAACACTTAACAAAATTTCTAGAAAACTTACTTATACTCCATGAACCCAATTTACGGCTCGTAGAAGTTTTTAAAGGTTGTAAAGTTGGATTATGGAACTATCATACAGAAAATCTTGTTCACTGGAATTGCTTCTACTAGTAGTGTTTACGAGCTATGGTTTGAATCACTGCCCGTATGCTGGCTCGTAAAACCATATTTTCCCACTTTTTGGACTCGTTTTCCATTTTCATTCTGCTCCTGCACATACTCGTCAGTAAATTGCTACCCTATAACTTTCTTGACTGTGAGTTCAAAAATACAAGAAACATTATGAATATTAAGCTACCTATGAGTCCATAACTAAAATAAAACACATATATAAGAAAATTAAAGATACAATCTTAGGTTGTGTCTCAAGTAGTGCCTAATTTAATGTTACGGTATGACTTACACCACTTGGATATTCATAGTTCTCTAAGCATCCATACTTCAACTATCTTGATTTCATCAACACTGGTAAAGTATGGTTTGATTCTCTGACCATTGACTTTGAACCTCATGCCCTTATTATTTTCTAACTCTCAACAACCCTGTGGTGTAAGACATGTATGACCTTGTAGGAACCTAACCACTTGGACTTGAGTTTTCTAGGAAACAACCTCAGCCTTGAATTGAATGATAAAACCGAATCTCCTAACGTGAACTGATGGTGCTCAATGTGACAATCATGATACAGCTTCATCCTTTACTTGTATAATGCTGAGCTTTCATAAACCATCAATCGAAACTCATCAAGTTCATTGAGTTGGTTCAGTCTTAAAGTAGCAGCATCATTCCACTCCAAGTTTAGCTTCTTGAGCGCCCATATCGCCTTGTGGTCAAGCTCTTTAGGCAAGTGATAAGCTTTACCAAAAACATATTGGTAAGGAGACTTATTGATATGCTGCCAAAATATAACACTTTTGATGCTTAAAACTTGAAATTCTATGTGTACTCAATGCGATGTTAGTTGGTTTTGGATTTTTTGTTTATATCTGCAGAATTACAGGTTGGCCTTGATTTTGGGGAAAATTGCAGAAGTTACTGATTTTTGCTATTATATGAGACCCTTTATGGGTGTTAGCTCATTCTACTGGCCGTAGGGTGGTTGAGTGAACAATTTCAATGAGGGGATGTTTTTCAAAGTTTATTCTACGATCATATGGACAAGCCATAGAATGTTTTACGAGTCGTAGAAGATGGTTCGTGCCCTGAGGATTAGAGATTAAGACTTTCTAAAGGAAACTCCCTTTACGGGTCATAAACCACTTTACAAGTCAAGAACCTATGGCCCTCTGTACCTAAAATAGATGCGCTAACAAGACTGCGCTACACCTCGTCTCACCACCCCGAAGCATATAGATCCACCCGATTGATGAACACTCAAACCGAACTCGCCCATTCTTTTGGGCACAGGGATGCGAGAACCAATCCGAGTAATCAACCATTTTTTTAAATCTTCCTCAAGCAAGCCACCCCAGCCCTACTGACAAAAAGTCATCCATATAGTGCAGGAGCGCTCACATTTTTTTGCTCACTCTTTCACTTTCATTTCGAAATCCAGCTCGCTCCCGGCTACGGTTTGGACCTTTCGCCTGCTTAGAAGTGGATTTGAATCACTAACACAAGGATTTTCAATCCTTTGAAGAGGGTCATAGAGTTGAAGTCTGAGTTTCTAGCAGCTGAGTACGAGAACCCGATTACGGGCTGTGGTATGCAATACGACCCGTAAACACCTTTCATATGGCGTGCCGATCAATTCTCCTATTTAGTTTAGGACTTGTATTTTACTTATTATAAATAAGTTTTTTAGGTTATTTTTCATAATTTTTCGCCTAGTACTCAGATAACTCAGTAGTTAGAGAGAGAAAATTGTAAGATCATATTGGAGAGTCTTTGAGAACACTTGTGTTTGAATTTCATCTTTAAGCTTGTGATTCTTATTTAAGTTGGATTTGCTTGTTCATAATTTTATTGTGTAAGTGTTCAATTATGTTTGCTCAATTCATAATTCTTGCATTTATACAAAGCATAAGTAGCTAAATGCACAAGCAGGGTTGTGGAACCATGAAGAACTAGCAAAGTAAAAACTCAGCTAATTAATAATTCTTGGAAGGTGTATATGCATGTATTAATTAAATCTCTTCAGTTTGCATGTTTTCTAGTGGTGTCCAACATTAGAACCTGCCTAGTGTTATTGACTCGATCAAGGTAGTAATGAATAGGAAAACAGATTAACTAACAGGAAACGATTGATGTGTTCTCATCTAATCAACTAAACTGGGCCAAGGGGAGGTTGTACTGGGAATAATAGGTAAGGGTTAGTAATGCACACTATAGAGATGGGCCAAGTGGCATAGTAACTTATCGTCCTGCATGCTATACACTAGAAAAGAATTAGGTTATCTGACGATACTGAATTGGGGAATCATGGGTAACACAATACCCTAGTTTCTCTCCATATTGACTTCTCTCTTGTGATAGTTAGTTTAGTTATATTCTTTATTGATTATTACGAAACCCCCCTCTTGAGGAAGTAAGTTGGTTAACCATTTGAATTGTAATCAGTGAATTCACTTTAGTCTATGTATTCCCTATAGGTTCGACCCTAACCTTTGTTAGGTTTTTTTTCTTGACAACGACCACTTTATCCTCTAAAAACGAGGTGTAATTTGGTCGACAGCCTCAGGATTTCTACGCCAATGCTTACTGGTGGAATCAATATAGGCTGGATCCTATGGTTATGGAGGTGACTGGAGCTATTATATTGCCACCATTATTGGCAGACACAAAGTTCACAATCTCGAGTGGGTTACTTCAGATGCTGCAGAATCGTGGGTTATTTGTAGGCTTACCATGAGAGGATCCTTATAGCGATCTACACAATGTGGTATTCGTCTACAAGAGTGTGATGGGAACACAAAATCTTTCTATAGATCTTATGGGACTTCATGTCTTCCCATTGTCTCTTACAGGTAATGCAACATTATGTTTATCTGAGCTCCCGTAGAGTTTGATCACTTGTTGGATAGAATTGCAAAGGGCCTTCATAGCAAGGTACTTCCTTAAATCGAAGAAGCTCAAGTTGGAGGACCAAATCATAAACTTTAAACAACTGCCTGGGGACTCGATTGGTACCACGTGAGAGAGGTTCAATAGATGCTTGAAGAGTGCACCGGAACATAAGATGTTGGACAACGTCCTGGTGGAGAGTTTCTATCAAGATTTGGATGCAAATAGCCAAGTATGTGCTAATGCCCTCTTGGGAGGTTTGCTTGTAGACCAACAATTTATAAAAATTGCTGAGCAGCTGGACGTGGTGGCTAAATCAAATCACACGTGGAGACCCAAGAAAAAACATCAAACAATTCGCGTGGGCACTGAGGATATAAGCCCTGAGCAAGCAACAATTAATGTAAAGTTCATCAAGATGCTTGCCCAAAACAATGCCAATCAAGAAAGGCTAATGAAGTAGATGCAAGAAATCACTGCGACAAGAGACATTCAGAAGAGTCACCATGCCAAGCATGAGGGCCTCAAGCACGGTAGTTGGAGTAGGCATCACGTACCCCCTCTCCCCCCCTCTCAAAATCACAATATGGGGGCTAGGAATTCCAGAGTTGAGAAGATGCTTGACTAGTTCCTAAAGATGGCAGACACACCAGATGAGACCTTAGGGGAGATCAATTCTGACATTGCCTATATAAATCGAAAAGTTTAAATATCATTCTTTCACTATCGAGAAGCTCAATTATTAGTTCGGACATATGTCAGCCTAATTAAATTAGATTTAGAGAGACGTGATGGCTAGCACCATAACTCAAATTCTAAAGGACACTGATGGGTATAAGATAAAGACAAATGGTGGTGAAGGGAACACCCCAGAACCTGCTACAGATATTGACAAGAGAGCACCGAAGCATGAGGAATTCTGAGTACTCCAGCCGTATATGTCATTCCATGATAATAAATCAAGCACTGCTTTGGAGGCAACCTAAGGTGGAGACAGGTGCTTAGGCACCCAAGTATGCTTTTTGACCCCTTATGTATTATTTTGCTTTGGTTGTGTACATTCGGGACAAGCACATCTTTTTTGATGGGGTGTGGGTAGTTATGGGTGTCAGTGAAGTTTGAGTAGCTTGGATTCATAACCACACTAATTTTTGATCCCAGGGTTTTCTTGCCTGTGTTCTTTTCCCTGGAATATTTACTTTTCGCTGAATCGATATGTTTAGGATGTTTAGATAATATTTGTAGCATATAGTACCAATACTTTTGGAATATAATATATTTTTGTGTTTTGTTTGAAAAATGATACCCATTGAAAATTTTGATTAGTAGTTGGATAGCCACAATTTAGGTGTCTGACAATATTTGTATTGACAAGTGAGGATACATGGAGATAAAAAAAATATGATCTAAGAGTCTTTTGTTGATAATGTATGTAGTGCTATGTAAATGTGAGGCTAATTTTCTAGATTGATGTGTTTTGAGCTAATTCAAAACTTGCCCTGTTACTCTAAGTTGGATTATAGATTAATTGGATTAGGAAAGGATCTTAGCCCATTGTTCTTAATAGTCCACTTAGCCTAAAGTGATCAACCAAAGCTATGATATATCTGTTGTTCCTAATGTTTAAGCCTAACATGTACCTATTCTTTGAAAACACTTGATTAACCTAGCCTTATTAGTTGTAAAATCCTGAAATTGGCCCTGGTCCTTCCTTGAACACTGTGCACCTTGACTGAGGCAAAAAGCCTAAGTTGTGGGCGGCTAACAGAAGTGGCCCTGGTTCTAAGGATGGATATTGTGCAACTCAACACAGGTCAAAAGCCTAAGTTGAGTGTGACTGTTATAAGGGTGAAACACAAAAAAATGAGGGGTTGAATTAGTGATATAGAGGGAAAAAAAAAGGAAAAATCATGTACTGGGTGCAAGAAATATAAGTGATGCCTAATTGTGAGCTAAAAAGCAAAATGAAGTGTAAAAACAAGGCAAAAAGCTGAAAAATGAAATGCCCCTTTCAAGGAGGGCCTTTAGATACTATTTCCCCATAATATCATACCAAAACCTCCTGAGCCTATGTTACCAGCCTAGAAAGTCCTAAAGAGATCCTAGTCCAGTTAGGTGAGGTCTAAATCATAAGTATAGGGGCAAGCCTATGGTATTAGACATTATGCATGAATATTTTCTGTGAAGGTGAGTGATCTTGCATAGTCCCAAGGTTAAAGATGAAAACATCATTGAGTGTCAAATATGAGATTTTTTTCTATGAATCACTTGCATTGCATTATTAGCACTAGACTTGTTCAGTGATTGTGGATTGTTGATAATACCTTGCTTGTCATAATTGTGCTGTCACATACACCAGTTTGTATTGGTTTTCTAGATAGCTACCTAAAAGTTGGTGTAGGTGTTGATAGATAGTTTGTATTGGTTTGCTAGATAGCTATCTGATCCTATTTTGAAAAGTTGGTGTGGGTATTAGAGTTTGAGATTTATATGATGTATGCCATCAGGTTAAGGTCTATGTTGTCATGACCCAAGCCTAGGGCCTAGACGTGACATGGCGAATGGGGAACCCGAAGGGACCCGAAACAAGCCTCTTAGCATATCAATCATACATTCTTGGTTGCGGAAGCAAAATAAGCATCACAAGATATAATAAAAAGGGAAGCGGGACTAAGGGAAGTCTTGATATTCATAAAAGCATGAAAGAATCTAGCTCATAGCATAAATACATCATAATATCCAACGACACCACTAACTTGGAATGGAGTGGGGGCCAAGACACTTTTAGGGCTCACCCTCATAATAACAAGTGTTCAACATACCGAAGTCTCGAAATAGCAAGAGTAATGTAGATAGTGTCCTTGGACTTGAGGACTCAATAATGCTTATCTCCGAAGTACTGAACTAGCCACGTGGAGAATAATCAAAAAGAGCTTCGGTCCCTACATGGTAATATCATGTAGGCATATAGTAAGCATTTTTACTATGTTTGAATGTATAAAGTATACGGGATGGAATGCAACAAAACATAAGTCAATATAATCAAACTGCATAATTATAAACAACAGATATATACTCTCAATATGGTATGCATGATCAATGCTCATAATAAAACATGCTTGTAATCATTCATCTTGCACAATATATATCATACATTTATGGGAAAAGACCTCAACCGACATAGACCAAGCAGCTACAACTTGGACTCTGAGGCCTGACACCCCATCGGTTCAGGTGACCAGGCATGACACCCCCCGACGAAGTGTGGTCTACTTGCCAAGGCAAACCAAACATGATAACATGAACTAGATGGATCCACTAGTCTAGCAAGGGTAATAATCATAATCCTATGGTGGCACATAGTTTAGAGACTAAAGACTTTATATAAGGACCCCTTGAGTCGAGCCCCCATTTTAAGCCTCAATCGGTGCTAAGTCAAATCTATGGAATACTTGAAATAATTATACTTTAATCATAACAAGAATAGCTTGTAAGAACATGACTTGAGTAGCTCATAAACATGCTTGACCTCTAATAGTGAGCCTAACTTGAACACGAGAGCAGATCATAATCATACATGAACCCTTGCTTTAACATGAATGGCGCAGGTAAAAATCTTGAAATGGGGCTTAGGGGCTTAACTTGATACTTTTTAAATCATATATACTTTTCATGAATCCAATGCATACTTAAAAACCCTTAGTAATCATAAAGTCACTCGACTTGTAAATGATGTAATAAATCATCAATAACTTGAGAACTTTTGTCATGTTGTTTTATCAAACACATGGTAGGTTCATGATACTTGTTCAAAACCATGCAATTCAAGAGTGAAATGAGATGAGTAAACTCAATGCAAATCAACCCACCAAAATGTAGTAAAACCCTCATGTAGGATACCTTGAAATCCATCACAAAAGCTTATAATAGTTCATAGTTCCATAGCTCAAAACATGTATAGTCTCAATTGGCAAAACCAATTCATGAAATAAGCTTGAAATAGACATTCATGCATAATCAATCAATACTTGATAAAACCCAACATGTTTTATGCTCATATTTTATAACAAAATATACTCATAGGTAGTACATCTTGAAACCATGAAATTTTCATAAAAAGAGAAGGTTGGGCTCCATGGGTGAAAGGACCCATGGATAAAGACCCACATACCTTAAACCTTGAATTCCTTGAACTGAACTTGAAGTGGTTTTAGAGTTTGAAACTTGAGTCCCAAAGTTGAGCTTGAATTTCTTAGATTTGAATTAGAGAATTGATAGAGTCTTAGAGAGGTTTTTGTGAGTTATAGAGTTGAAAAATTACTAGGTATGGGTGATTTCATGTTTAAGTGGGCATGAGGCTATGACCCCAATGCCCTTGGCCGAAATAGAAAAACCAAGAAAAGTAATACACTGCTCCGCGCCCTTAGAGCATTGTTGACCAGACGCAGACTTGTAATTACATAGTGGTTCGCCCTAAATGCATCGCACCCTGGGCGTGTACAACCATTGGAAATCATAAAATTACCAAAAATTATTTTTTTCTATGGATCTTCTAAAATCCGAGTTATACCCATTTTCCACTCAATTTTGTCCCTTGATCGAGAATATGAAGTCAGATTTTCGAAATCACGCATGAATTTTGAGATATATGCAAATTACTATGGGGCAATCCAAAGCACATGTGGGGTGTTTTAAAAACTCCTCCTTGTGAACATTCATCCCTGAATGTCAAAGAAACATCAGTAAGAAAAGTAATTATGAAGATTTCAGCCTGACATGAATGCAACAAATGCTTTAAACATCATCTTTCAAAAATCTCAACATGAATGTTAAAAATCACCATAAACTTATTACCATAAACATGAATGTATGCAAAATGACACGAGGGCTGAAACTTAAGACTTGACATCATATAGGGGACATAAATTATTACCTTTGGCTTGAGTAGAGTGGTAGAGATATGGGTATCATTTTTTCATGTCTGCTTCGGCTTTCCACATGGCACTTTCAACTTGTTGATTCCTCCAAAGGACCTTGACGGAAGCTACATCTTTGTTTTCTCAACCTCTTCACTTGTCTATCCAAAATATCCACCGGGACCTCCTCATAGGTCAAATTATCTCCTACAACACCCACATCTCTAAGGGAACTATAGCACTTGGGTCACCCACACACTTTCTTAACATGGACAAATGGAAGACTGTATGAACCATATTAATCTCCATAGGCAACTCTAACTTATATGCAACCTTACCCACTCTCCTCAAATCTCTATAAGGACCCATAAACCTTGGTTTCAATTTCCCTTTCTTGCCAAACCAGACCACACCCTTCATGGGTGAGACTTTCAAGGAAACCCAATCGCCTACCTTAAAATCAGGATCTCTTCTCCTCACATCCGAGTAGGACTTTTGTCTACTTTGGGCTGTTTTCAGTCTCTCCCTTCTCAAGCTCACCTTCTCCAAGGTCACTATGACCAAATTCGGACCTAGCAATGCCATCTTCCCCACTTTAAAACACCCAACCAGGGACCTACAACGCCTACCATATAAAGCTTCAAAGGAGCCATACGAATGCTTGAGTTGTAGCTATTGTTGTAAGAAACTCAATAAATAGAAGATGTTCATCCTAACTACCTTTAAACTCCAAAACACAAGGTCAAAGCATATCCTCAAGAGTTTGGATAGTCCTCTCGGCTTGACCATCCGTTTGAGGATGAAAAGCCATTCTAAGCTTAAGCTTGGTACCAAGACCTCTTTGGAAGGACCTCCAAAAGTGAGAAGTGAAATGATCACCATTATACAAAATGATAGACAAGAGCACCCCATGCAATCTAACCAACTCATGGATGTACAACTTGGCATAATCTTCAGCGCCATAAGTGGTTTTGACTGGTAGAAAGTGAGCCGACTTTGTCATGCTATCCACAACAATCCAAATAGAGTCAAAGTGTTTCCTAGTCTTAGGCAACCCAACCACAAAATCCATGTTGATCTCTTCCTACTTCCAAGTAGGCATTTCTATGTCTTTGGCTAGGCAACCCGACCTTTAATGTTTGACTTTCACTTGTTGGTAATTGTGACATCCGGATATGAGCTTGGCAATATCCCTCTTCATACCACCCCACCAATACACCTCCCTTAAGTCTATACATCTTTGTAGAACCAGGGCCAATAGAATAGGATGAGTTATGAGCCTCCTTCAAATTCAACTATCTTAAGTCGTCAACATTAGGCACACACAACCTACCTTTATACCTAAGGACACCATCGCCCCCTTGGAAGAAAACCTCCACTTTACCATTCTTCACCAAGGCCTTCAACTCTATCAAAGGGAGGTTAAGATCTTCTTTTGACTTTACTTCCACAATCAAAGAAAATTTAGAACCAGCAACAACCACTACACCACCATTTTTAACTTCACCCAACCTAACCCCCAATCTAGCCAACCAGTGAACTTCTCTAGCCACCTCTTTGCCAGCTTCATCAATATAAGCTAGACTACCCATGGACACTCTACTTAGAGCATTGGCCACAACATTAGCTTTGCCGGAATGATAATGCACACTTATATCATAGTGTTTAAGGAACTCTAACCACCTTCTTTGTCTCAAGTTAAGATCCTTTTGGGTGAAAACATATTAGAGACTCTTGTGATTGGTAAACACATAAACATGAACCCCATACAAGTAGTGACACCAAATTTTAAAAGCAAACACCACGGCCGCCAATTCAAGATCATGGGTGGGATAATTTCACTCATGCAACTTAAGTTGTCTAGAGGTATATGCTATCACCTTGCCATTTTGCATCAAAACACACCCCAAACATATTCTTGAGGCATCACAATAAACCACAAACTCCTCCATCCTTTTGGTAGAGCCAAGATATGAGTAGTGACAAGCTTATCTTTCAAAGTTTGGAAACTCTTTTCACATTCATCTGTCCACACGAAGTTTGCGTTCATTTAGGTAAACTTTGTCATAGGAGAAACAATAGAAGAAAAACCATTCAAAAACCTCCGGTAGTAACTTGCCAAACCCGAGAAATTCCTAATATCTGATGGAGTTAAGGGTCTAGGCCAATTTTTTATCTCCTCCGTCATCTTAGGATCCACCTTAATGACATCACCTGATACCATATGCCCTAGAAAAGCAACCTCTTTCAACCAAAATTCACATTTTTCATATTTAGCAAACAACCTCTCCTGTATCAAGATTTGCAACACCACCTCAAGTGAATCACATGCTCATCCTCACTCCGGTAATAAATCAATATATCATAAATAAAGACCACCACAAATATGGCAAGTTAGGGTTTAAAGACCCTATTTATGAGATCCATAAATATAGGCGGTGCATTAGTCAACCTAAAGGACATAACCACAAACTCAAAGTGCCCATACCTAGTCCAAAAAGCAGTCTTGGGAATATCACACTCCCTCAGCTTCACTTGGTGGTATTCAAACCGAAGATCAATCATAGAAAAGTGACTAGCCCCTTGTAGTTGATCAAAAAGGTCATCAATCCTTGGTAGGGGTACTTGTTCTTTATGGAACCCTATTAAGTTGCCGGTAATCACTGCACATTCTAAGAGAACCATCCTTTTTTCCAGAAATAACACCGGTGCACCCTAAGGTGACTTACTAGGCATTATGAAGCCCTTCTCCAACAAATCCCTCAATTGATCTTTTAACTCCTTGAATTCCACCAGGGCCATACGGTAAGGGGGAATGAAAATGGGTTAAGTGTCGGGAAGGAGGTCTATACCAAAGTCTATTTTCCTTTCGGGAGGAATATCGAGAGGCTCATCGAGAAAGACATCAAGAAACTTATAGACCACCGGAACTGACTCAATAGGAAGGACTTTTGACTCAACATCCCGTACCCACACAAGATGGTAAAGGAAACCTTTAGAAATTAACTTTTCAGCTTTACTACAAGAAATGAAACTACCCCTTGACTACCACATCATGACTTTCCCTCTCAAGGATGGGCTCATTAAGGAATTCGAATTTAACTTTACAATCAATGGAAGTGTGATATGCATGTAACCAATCCTTCCCATGAATGATATCAAAATCCAGCAAATCTAATTCAACAAAATCACAAGGGAATACCTTATGCAATATAAGCAATGGATAATTTCTGTAGACTCTTTTAGCAATAATGGACTCACCAATGGGAGTAGACACTTCATAAGGTTCACACAACAATTCGGGACTCACATGAAGCTTTTGAAACAAAATGAATAACGAAAGAAAAAGTGGCACTCGGATCCACTAAAGCATACACATCATAATCAAAAATAATTCTTTAACAAACCGGTGAAGCACCATGCCAAGTCTAGTAACCCCTAGAGATGTATGGTTGAGATCATAGACGGTCATCCTAAAATTCCTTGTAGCCCATAGACAACGTCTCAACTTGTTATCCTTTGTACCACACTCGAAGCATGCACTCGAACCGGCCAAACAATCTCTTGGATAGTACCTTCCACACTTGTTGCACGCAGGGGAAGCATCAACAGTAACACCTTTTCCCTTCCCTTGAACATATAGACAATCAACAACCTTGTGGCCTATCTTACGACACCAAAAGCATGCACCCGTGTTCCTCCAACATGTGCCACTATGATTCTCCCACATTTTGGGCACCTAGGATGGGTTGCTCCACAATTGCCATTGGGCTTACCATGTGGAGGCCTACTTTCAAATTGAGTCCTTCTTCTCGCTTCCTTTGAGGCCACCGAGAAATCTCTCATCTTATGCCCAAAACCGCAACACTTGAAACAACCTTCGGTGCCCACCAGACACCTTTCTTGATGCTTCTTACCACACCCTTGCCAAGTGGCAAAAGGGATCCTTTTCTTCTAATACTTAGGAACCGGTAGACTAGTAGAAGATGGGGCACCATCAACTCGGGCCCTCTTAGCTTTTCTTGCCCTCCTGTTGTCCCTTGAAGTCTCGGGGGAACCCACTGCTAATTGAGTTGAGCAGTTACAACCTTGGCCAATACCCATAGAGCATTACGAACCCCCGTATTTGACATGTCACCATTGGGAAGTTGACCTCAAGTAAGAGATGGTGACCACCCTGTCCACCATTCTGAATAGCTTGAGACAATCTGAAATGTAATGGTTAGGGATCAGTAATAAGATTATGGGGACTTAGCTCTACCGCACGACATAGATCATGAAGAAGTGAAACATTTCCTAAACGTCTCATAGTCTCCCATTCATAGTTGTGGCGCACTTCAGAACTATGAATAAGACTCTATTTGACGCGATGTGTTGGATTTTTGAGGAGCATTAACAACCTTGTGCTTTGATATCAAGTTTTACATGACCCAAGCCTAGGGCCTAGACATGACATGGCAAATGGGGAACCCGAAGGGACCCCAAACAAGCCTCTTAGCATATCAATTACACATTCTTGGTCGAGGAAGCAAAATAAACAACAAGACATAAAATAAAAGGGAAGCGGGGCTAAGGGAAGTCTTTGAAAATCACAAAAGCATAAAAGAGTCAAGCTCATAGCATAAATATATTATAACATCTAATGACACCTCTACCTAGGAATGGAGCGGGGGCCAAGACACTTTTCGGGCTCACCCTCATCATAACAAGTGCTCCACATAATGAAGTCTCAAATAGCAAGATAATGAAGATA
The DNA here is from genome assembly GCA_026153255.1 of Solanum medicagineum. NCBI lineage: Eukaryota > Viridiplantae > Streptophyta > Magnoliopsida > Solanales > Solanaceae > Solanum > Solanum medicagineum. The sequence goes on from JAPFFP010000002.1 coordinate 5,191,352, forward strand.
GTATCCTTGGACTTGAGGACTCACCAATGCTTATCTCCGTAGTACCGAACTAGCCACGTAGAGGATGATCAAAAGGAGCCTCAGTCCCTATATGGTAATATCATGTAGGCATAGAGTATACGTTAGCACGTTTGAATGTACTAAGTATGTAGGATGCAATGCTACAAGACGTAAGCCAATATGGTCAAAATGCATAGTCATAAACAATGGATATATAATCTCAATATGACATGCATAATCAATGCTCATAATAAAATATGCTTGTAAATCATTCATCATGCATAATATATATATCATACATATGTGAAAAGTGACCTCAACCGACATAGACCAAGTAGCTACAACTTGGACTCTGAGGCCTGACACCCCCTCGGTTCAGGCGACCCGACATGACAACCCCCGACGAAGTGTGGTCTACTTGCCGAGGAAAACCAAACATGTTAAAATGAACTAGATGGATCCACTAGCATAACAAGGGTAATAATAATAATCCTATGGTGGCACATAGCTTAGATACTAAAGACTTTATATAAGGACCCCTTGAGTCGAGCCCCCATCTTAAGCCTCAATCAGTGCTAAGTCAAATCCCACATAATACGTGAAATAATCATACTTTAATCATAACATGAATAGCTTGTAAAAACATGACTTGAGTAGCTCATAAACATGCTTGAAGCAGTAAGCTTAACTTGAAAATGATCATAGATCATAATCATATATGAACCCTTGCTTTAACATGAATGACTCACAAGAGGTAAAACCTTAAAATAGGGATTAACTTGATACTTGTAAAATTATAGATACTTTTCATGAATTCAATACATTCTTGAAAGCCCTTAATCATCATTTAGTCAATTGACTTGTAAATCATGAAATAGACCATCGATAACTTGAGAATTCTTGTCATGTCATTTTATGAAACACTTGGTGGGTTCATGATACTTGTTCAAAATCATGCAATTCAAGAGTGAAGTAAGATGAGTAAACTTAATGCAATTTAAACCACCAATATGTAGTAAAACCCTCATGTAGGATACCTTGAAATCCATTACAAAAGCTAATGATAATTTGTAGTTTCATTGCTCAAAACATGCATAGTCTCAATTGACATAATCAATTCATGGAATAAACTTGAGATAGATATGCATGTATAATCAATCAATACTTCGTAAAAGCCTAACATAATTTATATTCATAATTCATGATAAGAGATACCCATAGGTAATACAACTTGAAAAGATGTAATTTTCGTGAAAAGGGAAGGTTGGGCTCCATGGGTGAAAGGACCCAATGGATGAAACCCACATACCTTAAACCTTGAATTCTTTTAGGTGAACTTGAAGTAGTCTTAGAGCTTGAAATAAATCCTTGAGTCCCAAAGTTGAGCTTGAGATCCTTAGATTTGAATGAGAGAATTGATAGTCTTAGAGGGGTTTGAGAGAGGGTTTTGTAAGTTATAGGTTGGAAAAATGGTTAAGTATGGGTGATTTCACATTTAAGTGGGCATGGGGCTATGACCCCAATGCCCTTGGGCGCATAAGAAAAACCAAGGAAATTATTGCATTGGTCCGCACCCCTAGCGCGGACCAGATGCGGACCAGAAAAAACACTAGTCCGTGTCCCTGGAGCGTCGTAGCCAGGGAGCGAAAAGCCACTAATTTGAAAATTAGCAAAAATTATTTTTTGTTGCAGGTCTTCTAAAATCTGAGTTATACCCATTTCTTGCTCAGTTTTGCCCCCCGATAGAGAATATGAAGTCGAATTTTTGAAATAATGCATGAATTAGAGATATATAGAAAATTATGATTATGGGGAATTTTGAATCACATGTGGAGTATTTCAGAACTTTTCTTGGGCTACCTCTCCATCTTGAGGAGCTTGAGGAGCGGGGGAGGACCGGTTGCGCCTCGGGAGTACGGGCTCTACTTAGTCTTCCCCTTGTAATCAACATGATCTACAAGGAAACAAAAGCATTCATTAGGGTAAAAGCCTTACAGTTACATCTAAAGCACGATATAGACCATGAAGAAGTGAAAAATTTCCTAAAACAACTCATAGCCTCCCATTCATAGTTGTGGCACGCTTCATAACCATGAATTATACTCTAATCGACGTGGTGTGCTTGATTTTTGAGGACCCTTAACAACCTAGTGCTCTGATACCAAGATTGTCATGACCCAAGCCTCAGGCCTAGACGTGAAACGGTGAATGGGGAACTCGAAGGGACCCTAAACAAGCCTCTTAGCATATCAATCACACTTCC
>JAPFFP010000002.1:5193714-5238319 GCA_026153255.1 Solanum medicagineum
TACCTTGGTACCTAAGGGCACCATCTCCCCCTTGGGGAGAAAACCTCCACCTTACCATCTCTCACCAAGGCCTTCAACTCTAACAAGGTGGGGTCAAGATCTTGCTTTGCCTTCACCTCCTCAATTAATGAAAATTTAGAACCATCATCAACCACTATAACACCATTATCAACCTCTTCCAACCTAACCCCAAATCTAGTCAACCAATGAACCTCTCTGGCCACCTCCTTGCCACCATCATCAACATGAGCTAGGCTACCCATAGACACCCTACTTAAAGCATCGGTCACAACATTACCCTTACTTGGTAGATGGTACTTATTCTTTATGGTGACCCTATTAAGTCGTCAATAGTTAATACACATTCTAAGAGTATCATCCTTCTTTTTCACAAACAACACTGGTGCACCCCAAGGTGATTGACTAGGCCTTATAAACCCCTTCTCCAATAAATCCCTCAACTATTCCTTCAACACCTTTAGCTCCAACGGGGCCATATAGTAAGGGGTAATACAAATGGGTTGAGTATCGAGAAGGAGGTCTATGCCAAAATCCATTTTCCTTTCGGGAGGGACACCAGGATGCTCATGGGGAAAGACATCAAGGAACTCACTAACCATTGGAACTGACTCTATAGGAAGGACTTTGGACTGAACATCCCTAACCCTCACAAGATGCTAGAGACACCCCCTAGAAATGAACTTCTGGGCTTTAATGCAAGAAATAAATCTACCCTTGACCCTGCACATCATGAATCTCCCACTGAAGGACGGGTTCATTGGGGAATTAGAATTTGACCCTACGGGTTCTACAATCAATAGAGGCATAATATGCATGCAACCAATTCATCCCTAGAATGACATCAAAATCCACAATATCCAACTCAACAAAATCACAAGGCAATATTTTATGCAAAATGAATATGGGACAATTTCTATAGACCCTTCTAGCAATAATGGATGCACTAATAGTAGTAAACACCTCATAAGGCTTACACAACAAGTCGGTACTAATATGAAGCTTTTTGGCAACAAAAGGAATAATAAAGAAAAGAGTAGCACTCGAGTCTATCAAAGCATACACATCAAACTCAAAAACCTTTAACATAGCGATGACGACATTGGGCACCTCATCCACCCCTTGTCTCCCTTGGAGAGCGTAGAATGGGTTTTTCCTTGGGGCACCTCCTTGTTGGCCTCCTCTCTCCGTAGGACCCGTATTTGTACATTGGACTTGCGGGCGACCATCTCTACCCTTGTTGCGATTATGAGGACAATCAATTACCTTATGACCCACTTCACCACAACCATAACAAGCATTACTATCATTCAAACATGGGTCATTGTGGCTTCTACCACATCTTAGGCACATAGGATTAGGCATCACACCACCACCACCTTGGATCCTTATGTTGTCATTAGAAAATCTTGTATTAGGAGCATTGGAAGACCCTTCGCCTTGATGAAACTGGCCACCCTTTGGATTTTGGAATCCACCTGCAAAACAGGCCCTCTTGGCCTCACCCATTCTCTTCTTTCTCAATTTTCCCCCCTCCACTTGTTCGACATAAGTTATGAGACGGGACAAGTCCATTTCACCTATCAACATGGCGGCACGACATTCTTCATTTACCAAGTTGGACACATCCATCACAAACTTGTTCATCCTGAACCTTAGATCGGCCACCAATTGTGGAGCATATTTAGAGAGTCGATTGAACTTGAGGGCATACTCCGTCACACTCATCGACTGTTGCTTTAGATTTATAAATTCCATCAGTTTGGCCTTCTTTAGCTCAAAAGGGATGAATCGGTTGAGCAATGCCGCCTTAAACTCCTCCCAAAGGATCACATTGTTGTTCCCCTTCTCCACTATCTATTGGGTAAACCATATTTGGGCTACCCCTTTGAGTTGGTAGGCCGCAAACTCTGCTTTGGCCTGTGAGTTAACCACCCTAATAGACAACACTTTGTACACCTCATCAATAAATTCTTGAGGGTCCTCATCCACTTTAAACCCATGGAACTTTGGTGGGTTCATTCTTGCAAAATCTCTCATGGTAGAAGCTGGAGTAGGAACATGAGGGCTTAGGACCCTTGGTTGATTTGATTAGTCATGGCATGGGTTAGAATGGTGATCGCATCCCGGAACTCTTCATGAGCCACTACCCCATCATGAGGAGCTTAAGGAGCAGGAGGGGCCGGTTACTCCTTGGGTGAATGAGCATTTCTTCCTCTTGGAATAGGCATTATCTAAAATAGGAATGAACATTCATTAGGGGAAGCCTTACCTTAAATTCTATAGCATGACATAAATCAAGAAGAAGGAAAACATTTCCTCAAACATATCATAGCATCTTACTCATAGTTGTGATGCACTTTACAACCATACAAAAGACTCTAATTGACGTAGTGTGTTGGATTTCGAGGACCATTAACAACCTACTACTCTGATACGAAGTTTGTCACGACCCAAGCCTAGGGCCTAGACGTGACACAACAAATGGGAACCCAAAGGGACCCAAACAAGACTCTTAGCATATCATTTACACATCCATGGTCACGAAAGCAATTAAAAAAAACAAGAGAGTACAAATAAGGATAAAGGGACTAAAGGAAGTCTTGAATAGCATGAATCATAGAAGAGTAAAAGCTCAAGCATAATTTCATCACTTTTCCGACAACGCCTCTAGCATAGATAGGGCGGCGGCCCAGACACATTCCGGGCTCACCCCCATAGTATCAAGAGTTCAACATAAAGAAATAACATAAGCAAGAATAGCATAGCTAGTGTCCCCGAACTTGAGGACTCACCAAATCTTATCTTCAAGATGTACAAAAACTAACCATATGGAGGATGATCGTGAGGAGCTCTGGTTCCTACATGATAACATCATGTAGGCATAGAGTATGTGTTAGTATGTTTGAAAGTACTTAGTATGTAGGATGCAATGCAACAAGACATAGGCAATATATTCAAAATGCATAAGCATAAGCAATGAATAAGTATATTGACAATATGGCATGCATGATCAATGCTAGAAGTAAAACATGCTTGTAAAGAGCATATGACATATGTAGGAAGAGACCATCATTATAGACCAAGAAAAGCACTTGGAATCCAAGGCATATCACCCCCTTGCAAGGTGATTGAGGTATGTACCCCTCAATTGGTAGATAGACATAGCACCCCCGTCATGATGGTCAAGGTATATACCCCTCAACATAGTAGATGGGCATGTCACCCCCCACCAAAGTGGCCAAGGTATATACCCCTCAACATGGTAGATGGACATAGCACCCCTATCAAAGTGGTCAAGGTATATACCCCTCAAAATGATAGATGGGCATAGCACCCCCCATCAAAATGGTTGAGGTATATTAGCCCCCTCAACAAGGTGTGGTTAACTTGCAACACTATAGATACTTTTCATGAATTCAATACATACATACAATCCTTTTATCATCATATAGTCACTTGACTCATAGGCCATGCAATAGATAGGCAATAACTCAAGAATCCTTAACAAGACATTTTATAAAACACTTGGCGGGTAAGTAATGCTAGTTCAAAATCATGCAATTCAAGAGTGAAATCAGGTGAGAAAACTCAATATACATCAACCCACCAACACTTGGTATCTCCCCCATGCAAGATACATTGAAACCCCTCATCAAATCTCATAATAGATCATAGATTCATAGCTCAAAACATGCTTAAATAGTCAACATTTCTTGAAACCCGAAATAGTTTATAATCAATTTCATAGTAAGAGATGCCCGTAGATGATTCAACAAGAAAATATGCAATTTACATAAAATGTAAGGTTGGGCACCATGGGTGAAAGGACCCAATGGTTGAAACCCACATACCTCAAACTTGGGGATTTCCTTGATGAAGATTTGATTGAGAATTTAACACTTGAAAGAATTTCTTGAGATTCGGGGATGAGTTTGGGAAATTTGAATTTGGATGAAATATTTGGCTAAGTGTTAGAGAGAGTTTTGGTGTTTTTATGCATAGGAGGTCATAGGCCCAAGACCCCAAAGCCTTAGACCAAAATAAGAAAACTGGAAACAAAAATGCACTGATCCGCGCTCTAACCGCGTCGTGCCAGGGGCGCGGATCCTCTTTATTTTTTGTAAATTTTGGAAAATGAAATTTTGCTGTGGTTGCTCTCAAATCGGGGTTATGCCCATTTCCCACTCAAATTTGCCCCTGATCACGAATATGAAGTTAGAATTTTGATATCATGTACGAATTTTGAGATATATAGAAATTACGATTATGGGAATTTTCGAGGCACATTTTCGGGCACTTTTTGGGGCGTTTTAGTTCTATTGAGAAGATACCTGACCAAATTGTTGCTCCAATTATTTGATGGCCATCGAATGAGACTCTATCTTTTGATTGATACTTGAAATATCTGATTCCATCACCTTTAAAGTCTCATCTTGATGGTCAGCCTTCTTCAACAATTTGTCAAATATTTCCTCAATCCTGGAATTGGTAGACCTGACATCATGATTATGGGGAGGCACATACGGGCAATTCCTATATCCATCCATATTCCCCTACTCGGCCTCTGGTACTCTTTCTCTTTGAAAATAACCACCTCGGTTATCTCTATACACACACTCTCTATTGTAGTTCCACCTTGATTTTCGAAACCTTGCAACCAATAGTTCGAGTTGGACCCTTGGACATTGTTTTGGAAACCCACCCCTTGATTACTCATAAAGAAAGTGCCCTCATCATAGTAAGACTCTTCATTCATGGGTGTTCTTGGAGGTTGGTGAACCACCGCATGAACTTTCTCTTGGTTTTGCTTCAATACCAAGTGCATACTTGTTTGAAGTTGGGCAAGCTCTTGCATGATCTCTTGATTGATTTTGCTTTGCTCCGAACTCACGTTCACTGCACATGAATTTTTTGTGTTGGCTCTCTCCCATTGACCCCATGCTCTATTTGTCTTGACTACTTGCTCTATTCTCTCGGTGAATTGTGCAAAAGGTTGATCTAGAAAGATGCCTCCCATGATAGTATCGGCAAAAGCTTGACTATTCTCATGAGGAGCCTGATAAAAGATCTCCACTAAGGCATCATCAATGATTTTTTGTTCCGGAATGATCCTCAAGCACTTGGTGAACCTCTCCCATGTCATACTAATCGAATCACCCGGCAATCGCTCAAAATTGTTGATTTTATCATTGAGCTTGAGCTTTTTGGGCCTTGGAAAATATCTCTCTAAAAAGGCTCTTTGTAACTCGACCCCACTGGTGATTAAACTTTGAGGGAGTTTTGACAACCATATTGCTACATTTCTAGTCAGAGATAGAGGGAACTCTCATAACCCAACAGCATCTATCGAAAGATTTTGTGTACCTATCACACTCTTATAAACAAACGCAACATTGTAAATATGACTGTGGGGATCCTCCGAAGGTAGCCCAGTAAACAACCCACGATTTTGAAGCATTTGAAGGAGGCCATTAGACACTGTGAACTTGTTGTCGGCCAGTAGCGGTGGCAACACTATAGCTCCTGTGACATCCATGGCCATAGGGTTCAACCTATATTGCTTCCAACCATATGCATTTTCATTGAATGCCCTATGGTATGGCCTATTTTCCCTTTGAGGTGGGTTTTCATCTCCACCCACATCGTCATCATTTTGCTCCATAGCTTCATCAATCGCGATATCCTTGTTTTCTTGGGCCATTCTTCATGAAAATCTCCAAGTTAATTAGAACTAAAGGATTGCCTTGGCTCCTTGTGTTAGGCATACAAACCTAGTATACCCTACAAAATAAACTCAACAACAAAAAGAAAAATAAAAGTAAACTACAAGAGAATTTAGAAATCAATACTTGAATTAACTATTAGTGACATCGCATGTAGGATGTTAACTTAGGTTCTTCCAAGCCTTTGGTAAAGGTGAAGGTAGAATTTCACTATGGCACTTGGACGGCTACCATGGTATGCCAACTAATCATTACCTATTATCCTGGTCAATCTCTCCTTGGTCCGATTTGGTTGATTAGACGAGAACACATCAATGAATCCTGCCACCCATTTACTTTTCCTATTCATCACTAGCTTGGTCGGGATTATGACACTAGGTGGGGTTTGATGTTCGCCACCATGAAACGACAAGCAATCCAAAGGAAAATGGATAATACATACAAATACCTAACTAAAGCAATGTAAGATAATCCAGTTTATCTCAAGCTAGATACTCATGGTTCCCACAAACCCATGTTGTGGTGGTTTAGCTACTAATCGCTTGGGCAAAAACACAACCAATGAATAAAATAGACATAGTTGAGAAATTACCCAAGGAAACTAAAGACTAATAAACCACCTTGTTTTTGGATTCACAAGATTGAATAATGGAGTAAAATTACAAGTGATTCCAATCCCCAAATTGGGTCTTTAAAGTAAAACCCTAGTTGTCTACTCTAAAACCCTAAAAGATTCTCTCTAGAAAAATATTCTATTGTCTCTACAATTTGATTCTCTTCTCTAAAAACCCTAACTTATAATATTTCTACCATTTACAAAAAAATGTCCTTAAAATAAATAAGAAAATCTAGTTGGCAGCAGTTACGGCTCATAAGTACAACTCGTAGGTGACCTATGAGTCATAGTCGGGCTTTCGTCGTTAGCACTTGGCATTTTGGACTTGACTACTACGATCCATGCTACGAGTCATTCTCCGGTCTGTGACTCGTAGTGTCTTATCATAGTCCAACCTTGCATTTCTTGGTCCAAATTAAATCAACACTGCTAATCACTACGAGTTCTATTTCTATGAGTTATAGTGAGGACTACGACTCGTATCTTGGGGCACGGAGCTGAACTTAAATTTCTCAGATTTTGATTTCGGAAGTTGTTAATCACTATGGTCATCCTCTATGACTTGTAGCTTGGGCTACAACTCGTAGTGGGACTCGTAGCCCCTTAAATTCAACAAAATCTGCTGCTCTTCCCAAGATTAAGCCAACCTATATTTTTTGCAAAAACAAACACAAAACACATAAAACCATAAAATGCCGCACTGAGAACACACAAAATCCCTTATTTTAGACACCAAATGTGTTGTATTTTGATAGCACATCAAGTACGAAAACTTATCCACGGTTCGTCTGACAGTTCATAAATGCAACTTTAGAAAATATGCCCTGCACTAGATCTCAACCACTAACCCACTCAACGGCACATGGAAATTTCCATGGCCCGTAGAGTGCTTTGTACATTAGCGAAAATGCAGCAACCATAACACTTAGCCCAAAATCTTCCCAAATCCAGTAATCCTAAAAAACAAACATAAAAACATATCAAACCAACTAACATCGGTTTGAGAACACACAAAATTCAAAGTTTAAAGCATCAAAAGTGATGTATTTAGAAAGCACATCAACACCCTCAACTTGAAAATATTGCTTGTCCTCAAGTGATGGACTCAATCTACTTAAGTAGTATAGTAACACACAAACCTCAGTATAATGTCACACATGCCTCAATCCAATCGCACACATCATCCAACTAATGCTCTATACTACTTACCAATGCATATAAGGTAGTTATCAAAGAAACCAATGTAGACCGATATGCATGATAGTGCAACTATGACAAGCAAGGTAACAATAGATAAGCAACAATCACTGAACTAACCTAAAATCAATTGTGCAATACAAGTGCCCTCACAAGAAGAAGTCCCATATCCTACTCATGATAGCACTTTTAGATTCAATGTTTGGGACTAAATAAAATCACTCACTCTCATAATAGATGTTCAAAAGCGTGCTTAATACCACATGATTGTCCCTATACTCATAACTATGACCTTTGATTACTTAGACTAGGATCATTATAGGACTTTCTTAGCTTGTAACATAGGCTCAAGGGGCTTTGGTATGATGTTTTGGGAACTTAGTGACTAATGGCCCTCCTTGACACTATAATATTCTACACTTTGTCCCTATCAACACTGTCATTTATCAACCATTCTCCCTTTCTCCTATTGCAAACTTTTCTGGGTGCCTAACCCTTACTTTTAGATTATTACCTTCTATTTTTACATTCTTTTTTTTAGCTCATTCTTTAGGCATCTATTCATATTTTCTTAAACCCATCGCACATTTTTATCCCTTTTTCCTATATCACTAGCTTCCATCCCATTTTGTATGATTACCCTTAAATTAGCCACCCTCAACTTAGGCTTTTGGCCTGAGTCGAGGTGCAGAGTATCCATCCTATGTACCAAGGCCACTTTTGGTAGCCATCCTCAACTTAAGATTCTTGCCTCATTCTAGGTACACAATACTCAAGGAAATACTAGGGCCAATTTCAGGATTTCACATTCAACAGGATAGGTTACTTAGGTTTTTACAAAGAAAAAGGTACATGCAAGGCTCAAACATTAGGATCAAGGGATATATTATACATTTGGCTGGTTATTTAGGCTAAGTGGAGTAATATGAACAATGGCCTAAAATCCTTTCATAACCAAATAACATACAGTCTAAGTCAAAGTAACAGGGTAAGTTCTGAATAGAAGCTCAGTATAAGAATTTAGCAAAGAAAGCTCACATAACATGGCACTGACTACAGACAATATAGACTCTCAGAATATGTTTTTCATTATAATTAACCCTTACTTATCAGAACAAGCACTATCAACAATCAATATCACATAGTTGCTATCAAGACTACCTTACAAAATTTTGATGGGTATCATTTTTCACTCAAAAAACTAACATATGCCATAGACTTTAGTATTACATGCTAGTAATACTACCTACCCAAATAAGCCAGTTTCTTAGAAAATAAATGTCCTTAGGAAAAAAGAACATAGGTAAGAAAAACCCTCGGACTCAAAATTTGGGATAGTTGTAGGCCATAGTTACTCAGACTTTACTTAAGCTTGTAACTACCCACACCCCATAAAAAAGAATTTGCAGTGTCCTTAATGCGATCTAATAGTATCAAAGGATAGGAGTCAAAAAAACATATCTAATTACCTAAGGCCAGTATCCACATTGGATTTTCTCTCGAGCTGTGCCTGATTTATTGTCGCGGCATGACTTAGACAACTTTGGTAGTCAAACTTCACCAAGTGTCTATGATTCAAATGTTTTCACTTCTTCAACATTGCCAAGGTATAGTTTGACTCTTTAGCCATTTACTTTGAATTTTCCACCATTTCTCTTTTCTAACTCAGTATCTCCATGGTCAAAAACATGCAATACTCTGAAAAGCCCCAACCATCTGGACTTGAGTTTACCAAGGAACAACTTTAATCTGGAATTATATAGCAATACAAAGTCACCTAGTGCAAACTGGCGATTCTCAATATGACGATCATGCTGCAGTTTCATTCTTTTCTTATTCAAGGTTAAGCTCTCATATGCCTTCAAGTGGAACTCATCAAGCTTATTGAGTTGGTTCAGCCTTGAGTTTGCCGCATCATTCTAGTCAAGATTTTACTTTTTGAGTGCCCACATTGCCTTGTCCTCGAGCTCTACCGGTAAGTGACAGGCTTTGCCAAAGACAACTTGATAAGGAGACATACCTATGGGAGTCTTGAAGCAGTCTGGTATGCCCATAATGCATCATCAAGCTTTTGCGATCAATCAGTCTAGTTTGCATTCACAGTTTTGGACAAAATATGTTTAATCTCCCTATTGGACACCTCAAGTTGCCCACTTGTCTGAGGATCATAGGGTGCTTCCACCAAATGCTTTACTCCATATTTCTCAAATAGAGCCTTGAACAACCTATTTCAGAAATGGGAACCTCCATCGCTGATGATCAACTGAGGGGCGCCAAATCTTTAGAAAATGTTCCTTTTCAGGAATATTATGATACTTTTGCCTTCATTGTTAGGAAGTTTTGCTACCTCCACCCATTTTTGATACAAGTCCACAACCACTAAAATATACTTGTTCCCATGTGAACTAACAGATGAGCCCGTGAAATCTATCCCCCCCACACATCAAATAAATCAATCACCATATTGGGTTTTAGATGGAGCTCATGCTTGCGGGAAACATGACCTTCTCTATCTCTAGCATTTATCCCAAGCTTTGGCATAGTCGTGAGCATTTTGGTGGATGGTTGGCAAATAGTATCCACACTTCAAGATCTTATGTACTTTCTGAATTTCACTATGATGCCCAGCCCACTAAGGATAAGTGCACGTCTCTAGAATACTCATTATTTCAACCTCAAGAATACAGTAAAAATAATCCTATCTACACATATGTGAAACAAATATGGATCATCCCAAAATAAACTTTCTCACATCACCATAAACTTGCGACGCTAGTGAGTAGTCAAATCTAATGGCACAATATCACTAACCAAATAGTTCACATAATCTGCAAACCATGGTATCAAGTCATGGGATGCTACCATCACTCTCTCATAAGGGAACGAACCATTAATCTCCACCCCATCATTGAACTTTTCAATTGCCTCATCCTCTAATCTAGAGAAGTGGTCTACAACCTAATTTTCAGACCCCTTTCTATCAATCACATCAAAGTCAAACTCTTGAAGAAGAAGTACTTATCGGATCAGTCTCAGTCTTGCATCCTTCTTCATGATTAGGTATCGCAATGTTAAATAGTAAGTATGTACAATGACTTTGGTTCCCAACAGATAAGACTTGAATTTTTTGAACAAAAGACCAATGCAAGTAACTCATGTTCGGTGACAGTGTAGTTTTTCTATGTTGCATTTAGGGCTTTGCTAGAATAATTTACAAGATGTAAGATCTTCTCTCAGTACTATCCCAAAACCACACTAAGTGCAAGCCCTCTAGTATCACACACTATCTCAAAGGGCTTTGACTAGTCTGGAGCAACGATAATAGGAGCTAAAATTAACTTCTACTTCAACCCTTCAAACTCTTTCAGGCATGCATTATCAAATACAAACTTAGCAACCTTCTTAAGTAGTTTGCACAAAGGGTGTGCAAGCTTTGAGAAGTCCTTTATAACATGCCTGTAGAATCCTGCATGGCCCAAGAAACTCTTTACACCCTTAATAGAGATGGCTAAGGGAAATTTCTCGATCATATCCACTTTATCTCTATCCATCTCAATGCCCTTGATAGAGATTCTTAATACCTTCCTTCACCGTAAAGTGACACTTTTTCCAGTTTAGAACCAAATGACATTCTTCACATCTCTGAAGCACCGCCTGCAGATGCTTCAAGTAGTCCTTGAATGTGTCACCGACCAAACTAAAGTCATCCATGAATACCTTGTAGTATCTTCCACCATGTCTAATAAGATGGACATCATGCATTTTTGAAATATTATGGTGCATTACGCAACCAAAGTTGAAAGATTTATTGGAGAAGGAGTTTAATAGGCCAAGTATATCATCATCGAGTGCGCTTGTTTTATTTATGAGGAAGAAAGATGGGTAATTTTTTATAGTATTGACTATAAACAATTAAACAAGGTGGCTATAAAGAATAAGTATCCATTACCGAGGATTGATGACCTGTTTGATCACTTACAAGGTGTTATTCACTTCTCTAAAATTGATTTTCATTTTGAGGGTAAGGAATGTGTTATTCCCAAGATAACATTTTTGGATTAGATATGGGCTTTTGGAGCTTGTTGTGATGTCTTTTAGGCTGACTAATGCCCTCGTAGTGTTCATGGATCTTATGAATCGAGTGGTTAAGCCATTCCTTGATAATTTTGTGGTTGTCTTCATTGATGATATTCTAATTTATCCTTAGAATGAGCAAAACCATATGGATTATGTGAGGTTGGTTCTTCAAACTTTGAGGGAAAATTAATTATTTGCCAAGTTCAATAAATGTGAGTTTCGGTTGCATGAGGTATCCTTCCTTGGTCATGTGGTATTCAGTCATGGTATTAAGGTTTATCTAAAGAAGACTGAGGCTGCAAAAAATTGGCCTAGACCATTTCTCCTTCAGATATTCAGAGTTTTCTTGGGTTGGTTGGTTATTATAGGGTGTTTGTTGAGGGTTTTTCATCCCTTTCTTTACCTTTGACTAAGTTGACTCAAAAGAAAATCAAATTCGAACGGCCATACGAGTGTGAGAAAAGCTTTAAGACTTTGAAGGATCAACTTAGACTAGCTCCTATTTTGACACTACTAAATGGTTTAGATGGGTTTGTGATGTATTGTGATGCTTCCCGTATTGGCTTTGGTTGAGTTCTTATGCAACATGGCAAGGTCATATCATATGCATCGGAACATTTAAAGGTGCATGAGCAAAATTGTCCAACCCATGATCTTGAGTTAGCAGCGTTAGTGTCTTCTTTGAAGATTTGGTGATATTATCTTATGGGGTTCATGTTGATGTATGCATTGATTACAAGAGTTTGCAATATATATTTACCCAAAGAGACCTAAAGCTAAGGCAAAGGAGATGGTTGGCACGAACTTCTCAAGGATTATAACATGAGTGTGCAATACCATTCAAGTAAGGCAAATGTTATAGCAAATTCCCTTAATAGATTGTCTATCGGTAGTGTGATTCATGTTGATGAGGCCAAGAAGGATTTAGTGAAGGATGTGCACTATTTGCAAGATTGGACGTTAGATTGGCTGATTTTAATGATGGTGGTATTCATGTTCCAATGGGGCTAAATCTTCCATGGCGGTTGATGTAAAAGCAAAATAGGACTTAGAACTATCATTGGTTGAATTGAAGAAGTTGGTTTCAAAAAAGAACATAGAGGTTTTTTCCCAAGGGGGAGATGATGTTCTTTGGTATCAAAACTAATTGTGTGTTCCTAATGTTGATGGCATAAGGGAACTGATCTTGAGGGAAGCCCATAACTCTCCCTATTCTTTACATCTGGGATACAGCAAAATGTATTAGGACTTGAAAGAGGTGTATTGGTGGAATGGCATGAAGAAAGATATACCCAATTTTGTATTTAAGTATCGTAATTGCTAACAAGTGATAGTAGAACATCAATTGATCGGTGGTTTGGCCTAAGATATTGAGATACCTACTTGGAATTGGGAACATGAGAATTGGGATTCATTCATGATTCCCTTCCAATCATGAATCTCAAAACCTCTTTCATCTATTTTCATTCCTTTAAAGTATGATTCAAGTGTGAATTTCATGATTTGGTTTTAAATTGTTGAGATTATAATATGGGTAGCATTCAGATGATGAAACATAAATTCAGCTATATTTCATTGATTCAAATGGTTGTCATCAGATTTGAGCTTCATGAGTTGATGAACTACGAAGTCATGCATGAACAAATTAAATTATGATTTAAACACTTTTCTATTTATGGTGAAACAATCCAAAAATTGTCCAAAAATGTGCCTCGAAAATGCCCATTTTCGCAATTTCCATATATCTCTAAATCCATGCGTGATATCAAAAATCCGACTTCATAATCGTGATCAGGAAAAAAATTAAGTAGCAAATGGTTCTAACCCCGATTTTAGAGCAACCCTAGCAAAAAATTTGATTTCCAACTTTTTATGAAAACAGTAGGGGTCCGCGCCCCTGGCGTGACGCGACTAGGGCACGGACTGCTATATTTTGTTGCTAGTTTTCTTTAATTCAGCCTAAAGCCTTGGGTCTTGGGACAAAGCCATCCTATATGTAGAAACACCTATACTTAGTCATATTTTAACTCCATATCATATAAGACATCCCACAAAACCTTCTCAAACACTTAGACAAATATTTCAGTCAAAATCAAGGGTCCCAAACTCATTCTGGACCTTAAGGAATTCACTCAAGCTTCAAGTTCTCAATTAAATCTTAATCAAGAAATTCTACAAAGTTGAGGTATGTGGGCTTCAACTATTGTGTCCTTTCACCCATGGTGCCCAACCTTTCATTTTACATAAATTGTGTGTTTCTAAGTTGATTTACTTATGGGTCTTACTTACTATGAATTAGACTATAACCTATGTTGGGGTTTCATAAAAATGTGACTGGTTAAGCATGTTTTGAGTTATGAATCTATGATCTATTTTGAGATTTGATGAAGGGTTTCAATGTACATTGCATGAGGCTATTACCATGTGTTGGTGGGTTGATTTACTTCAAGTTTTCTTGCATGATTTCATTCTTGAATTTCATAGTTTTATACTAGCATTACACACCCTCAAGTGTTTTATAAAATGTCCGATTAGGGTTTCTTGAGTTGTTGAAGGCCTAATGTATAGTATATGAGTTAAGTGACTTAATGATGATGAAATGGATGTATATATGAGTTGTTAATATGGAAAGTATCGTTGTTATCATGGAAAGTATCTATAGTATTGCGAGTGACCATACCAAAGATGAGGGATATGTACCTCATCCACCTTGTCGGGTGGTTGCAATCCTATACTACCATAGATAAGGGGTATGTACCTCATCCACCTTGTCAGGTGGTGGCAATCCCGTACTACCATAGATGGGGGGTATGTACCTCATCCACCTTGTCTAGTGGTGGCAATCCCGTACTATCATAGATGAAGGGTATGGACCTCATCCACCTTTTTAGGTGGTGGCGATCCCGTACTACCATAGATGAGGGTATGTACCTCATCCACCTTCCAAGTGGGTGGCATGCGTTAGATTCCAAGTACTAAGTTTCTTGGTCTATGATGATGGTCTCTTCCTACACATGTAATATGATCTATATAATCATGATTTACTTCAAGCATTATTCATGCATGCTATATTGCTATATGCTCATTTATTTCCTAACTATGCATTTTGATTATGTTGCCTATCGGTTGTTGCATTGCATTCTATGTAATTAGTACATTCAAATATACTAATGCATAATCTGTGCCTACATGATGTCACCATATAGGAACCAGAGCTCCACTCGATCATCTTCCTCCACGTGGCTAGTACTATCTCTTCTAGCAAGTTTTGTGAGTCTTCAACTACAAGGAAGATATCTTTTGTTCCTATGTATGCAAAGACTATGTTTGTCTTATTGTATGTTTTTCACTATAAGGGTAAGCCCAAAAACTTTTCTTGGCCCTCACTCAATTGTAAGTTTAGAGGTGTTTTTGGACAAGTTATGCAATGATGCTATGAGCTTTAACTTCTCTTGACTCTTGTATGTTTTAAGTTATGAAAGACTCCCTTAGTCCCTTTGCCCTTATTTCTATTCTCTTAATGTTGTTTAATTATTTCCACGATCAAGGATGTGTAATGATTTTTAAGAGGCTTGTTTAGGGTTCTTTCGGGTTCCCCATTCACCATGTCATGTCTAGGCCCTGGCTTGGGTCGTGACAAACTTTGTATCAGAGCATTAGGTTATTAATGGTCCTCGGCATCTAACACACCATGTTGATTAGAGTCTTATTCATGGTTGTGAAGCACGCCACGACTATGAATAAGAGGCTTTGAGGCGTTTTACGAAATATTTAGTTCTTCATGATCTATGTCGTGTGGTAGTTCTAGGTTCTCTAGGATTTATTTCTAATTCCCAACCGTTGCATTTCAGAATATGTCTCAGGCTACTCAGGACGGTGATTTATCAAATGAGGAGGTTCGCAATGCTCTTTGTGTTTTGGCCAAGGATGTGACCGCCCAACTCAACCGATCAGTGGACAACCTTGATACTTCAAATGGTAACAGTGGAGAGAGAAAGGCCAAGAGATCCCGAATTGGAGGTACACATCCATATGCCAAGCCTGGGAGTGATGGTGGAGTGACTCGTCCTAGATACCTAAGGTGTGGAAGAAAACATGATGGCAGATGTTTGAGGAACACGGGTGCATGCTATGGGTATGGTGAGATGGGCCACAAGATAGTTGGTTGTCCATATGCTCAAAAAAGGTTTAAAGATGGTTGACTTCAAGACAAGGTGTCCATGTTGATCAAGAGGCTCAAGGAGGTGATGAGGGAGAAAAGTTGAGAAGGAGAAGCGGTGAGGTCAAGTCGTTTTGAGATTAAGTTCCAAAGTCACAAGGGTGAACGGTTTTATTAAGGCCAATGGTCTTCTCATGCTCCTAGTAGAAGATTTGCCAATGATAACCCAAGGATCCAAGGTGATGGTGGTGTAGGGATCAATGCTAGGTATCCAAAATATGGTAGAGGACATGGTGGCCCATGTTTGAGGGATACTAATGGTTGCTTTAGTTGTGGAGAAGTGGGTCACAAGATGGTTGATTATCCTCATAAACCAAACAAGGGTAAAGAAGTTCGTCCACAAGGAGCAAATGCGGTTCCAATGGAGAGAGGAGGTTAGTAAGGTGGTGCCTCATAGAACAATAAATTTTAGGCTCTTAAAGGGAGGCGAGGGAATGAGGCGCCCGATGTTGCTACCCATATGTTGAAATTCCCTTTGACTTTGATGTGTATGCATTGATGGCTGGATGCCACTATCTCTTTCAATACTCCTTTTGTTGCTAGTGGGCTTCATGTGTGTCCCTAGTTGTTATGTGAATGTTTGGTGTCTACCCCATTGGTTAGTCTATTTTTGATAGGAAGGTCCATAGGAATTGTTCTGTGGTCACAGTGTATTGATCTTGTCTTATGACTATGTTAAATTAGATATGGTGGATTTTGATGTTATACTTGAGGTGGATTAGTTGCATGCATTCCATTATTTATAGGACCTGTAGAGTTAGATTCCAATTCCATTTGAGCCTGTTCTTGAGTGGGGAAGTCATGATGCGGTGGTGAAACGTAGATTCATTTCTTCCACTCAATCCCATGTTGATTTCTAAAGGTTGTCTCTATCATCTTGTGATAATTAGGGATGTTGAGTCCAAAGGTTTTCCTAAAGTGTCAGTTTTGGTGGTTAATGAGTTCCTTGATGTCTTTCCTAGTGAGCTTTTTGGTGTCGTTTGTGAAGGAGGATGACAGTTCCCTCAGAGTGAGTATTGATTACCGGCTATCTTCATGGATCTTATGAATAAGATCTTTAAACCCTACCTTGATTTTCTTGTGGTGGTCTTCAGTTGTGATATGTTGATCTATTTCCATAGTGAGGAGGATGATGTGAGTCATTTGTGGGTGGTGCTTCAAAAATTGAGGGAAGAAAAGATGTATGCTAAGTACGAAAAATATGAACTTTGGTTGTAAGAGGGTGTCTTTCTAGGTCATGTGGTGTCGGGATATGGTATTAAGGTGGATCCTAAAAGATGGAGGTGATTAGAAATTGGCCTGGACCTTTGACCCCGTTGGATATTAGAAGCTTCTTGGGCTTAGCGGGTTATTATAGGGGGTTTGTGAATGGGTTCTCTTATATTGCTTCTCCTATGACTAAGTTGACTCAAAAGAAGGCTAAATTTGTGTAGACCGATGAGTGTGAAAAGATTTCCAAACCTTGGATGATAAGCTTGTGTTCGCTCCTATCCTGTCTCTACCAGAAGGGTTAGAATGGCTTGTCGTGTATTGTGATGCCTCAAGAATAGGTTTGGGTGGTTTTTTGAGGCAAAACAGTAAGGTGATAGGCTATGCTTCTCGGAAACTTAAGGTGCATGAAAAGAATTATCCTACCCATGATCTCGAATTGTCCGCCATGGTATTTGCTTTGAAAGTTTGGTCTCATTATTTATATGGAGTGCATGTTGATGTGTTCACCGATCATAAGAGCCTCCAATACGTGTTCACTCAAAAAGACCGTAACTTTAGAGAAAGATGATGGTTAGAGCTCTTAAGGATTATGATATGAGTCTACATTATCATCCTAGTAAGGCTAATGTTGTGGCCGATGCTTTGAGTAGAATGTCCATGGGTAGCCTAGCTCATGTAGATGATGGTGGAAAGGAGGTGGCTAGAGAGATCCATCGGTTGGCTATATTGGGAGTTCGGTTGGAAGAGGTTGACAATGGTGGCGTAGTGGTGGTTGATAGTTCTAAATCTTCTTTAGTTGATGAGGTAAAGGCAAAGTAAGATCTTGACCTCGCCTTGTTAGAGTTGAAGGCCTTGGTGAGAGATGGTAAAGTGGAGGTTTTCTCTCAAGGGGGAGATGGTGTCGTTAGGTGCCAAGGTATATTGTGTATTCCCAATGTTGATGACTTGAGGAGGTTGATTTTAGATGAGGCTCTTTATGGTAGATATTGTAGATCATGGTTGGGTGGTTTGTCGTAGGAGGGATGGCTTTGTTGGGTCCAGATTTGGTGACAGAGGCCTTAGAGAAGGTGAGGTTGATTAGGGAAAGGTTGAAAATAGCCCAAAGTCGTCAAAAGTCTTATGCCAATGTGAGGAGGAGAGGTCTTGAAATTAAGGTTGATGATTCGGTCTATTTGCAGGTATCACCCATGGAGGGTGTAGTTCGTTTTGGTAAAAAAAGGTGGATTGAGACCAAGAACTTTAGTTCCTTATAGGGTGTTGAGGAAGATTGGTAAGATGACTTAAGAGTTGGAGTTGCCTAGTGAAATAGACTTGGTTCATCCAGTCTTCCATGCATCCATATTGAGGAAGTGTGTGGGTGACCCAAATACTATTGTACCATTGTGTATTGTAGGTGTTGTAGAAGACAACTTGACTTATGAAGAGGTTCTGGTAGAAATTTTGGATAAACAAGTGGAGAGGTTGAGGAACAAAGATGTAGCTTCCGTTAAGGTCCATTGGAGGAATCAACAGGTTGAGAGTGCCACATGGGAAGCCGAGGCAGACATGCAAAGGCAATATCCCTATCTCTTCCATTCTATTCAATCCTAAAGTACTAATCTATGTTCCCTACTTGATTTCAAGTCTTATGTTTCAGCCCCTACGTCATTTTGCATGCATTCATGTTTAAATTGACAAGTTTATGGTGATTTTGACACTTATGTTGAGATTTTTGAAATGATGTTTCAGTGCATTGTAGCAATGAGGGATGAAATCATCTTGCTTACTTCTCTTATATATGTTTCTTTGGCATTTGGGGACGAATGTTCCCAAGGGGGAGATATTGAAATGACCCAAAAAGTGCCCGAAAATGTGCCTCGAAAATGCCCATAATCGTAATTTCTATAAATCTCAAAATTCGTGTGTGTTATTGAAAATCTGACTTCATATTTGTGATCAGGGGACAAAATTGAGTGGGTAATGGGTCTAACCCTAATGTTAGAGAAACCATAGTAAAAGTTTTATTTGCAAAATTTTACGAAAACAGTGGGGGTCTGTGTCTCTGGCACGACGCGGCCAGGGCAAAGACTCATATATATTGATGCTTTTTTTTTATTTGGCCTAAATCCTTGGGGTCTTGGGCCTATGCCTTCCTATGCGTAAAAACACATATACTTAGTCATATTTCAACTCCATATCATACAAGACATTCCCCAAAACCTTCTCAAACACTTAGACAAATATTTCACTCAAAATCAAGGGTCCCAAACTCATTTCGGACCTCAAGGAACTCACTCAAGCTTCAAGTTCTCGATCAAATCTTCATCAAGAAATTCTCCAACGTTGAGGTATATGGGTTTCCACCATTGGGTCCTTTCACCCATAGTGTCCAACCTTCCTTTTTATGCAAATTACATGTTTTCAAGTTGGTTTACTTATGGGTCTTACTATGAATTTTCCTATAAACAATGTTAGGGTTTCATAAAAGTGTGATTGTTCAAGCATGTTTTGAGTTATGAATCTATGATTTATTCTGAGGTTTGATGTAGCGTATCAATGTATATTGCATGAAGGTATTACCAAGTGTTGGTGGGTTGATTTACTTCAAGTTTTCTTGCATGATTTTACTCTTGAATTGCATGGTTTTATACTAGCATTACACACCCGCCAAGTGTTTGATAAAATATCTGGTTAGGATTTCTTAAGTTGCTGAAGGCCTAATGCATGGTACATGAGTTAGGTGACTTTATGATGATGAAACGATATATATACGAGTTGTTATTATGGAAAGTATCTATAGTGTTGCAACTGACCACACCAAAAATGAGGGGTATGTACCTCATCCACCTTGTCGGGTGGTGGCAATCCCATTCTACCATAGATGAGGGGTTTGTACCTCATCCACCTTGTCAGGTGGTGACAATCTCGTACTACCATAAATGAGGGGTGTGTACCTTATCCACCTTGTCGGGTGGTGGCAATCTCGTACTACCATAGATGAGGGGTATGTACCTCATCCACCTTGTCGGGTGGTGCCAATCCCATACTACCATTGACGGGTATGTACCTCATCCACCTTGTCGAGTGGTGGCAATCCTGTACTACCATAGATAAGGGCTATGTACCTCATCCACCTTGTTGGGTGGTGGCAGTCTCGTACTACCATAAATGAGAGGTATGTACCTCATCCACTTTCTAAGAGGGTGGCATGCCTTGGATTCCAAGTACTAATTTGCTTGGTCCATGATGATGGTCTCTTCCTATATAGGTAATATGTTCTATATAAGCATGCTTTACTTCAAGCATCATTTATTGTCTAATTATGCATTTTGATTATGTTGCCTATCCCTTGTTACATTACATCCTACATACTTAGTACATTCAAACGTACTAATGCATACTCTATGCCTACATGATGTCACCATGTAGGAACCAGAGCTCCACTTGATCATCTTCCTCCACGTGGCTAGTACTATCTCTTCAAGCTAGTTTAGTAAGTCCTCAACTCCAAGGATGATATCATTTGTTCCTATATATTCAAAGACTCTCTTTATCTTATTGTATGCTTTTGACTGTGAGGGTGAGCCTGGAAAGTTGTCTTGTCCCCTTCTTAATTCTAAGTTTAGAGGTGTTGTGGGACAAGTTATATAATGATGCTATGAGCTTTGACTCTCTCTTGACTCTTGTATGTTTTAAGCTATGAAAAAGACTCTCTTTTCCCTTATTTCTATTATCTTATTGTTGTTTAATTATTTTCGCGAACAATGATGTGTAATGATATGTTAAGAGGTTTGTTTGGGGTTCCTTTCAGGTTCCCCATTCGACATGTCATGTCTAGGACCTAGGTTTGGGTCATTACATATGGACTATGCATGTTTCTACCTAATTATTGAATATAAAATTTATGTACCCATACTTTAATCTCACTTCTCAATGCATGAACATGCATGTACAAAGGCTTTTATGTAAGGTCATGATATGAATTTGGTTACAATTATGGTTATGAACATCATTTCAAAACGAATACGATTATGACATGATTATGATTACAATGATGATTATGGTTTGGCTTTAAGCATTCAAAGGTTTACATACACCATCATGTACAAGTTATAAATGAGATATTCCTATGTATGCAATTATATTTTGAATCATGATTTGACTTTTAAGCTCAAGTATGCATGATAATGAATTTATGATGATTTATGACTAGCATGATTACATGTGTGTATTATGTATTTCATGGGATGATGAGTTAGCACCAAATGAGATTGGAGGTGGGGGACTATCTCTAAGGGTCCTGATATAAATTTTCTTATCTCATAACTATGTTCCCCCATAGGTTCATGTTTTATGCCTAATATGAATGATTATGTTTCATGACCCACTAGGTGGGGTATTATCTATCTTGGCAAGTACGCTACTCTTTCTCTGGTGTAGAGGCAACATCAAAATTTCATGTAATAGCTCGAAAAGTTTTACATGTCAGTTGTCACGACCAAAGCCTAAGGCCTAGACATGACACAGCGAATGGGAACCCGAAGGGATCCCAAACAAGCCTCTTAGCATATCATTTACACATCCTTGATCGCGGAAGCAATTACACAACAACAAAGAGTATAAATAAGGACAAAGAGACTAAGGGAAGTCTTTCAAAGCATAAATCATCAAAGAGTCAAAGCTTAAAGCATAATTATATAACTTGTCCAAAACACCTCTAGCATTGATTGGGCGGGGACCAAGACAACTTTCTGGGTTCACCCTCATAGTCATAAGCATTTAAACAAAAAAAAAAGAGTCTTAACATAACATAGGATCAATAGCTATTGTCCTCGGAGTTGAGGACTCACCAAAGTTGCTTCAAGAGATAGTACTAGCCACGTGGAGGAGGAGGATGATCAAGTGGAGCTCCGGGTCCTATATGGTAACATCATGTAGGCATAGAGTATGTGTTAGTACATTTGAATGTACTATGTATGTAGGATACAATGCAACAAGAGATAATCAACATAATCAAAGTGCATATATATAGGCAAGAGAAGGTATATTAGCAGCATGGCATGCATGATCAATACTTGAAGTAAAACATGCTTATATAGAACCTAATGCATGGTGGGAAGAGACCATCATCATAGACCAAGCAACTTAGTACTTGGAATCAAAGGCCTAGTACCCCCTTAGAAGGTGATTGAGGTAGCTACCCCTCAATTGGTAGTACGAGCCTAGCACCCCCCGACAAGGTGGTCAAGGTATATACCCCTCAACATGGTAGTACGGGCCTAGCACCCCTCGACAAGGTGGTCTAGGCATATACCCCTCAACATGGTAGTACGGTCCTAGCACCCCCTCCCCCAACAAGGTGGTCAAGGTATATACCCCTCAACAAGGTAGTTCGGGCCTAGCACCTCCCTACAAAGTGATTGAGGCATAGCACCCCCTCAACAAGGTGTGGTCACTTGAAACACAATAGATATATTTCATGAAATCAATACATTCATACAGTACTTTAATCGTCATATAGTCACTTGACCATAGGCCATGCATTAGATCATCAATTACTCAAGAAACCTAAACTGGACATATTATAAGACACTTGGTGGGTGTGTAACGCAAGTTCAAATTCTTGCAATTCAAGATTGCAATCATGCATGAAAACATAATGTAAATCAACCCACCAATGTTAGAGAGGGTTTTTGGGAATTTCTTAATGATGTGTGGTTGAAAATGACTAAATATAGGTGTTTTTACGCATAGCAAAGCTTAGGCCCAAGGCCTCAAAGCCTTGGACAGAGACAGAAAAATTGAAGCAAAATTAACACTGGTCCATGACCTTGCTGCGTCGCACCAAGGGCGCGGATCGATTCTAGAAATCGTCATTTTTGGAAAATCTAATTTTGATATGGTTGCTATAAAATCGGGGTTAGACCCATTTCCCATTCAATATTTCCCCCTGATCATGAATATGAAGTCGAATTTTTGATATCATGCACGAATTTTGTGATATGTGGAGATTATGATTATGGGTATTTCCGAGGCGTATTTTCAAGGCACATTTTTGGGTACTTTTTGACATCGTTTTATCGATCGAGGTCACATCTCAACATATGTTTATGTATTATGACATTCATGCATCATCATTTTTATGTCATATTGATATGGTATTCTTTTCTATACTTCACTTCTATATATTATGCCCTTGTTCATGTAACATTTCAATGCAGGTTATTATTATGTCTTTATTACATTGCATGCTCACATATTTAGTACATTCAAACATACGAATACATGCTCTATGCCTAAATTATAATACAATGCAGGTGCAGGTGATCCAATCATCTATCACCTTGGCTAGATCCATGCTTTTAGATGATTCGAATTGAGTGAGTCCTCATACTTTGGTTATTTTTTCTTTTGGGCCAAATTTTGTGGCCATTTAGCATTACCCTTTATTTTTTTAAAATTAAAATGTAGAATTTATTAATTTAAAAATTGGTAATGGAACAAAAGTTATAGCAATTTGACCCTACATAGCAGGTCATAAAGACATTGGAATTGGAAAAATAATATACATGTGGGCACATCAACCTAGTTAAAGCATCTTCACTGCCCAGAAAGACAGAGCGCGTTGATCTTGTCCCGAGACACATGCAATAATTTTGTATTGATATGCCATGTGGAGCCGGACAGCTTTGCAATATGGAAATATTACTTCTTCACCTGTTCTCTTCATTTTACTCCTTTTCATTCTTCTTCTCTTCATTCTTTTATTCATCAGCTCACTTCAATTTCTCTCTCTAATTTGCTTGTTTTGTTCTCCTCCGTAATCCCTACTTTTTGTAAGCTTATAAGTCAAGGCCAATCCCTGCAAATAGTTGTCTCGAATTGCTTGGTCCTTACTCTCAGATTAGGGATTTAATTTTTGTCCATGTTGATGATTTTTTTGGTTGTAACTGATAACTATGCAAAGCTATGAAAAAATAATTTTCCTTCTCGATTGAAAGCTTCATTAGTTATACAGTCTACGAATTGGTTTGCTACTCTAAATATGTGCCTTATTTCCACTTCCAGTCTTTGCATGATACACTGTATGGACTCCACATTCTCAATCAGCTCCCATGGTGTCTTCCACTCCTGTGTGATCATTTTTAGTAACACTAATGAGTCTATTTGCAACTGTACCTTTTCAATTCTTATGTCTATACAATATTCTAGGGCATGCAAAGCTGCTTTGGCCCTTCATTAAAAGACTTTCGCTTTAGATAAAATTATCGTTTCACCATTTTAATATTAAATAGTCACTATAATAAACATAAAACAAATTAATTTGAGAAAATTTTCTTATTATAGTTAAATTCCTACAAGGAATCCTACTAAGAAAACAAAATCCTACAAAACTTCCAAAATAATAAGCAAAAAGACTTTCGCGTCCCAAAAAAAGGACAAAAAAGTCCACAAAATAGGAATTTTTTTTTCCAAAAGACATCCCAAAGAAAAAAAATCTAAAATATAAGGAAAATAAAGAAGTGTAAGAAAACAAAATCCTACTAAGAAAACAAAATCCTACTCTCACAAGACAAAATACTCCACAAAAAAATAAGAAAAAAATTCAAAAAAAGTTCCAAAAGAATACCCAAAAATAGGCAAAAGAAAACGTAAGAAACAAAAATCTACTCTTTCATATTTGTGGTAGCTGTTTTGGTTTAGGATTTCTTCATATTCTTTCCATGATTCTCTACAAATATGAATTCGAATCCTCTTTAGTTTATAATTTTTGTACTTCTGTAAAAAGAGTTCTAAGTTCCAAATAATTCATACGTTTTTCTTCTTCATCACTCTTGCGGTTTCATTCAAGCTTTCGTTCAATTTTCAAGTTTTTTTCTCTAAACATTTATCTTCCTTCTTTGTGTTTCATATTCTTATTTTTTTTCTCTTTCACTTTCTTGATTTTAAAACTAAAAATATAATATTAGATGCTATGACAACTTAGGTTGCTTAATTCAAATTAGCTCGCGTCTTTAATTAAGTTAGTTTAACTTAGGCGATTTAAAATTTTTGTTATTTTTATAATTAATTAACATGCTTATGTTAGCATAAGTTTCATCCATTCAACTAAGCTAACATATTAGGCAAAGTCATATCACAACTCATAAAATTACTTTTATCATACCATTATATATTCTTCTTACTATAAATTTCATGAAAATTTATTTTAGATAATATATTGCAATAGCTTCTAAAAAGGATTTGATTAGTGAAGTTGTGCCACTACACCTTAAAATGATACGACTTTTACTAGATAATAAAAGTCTTAGTAATCGAAAGTGGAGCAATAAAAGAGTATAAAAGAGGAACAAATGAATGTACTTGAAGGACTATCACATTAGTTGATGAAGAGGTAAGAATCCTTTTTTTTTTCCTACAACAATGGTTATTGCCATGTTTTCAATTACTACATGATATGGTGTAATTTGCTTTTGATTTTGCATAAAATTTATTTATATGAATCTATTTTGGTGATACATATATCTTTTTATTCAATTTTACATGAGCTTGAGTGTCTATTTGTGTACATTCAAAGTAGGAGACATAAATCTTAATTTAAATCAAGTTAAAGGACACGTTTATGTATTATACCTACGAATAATACTATGAAAATACAATGAGTGAAAGGGGTCCCAGGTAGAATGGTCAATTGTTGAGTTTTTGGGATCAGCGGAAGGTGGAAAGGAGATCTTGTTTGAAGTTGTTATATGATGTAAGTTCATTGCTTTGGTTGTCATACTCTTTAATTATTATTGTTGTTTCTTGCTGCATTATTTTCTATGTGATTTCTTGACTATTTATTTCCTTTAATAAGTATTTTATTTATTTTACTTGAGTCGAGAGTCTAACTGAAACTACTTCTCTATCTTCACAAGATAACAATAAAGTTAATAATTTTTGAAAATTATGTACTCAATGATATGAGTTACTCAAGAAATATTTGTGAGGAGGATATTTTTGAATTATTTGACTAATCTATCTATCTATACTATATAAAAAGCGTAAAAGCCACTAGAAATGTTGAGTGAACTTTTTGTCCTTCGTTATAAGACTATGCTTTAGATAAAATTGTCTTTTCATCTATTTTCTTTAAATTATTATTTGAATATATTTATAATATTTACTTCTAAAATATATGGAAATAAGTGATAAAAATAAGGATTTCTAACCATGGAAAGATTCCTAAATCTTCCTTATTTGATAGACTTCTACTTCTGATTCTTTGAAAATTTTTATTCCTAATATTAGACTGGTATCAGGTCTAAATTTGAATTAGTTCGACTTCAGTGCAGATTCTGAATATCGAATGAATAATTAAAAATAATATATTTTTATGACAATATTGAGGATTTTCAAATATTTATCGTATTTAATTTAATAATATTAACGTGACATACATGTGCAACGCACGTACTTTAAACTAGTGTGTGTGTGTGTGTGTGTGTGTGTGTATATATATATATATATATATATATACATATATATATATATTGCCAGGAGAAACTCCTACATAGCAAGTCACAACTACAGAGTACATGGTCAATGTCTGAATACAATAGATGACCGTCAAAACAGAAGGAGACTGCAGAATGCCTTAAGTTGTTGATAATCACCAATGTCTCTTGAATCGCGTGTGAATCCCTATCCAGTTACTATTCCGGTAACTGGATGTGCACCATGGGAAGATGCAGAAATGTATGGGTGAGTATCGATAATAGACACCCAGAAGGCGTCATCGGCCGACTGAGTGAAATGTTATAAATATAGAATGTCAAATATAGGGAATCACAGTAAAACTAGTAAATCATAACTTGGGCTAACAGTGAGTATATCAATGACATCATCATATCCCAGCGGCCAAAATCAAGTAATGTATCACAACCCAACTGACAGAACACAGCAAAACCCAAACCCTCAGTATCACATTGATAAGGTGTCAGACTATTTGTGGTTGTAACGCCCTAATATCTATGCATGTACGTCCCAATAGGCCCAGAGGCTACACTCATGCACAATTAGGGTGTGTATAGGTGTGTGGGTCCAAAAATCAAAATCACATGGTGACTTGATGTAGCCCAAACTACACCTCCTTTTAAAGGTATAAGCTGTCGATATCAAAATATATAACCTAACCAAGGTTATGATTGATCCCATAGGGAATATGGTCTACACCTAGAGTAATTATGAGCAATTCGAATGAATTAACCTACTTATCTCTCGAAAGGGAGGGAAGACTGTGTAATTGCAGTAATTAAACCTAAACAAGAAGTAAGTGTTGTAAAATCAGTGAGATCAGAAGTAACTAGGTTATCATGGTCCCCATGAATTCCTAACTTAGTATCACCAGATAATCATAATCTTTTCTACTTTGTGGCATACAGAACTGGTAAGTTAAGTTTACCAAAGCCTTTGATCCAGGTGAGAGTAAATTTCACTATGTGATTTGTTCCGTCTGTATAGTATGATATTACTAACCCTTTCCTTTTGTTCCACTACAACCGCCCCTTAATCCAGTTAGGTTGATTAGACTAGAGGGATCACATGGAAATCTGTTAATTTAATCATTTTTCCTATTCATTACTACCTTAATCCAGTCAGTAAGAATTAGGGAGGTTCAGATATTGGCTACCGTTAAAAAGTATTCTTAATGAAGAGAATTAATTAATACATGCATGCACACTTTCCAAGAATTATAGAGTATCTGATTTTATCTTATTAGCTCCTCATGGTTCCCACAACTCTAGTTGTGGATTTAGCTATGTATAATCATTGTAGAAGAAAGAATCATGTTATGGAATAATACAATTAAACACTTACAATGATGCATTTAAGAACAAGAAAATCCTAATTTCTCCACAAGAAATCAGAATGTAATAATCTCAACAGAAAAGTCATAAAGTATGAAGTCTCAAAAGTATTCCTGTCCTCTCTCGTGTGTCTCCTGTAAGACCTCACCTATGAGGACTATAAACAATGCAAGAAAATAATCTTTGAAAAAATTTTTATATTCAGCTTCTACGAAGAGTTTTACGGGTCGTAAGTCATTGTACGGCCCATAGGTTGGTTCATGGAACCTACAGTATACTTTGTGAAATTTGAGATCTTTCAAGGATTCAATCTACGACTCATCATACAGCCCGTAAAATCTTTTACGAGTCATATATCATTCGTGGAATGTAAATCAGAGAGGAGTTTCTGAAAGTATAAAATGATATCAATCGAAACCCCTATCTATGGTTTGTAAAATGCACCACGGCCTAATGAGGTCTCGTGGTCCTGCTGGCCCGATTTTTAAAGGGGCAGTTTTATCATTTTCCAGCCTTTTATGCCTATACTAGGCAGTTTTGACCTCCCAGAGATCCTTTATAAGCCCTATTGACCCTAGTTTCCCTCATTCCTCTCATTCTCAAATATCCTAAGTCCCAAAAATCCTCTCAAAATACTCCCAAGTCCTCCAAGGCTTCAAAAAGAAGGAAACAGGCTAGGGCTTTGAATCCTTTCCCTCAAAGTCTGATTTTCCTCCATAAAATTTCTAAGGTTTGTGGGTTTTGATTGTGGAGACCTTCCCTTCACAAGCTCAACCACTCTTCACCTCCTTTATGAATTCTCAAGTCATGATAATATAGGGGATTTTTATGAACTTCCTTATGTGATAATATGGTTTATCCTTATGCACTTTCATGTCATGCAACATCATGTGAAATCTATGATATTTACATACGGGTTTGAAGACACCCTAGCCAAGTTTCCTTATTTTGATGGTGGAATGTTTGTATAATGTTTGAGGATCTTATTTACTCCTTATGGCATTTATTCATGAATTTCATGATTTCATATTTATGTATATGTATCTACCATGATTTGATTTAAAGATGCATGTTAAGTTTTTAAGTCATGGATGCCTTAAAGCAAGATATGTATGGAAAGCATGTTGAGACTAACAAGGGGGCTAACAAGTATGTTATGAGCTCATGAGCATGATACAAATGAAGAATTATGTAAAGCTCTAACTTTGATGTTACAAGTTATGATTAATGAGCTACTCCAAGAATGATGCTAAGATATTTTGAGACTATGCATTCTATGACTATGACTATATTTCAAGTATTCCGTGGGATTGTGGCCTAGCACCGAGAGGAACTTGGTAGCCCCCCATGGTCCTTAAATATGTGCCACCATAGGTTTTTGACGTTAATTCCCTATGTGGGCTTGTACTGAACGAAAAGGCAATGCCGTAAGGTATGGATATTGGTTAAACCTACTAAAATGGTTATGCCGTTAAGGTGGTGGTACTTTCTGAAAAGTTCATGTCGTAAAGATAGTGTTTGGTCTACCTTGGCAACATAGATCACTCTTTGTCCGATATGGAGTGAACATTAGGATTCCAAGTAGTAGCTCATTTTTGTCTTATATATCGGTTATGCTCCTTTCCCAATATGTATATGATGTCATGTAATTTGATGATTCTTCATGCAAGTTACTCTAGGAAATTGCCGCTCCTACCATATTGAGCCTTTATATATTTTTTATGATTACACATATTGATTACTTAAGATGTATGTTCTTTGATGCATGTGTACCCCGCATACTTAGTACATTCAAGTACTAATGCATACTTTTTGCCTATATGATCTCACTATGTAGAAACCAGAGCCCCTATCCATTCTCCTCCTCCATGCGGCTAGACGCTTTGATTGAAGATTGCTTGGTGAGTCCTCTATATCCGGGGATGCCTTGTTTAGACTCATTTATTTTTGGATACTATCTTTTGAGGGTGAGCCCAGAGATGTCTTTCCCCGACCCTATTTATGATTAAAGGTACTTTTGGATACTATTATGGCTATGTATGATTGACTTGACTCATTATGCTTTTTTATTTTGAAAGACATCCCTTAGTCCCTTACTCCCTTTTTATGTTAAATGTTTGATGATGGTGATGAAGTGGAAGTCCTAAGTTCCTAATTGCCCCCATAGCGTGAGTCATACTTATCCGCCCCTTAGAAATTACTTGCTATGTGATTCATGTTCATCCTCTTCCTTACTATATCCCCATAGCGCGAATCCAAAGCTCTGTATCTAAAAATTATGTGCTACATATTTGATTGCTTTTTCTGCTTCTGCAATCGAGGATGTGCTACAAATGCTTTTGAGGCTTGTTTGGGGTTCCCTAGGGTTCCCTATTTGTCGTGTCACATCCAGGTCAAGGTTCTGGGTTGTGACAAGCTTGATAATTAGAGCACTAGGTTTTTAAATGGCTCTCTAAAATCTAACACAACATCGAGTAAAGTCTTGTTCATGGTTGTGATGCGCGCCACAACTATAAATGAGATGCTATGAGGCATTTTAGGAAATGGCTCACTTCTTCATATTATATGTCGTGCCTTAGATTTGAGATAAGGTTGAAAATCTCTAATGGGTAATCTTTTGCTCTTTTAGATCATGCCACAAAGACAAATCGCACAAAAAGTTCCCACCCCCGAGGGTGCACCGACCCCTGTGGCCCCACAAGCTCCCGAAGCGGAAGGAGAAGGAGTCACCCAAGCTGAGTATCAGAATATAGTCACCATTTTTGCAATGGTCGTGGACAATCAAGGAGTTCAAGCTCCTTATGCTCCTACACTAGCCTCAAGGGTGAGGGATTTCACAAGGATGAATCCCCCAGAATTCTATTGCTCAAAGGTAGAGGAAGACCCCCCAAGAATTCATCAATGAAGTGTATAAGGTTTTTGCTATCATGGGGGTAAGTTCGGAGGAGAAAGCAGAATTAGCGGCCTACCAACTCAAAGGCCTTGCTCAAATATGGTATAATCAATGAAAGATGGAGAGGACGGATGATGAGCCCAATCAATGGGAGGAACTAAAAGTTGCCTTCCTTGATCACTTCTTTCCAATTAAACTAAGGAAAGCAAAGTTGATGAAGTTCATGAATCTTAGTCAAGGTTTTATGAGCATCAGGGAGTATTCCCTTAAGTTCAACAACCTTTCCAAGTTTGCTTCTTACTTGGTTGCCGATCCTCGAGAAAGAATGCACAAGTTTGTGTCAGGTGTATCTGACTTAATCAATGAAGAGAGCCATGCCGCCATGCTCATTTAGTATATGGATATATCATGGATTATGACATACGTCAAACAACTCGAAGGGGTGAAACTTAGAAAGAGAAGGATGGGGGATTCTAAGAGGGCTCGACTTGACGGTGGATTCCAAGGTGCTCGTTTCCAATAAGGCCACAAATTCCAAGCCCAAAGGTCCTCCAATGCCCAAGGCCAATGGCTTGCAAATGATAGGGTTCTCAACTCAAAGTCTTAAGGTTGAAATGGTGGAATGACTCATCCTAAGTGCCCAAAATGTGGAAGAATCATAGTGGCACATGTTGAAGGAATACCGATGCTTGCTTTGGTTGTGGAAAAAATGGGTCACAAGATTGCAGAGTGTCCAGAAAAAGGTAAGGATGGTCTTACTCAAGGACAAGGCACCCATGGTGATCAAAGGGCACAAGGTGGTCAACAAGGAGGTGTTCCTTGAATCAATCGCTTCGATGGTCTTCAAGTGAGACAAGGGCTTGATGAGGTGCTCGATGTTGTTATCGGTATGTTAAAGATATACAATCTTGATGTATATTCTTTATTGGATCCGGGTGCCACTCTTTCCTTCATTACATCATTTATTGCTAATCGACTTCATGTGTTTTCTGAATTATTATGTGGACCCTTTGAGGTGCCTAACCTCGCCGGTGAGTCCATTCTTGCTAAAAGAGTATATAAGGATTGTCCCGTGTCTATATTGAATAAAGTTTTGCCTTGTGATTTTGTTGAACTAGATGTTGTAGATTTTGACATCATTGTTAGGATGGATTATTTACATGCATATCATACTACTATTGATTGTAGAACTCATAAGGCTAGATTCCAATTCCCTAATGAGCCCGTCCTTGAACCGGAAGGTCATGATTTGGTGGTCAAGGGTAGATTCATCTCTTGTCTTAACGCTCAAAGGTTGATTTCCAAAGGTTTCTTCTATCATCTTGTGCGAGTTAGAGATGTCGAGTCTAAAGTCCTCCTATATTGAGTCAATTCCAGTGGTCAATGAGGTTCTTGATGTCTTTCTCGATATTCACCCTTGTCGAATGG
The DNA here is from genome assembly GCA_026153255.1 of Solanum medicagineum. Classification (NCBI taxonomy): domain Eukaryota; kingdom Viridiplantae; phylum Streptophyta; class Magnoliopsida; order Solanales; family Solanaceae; genus Solanum; species Solanum medicagineum. The sequence continues at coordinate 5,225,930 of JAPFFP010000002.1, forward strand.
CCCCGAAAGAGTTGAAAGAGTTAAAAAAGAAATTAAAAGATTTATTAGAGAATGGGTTCATAAGTCCTAGTAATTCACCTTGGGGTGCACCAGTGATGTTTGTAAGAAAGAAGGATGGTTCACTTAGAATGTGCATCGACTACCGGCAACTCAATAAGGTCACCATAAAGAATTAGTATCCATTGCCAAGGATTGATGACCTATTTGATCAATTGCAAGGGGCTAGTCACTTCTCAAAATTGACCTTCGATCTGGGTATCATCAATTGAGGGTAAGGGAGTGTAATATTCCCAAAACAATATTCCGAGAAAGATATGGGCATTTTGAGTTCGTGTTGATGTCCTTCGGCCTAACCAATGCTCTGACAATATTTATGGATCTCATCAATCGAGTCTTTGAACCTTGCCTTGATATATTTATTGTGATATTTATTGTGGACATTTTGATCTATTCCCGAAATGAAGAGAAGAGCATGCAAATCATTTGAGGGTGGTGTTGCAAACATTGAGGGAAGAAAGACTCTTTGCTAATTCAACAAATGTGAGTTTTCGTTGAATGAAGTTGCATTCTTAGATCATACAGTTTCGGGTGATGGGTTTAAGGTGGATCCAAAAAAGATGGTGGTAACAAGAAATTGGCCTAGACCCTTGACTCTGACGTAGATTAGGAGCTTCTTGGGTTTGGCTGGTTACTACTGAAGGTTTGTGAATGGTTTCTCCTAAATTGCTTCTACTTTGACAAAATTAACCTAAAAGAAGGAAAAATTTGTATTGACCGATGAATGTGAAAGAAGTTTTGCAACCTTGAAGGACAACCTTATGTCATCTCCTATTTTGGCTCTACTGAAAGGGTTCAAAGGATTTGTGGTGTATTCCATGGTTTAACAATCATAATGGGGTGTGTGTTGATGCAAAATGGCAAGGTCATTGCCTAAGCTTCTAGGAAACTAAAGGTACATGAGTGTAATTACCCCATCCATGATCCTAAATTAGCGGTCGTGGTATTTGCTTTGAAGATATGACATCACTTTTGTATGGGGTCCAAGTAGATGTGTTCACCGACCATAAGAGTCTCCAATATGTGTTCACCCGAAAAGATTTAAATCTGAGGCAAAGAAGGTGGCTAGAGTTCCTTAAAGATTATGAAATGAATATGCGCTACCATCTGGGCAAAGCGAATATCGTGGCTGATGTCCTAAGTCAGGTGTCCATGGATAGTGTGCCCACTTTGATGATACCAAGAAGGAGTTGGCAAGGTATGTCCATCGATTGGCTAGGTTGGGAGTTAGCTTGAATAAGGCTAAAAATAGTGGTGCAGAGGTAATAGATGGTTCCAAGTCCTCATTGATTGAAGAAGTTAAACAGAAACAAGATCTTGACCCCGCTTTGGTGGAGTTGAAGTCATTGGTGAAAGATGGCAAAGTGGAGGTTTTCTTCCAAGGGGTAGATGGCATCCTTAGGTACCAAGGTAGGTTGTGCATGCCCAATGTCAATGACTTGAGAGGTTTGATCTTGAAAAAGGCCCATAACTCCTCATACTCTATTCACCTTAGTTCTACCAAGATGTATAAAGATTTAAGAGAAATTTATTGATGGGGTGGTATGAATAAAGACATTGCCAAATTTTTAGTCGGTTGCCATAATTGCCAACAAGTCAAGGCCGAGCATCAAAGGCTGGGTGGTTTGAACCAAGACATAGAGATTCCTACTTGGAAATGGGAAGAGATCAATATGGAATTTGCAACTGGATTTCCAAAATCTAGAAGGCATTTTGACTCCGTTTGGGTTCTTGTTGATAGGATGACGAAGTCGACTCACTTCCTACCGGTTAAGACAACCTATAGAGCCAAAGATTATGCCAAGTTGTATATTCATAAGTCGGTAAGATTGCATGGCGTTCCATTGGCCATTATTTTGGATTATGGTGCTCAATTCATATCGCACATTTAGAGGTCCTTCAAAAAGGGCCTTGGCACTTAAGTCAAGCTTAGCATGACCTTTCACCAATAAAATGATGGCCATGCCAAGAGGACTATCCAAACTCTCAATGATATGCTTAGGGCATGTGTCTTGGAGTATAGGGGTAGTTGGGATAAGCACCTTCTGCTCATTGAGTTTTCTTGTAACAATAGCTATCACTCTAGCATTGGTATGACTCCTTTTGTATCCCTTTATGGGAGGCACTGTAGATCCCCGATTGGTTGCTATGAAGTAGGATAAATGGCTTTTTTTGGTTCAAATTTAGTTATTGAAGCTTTAGAGAAGGTAAGGATGATAAGGGAAAGATTGAAAGTGGATCAAAGTTGACAAAAGTCCTATGCCGACAGTAGAAGGAGAGACCTTGAGTTTGAAGTTGATGCTTAGGTGTAATTGAAGGTTTTGCCAGAAGAGTGTGGTCTGTTGTGGCAAGAAAGGGAAATAAAGCCCTAGTATGTGAGACCATACCAGATCTTGAGACATGTGGGTAGGGTTGCATATGAGTTAGAGTAGCCCATGGAAATGAGTATGGTTCATTCAGTTTTTCATGTCTCCATGTTGAGAAAGCATGTTGGGGACCCTAGTTCCATCGTGCCCTTAGCAATGGTGAATGTCAAAGAGAGCTTAACTTATTAGAAAGTCCCGGTAGAAATTCTGGATAGGCAAGTCAAGCGGTTGAAAGAAAAAGATATGCCCTCCGTCAAGGTTCTTTGCAGGAAACAACATGTGAAACTGCCACTTCGGAAGCTGAAGTCGATATGAAGAAGTGATATCTGTATCTCTTCCATTCTAATCAAGCTTGAGGTACTATGATGTTTCTTATTTTAGAACCTCCTTTCCTCGCATGCCATTCTCATTTTATTTATGCATGGTTATATGATCTTTGAGGTTGCATTGTAAGTGCTATTTGAGGCATGGTTCAAAGATTTTAATGGTGCACATGTTGCATGTTTGTACATGGTGCATTTGGCATATGGTGCATGTACTCTATTCCTTAGAGCTTGCCTTAGCACATTCGAAGATGAATATTCCCAAGAAGGAGATATTGTAAGACCCACCTATGAGGAGTATGAAAAATACAAGAAATAAGTGATGTCCCCTAAGCTACACCTCCTTTTTTAGGCTAAAGAGATCGTTATCAAGATATATAACCTAATCGAGGTTAAGGTTAATCCCATAGGGAATATGGTAGACTTAGAAGAATTCAAGTAAAATCCGGGTTGATTAACCTGCTTATCTCCCGGGAGGAGGGGGGTTGTAACAAATATGAAAAGTAATCCTAAACGAAGACAAGAGTGAAATTAGTATGAAGAGTAACTAGGGTATTGTGTTTCCCATGATTCCCAAACTCAGTATTACCAGATGCTCGAATTCTTTTCCAATGTGTAGCATGCAGAACAGTACGTTAAGCTTACCAAACCCTTTAATCCAGGCAAGTCGAAAATTTCACTACGTGATTTGGTCCATCCCCATAGTGTGAGATTACTAGTCCTTACCTATTGTTCCAGTACAACCTCCCCTTGGCTCAGTTTGGTTGATTAGACGAGAAACATCAATCGAATCGCATTAATTAATCTCTTTTCCTAGTCATTACTACCTTGATCCAGTCAGCGACACTAGGTGATCTATAACGTTGGCCACCATTAGAAAGCAGTCAATATGAAGAGACTTAATTAATACATGCATGCACACTTTTCAAGAATTATGAATTATGTGATTTTACCTTGCTAGTTCTTCATGGTTCTCACAATCCTAGTTGTGGATTTAGCTACTCATGATCAGTGTGGATGCAAGATTTATGAATTTGAATAACATAATTGAGCACTTACACAAGAGAAGGAAGCACAAGAAATCCAAACTCTTCACCAAGAATCACAAGATTGAATTACAAGAAAGAGATAATGTTTCGCAAGTGTTTCTACAACTCTCTCACGTTCCTCTACTGTTACCTCATTGTTCCCCCTAAAAAATAATCTAAAAACCTAATTATAGTATTTAAAATACAAAAGACAAATGGAATAGGACAATTGGGTCGGCAAACTCTACGAGAGCTTCTACGGATCGTATAATGTTTAACGGCCTGTATCAACCATTTGTGGATTGCATCTTCAAATCTAGGGCTGACTTCTATGACACCCTTTTACGACTCGTATAATGTTTTACGGCCCGTAGGTGTTTTCGTGTGATGGCTTTTCAGCTACTCTCCACTTTATGATCCTCAAAGCATGACACCAAGTCTACGACTCATAAAATCTTCTACGGCTCGTTTGCATGTTCGCAGACTTAACTTCAAAAATCACCCTTCACTAGAATTGTGTACAAAAATAGATCTACTGCCTGTAAAATTCTCCACGGCCTGTAAAAGGTCTCATGAAACCTCTTCTTCAGTAAAATATGCACACTTACCCCAATATTCGTGCCAACCCTGTAATCCTATTTTAACCCTCTAATCCTGCAAAACAAACATATAAACACATCAAATCTACTAACATTGCTTTGAGAACACACAAAATTCTAAGTTTTAGGCATTAAAAGTGATGTATTTTGACAGCACATCAATAAGCTTGGGAAATTTTTGACTATCAGCTTCTATAGGGGGTTTTACGAGCCGGTTACATGGCCCGTAAGTTGGTTCATGGAAACTGGGTAGACTTGGTGAAATTTTAGATCTTTTAGGGATTCAATCTATAACTCATCAAATGGCCCGTAAATCTTTTACAAGCCATAGATCATGTCGTGGAATGTAAATCAAAGAGGAGTTTCTGAAAGCCTAAAAAGTTATCAGACGAAATCCTTATCTATGGCCTACAGAATGGACCATGTCATGTAAGCACGGTCTCGCGTGGTCCTATTTGGCCGGATTTTAAAGGGAAAGTTTTGTCATTTCCCAGCCTTTTATGCCCATGATAGGCTATTTTGACCTCCAAGAGACCCCTAATCAGCCCTCTTAACCCTAATTCCCCTAATTCCTCTAATTCTCAAATATCCTGCGTCCCAAAATCCTCTCAAATACTCCCAAGTCCTCCAAGGCTTCAAGAAGACGGAAGTGAGCTAGGGTTCTGAATCCTTTCCCTCCAAGTCCCATATTCCTCCATAAAATTTCTTAGGTATGTTGATTTTGATTGTGGAGTCCTTCTTTCCACAAGCTGAACCACTCTTCACCTCTTTTATGATTTCTCAAGTGATAATACATGGTGATTTTTATTAACTTCCTTATGTGATAATATTATGAAGTATTTTATGATGGTTTATCCTTGTGAACTTTTATGTCATGCAACATCATATGAAATCTATGATATTTGCATAAGGTTTTGAAGGTACTCTTACCAAGTTTCCTCGTGTTGATGGTGGGATGTTTGTATAATGTTTCAACAATAACAACATAACCAATGAAATCCCACAAGTGGGGTCTACGGAGGGTAGAATGTATGCATACCTCACCACTACCTCACAAAGGTATAGAGGTTTTTTCTTGAGAACCCTTGTCATAGAAACCCATAAGCAAAATAAACTAGATACAGAAAAAGGAAAATGAAAAGAAAAGGAAACAGAAAGAATTACTATTAACGAAAAACATATGATAGTGTGTAAATGCAATAAAATCAACATATATAAGAAGGATAATGGCACCACAGGATAGAAAGACATGATTAATTCCTAACTACCCTATTATACACCAAGGCCAAACATCAACCGAATCTTACTAACCTGTTAGCCTGGTACTCTAATTTGCGACCTCCACTCCTTTCTATCTAAGGTAATCTCCTCGGTGAGATCAAGTTTCGCCATATCTTGTCTAATCACCTTCCCCTAATACTTCTTTGGTGTACCTCTACTCCTTCGTATAACTCCTAAATCCAACCGCTCACACCTCCTAGTAGGAGCATCAGTACTTCTTCTCTGTACATGTCTAAACCATCACAGTATTGTTTCCCTCATCTTGTCAGCCACAGGGGCCACCTCTAGCTTCTCCGAAATGGTATCATTCCTGATCTTATCACTCTTGGTATGTCCATAAATTCATCTAAACATCCTTATCTCTACAACTACCATCATTTGAACATGTGAGTTTTTGAATGGCCAACACTCCACCCATATAATAAAGATGGCTTAACTACCATTATATAAAACTTACCTTTGCGTTTAGTGGTATCTTTTTATCACACTGTACTCAAGAAACAAGCCTTTATTTCTTCCATGCTGTCTTAATATGATATGTGACATCATCATGATATCGCCGCTACTCTAGATGATAGACCCAAGATATTTAAAGTTTTCTCTCTTGGGAATAGGTTGAGCTGCAAGCCTCACATCAATGTCTGCTTTATCCCTCACAACATTGAATTTGCACTCCACGTATTTTGTTTTGGCCCTGCTCAGTTTGAACCTTTTGGATTCCAAAGTGTATCTCCAAACCTCCAATCTATTATTAACTTTAGCCCGAGTCTCATCAATCAGTACTATGTCATCTGTAAGTAACATACACCATAGAACCTCCTCCTAAATTGACTGTGTCACTCATCCATAAACAGGATAAACATAAAAGGGCTTAATACAGATCCTTGATGAAGTCCCATCTCATCAAAAAAATATTGTGAGTCTCCACCGATAGCATTTATTCATGAATTGCATGATTTCAAGTTTATATACATGTACCTATCATGATTTGATTTAAAGATGCATGTTAAGTTTTTAAGTCATGAATGCGTTATGGAACGATATGCATGACAATCATGTTGAGACTAATAAAGGGGCTAACAAGTATGTTATGAGCTCATGAGCATGATACGAACGTTAAGAATTATGTAAAGCCCTAACTTTAATATTACAAGTTATGATTAATGAGCTACTCCAAGAATGATGCTAAGATATTTTGAGACTATGCATGCCATGACTATGACTATGTTTCAAGTATTCCGTAGGATTGTGACCTTGCACTGAGAGGACCTTGGTAGTCTCCCATGGTCTCTAAACTATGTGCCACCACAATTTTCTGATGTTAATTCCCTATGTGGGCTTGTACTGACCGAAAAGAAAATGTTGTAAGCTATGGATATTGTTAAGCCTATGAAAAAGGCAATGTCGCAAGGTAAAGCTAAAATGTGAAATCCACCAAAAAGGTTATGCCATAAGGTGGTGCCACTTTTCGAAAAGGAGATGTCGTAAGGAAAGTGTTTGTTCTACCTTGGCAAAGTAGACCATTCCTTGTCCAATGTGGAGTGACCATTCAGATTCCAAGTAGTAGCTCTTTTGATCTTATATGTCAGTTATGGTCTCTTCCCACTATGCATATGATGCCATGTAATTTGATGATTCTTCATGCATGTTTCTCTAAGCAATTACCACTCACGACATATTGAGCATCTATCCATTGTTTATGATTACACATATTGATTACTTATGATTTATGTTCTTTGATGCATGTGCACCCCACATACTTAGTACATTCCAATTACTAATGCATAATTTTTGCTTACATGATCTCACCATGTAGGAATCAAAGAATTTTCCATCCTCCTCTTCCACACGACTAGACGTTTTCGTTGAATATTGCTTGGCGAGTCCTCCACATCCGGGGATAAAATTCCACTTACTTTCATGCCTTGTTTAGACTAATATATTTTTGGATATTATCTTTTGAAGGAGATCTCGGGAGATGTTCTGGCCCCTGTACTATTCATGATTAGAGGTGTTGTTGGATATTGTTATGGCTATGTATGATTGAGCTTAACTCATTATGATTTTGTATTATGAAAGATAACCCTTATTCCCTTATCTGTTTTTGTGTTAAATGTTTGATGATGGTGATGAAGTGGAAGTCCTAAGTCCCTGATTGCCCCCATAGCGTGATTCATACTTACCCACCCCTTAGAAATTACTTGCTATGTGATTCATCTCATCTTCTTCCCTACAATATCCCCATAGCGTTAGTCCAACGCCCTGTATCACCTAGAAATTATGTGCTACATGTTTAATTTCTTTTCCATGATTCTCCAACCAAGGATGTGATACAAATGCTTTTGAGGCTTGTTTGGGGTTCGCTCGAGTTCCCCATTTGTTATGTCATATCTAGGACAAGGTTTTGGGTCATGACATCTCCCTTCTAGAATGACCTAAAATATCTATTTATAATAAGTGAAATACAAATCCAAAATGAAATTGGAAAAATTGGATTCCGCTGCTTCTACGGACTAGGTTAAGGGTCGTATAAGGAACCACGACCCTTACCTAAGCTTCGTACTCTACAACATCTAAAATCAGACTTCAATTCCTCAAGACCTTCTTACAGACCGTCTTCTGACTTATGCCCCGTGTAGGGTTTTGTCTCACAGTTTTTCTAAACCTCTTGAAAATCTAATCCGCAAAGCATGATATTATCCATGACTCATGAAGAAGTCTATGGCTTATCTAACTATTCGTCGATTCAACATCTAAAACTGTGTCCTCCACTGGATCTGACTCAGGAAACCTCTTTATGGCTCGTCCATTGAACTACAGCCCATAGAGTAGCCCGTAAGTTCTTAAAAACTTCAATTTTGGAGAACTTTGCCCAAAATCATACTGAATTCTGTAATCTTGCAAAATAAACATAAAAACACATCAAACCCAATAACATCACTTTGAGAACACACAAAATTCCATGTTTTAAGCTTCAAAAGTTTTGTATTTCAACAACACCCTCAACTTAAAATTGTTGCTTGTCCTTAAGGGATGGACTCAATCTACATAAGAAGTCTAACAACACAGAGACCTCAATCTAATGACATACATCATCTCTAAATCAATCACAAATACCTAAACTAAAATATAAGTGCATATCGGATAGTCATGAGACAAACCAGTAAAGAATAATAGGTGCGACAGAGTAACTATGATAAGCAAGGAAACCATAGATAGGTAACACTCACTGAAATAGCCTAGAATCAACAGTGTAACTCAAGTGCCCTCACAAAGAGAAATCTCATATCTTACTCATGATAGTATTTTCAAATTCTATGCTAGAGACTAACAAAATCACTCACACTCCTAACAGATATTCAAACACTATGCTCAATACCATATGCTTGCCCCTATACTCACGATTATGACCTTCGACTACTTGGATTAGAATCACTATGGGACTTTCTTGGCTTATAACGTAGGCTTAGGGGGCTTTGGTATGATGTTTTAGGAACATGGTGACTAATGTCCCTCCTTGACACTGCGTTATTCTACACTTTTACCCTACCTGCACTGATACTTTTAACTCATTCTTCCCTTCTCCTATTTCAAATCTTTATGGGTTCCTTACTCAAACTTTTAAGCTCACTATCTTTTATTTTCACATTCTTTTTCGTTTTAGCTCAATATTTAGGCATCTATTCTTTTTTCTTGCACCCGTAGCACATTTTTCCCTTTTTTCATGAATCACTAGCTTCTAACCTATTTAATGTGATTTCCTCACATCAGCCACCATCAACTTAGGCTTTTCGCCTGATTTGAGATGCACAATATCTAACGTATGAACCAAAGCCACTTTTGGTAGCCACTCTCAACTTAAACTTTTTGTTTGAGTCAAGGTGTACAATATTCAAGAAAGGAACAGGGCTAAATATAGGATTCTACATTCAAAAAGGGTCGATTACTTAGGTGCTTACAAAGAAAATGTTACATGTAAAGCTTAAATATTAGGACCAGGGAATACATCAAGCATTTGGTTGGGTATTTAGGCTAAGTAGGCTAATATGAACAACGACCTAAGATCCTTTCCTAACCAACTAACCTAAAATCATAGTCAGAGTAACAGGGAAAATTCTGAATTGAAACATAGTATAAGAATTATTTGAAGAAGCTCACACACACTTGGCACTGATTACACTATCAAAATAGACTCTCAAATCATGCTTTTCATCACAATTAGACCTCAACTTATCAGAACAAGCACTACAAATCGCTGATTTAACATGGTTGTTATCAAGAGTACCTAACACAAAAGTTTTGATGGGTATCATTTTTCCACGATTTTCCACAAAACTAACATATCCACAGACTTAAGTACAATATGCTACTAATACTACTTACACATCCTAAACATGTCAATTCAACAGAAAATAAATGTCCTTAGGGAAATAACACAGACAAGAAAACTCTTCGCACTAAAAATTTAGGATAGTTATAGGTCATGGTTACTCAAACTTCACCGAGGACTATAACTACCCACACCCCATCAAAAAAGTTTTGCAGTGTCCTCGGTGTAACAAAATCAAAGCATAAGGGTCAAAAGGAACATACCTGGGTGCCTAAGTGCCAGTCTCCATCTAGGGATGCCTCCAAAATAGCTCCTGAGTTAGTGTCGCAGCATGACTTGGACAACTTGGTTACTCAGACTTTGCCAAGTGCCCAAATTTCCAACTAAAGATCATCGGGTCTCTTTATAGACTAACCGATATTAAAAATGTTTTCTTCATCATTCAATTAAAACTTTAGTTGTCCCGATTTCATGTCCACCAGTTCTTACGCGGTGGCTAGGAAGGGCCTTTCTAAGATGATTAGGACTTCAAAGTCAACTTCACAATCCAGGATCATGAAGTCTACAAGGAATATTAATTTTTCCACTTTGATCAGAACGTCATACAATATCCCCACAGGCTTCTTGACCGTCCTGTTAGCCATCAACAATCACATGTTTATTACAGTAGGGTCTCCCAAGCCCAATTTCTTGAATATTGTAAGAGGCATTCGATTGAGCTGGCGTCTAAGTTATAAAATGCCTTTGCAAAGTCCACATCTCCAATGGTGCAGGGTATGGTGAATGCTCTAGGATCTTTTTTATTTTGCACTAAGGATCTTGTTGCTATCACACTGCAATGCTGAAGTTCTAGGGTTAGAGTCCTATCTTCCATCTCCAAGTGCTTCATGAATTTTGCATACCACAGGCATCTTCTCCAATGCTTTAATGAGAGGGATGTTGATGGAAAGTTGTTTAAACATTGAGATAAAGTGTTGAAAATTACCTTCCTCCTCCTTCATGTTGAGCCTCTAAGGAAAAAGAGGACAAGGTCTTGCCATGAGTTTCAACTTTTGTAGTATTACTACCTCATTGCTTACCCAATCTTTAGCATCAACATCTCCGATCTTTGCATCCTTGCTGTCAACCATCTCCCCACGAACTTCATCATCATTGTTATACCCAAGCCTAGCGCATAAATATTACACGACGAATGGGGAACCTGAAGAAACCCCAAATAAGACTCTTAGCATATCAATAACACATCCTTGGTCGCGGAAGCAAAGTAACAATAACAAGAGATATAAGTAAGGGAAAAGGGACTAAAGAAAGTCTTTGATAGCATAAAAGCATAAAGAGTCAAGCTTATAGCATAAATACATCAATTGTTCCAACAAAACCCCTAACATAGATTGGTGCGAGGGCAAGACACTTTCTGGGCTCACCCTCATAGAATCAGCCCTCATAGAGTCAAGTGTTCAACATAAAGAGAAATCAATAAGTAATGGTAACACAGCTAGTGTCCCCAGACACGAGGACTCACAAAAGCTTATCTTTAGAAATGCCAAAAATAGCCATGTGGAGGATGATTGAGAGGAGCTTCGGTTCCTACATGAAAACATCATGTAGACATAGAGTATGCGTTAGTGCATTTGAATGTACTAAGTATGTAGGATGCAATGCAACAAGACATAAGCCAATATAGTTAAAATGCATAATATTAAGCAATGGATAGGTATAGTATCAACATGACATTCATGATCAATGTTAGAAGTAAAATATGTTTGCAAATCATATAACTTGTATAGAACATAATACATGTGTGGGAAGAGACCATAATCATAGACCAAGGAACTATTACTTGGAATCCAAGGCATGTCACCCGCTTGGAAGGTGATTGAGGTATTTACCCCTCAATATGGTAGTATGGGTATGTCACCCCCCGACAATCTGGTCAAGGTATCTACACCGCAACAAGGTAGTATGTGCAAGTCAAACCCCGACAAGGTGGTCAAGGTATGTACCCGTCAACATGGTAGTACGGGCATGTAACCCCCCTACAGGGTGGTCAAGGTATATACCCCTCAACATGGTAGTACGGGCATGTCACCCCCTCAATAAGGTGATTGGGCATGTCACCCCCAACAAGGTGTGGTCAATTGCAACACTATAGATACTTTTCATGAATTCAATACATATATACAATCCCTTAATCATCATAAAGTCACTTGACTTATAAACCATGTAATTGACCATCAATAACTTGAGAATCCTTGTCAAGATATTTTATCAAAACACTTGGCGGGTGTGCAATGCTAGTTCAAAATCATGCAATTCAAGAGTAACATAATATGAGAAAATTCAATGTAAATCAACCCACCAACACATAGTAAAACCATCATGTAAGATACCTTAAAATCTATCATC
>JAPFFP010000002.1:5238419-5259390 GCA_026153255.1 Solanum medicagineum
AAGGGGTATGACGTGTACAAGTTATGCTTACGTGGACAAACGTGGCATCTCAGTATTGGCTGAAAAAACACGTCAGCACGACTGTAATCACGCGCCACGTCAGCGACTGGTCTGTGCCTATTTGTTCAGGAATTGCCAAGTTGAGGGTCCTATTTGTACACTATGAAAGTTTAAGTTCCAACTTACAAAATGATGCCAATTTTAGGGGCCAATTTGGGGGTTTACCCATATGGGAATATTCCCTATAACAAAGCAATAAAATTTTGAATTGTTCCATTGAAAATGAAAGTTACAAATGGATCAACGCACCACATGAAAAACATCATATGACCGAAGAATTCTTCACAGATTCGCGCACAGCAACTTGAGTAAGAATAAAGTCTACATAGTAGTGAAAATTAATAAATTCATCACAAAACTGTCACAAATTGATGAAGAATCTGCCCATCATAAATATTTGGTCCCAAATTTATGTTTTTCTTGTGATGATGGGCCAAAAGTTGGACAAAAAATTAAGCAACATAACTTATTTAGGAAAAATTACATAACCAAACCGACATAATTATTATATTTATTATATATAGCTATAATTTTAAAATGTTACCAAATATAGTTATGATTACAATTTTATACCTTTTCAGTTCATTTTTACCTGTCCACTATACTAACAATAGATATCCAACAATACTTGTACAGTTTATAAAATCAAAAGATAATTTACATTTAGTTCCTAGTTTACCCTTATCGTTAACTATGGTTATTTTCCTATTATATTTTTCAACACATTATATTTATTATATTCAAAGGGTGATTTGGTAAAATTACCCCTATTATTTACTGCTCCTTAATTCCTGTGCCAAATTAACAGGAGACAAGTAAAGATGAACGGAGAAAATAACAAATTTCTCCTCTCCTCCCCGTCTCTCTCGCCTCTCTCTCTAAACCGATCTTTGCATATAATACTAATATGACAACACCCATCCACAACTATTCCAGTTTGAATTCATCACACCCTATAAGAATCTTACATACTTTGACTTTGTGTATCTTACATTTGGTAATATCTTGCCCCCCATTTAATTAAGGGCTTATTTGGATACTAGAGAATCAGTACAGGCAAAAAGGAACAGATGATACTTGTGTCTACTCTACGTATCAATTTAGTGGGTTGTATCAACATACAATATTGTATCATCTTATCTCAATCTATATGTATCGAATACAGTTTCAGCTTGTCTATTTTGAATATAACATGTATCTTCTTTATTTCTGTATCAGGCATATAATAACGAATAAATACAAGTGACATAATTTGTATCAGCTTGTATCCGTTTCTATAACATTTTTACTCCTCTCGCAAGATTACTCGCCTCTATCAAATTATTGCCAGACAAACTATACCAAATAATAATAGTAAAAGTCAACTATGGCTATATAAAAAAATTCCTCAACTTTATGATGTCACACTTTCATTTACTAGAAAACGAGAAAAATAAATAAATTATACTATGATGCACACTGACTATTAAAAAAGAAAAATCATATTTACATATTGTAGCATGTTTCTTCGGCAAGTGTCAAGAACGTAACACCGATTCAGTTGTTGAACTGTCAATAAGCCATGGCCAATCTTATTGGTATTGATCAAGGAAAAAAGTTATCAAACTTTAGACCATTGCTACACATTAATTTTTAAAGCCAAGATTTGCATTGGACCGTAGATATTGCTGGTGAAACGCTGCCATCCTTCCATAAGCATCCATTCTCATAGGCTGCAAAAATTCCCAAATTCAAAATAAATAAATTGATAATAATCTGAGCATGTACATGTATAGTCAAATCTTTTCTGTAATGATGTTTCATGATAACGTCAAGTATTATCAAAAACAACTTTTCCTATTACGCTACTCCTTTATTGCATGTTCTCTTTAATAATATTTTTCTTATTATAAGAAACAAAGATTTTCCCATTGTAGATTAATGAAAACTTTATATTATACAATATGATTTTTTTCATTCATTTTCATAAAATCAGCTCATTAAAAAATGTATGTTGAAACATATCATCTAACTACAATAATGAATAACTTTCTTAATTTATCATATAAAATATTTACTATGCTTTTTCCACGTTGATTCATTATCACAATTATCTTTTAAGAATAGCACTAAACATTTTGAGTAAATGGTGAAGATTTAGTAGTGGCTATAGTGAGTAAATTCCTCTAATAGTTATTCATTTTAAAATATTATTTAGTAATATCACTTTTATTTCTTTTAGAACAAAATTATCGTTCAACTATTTTCGATTTCCTTAAAATAATATAGTCGACAAAATAAAAGTCTCTCTTAATAGTATTACAGTTTTTTCCTACCTGTGATTGGGCAGCTGGGAGGAAGGTAGCTAAAGGATCTGGAACAAGAGAAGCTCCAGGAGGGGGCATAGGCATATTGAAATTAGCGGGCGCCGCGGGGTGGGGGACCGAAGGTATTGTTGTTATGTTGGGGCGGTTAAGCGCATTGACATCCATGGGTCTAGCCAATCCCATCATTGACATTTGAAGCTGTTGTTGCTGTTGCAATGCCATATTTGGCAACATCATAGGGGAAGGGGGCATGTTAACATGAACCATCCTGCTCATTGCTTTAACTTGAGCTTGCAGTTGCTTCAAATATTCAATCACCTCATCCAACATTGATGCCTTATCAATCCGCTTAAACAAAAACACAAGTATTTAACACTAAGTTGAATACAACCACCATAACATATTAGTGAAATCTATAAGTATGGTCTGCAGAGGACAAACTGAATGCAAATTATAACAATATATTTAGTAAAACTCCAGGAGATTATAATGCACACAAATCATATTCATGTTCATTTTTTAACCCTACCCTGCTAGTTGATTATTTTGTCAAACAAGAAGTTCATCGATATCTTTCATTTACAAGCTTTAGTAGAATTTGTAATTACAATATGATATATTTATTAAAAAAGGATCTTATTTGATCAATTTAAACTTAAAGTGAATTGACGCACTAACTAGTACTCCCTCTGTCCCATTTTAATTAAAATTATCAGATAATACACATATATTAAGAAAGTCATTCAAAGATAAAATTTATACCATAGCGGGGATCCTCGTACATGGTGAATAATCAAATTCCAATTGAAATGAAATCTTTAGGATAAATTAATGCAATTTAGGAGGAATCAATGAGAGGAATCATAAATGTGTAATCTAATTTATCTCCTAGAAAATATAAAATTTCAATAAATAAAAGGCTAAAAATGGAAAAAGTTTTAAACATTCACATTGAACATTCACGTTGAATAATTCAACTATTTTGATTATTGAAAAAAATATCAAAAATTTAATTAATTTAAGATGGAGAGAATAGTTTATATATACAAGCATTATTAAGGAGTATAGTTTTTCCAGTGTCAAATGATTGATACGAGACAATAACAAACGGTTGTGAGTACGTACGGCCTAAAAGATAATAATTTCAAGTTTTCAACAAAAAGGAAATATTATTTTATTTTATATTTAATTAAAAATAGTAATATTAACTAACTAAGCTCAATATTGTTTTATTTTTACTATTTTTATTATTATTATTATTATTATTATTATATATATAATAAAATATTAATTTTATGAAATATCCCAACATATAAGATATCTATATTTTTATTCTATCCTATCAGCCAAACTATACTGGCAATGTTAATTTTGGACAGTTTAGGACCACATTGTACGAAAATTTTCTACAGTCTACTTTCGACCATAGAAGCTGTCAACTTTTAGTTGGCACTTTGTTTATTCACTGTAGAACATCCTTCTATAAATGATAGATCAATTTCACTTTTCTAATTATGTTATACATATCTTAAAAGGTTCTAAATTTTGGTCCTTCAAATAAGTCTTTTAGCGAGTACTATTTTAAAAAATTAATACTCTCTCCATTCTATAAAAAAAAAGGTTATCTTACCATAATTAAAATAGTTTGATTTTAAATTATTTTTTTACTCTTGATTAAGTAATATACCATCATATAAATATTTAAAAATTAATTTAAATTGCTTATTTAAAAATTTTCTTTCTTTAAATATTATATCAAGTAAAAAAATCACATAAAATAAATAGAGGGAGTGTTATGTTTGGTCCCTCAATTTTATTAAATTCCAAGTAAATGGACTAAGAATATTCTGGAGTGCCGAAATAACTCGTGGCCTAGAAATATTCCTTTATTTAAGTTGAGGTCCCAAAGCTTATACACCCTTTGGGTGGTTTGATCAAGAAGATATTATCTTGAAATAATTAATTTTAAGATAAATTATTTTAAAATAAATTATTTTATTTTATATATAGAATAATTTATTTTAATATTAATTTAAAGATAATTTAAAAAATATTTAATATTTTTGATCAAATAAAATAATTTATTTTAAAATAATTTATTTATACCTCACACCAAACAACTAATCAGTATTGTGTTTTTCATGTAAAGGCAAAATTGAATCAACTAGATAAGTATATTATTGAAACGTGAAGTTCCAAACAACTGTAAAACACAGAGAAGAAACTATAAAATTAATTTCTTGATAGGACACATGCAATGCATACGGTAAACAATGTACTATAAATAATAAATTCCAGTACCTTACTCGAATTTGGAACTAACTTCTGCAATGTCTTCATCCTTTGGTTTATCCTGTCTCTTCTTTTCTGATAAAATAATAATAGTCAATTAAAAAAATTAAAAAATTTATTATTCTCTCTATTTTATATTTAATAATTTTATATTTTTTAAATAAAATAATTTATAGTCATATAAATAACTATGTCTTATTTCAAATCATAAATTTCAAAAAAAAGATTTATTTTACTTAAATTATGTATTAAATTAAATTATGTCACATGAATTGAGAGGGAAGGAATAATATTGTTTTGTTGTTAACATATGTGGTGTCAGGCGAGAAGACATTACATGATTATTCAATGAAAACAATTATTTTCGATGGACATCTTACTCGTTCAGACTGGTTGTGAGTAGCAGCAGCTCTGCTCTTTTTTGTTGATAATGAAGAAATTTTGGATCCTTTTTTCTCATCCCCATCCTTGTGTTCATCAATTCCTGCCACTCTCTATGCGTTGCCAAAAAACACCACAAAAGTTTAATACACAATTTGGCATATCTATCTTCAATAAAATGTTAGTAATATCACTTCATTTTTAAAACAATGGCTAACCATGGAGAAAAATTATATATGAAATTAGCTATAAAATTTGAAATATATCGCTAAAGGTTTCTAAATATTTGCTCCATAAAAAAAAAGATTGATTTTTCTTTTTATTCTAGTTTTGAAAGAATAATATATTTTCTTTTTTGGCAATACATTAGTTTTAGTTTTTTTCATTATATATTTAAGGGCACAAGATTAAATCGTATTTTAGTATATTTGACATAACTTTAATTTAGAACTATAACATTGAATTTTTTTAAAAAATTTTTCTTAAATTCCATGCCAAATGAAACTAGAAATTTTTTAAACGGATAGAGTATATATTCTTAATTAATAGTTAAATGAAATTAGGAACAAATTTTTACTGTTTCGCTATAAAATCTTACTCTTTCACAATTTCTTATTTTCTAGAGGTGAAACTTCAAGAGCACGAAGCTAATTATCAAATTGGATTATGGGGGAATGAACACGACTCGTCTATTGTTAATCAGAAAATGGAGAAAAATCTGGTAAAGAGCAGTTTTCCCCTTTATTTGATCTGATAACACGGCACAAATTAGAATTAGTAGGATAGCTGGTCTTCGAATAAGATAACAAACGGTTATGCCAAAATAGTAACACGAAAAACTAAGAGCGTTTGACAGAAAATGTTTTCAATTTAATTTTTATATTTAATTAGCTAAAATATTTTAATTTTTTTTACTCTAAAAAAGTAAGCTTGTTTAAAAAAGGAGAAAAATCATATCCTAATTGAAAACAATAGTTTATGTGAGTTGAATTCCAAGTTATCCAGATCCCCTAATCCCTTCTCTTTTACCATTCCATTCCCACTGAACACTACATATAAATGCTTTTTTGTACTTATTAAATACTAACAGAAAGTAAATAAAAAATTTGCTTTTTTTTTCAAAAACTTAAATACCATGAAATTCCTTTTCCTTAATGAATATCCTCCACATAATATGCGTGGTTTCGATTCACCCTGTCCCCTCCCCTTCCAAATGTAATACTCCCTTCGTCCCATTTTACATGACACTCTTTGATTTGATATGATATTTAAATAAAAAAAAAAGATTTTTAAAATTTGTGCTCTAAAATCACTTTAAAATATTTGTATAACTAAGAATCATTTCATTAATAATAAAAAGAAAATTTTAAGACCGGAACCAACCAAAAGGAAAGGGTGCATGCTAAAGTCGAAAAGTACTTAGTAAATAAACTTGTGTGGTGCTGCATGGAGTCATATTGCGCAATATTCATGAATGGAAATCATATATTTACCTGAGTTTTGCTACGAGAGATGAAATCACGATTACTGTTACAATGCTTAGAGGTGTTCTCAGGCGACCCCATAGATGCTGCGGTAAGCCTTTCCACACCCAACTCCCTCTCGTCCGTTTCAATGGTGTCTCTCTGCTTCACGGTCTGGTCAGTCGTATTGTTATGTCCCTCGTATAGCATCAAGTTTTTGATCTCAAAGTCTTTCGGTATAGATCCCATTTTCGCATCACCACTGCATGATGCAACACGGACGCACTTGCTGGGGTGTATGGACTGGGGCACTTCTTGTTGAGAGTTTGGGGTGTTAGTGGAACTTGTTGGCACCAAGGCATCTACGGCCATAGTAGGTGTCTGAGTGTCAAGAAGACAATTATCAAACCAACGTGCGAAATCATCCTCTTTATCTCCATCTCCGTCCATGGGGGACTTTTGGGGATGAGGGATGCCGGAGGTAGCTTGGTTCACTAGGGATTCAAGTGTGCCACCAGCACACGTGTATTTTGCTGGAGAACAAGTCGATAAAGGCTTATTAAGCACGCGTGCAGGACCTAACCCATGCATCACTGGCTGTCCGTTTTCCCACGTTAGCTCTGCTACTTCATAATCCATCCTTCATAACCAAACAAAAACATTAAGCCCTTCAATTTGATGCTAAACAAAAAGCTATAATCTATATACACAAAAAGAGTAAGAATATGTTTGGACGATTTTTGACTTATCAATTAAAAATATACATTAGTAATTTATTTTTATCATTTTAGCTTTAAATTCAGATGTTTTTTTTAAAATCTACTCAAACACATTAAAAATATGTTTAAAAGATATTTGGCTTAAGATAATTTAAAATAAATTAATCTGAGCAGACTCTTAAAAATTGACATGATAAATTGCTCAAATTGTAACCACCCTTCACCTTCAAACCCTAAAGTTGTAGTTTTGAATGAGGAAGAGAGCCAAAAAGAATAAAAAATGGGAACAGATAGGCTAAAATTGGAAAAGAGGAAGAGAGAAATATACTCTGGGGCATCAGTGATAAATGAATTATTAGAAAGAGAGCTAAGAACAAGGTTTAGATGAGAGAGGGAGCCGTCTATTGGCCAGCTTGGTACACACTGAGTCATATCTTGAAAGCTAAATAACAAGTCGTTCTTGATAATATATAGTGGTTTCTTAATCTTTAGGAGCTTTCTTTAAATTTTAGAAAAAAAATATAATCTTGTAGAGCTTCCTTTTAATTTTTTTCATAGTACATGCAACCAAGAAAAAAACGAAATGGCTTATAGATATATATAGATAATAAAAAGTATAAACGCAATTTTCGACGTGTGATGTAGAAACATGTGGTGCTGATGGGTTTTGAAAGAATTTAGAGCATCACAAGCCGAGGGTGAACTAATACAGTGCTCCCTCTCCCTCAATGACATCATCTTATAGACTTCAAATAAAAATTTTTCATCCCAATAAGTGAGATCATTTTATTGGGTATAGAATTGTAAAAATAAGTAAAAACTTTATTACTCCTATTTATCAAATTTTCATTATTAAAGTTGTTTGTATTTACTTTTAATTAATTTTTCTTTACATAAAGTATTAAAGGGGTCGTTTGGTGGGAACAACTTATCACATGATTAATTATCTTGAAATTAATTATCCTGGGATAAGTTATCCCACTATATATATATCGAAAAACTTATCCTATTATTATGGTATAAATGGTGGGATAAGTTATCCCAAACTTAGCAACCAAACAAGATATAAAATTTTATTCCTTTATTATTGTTTTATTCTATGACTATCTATTTTTATCTGTGAGATGTAATAAAGATCTAGAAATGATGTCACTAAATAGTTATTAAAGAAATGTAGTAAGATTTTTTAATTAGGACAAAGAAAGTAATATGTTAGACTTGTCGCTGTGACAAACAGATGGATTAAGCTCAATTTAGAATTAACAAATGAATGTGCTGTTGATATGTCTAAAAGTAACTCAAGTTAAAAATGGGCCAGCACTCTCTATCCACCTAATTCTAACTAAGTTTTAATTTCTTTATTTTGTTCTTTTGTAATTTTTAATATCTAATGAATTAATTTTAATTATGACAAGATATAACATATCAAATTTATAATATTTTAATAGAATTTTTAATGAGTCAATTTAGGTTAGATATCAATCTAAAATTTATAGTTGATTTTAAATAAACTAATAAATGAATGAGTCAATGGTCAATTTAAATTTAAATGAGTTTAGCACATGAGAAAATCACAACACACATAATTTAAGACTTTATATTACAAATCATAGATATACATTTTGATGATTTCTGAAATAAGATCTTAATTATAAGTCCTAGTGTAATTATGATTATTTTATGTAAAATTAATATTTATTTTATTTTGTATTTACCATATTTAGAGAGTAAAAAGGAGTGTTTTAATCTTTTTTCTTTTAAGACAAAAAGATAACTAACACTCCGTGTTGTATTTATTGTCATGTTACACTTTTCGAAAGTTAATTTGACTAATTTTTAAAATATTAGATATATTAATTTTATCTTTTGAAATAAAATTTAGATATTTAAAAATTATACGAAAAACACTACTCTATCTCATTTTATGTGACATTTTTTTAACTTGACACGATGTTTAAGAAAAAAAACTTTTAAAACTTGTGGTCTAAAATCATTCTTAGATATTTGTGTGACTGAGAATCATTTCATTAAGGGTAAAAAAAAATTTAAAAGGTAAATTATTTTCAATTAGAGTAAGATAACATTCTTTTTTGGGACGAATTAGAAAGAAAAAGATATCACTTAAAATGGAAAAAAATAAATTATAATTCTTTTATATTAATATTATAAAAAAAGACATCCTAAAATGGATAGTCAAAATAAATATAGTTTTTAACTCTAGAAAAAGCTATGACAAACTAAAAGGAATGAAAAAGTACAACTAATTATCATCCTTACTGTATTTTAGGAAACTGTTGATTGAGAACATCTTCCATTTTGTATAAAGGAAATAAATTTCCAGTTCTCTCTCCATTTCCTTCTCCCAAGAATCTTATACTCCTTTCCAACTCTCTCGATATTGTATGATTTCTCTCTCCCCATAGTTATCATCAATTTAATCGTGTGTATTTTAATCATATTTTGTGCGGAGCTTTTTTCATCTACGACTTTCAATTACTAATTTTGTGTTTTTTCTGAGGTTTTAATCAATTCTTTTTTTGGGTTTTCTTTGTTGTATGTTTCAATTTGAAAATCATATCCGAAAAAGTAAAACTTGCAGGATCGCTGCATAATCAATCTACACACTACATTTTAAATTAATTCACTGTAGTCTTTTGAATTATATATATATATGGTTTCTTGATGTATGAACTAGGTATTACAATGTAATGACCTTCAGCTAAATTTTATATTACCTTCTCGGTTAGAGCTTTTCTATAGCGACTTCAAATTATGTATGACTTGTTGGTATTGATAGTTTAGTTGCCCGGTCATTCATTAGGATTTCGTGCAGTTGTCGTACTTTAAGACCTTTATAACTTGAAAAATTAATTTTGGTAAAAGATGCAGAACAATCTTAGAACGAAATTGTGATAGTTTCATTAGCTCTGAAATGACTATTTTAGGCTTGAAGCGTGATTGGCTCAAGTTTTGAGGTTTTTGGTTCAAATTTAAGTCATTTAGCATTTTAGCTTTCTAAAGTTGCTGCATACATGGAGCAAAAATCTGTGGTATGATATGAAGCTGTGGTATATCATACATGGAGGGCTAGGAATGCAAAAATCTTCAGGAAGATTAGACCAGATGAAACAATGGTGATTGTACAGGTGAAGAAGGAACTGCAGAAAAGGGTTCAAGGAGCAAGCGACACAAAGAAAGGGCAAAGATGTATAACACTTATTTAGAGAATTTGTAATTAACTGAGTTGTGAGTGGTGTGAATTAGAGTTAGTATGTTGGTGTCTAATACAGTCACATAAAAACTGATATACCAGTTATTTCTTTTGATGGTATTACAATATTTCACCTTTTATTGCAATAAATAAATTAATAATAATAATAATTGGTCCAGGTTTGACTTCGGTCAACTTCTTTTGAAATCATGTCCCAACAAAAATTTTGACAACACTGTTAGTTTCAGAACATTGAGTTTGGAATAGAAAAATCTTTCTTTCGGTTCTTCAAGACGCTTGGCTAATTTCGAGCCCTTGACAAATTTGGCTAAGAATGACCCTTGAGAGTGGAACCCACTCTTTGTTGAAACAATCTTTTATGGAAATTTTGATTGCATCATTAAGTTCAAAAATTTGAATTTTATCAGCTAGCATAATTCATTTGTGCCCACGGAGTTCTAAAAGAGTCCAGAGCATCCAGTTGGAGAGTTAGACTTTGCCAAAAATTTGATATCTGAGTTGACACTGGTGCAAGCCCATTTACCCTTAGAGTTTCGGGCCCCATTGTCACCTCATGAGGACTAGCCCCTTTATTCTAAGCAATCCTGAAACGGGCTCTGCGTTCGCGTAGATTCATTCGGCTCTTTTCAGTGATGATGATAGTCATTTTCATTTGATCTTTTATTTAAAATACAGACACGACTAGTTTGATTAAAAATTTTCAGAAGACGATTTCTCTCTCGTTTCAAATCCAAATTTTGTGATTCAATGCTCTAAAATTGTGAGATTTTTCTATGAGAATGCAGTGGGTGTGGTTAAAAATGCTGCGGAGACACCGGTAGAGGTATATTTTGAGAAATAGCTGCTATCCATAGTGTACTTCTTAGATTAATTTGAAAAATTTAATTGCATGACTGATTTTCAATGTTTTCAACCCCCAAATTATGTTTCATTTTAGGACACAACTTGGGGAATTATTTAGAACCTTTTTGCAGAGTCAATTATGAAATTCTCGATGTGGGTTCCACTTTCTCATTTTAGAATCTAAAATTAGTCTATCCCCAGATTTTATGGTGCTGTAGTAAAAGCTTAAGCCTTATTTCTCCCATCACTCTGTCTCCATGTCACGACCCAAGCTTAGGACCTAGATGTGACACGGCGAATGGGAACCCAAAGGGGCCCCAAACAAGCCTCTTAGCATATCATTCACGCATTAGTTGTGGAAGTCAAATAAGACAACAAACAAATAATAATAGAGCATAAGGGAAGCGGGACTAAGGGAATTTTTCATAATAACGTAGACATAAAGGAGTCAAGCTCAACACATAATATCCATATCCAACATTACCTCTACTTTAAATGGAGCGGGAGCCAAGATATCTCCCGAGCTCACCATCAAAATAGTATTCAAAACTAGAAAAATCTTATCAAAAGCATGAAAGTAAACTGGAATGCCATCCCCGGAGTAGAGGACTCACCAATAGTAGCCTTCAAGAAATCCGTCTAGCCACATGGAAGAGGAGGATCAATAGGAGTTTCGATCCCTACATGGTGATATCATGTACGCATAGAGTATGTGTTAGTACTTGGAATGTAGTAAGTATGCAGGGTACATTGCAACAAGGATCATAAGCCATAATAATCAAGATGCTTAATCATAATCATTAGACATGAGCTCAATATGACATGTATAATCAATACTTAGGATAAAACATGTGGGAAAATAATCATACTTGTGTAACTTGTATAACAAAATAAAGTAGCATAAGTAACTCATCCAAATACCTTGTACTAGAGGGTAAGGAATACAACTTAGGTCATAAACCTTCTAGTAGGTATTGGGTGGTACATGAGGATGAGGAATACAACTTAGTTCATAACCCTTCATGTAGGCACTAGATAGTGTATAGTATTAAGTCGTACATGAGGGTGAGGCATACATCTTAGTTCATAACCCCTTCATGTAGACATTTGCCTTGTACTAGAGGGTGAGGAATACAACTTAGTTCATAACCCCTTATAGTAGGCTTCACAACTCACATGAGGATAAACATAGCATAAGAGCTCAATAATTCACTTGTAGATTATAGAATTTCTTGAGTTTAATATATGCTTGGGAGCCCATAACTAATCATAAAAGAACTTGTCTTGCAAATCATATAATAACCTTCCATCAACATAAGATTTACAGTCATGCAAACTTAATCAAACATGGTGGGTATGCATACACATGCTTAAAATCATTCAATTTAGGAGTGTAAGACAAGAAGGAGTAAAATCAATTCATTTTAAAGTCATTCAAATCAACCCACCAACATTGTAGTAAAACCCCCTATTTGGGAATCATAAAATCCATCTCAAAAGTTCCCAATCTTCAATAGTTTTCATAATTCATATCATGCATAGCTTCAATAGATAAAAATTAATTCATGAAATGAGCTTTCAATAGGTATTCATACATATCTAATCAATACTTGGAGAATCCAGACTCTAGTCATACTTACAATGCATAATAAAGTTTACCCATAAAGTATTCAACCTTAAAATCATGAAATTTGAAAAAGATGGAAGGTTTGAGTTCATGGGTGGAAGGATTCCACGAATAAAACCCACATACCTATACTTGAGACTTTCTTGAAGAAAACTTGAGGAAGACTTGAAGCTTGGATTGGGTCCTTGAATTCCAAAATTAGTTCTTGAGATTCTTGAATTTTAATGGGGTATTGAATGATGCTTTATAGTGGATTTGAGAGGGTTTTTGAGAGTTTTGAAGTTGAAAAATGACTAAGGAAGGAGGATTTCACGTTTAATTGGGCATTGGGTCATTATCCAAATGCCCTTGGATGAAACTGGAAAAATACGAAAAATATTACATTGAGCAGCACCCAGGGCGCGACACGGCTCTGTCGTGAGTCGTCACTATTTCTTCTCCCTGTTCAAATATTAATTTTCGCTATAGGACTTCTAAAAATCAATGGTCACCCTTTTCCTACACAATATTCCCCCTGAACAAGAATATGAAGTCAGTTTTTGAAATCATGCACGAATTTTGAGATATTCAAGAAATACACTTATAGGGCATTCCGAAGAACATGAGGGGTGTTACAATATCTAACCCTTGGGAATATTCGACCCCAAATGTCAAGGAAACATACATAAGAGGAGTAGTTATGGAACTTCTCCAGCCCGACATGAATGCAACAAATGTACTTAAACATCATTTTCAAAAAAGGTTTCAAACATATGCATCAAAAATCATCAAGTCTTGTCACCATGAACATGTATGCATGCAACAATAACGTGAGGGCTGAAACTTAAGACTTGAAATTGTAAATAGGACTTAATTTGTTACTTTAGGCTTCAATAGAATGAAAGAGATGTAGATATTGCTTCTTCATGTCCGCTTCGGCTTCCCAAATGGCACTTTCAACTTGTTTATTCCTCCAAAGGACTTTGACAGATGCCACATCCTTGTTTCTTAACATTTTTACTTGTCTATACAATATTTCCACCGGGACTTCCTCATAGGTCAAGTTATCCTCCACAACACCCACAAATTCTAAGGGCACAATTGTACTTGGATCACCAACACACTTTCTCAACCTGGACACATGGAAGACCGGATGAACCATACTCATATCAGTAGGCAACTCCAACTCATAGGCAACCTTGCCAATTCTCCTCAAAATTCTATGGGTTCCATAAACCTTGAGCTCAATTCCTTTTCTTGCCAAACTGGACCACACCCTTCATAGTGAGACCTTCAAATACATTCAATCACCAACTTTAAACTCAAGGTCTCTCCTTCTCACATCAGAGCAGGATTTTTGTCTACTTTAAGCCATTTTCAATCTCTCTTTTATCAACCTCACCTTATCCAAATCTTCCATAACCAAATCACAGCCTGACAAAGCCATTTCCCCCACATCAAACCACCCAGCTGAGGATCTACAATGGCTACCTAATAAGGCTTCAAAGGGAGCCATGCAAATACTAGAGTGATAGCTATTATTGTAAGCAAACTCAATGAGTCGAAAATGTTCATCCCAACTACCTTTGAACTCCAAAACACATGCCCTAAGCATGTCCTCAAGAGTTTGAATTATTCTTTTGACTTGACCATCCGTTTCAGGATGAAAAGCTGTGCTAAGCTTGACTTTGGTGCTAAGACCCTTTTGGAAGGATCTACAAAAATGAGAAGTGAATTGAGCACCATGATTCAAAATGATAGACAATGGTACCCCATGCAACTTAACCATCTCATGAATATGTAGCTTGGCATAATCTTCGGCACCATAAGTTGTTTTAACCGGTAGAAAGTGAGGTGACTTTGTCATTCTATCAACAATAAGCCAATTGGAATCAAAGTGCTTTCTAATCTTTGGCAAACCAATCATAAAATCCATATTGATCTCTTCCCACTTCCAAGTAGGAATTTCTATGTCTTGGGCTAGGCAACCGGACCTTTGATGTTTGGCTTTCACTTGTTGGCAATTGTGACAATCGACTACAAACTTGGCAATATCCCTTTTCATACCACCCCATCAATATACCTCCTTTAAGTCTCTATACATTTTTGTAGAATCGGGGTGAATGAATTAGGACGAATTATGTGCCTCATTCAAAATCAAATCCCTTAACCCATCAATATTAGGCACATATAGCCTACCTTGGTACCTGAGGACACCATCTCCCCTTTGGGAGAAAACCTCTACTTTACCATCCTTCACCAAAGCTTTCAATTCTAGCAAGGCAGGATCAAGGTCTTGTTTGGACTTGACCTCTTCAATTAAAGATGATTTGAGCTATCAATAACTACCACACCTCCATTTTCAACTTCATTCAACCTAACCCCCAGTCTAGCTAACCGGTGAACTTCTCTAGCCACCTCCTTATTACCATCATCAATATGAGCTACACTTCCCACGGACACTCTACTTAGAGCATCGACCATAATATTAGCTCTGCCTGGGTGATAATGCACACTCATGTTATAATCCTTCAGGAGTTCTAACCACCTTCTTTTGTCTCAAATTAAGATCCCTTTGTGTGAACACTTATTGGAGACTCTTATGATTGGTGAACACATCTACATGAACCCTATATAAATAGTGACTCTATATTTTCAAAGCAAATACTACGATCGCTAATTCAAGATCACGGGTGGGATTATTAAACTCATGCGCTTTTAGTTGCCGAGAAGCATATGCTATGACCTTGCCATTTTTCATAAATACATACCCTAAACTAATCCTTGAAGCATCACAATAAACCACAAATCCTTCTAGCCCTTCCGGTAAAGCCAAAATTCGAGCGGAGGTAAGCTTGCCTTTCAAAGTTTGAAAACTTCTTTCACATTCATCGGTCCAAACTAATTTTGCCTTTTTTTCTATCAATTTTGTCAAAGGTGAAGCAATTGAAGAGAAACCATTCACAAACCTCTAGTAGTACCCCGCTAAGCCCAAGAAACTCCTAATATCCATTGGAGTCAAGGGCCTAGGACAATTCCTTATTATTTCCATCTTCTTAGGGTCCACTTTAATTCCATCACCCGACACCCCATGCCTTAGAAATGCAACCTCTTTTAACCAAAATTCACATTTATCAAATTCAGCAAACAACATCTCATCCCTCAAAATTTGCAACACCACCCTCAAATGATTCACATGCTCTTCTTTACTTCGAGAATAAATCAATATGTCATCTATGAAGACTATCACAAACATGTCAAGGTAGGGTTTAAAGGCCCTATTCATGAGTCCATAAATACCGTCGATGCATTAGTCAAGCCAAAAGACATAATCACAAATTTAAAATGCCCATACCTAGTCCAAAAGGCCGTCTTGGGAATGTCACACTCTCTCACCCTCACTTGGTGGTACCCAGACCAAAGATCAATCTTATAAAAGTGACTTGAAGTTGATCAAATAGGTCATGTATCCTTGGTAAGGGATACTTGTTCTTTATGGTGACCTTATTGAGTTGCCACTAGTCGATGCACATTCTATGTGAACCATCTTTCTTTCTTACAAAAAACACCTGTGCACCCCAAGGTGACTTGCTAGGCCTTATGAAACCCTTCTCCAACAAATCCTTCAATTGGTCCTTTAACTTCTTTAACTCTGTCGGGGCAATAAGGGGGAATGGAAATGGATAGAGTATCGGGGAGGAGGTCTATACTAAAATCTACTTACCTTTTGGGAGAAACATTGGGAAGCTCATCAGGAAAGACATCAAGAAACTCATAGACTACCAGAACTGACTCAATAGAAAGGAACTTAGACTTAACATCTCTAACCCTCACAAGATGGTAAATGCAACCCCTAGAAATCAATTTTTGGGCCTTAAGACAAGAAATCAACCTACCCTTGACCACCAAATTATGACCCTCCCACTCAAAGGTGAGTTCATTAGGAATTTGGAACTTAACTTACGAGTTCTACAATTGATAGAAGCATATATGCACTAACCAATCCATCCCAAGAATAATGTCAAAATTCATCATGTCAAGTTCAATAAAATCACAAGACAAGACTTTATGCAATATAGACACGAGATAACCCTTATAGACCTTCCTAGCAATAATAGACTCACCAATGGGGTAGACACCTCATAGGGTTCACACAATAATTCAGAACACACAAGAAGCTTATTGGCAACAAAAGGAGTAATGAAAGAAAGAGTGACACCCAGATCTAATAAAGCATACACAACATAATAAAAGAATCTTTAACATACCGGCAACAACATTGGGAACCTCATCCACTCCTTGTGAAACGCCCCCAAAAAAGTGCTTTGGAAATGCCCATAATCGTAATTTCAATGTATCTTAAAATTTGTGCATGATATCAAAAATTCAACTTCATATTTTGATCAAGGGGTAAAATTGAGTCGGAGATGGGTATAACCTGAATTTTAGAAGACCCGTAGCAAAAAATAATTTTCACCAATTTTTCACAAACTAGTAGGGGTTCATGATGGCTACGCGACGCGGACCCGTCGCGGAGTAGTGTTAGCACTTTCTTAATTTTCTGTTTCAGCCTAAGGGAATTGGGGTCATGGCCCCATGCCCATTTATCCATGAAATATCCCATACTTAGCCATTTTTCAACTCCATATTACTCTAAAACCCTCTATGAAACCTCTCAACCATCTTATCAAAATTTCCATCCAAAATCAAGTGTCTCAAGCTTAATTCCAAATCTCAAGAACTTCATTCAAGCTTCAAATCTCCTTCAAGTCTACATCAAGGAATCCCAAAATTTAGGTATGTGGGTTTCATCCATTGGGTCCTTTCACCTATGGAGCCCAATCTTCCTTTCTATGAAAATTGCATGCTTTCAAGTTATATCTTTTATGGGTATCTCTTACTATGGATTATGATTGTAAATTATGTTGGGATTTTATGAAATGTTGATCTATTATGCATTACTATCTATGTCAAGGTTATACCATGATTTGATTATATCTATTGAGACTATGCATGCTTTGAGATATGAAACTATGATCTATTGTGAGATTTGAGGATTGTTTCAAGGTACCCTACATGAGGGTTTTACAATATGTTAGTGGGTTGATTTTGAATCATTTTATTCACTATATTTCACTCTTGAATTGCATGATTTTGAACTAATATCACGAACCCATCATGTGTTTGATGAAATGTCTTTTCAAAGATTCTTAAAGTTATTGATGATCTATTGCATGATTTATGAGTCAAGTGACTTCATGATGATTTTGGGCTTTCAAAATGTATTGAATTCATGAACATGTGTATGATGTTGTAAATGTCAAATTATGCCCTTTTTCAAAGATTTTACCTTTTGTGGGCCTTTGATGTTATTGCAAGGGTGATGTTTGTGATGATCAATTCTTATGTTTTAAGGTTAGACTCGCCATTAGAGGTCAAAGATGTTTTAGAGCTACTCATGTCATGTTTCCATGTTTCTTACAAATTGTTAAAGTATAATTATTTTGATTATTCCGTGGGATTAGACTTAGCGCTGATGGATAGGATGTGGCATGGACCATCTTCATGGGATCATATTCCTTTCGTCAAACTATGTGCCAACATAGAATTATGTTTTACCCTTGCTTTACTAGTGAATCCATTTAATACACTTCTTAATGAAATCCTTTCAGAAATGGGATGGGTTCCTGTAAGGAGGGTTACTTCTCTGAAATGAGAGAGGCTCCTATAATGTGAAGTATGGTTACCTTGGAAAGTAGACCACCTCTTTACTGATGAGGGGTAATCATCGGGATTTCAAGTTGTAGCTCGCTTTTCTTTAATCGGTTAAGGTCTCTTTCTACATATGTATTATATTTTATGCAAGTTGAATGATTTACAAGCATGTTTTACTTTAAGCATTAACCATTCATGGCATATTGAGATTTCACTTATCTATTGTTTATTACTATGTATTTTGATTATATTGTCTTATGTCTTGTTGCATTGCATCTTACATACTTAGTACATTCAAACGTACTAATGCATACTTTATGCCTACATGATATCACCATGTATGGATTGAAGCTTCTCTTGATCGTCCTCTACGTGACTAGTACGATTCTACGAAGATAAGATTTGGTGACTCGTCAAATTTGACGACACTATCTACCTTTCTTGCTATTTTTGAGACTTCCTTGTGTTGAACATTTGTCATTATGAGGGTGAGCTCAAAAGTGTCTTAGCCCTGCTCCATTCCAAGTTAGAGGTATATGTTGGATATTGTAATGTTATTGTGCTATGAGCTTGTCTCTTATGCTTTGTTTATATTCAAGACTTCCCTTAGTCCTATTTTCCATTTTCTATATCTTGTATTATTGTTTACTTTGCTTCCGCAACTAAGGATGTCTGATTATATGATAAGAGGCTTATTTGGGTCCCTTGGGGTTTTCATTCACCGTGTCATGTCTAGGAGCTTGGATTGGATTGTGAAAAACTTGGTATCAGAGCACTAGTTAGTTAATGGTCCTCAGAATCCAACACATCATGTCGATTAGAGTCTTATTCATAGTTGTGAGGCGTGCCATAACTATGAATGGGAAGCTATGAGGCATTTTAGGAAATGTTTCACTTCTTCATGATCTATGTTGTGCGATAGTGTTAAGTCACTCTAAGACCTATTCCTATTCTTAACCATTGCATTCAGAATTAAGTTACTCTGAATGGTGGGCAAGGAGGTGAGAATCTCTCACTTGGAGGTCAACTTCCTAACTGTGACATGTCGAATGTGGAGGTTCGTAATTCTCTACAACTATTGGCTAAGGTTGTAACTGCTCAACTCAATCAACAAATGGGTGCTTCTGAGACTTCAAGGGATAAGAGGAAGGAGAGGGAGGTTAAAAGGGCCCAAGTTGGTGGTGCCTCATGTTCTACTAGTCTAGCGGTCCCCATGTACATGAAGAAAATGATTCCTTTTGCCACTTGTCAAAGGTGTGGCAAGAAGCATCAAGGAAGGTGTTTGGTGGGCACCAAGATTGTTTCAAGTGTGGTGGTGTTGGGCATAAGATGAAAGATTTCCTGGTGGACTCAAGGGAAGAGAGAAGAAGGGCTTAATTTGAAGGTAGGCTTCCGTATGCTAAGCCTAGTGGCAATGGTGGAGTGACCCATCCTAGATGCCCGAAGTGTGGGAGAAGTCATAGTGGCACATGTTGGAGGAACACGGGTGCATGCTTTTGGTGTGGCACAATGGGCCACAAGGTTGTTAATTGTCTATATGCTCAAAGTAAAGGCAAGGGTGTTGGTGTTCAAGCCTCCCCTCCATGCCATAAGTGTGGGAAGTACCATCGGGAGATTGGTTGACCTGTTCGAGTGCATGTTTTGAGTCTGGTGCAAAGGATCATAAGTTGAGAGGTTGTCCATGGGTTGCTAGGAATTATGGGGATGACCGACGATGTTCTCAACCTTACCCCTCTAGGGGTCACTTGACTTGGCATGATGCTTCATAGGTATGTTAAAGCTTTTTTTTTATGTGTGCGCATTGATAGAGCCCGAGTGCCACTCTCTCTTTTATTATTCCTCTTGTTGCCAAAAAGATTCATGTTAGTCCCAAATTGTTCTGTAAGCCTTATGAAGTGTCTATCCCCATTGGTTAGTCCATCATTGCTAAAAGAGTCTATAGAAATTGTTCCGCGTTCGTTCGTTTTGCATAAAGTCTTGCCTTGTGATTTCATTGAATTAGATATGGTGGATTTTGATGTCATTATTGGGATAGATTGGTTGCATGCATATTATGTTTCTAGCTACTGTAGAAGCCATAGGGTTAAACTCCAATTCCCTAATGAACCGTCCTTGAGTGGGAGAGTAGTAATGTGGTGGTCAAGTGTAGGTTCATTTCTTGTCTTAAAGCCTAAAAGTTGATTTCCAAGGGTTGTCTTTATCATCTTGTGTGGGTTAGGGAGGTTGAGTCCAAAGTCCTTCCTATTGAGTTGGTTCCGGTGGTTAATGAATTTCTTGATGTCTTATTCGATGGCAAGAAACATTTTCTGATAATTACTTGGAACCTTATCTTTTTGATCTAATTGCAACTGTTC
>JAPFFP010000002.1:5259490-5286035 GCA_026153255.1 Solanum medicagineum
GCCTACATGATTTCACCATGTAGAACCGGAGCTCTACTTGATCATTCTGCTCCACGTGGCTAGTACTATCTCTTCAAGCATGTCTGGTAAGTCCTCAACTCCGAGAATGATATCTTTTGTTCCTATGTATGAAAAGACTATCTTTATCTTATTGTATGCTTTTTGACTATGTGGGTGAGACCAGAAAGTTGTCTTGGCCCTCGCTCAATTCTAAGTTTAGAGGTGTTGCTGGAGACGTTATGTAATAGTGCTATGAGCTTTGCCTCTCCCTTGACTCTTGTATGTTTCAAGCTATGAAAGACTCCCTTAGTCCCATTTCCCTTATTTCTATTCTCTCATTGTTGTTTACTTGCTTCTGCGGCCAAGTATGTGTAATGATATGTTAAGAGGCTTGTTTGGGATCCCTTCGAGATCTACATTCGCTGTGTCGCATCTAGGACCTACGCTTGGGTCGTGACAAACTTAGTGTCATAGCATTAGTTTGTTAATGGTCCTTGGTATTCAACATACCACGTCGATTAGAGTCTTATCCATAGTTGTCAAGCGCACCACGACTATGAGTAAGAGGCTATGAGGTGTTAGAAATGTTTCACTTCTTCATGATCTGTGTCGTGCGATAGAACTAGGTCCTCTAGGGCTTATTACTAATTCCTAACCATTGCATTTCAAAATATGTCTTAGGCTACTCAGGACGATGAAGTATCGACTACGGAGGTTCATAATGCTCTATGGGTGTTGGCCAAGGCCATGACCGCCTAACTCAACTGATCAGTGGGCATCCTTGAGACTTCAGATAGAGAGGGAAAGGATAAGAGAGCCCGAACTGGAGTTAGGTATCCATAAGTCAAGCCCGGGGGCAATAGTGGGGTAACTCACCTTAGATGCCCAATATGTGGGAGGAAACAAGATGCATATGTTTGAGGAATAGGGGTGCATGCTATGGGTGTGGCGAGATGGGCCACAAGGTAGTTGGTTGCCCATATGCTCGAAAAGGGTGTAGAGATGGTCAACTTCAAGCACAAGGTGATCATGTTGATCAAGGGGCTCAAGGAGGAGATGAGAGGGAAAAGTTGAGAAAGAGGAGAAGCGGTGAGTCCAAGAGGGCCTGTTTTTAATGTTAAGTTCCAAAATACCAAGGGTGGCCGGTTTCATCAAGGCCAAAGGTCTTCTCAGGCTCCTAGTAGAAGGTTTGCCAATGATAACCCAAGAGTCCAAGGTGATTATAGTGTGGAGCCTAATGCTAGGTGTCCAAAATGTGGTAGAGGCCATGGCGGCTCATGTTTGAGGGACACTAATACTTTCTATAGTTGTGTAGAAGTGGGTCAGAAGATTGTTGATTGTCCTCGTAATCAAAATAATGGTAAAAATGTTCATCCACAAGGTGCAAATGTGGTTCCTAGGGGGAGAGGAGGTCATCAAGGTGGTGTTCCATGGCACGATAAATCTTATGCTCTTAAAGGGAGGCAAGGAGGGGATGAGGCGCACGATGTTGCTACTAGTATGTTGAAATTTCCTTTGACTTTGATGTGTATGCATTGATGGGCCTGGTGCCACTATCTCTTTCATTACATCTTTTGTTGCTAGTGGGCTTTATGTGTGTCCCTAGTTGTTGTGTGAACATTTGGTGTATACCCTATTGGTGATTCTATTGTTGCTAGGAAGGTCCATAGGAATTGTTTCGTGGTCACAGTGCATAGATCTTGTCTTCCGATTATGTAGAATTAGAGTGGATTAGTTGCATGCATATTATGTCTCCATTACTTGCAGCACCCGTAGAGTTAGATTCCAACTCCCTAATGAGCACATTCTTGAGTGGGAAAGTCATGATGTGGTGGTCAAGAGTACATTCTTTCTTGCACCCTATCCCATAAGTCGATTTATAAAGGGGAGCCTCTATCATCTTGTGACAGTTAGGGATATTGGATCCAAAGTCCTTCCTATCGAGTTGGTTTTAGTGGTTAATGAGTTCCTTGATGTTTTTCCTAGTGAGCTTCCCGGTATGGTTTGCGATGGAGAAAGATGGTCCCCTTATAATGTGTATTGATTACCGATTACTTTTTAGGGTCACCATAAAGAATAAGTACTCTCTACCAAGGATTAATTATCTATTTGACCAACTCCAAAGGGCTAGTCACTTCTCTAATATTGAACTTTGGTCTAGGTATCACCAAGTGAAAGTGAGGGAGTGAGGCATTCCCAAGACGGTCTTCCGGACTAGGTATGGGCATTATGAGTTACTGGTAATATCATTTGGGTTGGCCAATGCACCAGCTATCTTCATGGATCTTATGAATAGGGTCTTCAAAACCTTGATTTGTTTGTGGGGGTGTTCATTGATGATATTTTGATATATTCCCATAGTGAACAGGAGCATGTGAGTCATTTGAGGGTGGTGCTTCAAAAGATTGATAGAAGAGAAGTTGTATGCTAAGTTTGAAAAATGTGAAATTTGGTTGAGAGAGGTTGACTTTCTAGGTCCTGTGGTGTTGGGGGATGGTATTAAGGTAGATCCTAAAAGATGGAGGTGATTAGAAAATTGGCCTAGACCTTTGACCACATCAGACATTAGAACTTTCTTGGGCTTAGCAAGTTACGAACGAAGATTGTGAATGTGTTTTCTTCTATTGCTTCTCCCATGACTAAGTTGACCCAAAAGAAGGCAAAATTATGTGGACCGATGAGTGTGAAAACAATTTTCCAAACCTTGGAGGATAAGCTTGTGTCCGCTCTTATCTTGTCTCTACCAAATGGATTAGAAGGGTTTGTTGTGTATTATGATGCCTCAAGAATTGGTTTGGGTTGCGTATTTATGCAAAACAGTAAGGTGATAGCCTATGTTTCTAGGTAACTTAAGGTGCATGAAAAGAGTTATCCTACCCATGATCTCGAATTGGCCTTCGTGGTATTCGTCTTGAATGTTTGCCATCTTTATTTGTATGGAGTGCATATTGATGTGTTCACTAGTCATAAGAGTCCTTAATTTGTGGTCACTCAAAAGGATCTTAACTTGAGGCAAGGAAGGTGGTTAGAACTTCTTAAGGATTGTGACATGACTGTGCATTATCACCCTGGTATGGTTAATGTTGAGTCTGATGCTTTGAGTAAGGTGTCAATGGGTAGCCTAGCTCATGTAAATGATGGTGGCTAGAGAGGTCCATCGATTGGGTAGATTGGGGGTTAGTTTGGAAAAGGTTGACAATGATGGTGTAGTAGTGGTTTATGGTTCTAAATCTTCATTGGTTGAGGAGGTAAAGTCAAGACAAGATCTTGACCCCACCTTGTTAGATTTGAAGGCCTTGGTGAGAGATGGTAAGGTGGAGGTTTTCTCCCAAGGGGCAGATGGTGCCCTTAGGGGCTAAGGTAGAATGTGTGTGCCTAATGTTGATAACTTGAGGAGGTTGATTTTAGATGTGGCCCTTTATGGCAGATGTTGTAGATCACCGATTGGGTGGTTTGAAGTGGAAGAGATGTCTTTGTTAGGTCCAGATTCGGTGATAGAGGCCTTATAGAAAGTGAGGTTGATTAGAGAAAGGTTGAAGATAGCCCAAAGTCGCCAAAAGTCCTATGCCGATGTGAGAAGAAGTGATCTTGAATTTAAGGTTGGTGATTGGGTCTATTTGAATGTTTCACCCATGAAAGTAAATTGAGTCCAAGATTTGTGGGTCCTTATAGGGTGTTGAGGAAGATTGGTAAGGTGGCCTATGAGTTAGAGATGCCTAATTAAATGGACTTGGTTCATCGGGTCCTCCATGTATCAATGTTGAGGAAGTGCATGGGTTACCCAAATGCTATTGTACCATTGGATGTTGTGGGTGTTGTTGAATACAACTTGACTTATGAAGAGGTCCGCATAGAAATTTTTGATAGACAAGTGAAAAGGTTAAGAAACAAGGATGTAATTTCTATTTAGGTCCTTTGGAAGAATCAACAAGTTGAAGATGCTACATGGGAAACCAAAATGGACATGCAAAAACGATGTCCTTATCTCTTTCATTCTACTCAACCCTAAAGTACTAATCTAAGTCTCCTATGTCATTTCAATTCTTATGTTTTTGCCCCTATGTCATTTGCATGTGTTCATGTTTATGTTGGCAAGTTCATGGGGATTTTGACATTTATGTTGAGACTGTTGAAAATGGTGTTTAAGTGCATTATTGCATTCTTGTGTGGGTTGAAATTATCTTGCTCACTTTTCTTATATACGATTCTTTGACATTCGGGGAGTAATGTTCCCGAGGAGATATCAAAAAGTGCCCGAAAATGTCGAAAATTCCCATAATCATAATTTCCATATATCTTAAAATTAGTACATGATATCAAAAATTTGACTTCATATTCGTAATCAGGGGACAAAAGATTGTATAGGCTTGCTAAAGAGAGAGAAAGGAAAGTTTGCAACTTGGACCAAATGAAGTGCATCAAGGCTGAGGAGGGTGAGGTGTTGGTGGATGACACTTCCATTAAAATAAGGTGGCAAGCTTAATTTTATCAACTCTTAAATGAAAATGAAGATAGAGATATTGAGTTGGGTGAGTTGGCACACTCTTAAAGTCATCGTGATTTTGGTTATTGCAGGCGGTTTAGAGTGGAGAAGGTTAGAAGGGCTCTTAGCAAGATGAAAAAAGGGAGGGCTATCGAACCCGATGAGATTCCGGTAGATTTTTGGAAGAACATGGTCAAGGATGGCATAGAGTGGTTGACTAGGCTGTTCAATGCTATTATGAAGACTGCCAAGATGCTTGATGAATGGAGGAGGAGTACAATGATTCCATTATACAAAAACAAATGGGATATTCAAAACTGTAATAATTACAGGGGTATTAAGTTACTAAGTCATACTATCAAGGTATGGGAGAGAGTGGTAGAGATGAGGGTAAGAAGAGTACTGTCCATTTCAGAGAATCAGTTTGGATTCATGCCGGGGTGGTCGACTATCCAAACAAGTGGAGAAATATAGGGAAAGAAAGAAGGATCTTCATATGGTGTTCATTGATCTCGAGAGAGCCTATGGAAAGGTTCCAAGGGATGTCATATGGAGCTTCTAGAAATGAAAGGTATCCCAATGCCATATATCAGGGAAATAAAAAGACATGTATGACGGAGCCAAAATTCGGGTGAGGACAGTGTGAGTAGACTCAAAGTATATTCCTATTGAGATGGGACTCCATCAAGGATCAGGATTCAGAACTTTCATGTTTGCCTTGGTGATGGATGAGCTGACCGGATCTATCCAAGAGGAGGTTCCATGGTATATACTATTTGCACATGACATGGTACTGATTGATGAGACTCGAAATAAAGTTAATGATAGGTTGGAGGCTTTGAGACATGCCTTGGAGTCCAAATGATTCAAACTGAGTAGGACCAAAACAGAATACTTGGAGTGCAAATTTAGTGTTTCGAGGGATGAAGAGACATTGATGTGAGGCTTTCCACTCGACCGATCCCCAAGAGGGAAAACTTTAAGTATCTGGGGTCCATCATCCATAGTAGTGGTGATATTGACAATGATATCATACATTGTATTGGGGCAGCATGGACTAAATGGTGCCTTGGGAGTATTATGTGACAAGAAGATACCACCTAAATTCAAAGGTAAGTTTTACAGAATGGTGGTTAGACCATCTTTACTATATGGGGTGGAATGTTGGCCAATAAAAAATGCACATGTTCAGAAGATCTATGTCGCAAAGATATGTGGTCCCACAAAGAGTGATGAGATTAGGAATGAGACCATTCGAAAGAAGCTAGAGGTGACCCCTGTTGCTGATATGGTGATGAAAGTGAGACTGCGATGGTTTAGACATGTGCAGAACAGGAGTACCAATGCTCCTATTAGGAGGTGTGAGAGGTTGGTTTTAGGAGTTACCTGGAGGGATAGAGGTTGATCAAAGAAGTATTGGAGTAGGTGATCAGATAAGATATGGCGATACTGGATCTCATCCAGGACATGACATTAGATAGAAAGGAGTGGAGGTCGCAAATTAGAGTTGCAGGCTAATTGGTTGGTAGGGTTAAGTGGAATAGTGGGGTAGCAGGAGCAGTCGTGTTTTATATCATGTGAATGATTATCTGTCATATGTGTGTTAATTTTGTCATATTTACATATTGTTATGTACTTTTCGCTATAAGCCTCCCTTTCTATTCCCTTTCTTTTCCTTTTTGTCATATCTAGTTTATTCTGCTTATGGGTTTTTGAGATGAGGGTTCCCAGGAAATAATCTCTCTACTTCTATGAGGTAGTGGTAAGGTCTGCGTACATACTACCTTCCCCAGACCCCACTTGTGCGACTATACTGTTTATGTTGTTGTTGTTGTTATTGTTGACAAGCTTATGGTGATTTTTTACATTCATGTTGAGATTTTTCAAATGATATTTGCAGTTTTTGCATTCATGTCGAGCTGAAATCTTCATGATTAATTCTCTTATGTACTTGTCTTTGACATTCGGAGGCGAATGTTCCCAAAGGGGAGATATTGAAACGCTCCAAAAATGTGCTTTGGAAATGCCCATAATTGTAATTTGCATATATCTCAAACTCTATGCATGATATCAAAAATTCAACTTCATATTCTTTATCAAAGGGAAAAATTGAGTGGGGAACAGGTATAACCCCGATTTTAGAGGACCCGTAGTGAAAATAATTATCGCAAAAAATTTGAATTGCAGTAGCCATCTGTGCCCTAGGCGATGCGCCAGGGGCACGGATTTGTGTTAATTTGCCCTCTGCATTGGGTACGCGTTGCAGGCCAAACGTGGACCAGTTCATGTTTTCCTTAGTTTTTCATTTCGGCCCAAGGGCCTGGGGTTATAGCCATATGCCCACATATACATGAAAACACCTATACTTAGCCATTTTTAACTCTATATCACTCAAGACCCTCTCAAAACCCTCTCTAAAAATTAACTTGATATTTCATCCAAATTCAAGTGTCTGAAGCATAATTTCGAATCTCAAGAAATCCATTCAGTCTTCAAGTTTCCTTCAAGTCTACATCAAGAAAACCCAAATTTTAGATATGTGGGTTTCATCCATTGGGTCATTTCACCCATGGAGCCCAAACTCTTTTTTTATGAAAATTACATGTTCTCTCTTTTTATGAAAATTACATGTTCTCAAGTTGAATCAACTGTGGGTATCTCTTAATACGGATTTTGATTATAAATTATATTAAAATTTTATGAAATGTTGATTGATTATGCATGTTTATCTATTTCAAGCCTATATTATGGGTTGGTATTGCCAATTGGGAGACTATGCATGATTTGAGCTATGAAACTATGATCTATTATGAGATTTGATAATGGATTTTAAGGTAACTTACATAAAGGTTTTACTATATGTTGGTGGGTAGATTTACATTGAATTTTCTCACATTTTTTCACTCTGGAATTGCATGATTTTTTAACTAGCATTACACACCCACCAAGTGTTTCATAAACTGTCTTAACAAGGATTCTCAAGTTGTTGATGGTCTATTACATGATTTATAAGTCAAGTGACTTAATGATGATTAAGGGATTGTATATAAGTATTTAATTCATGAAAAATATTTATAGTATTACAATTGACCACAACTTGTTGAGGGGTGACATGTCTAATTACCTTGTTGAGGGGGTGACATACCTCAACCACCTTGTCGGCGGGTGACATGCCCGTACTACAATGTCGACGGGTAGATATATACCTTGATCACCTTGTCTGTGGTGACATGCCCGTACTACCATGTCAAGGGGTAGATACCTTTACCACCTTATCAGGGGGTAACATGCCCGTACTACCATGTTGAGGGGCAGATACTTTTACCACCTTGTCGGGGGATAATATACCCGTACTACCATGTTAATGAGTATATACCTCAATCACCTTCCAAGGGGGTGACATGCCTTGGATTCCAAGTAATAGTTGCTTGGTCTATGATTATGGTCTCTTCCCACACATATTATTACAAATTACATGATTTGCAAGCATGTTTTACTTCTAGAATTGATCGTCCATGTCATACTGATATTATACTTATCCATTTCTTATGATTATGCATTTTGACTTTATTTCTTATGTGTTTTTGCATTGCATCCTTTCTATGCCTACATGATGTTACCATGTAGGAATCGGAGCACCTCTCGATCATCATCCACGTGGCTAGTGTGGCACTTTGGAAGTAAGCTTTGCCGAATCCTCATGTCCAGAGACACTAGCTATGCTACTCTTAATATTTAATGTCTCTTTATGTTGAACACTTGATACTATGAGGGTGAGCCCAGAAAGTGTCTTCGTCCCCACTACAATCTATGTTAGAGGTGTTATTTTTGGAACAATTAATGTACTTATGTTTTGAACTTTGACTCTATTATTCTTTATAAATATCAAGGTTCCCTTAGTCCTGCTTCCCTTACTTATATCTCTTATTATTGTTTATTTTTCTTCCACGACCAAGGATGTGTGAATAATATGCTAAGACGCTTATTTGGGGTCCCTTCGGGTTCCCATTCGCCATGTCAAGTCTAGTCCCTAGGCTTGGGTCATGATACAAGGTTGCCGTGGGAGGATTATTTTCGCTAATGCTGGTGCAAGGCTCAGCCCCATGAACTGTGATGAGGCTCACGGGTCGTGTACCCAACCGTGGAGCTCACTTTGGTACTAAAAATTCTAAGTGTTGAGCTAAGTTCCTATTTCCAGATTTTTGCCTAAGTGTGGGTTCACGAGCACTCTACACGAACCGTGGAGTTCCACACGGGCCGTGAGGCCTCAAGTGTAGTGACACTTTATCATTTTTCTACCCGATTCATTAATGGCATTTTCATAAGTTCGATTATTTCTTTTGGTCATTTGGGAATTCCAATGCTATTTCATGGTCATCTAAAGACCTAAAAACTATTTCAAAAATTCAAAATCACTTCTCATATTTTAAAATCCTCTCAAAAGCTTTCCACAAAAGAACTCTTGGAGATTTCAGCACTTGAGCTAGGGAACTCAATTCATCTTTAAATTCTTTGGGGTTTTCTTCATCTTGGTGAGGGTATGTGGGTTTTGATACTTGGTTACTTCCAATCAAGGAGACCCAAGCCATTTTCAAGAAATCTACATGAATTTTGCTTACTTTAATTTGGGGTTTTAAAATATTTTCATTTCTTAAATTCCAACAATGAATGGGTTATGCTTATCTATGGATTTAAAGATGAACTAAGCTTTGAAATATTGGAATACATTGTTATTATGAATTTTTGAATATGCATGGTCCTTAAAAGTTGAATCTAAGAATGGGTAATTATATTATGATTTCAAATGTGGATTTAACTATGTTTTCACTTGAATCTCTGGTTTTAGATTGAATCTCAATTGCACATGCCATTATCACATCATTTGCACATGCCATTATCACATCATTCATAGCATATGCATTCATGTTTATGAGAATTTATGGAAATTATGTTATGGGTAAAGCCCAATTATGCTCTATGATATGATTTTGATAAGATATTGGTTATGACGATATTGTAATCACATATATGTCTATTAATTATGGCTCTTTGAGCATTTTGGGTGGTTGGACCATTTTTATATGAATGGGTATTCCTATGCATGAATATTTATGACTATGATATTATGGTTTTGGCATTTGAGCCTAAGTATGAATTATTATGAATGATGTTTGGCTTTTAAGTCCAATTGTGCATTGAAATACTTTTGGTAAAACTTGTATCTCTTGAAAGGATGCATAACTACCTATATTATAAGTATTCTTGTTGGATGACGACTAAGCACCGATGGAAGGAGGGTTCTCTATCTTTCCTCGAACTATGTGCGTAGCATAGGTTCCTTTCTGAAATGGGAGGCTCG
The DNA here is from genome assembly GCA_026153255.1 of Solanum medicagineum. NCBI lineage: Eukaryota > Viridiplantae > Streptophyta > Magnoliopsida > Solanales > Solanaceae > Solanum > Solanum medicagineum. Next base: position 5,269,333 of record JAPFFP010000002.1, read on the forward strand.
TATGGAAATATGCCTTCGAATTGAGGTTGCCTGTAAAGAGAAGAAATGATGTGATGTGATACGTTTATGTGAAAATCCTATCTGAAATGGGAGACCTGCAAGGAAGGTTGCTTCACACGAAATGTGAGGCCTATAAGGTGAAAAATCATTTACCCTTGGAAAGTTGACCACCTCTTTACCGATAAAGGGTAATCATCGGTATTCTAGGTGGTAGCTCGCTTGGTCTTATGTCACGACCCAAGGATAGGGCCTAGAAGTGTCACGGTGAATGGAAACCTGAAGGAACCCTAAACAACCCTTTTAGCATATCAGTCACACATCCTTGGTCGCGGAACCATAATGACAACAACTAGAGAAATAAATAAGGGAAATAGGACTAAGGAAAGTCTATGACAATCATAAAATACTCAAGATTCAAGCTCAAAGCATGAATACATCAATTGTTCCAACAACACCTATATCATAGATTTGAGCGGGGACCAAGACACTTTTCGGGCTCATCCTCATGGTACCAAGTGTTCAACATAAAGAGATATCAAATAGTAAGAGTAGCATAGCTAGTGTCCCCGAGCTTAAGGACTCACCAAAACTTATGTTCCGAAATGCCAAAACTAGCCACATAGAGGATGATCGAGAGGTGCTCTGGTTCCTACATGGTAACATCATGTAGGCATAGAGTATGCGTTAGTACATTTGAATGTACTAAGTATGTAGGATGCAATGCAACAAGACGTAAGCAAATATAGTCAAAATGCATAAATATACGCAATGGATAAGTATAATGTCAATATGGCATGCATGATCAATGCTTGAAGTAAAACATATTTGTAAATCATATGACTTGTATAGAAAGTAATACATGTTTGGAAAGAGACCATACCCATACACCAAGCAAGCTATTCTTTCGAATCCAAGGCATATCACCCCCTTGGAAGGTGATTGAGGTATCTAACCCTTAACACGGTAGTACAGGCATGTCAGCCCCCGACAAGGTGGTCAAGGTATCTACCCCTCAACATAATAGTACAAGCATTTCACCCCCCGAAAAGGTAATGAAGGTATCTATCCCTCAACATAGTACTACGGGCATGTCATCCCCCGACAAGGTGGTCAAGGTATCTACCCATCAACATGGTAATAGGGGCATGTCACCCCTCTCCCCCCCCCCTCCAACGAGGTGGCTGAGGTATGTCACTGCCTCAACAAGGTTATTGGGCATGTCACCCCAAACAAGGTGTAGACAACTTGCAACATTACACATACTTTTCATGAATTCAATACGTACATATAATCCTTTAATCATCATAAAGTCACTTGGCTTATAAACCATGTAATAGACCATCTTCTCAAGACATTTTATCAAACAGTGCGTGGTGTGTAATGCTAGTTCAAAATCGTGCAATTCAAGAGTGAAATTATATGAGAAAACTAAATGTAAATCAATACACCAACATATAGTAAAACCCTTAGATACATTGAAATCCATCATCAAATCTCATAATAGATCATAATTTGATAGCTCAAAACATGCATAGTCTTAATAGACAAAACCACTTCATAGTATAAGCTTGAAATAGATAAACATGTTTATTCAATCAACATTTCATAAGACCACAACATACTTTATAATCAAAATCCATAATAAGAGATAACCATAGATGATACAACTTGAAAACATGTAATTTTTATAAAAAGGGGGATTGGGCTCCATGGGTGAAAGGACCCAATGGATGAAACCCACATACCTCAATCTTGGATTTTCTTGATGTAGATTTGAAGGAGACTTGAAGCTTGAATGGAGTTCTTGAGATCCGAAATTAAGCTTGGGACACTTGAATTTGGATGAAATATTTGGTTAAGTCTTGGAGAGGGTTTTGAGAGTGTCTTGAGTGATATAGAATTGAAAAATGGCTAAGTATAGGTGTTTTCACGCATAAGTGGGCATAGGGTTATGACCGTAAGGCCCTTGGGTTGAAAGAAAGTACCAAGGAAAACAACACACTGGTCCGTATTAGGTCCATGACACAGACCCATCACGCAGGCAACTCCAACACTGATCCGCCCTCCTGGTGTGTTGCGGCCAAGCGCAGATGGTTACTGGAATTCAAATTTTCTCAAAACTTATTTTTCACTACGAGTCCTCTAAAATCGAGGTTATACCCATTTTCTACTCAATTTTGCCCCTTGATCAAGAATAGGAAGTCGAATTTTCAATATCATGCATAGATTTTGAGATGTATGGAAATTACGATATGGGCATTTCCCAAGCACATTTTTGGGGCGTTCCAATATCTCCCCCTTGGTAGCATTTATCCCCGAATGTCAAAGAAGCATACATAAGAGAAGTAGTCATGAAGATTTTAGCCTGACACGAATGCAATAAATGCATTTAAACATCTTTTGAAAAATCTCAATATGAATGTCAAAAATCACCATAAACTTGTCAACATAGACATGAATGCATGCAAAATGACATTACAGCGGAAACTTAAGACTTGAAATCATAAAGGGGACTTAAATTAGTACCTTCACTTGAGTAGAGTGGAAGATATACAGATATCTCTTTCTCATGTCCGCCTCAGCTTCCCATGTGGCACTCTCAACTTGTTGGTTCCTCCAAGGACCTTGACAGAAGCTACATTTTTGTTTCTCAACCTCTTTATTTGTCTATCCAAAATCTCCATCGGGACATCTTCATAGGTCAAATTATCTTCTACAACACTCATAACATCCAAGGCACTATAGCACTTGGGTCACCCACATACTTTCTCAAGATGGATACATGGATGACCAGATGAACCATATTCATTTCCCTAGGCAACTCCAACTCATAAGCAACCTTACCAATCCTCCTTAAAACTCTATAAGGACCTACAAACCTTGGGCTTAACTTCCTTTTTTGCCAAATCTAACTACACTATTCATAGATGAGACCTTCAAGTAAACCCAATCACCCCCCCCCAACATAAATTCAATATCTCTTCTCCTCACATCAGAGTAGGATTTTTGTCTACTTTGGGTTGTTTTCAGTCTCTCCCTAATCCATCTCACCTTGTACAAGGATTCCATGACCAAATTTGGACCTAGAAAAGCCATTTCCCCTACTTCAAACCATCCAACTGGGGATCTATAGCGCCTACCATAAAGAGGTTCAAAAGGAGCCATACCAATACTTGAGTGGTAGCTATTGTTGTAAGCAAACTCGATGAGTGGAAGATGTTCATCCCAACTACCCTTAAACTCCAAAACACATGCTTTGAGCATATCCTCAAGAGTTTGGATAGTCCTCACAACTTAACCATCCATTTGAAGATGAAAGGTCGTGCTAAGCTTCACCTTGGTACCAAGACCTCTTTAGAAAGACCTCCAAAAGTGAGAATTGAATTAAGCACCAGAATTCAAAATGATAGATAAGGGAACCACATACAATCTAACCAACTCATGTATGTATAACTTGGCATAATCTTCGGCAACATAAGTAGTTTTGACCAGTAAGATGTGAGTCGACTTTGTCATTCTACCCAAATAGGGTCAAAATGTTTCCTAGTCTTAGGCGACCCAACCACAAAATCCATGTTGATTTCCCCCACTTCCAAGTCAGAATATCTATATCTTGGCTAGGCCACCTGCCCTTTGATGTTCGGCTTTCACTTGCTGGCAATTGTGACATCCGGATATGAACATGGCAATGTCCCTCTTCATACCACTCCACGAATACACTTCCCTCAAGTCTTTATACATCTTTGTAGAACAAGGGTGAATGGAATAGGATGAATTATGTGCCTCCTTCATGATCAATTCTTTCAATCATCCACATTTGGCACACACAACCTACCTTGGTAATTAAAGGAACTGTCTCCCTCTTAGGACAAAACCTCCACCTTACCATCTCTCACCAAGGCCTTCAACTCTAACAAGGTGGGGTCAAGATCTTGTTTTTCCATTACCTCCTCAATCAAAGAAGATTTAGAACCATCAACACCACTACACGTCCATTATCCACTTCATTCAGCCCAACCCCCAATCTAGCCAACCGGTGAACCTGTCTAGCCACCTATTTGCCACCATTATCAACATGAGCCAAACTACCCATAAGCACCCTACTTAGAGCATCGGCCATAACATTAGCTCTGTTGGGGTGCAATGCATGCTCATATCATAATCTTTAAGGAGCTCTAACTACCTTCTTTTTCTCAAGTTAAGATCTTCATAGGTGAGCACATATTGGAGACTCTTGTAGTCTGTAAACACATCAACATGAGCCCTATGCAAGTAGTGACGCAGAAGTTTCAAAGAAAATACCACAGCCGTCAATTAAAGATCATGGGTGGGATAATTCTTCTTATGTACCTTAAGTTTTCTAGAGGCATATGATATCACCATACCACTTTGCATAAAAACACACCTCAAACCAATTCTTGAGGCATCACAATAAATAACAAATCCTTCCAACCCTTCGGGTAGAGACAAGATAGGAGCGGAGACAAGCTTATCTTTCAAAGTTTAAAAACTCTTTCCACACTCATCGATCCACAAAAATTTCTCCTTATTTTGTTTCAGTCTTGTCATGGGAGAAGCAATAGAAGAGAAACCATTTACAAACTTCCGATAATAACCCACCAAACCCAAGAAACGTCTAATGTCCGATGGAATCAAAGGTCTAGGCCAATTTCTAATCACCTTCGTTTTCTGAGGATCCACCTTAATGTCATCACCCGATACCACATGCCCCAGAAATGCAATCTCTTTCAACCAAAACTCACATTTTTCATCTTTTGCATTCAACCTCTCCTCCCTCATGATTTACAACACCACCCGTCAAGTGATCGCATGCTCCTCCTTACTATGGGAATAAATCAAGATATTATCAATAAAAACCACCACAAAAAAGTCAAAAGGTAGGGTTTAAAGACCTTATTCATGAGATCCATAAATATAGTCAGTGCACTAGTCAACCCAAAGGACATAACCACAAAGTCAAAGTACTCATGCCTAGTCTGGAAAGTCATCTTGGGAATGTCACACACCCTCACTTTTACTTGGTGATATGCAGCCGAAGATCAATCTTAGAAAAGTGACTAGTCCCTTGAAGTTGATCAAAAAGGTCATTAATCCTCTGTCGATGGTACTTGTTCTTTATGGTGACTCTATTAAGTTTCCGATAATCAATGCACATTCTAAGAGAACCGTCCTTTTTCTTCACAAATAATACTGGTGCACACCAAGGTGACTTACTAGGTGTTATAAAACCCTTCTCCAACAAATCCCTCAAATGTTCCTTCAACTCCTTCAACTCCACTGGGGCTATATGGTAAGGGGTAATAGAAATACGTTGAGTATCGGGAAAGAGATCTATACCAAAATCTATTTTTCTTTCGGGAGGGACACTAGAAAGATCATCGGGAAAGGCATCAAAAAACACATTAACCACCGAAACTAACTCAATAGAAGGATTTTGGACTCAACATCCCTAACCAATACAAGATGATAAAGGCAAACCTTAGAAATCAACGTTTGGGCTTTAAGTCAAGAAATGAATCTACCCTTGACCACCATATCACAATTTTCCAACTCAAGAATGGGTTGATTAGGGAATTAGAATTTAACCCTACGCATTCTATAATCAATAAAAGCATAATATACATGTAATGAATCCATCCCAAGAATGACATCAAAATCCACCATATCTAACTCAACAAAATCACAAGGCAAGATTTTATGCAAAATGAATATGGGACAATTTCTACAGAGTCTTTTAGCAATAATGGACTCTCCAACAAGGATAGACACTTCATAAGGCTCACACAACAATTCGGGACTAACATCAAGCTTTTTGGCAATAAAAGGACTAATAAAAGAAAGAGTGCACTCGGGTCTATCAATGCATACACATCAAAATCTAAAACTTTTAACATACCGGTGATAGCATAGGGTAACTCATCTACCCCTTCTCTCCCTTGAAGAGCATAGAATCTATTTTGCCTTGGAGCACCCCCTTGTCGGCCCTCTCTCTTATTTTGACCCACATTTGCACCTTGGCCTTGTGGACCACTATCTCTACCTATGTTGTGAGCACAAGGACAATCAATCACCTTATGACCCACTTCTGCACAACCATAGCAAGCATTAGTGTTCTACAAACATAGGCCATTATGGCTCCTACAAAATCTTTGGCACATAGAGTTGGGCACCACACCATCAACACCTTGGAACCTTGGGTTTTCATTAGCGAACATCCTATTAAGAGCATTGGAAGACACCTGGCCTTGAAAATCTGGGCCTTGAAGAAACCGGCCTCCCTCAGAATTTCAGAATCTACCTTCAAAACAAACCCTCTTGGACTCACCACTTCTTTTCTTTCTAAGATTTTTCCTCTCTAGTTGTTTGGAATATGTCATGAGGTAGGACAAATCGATATTACCTATTAGCATGGTAGTTCGACACTCCTCATTACCCAAGTCAGATACACCCAAAAAAAAAAAATTCATCCTTAACCTTGGCTCAGCAACCAATTATGGGGCATACTTGGAAAGTTAGTTGAACTTGAGGCCACACTCTCTCACACTCATGGAACATTGCTTAAGGTTCATAAACCCAATCCACTTAGTGAGACGACCCCAAACAATGCCCGAAAATGTGCCTCGGAAGTGCCCATAATCCTAATTTCCATATATCTCAAAATCCCTGCGTGATATCAAAAATTTGACTTTATATTCGTGATCAAGGGGGACAATTGAGTGGGGGATGGGTCTAACCCCGATTTTAGAGCAACCATATAAGAATTTGAAATTCAAAAGTGATGATTTTTAGTGAGGTTTCCGCGCCTCTGGCACGACGCGGACAGGGCGCGGATCAGTGTTATTTTTGCTAGTTTTTTGTTGTTCGGTCCAAAGCCTTTGGGTTTTGAGCCTAAGTCATTCCATACCTAAAAACACCTATACTTAGTCATTTTTAACCCTATATTATACAGGACATTTCCCAAATCATTCTCAAACACTTAGACAAATATCTCACTCAAAATCAAGGGTCCCAAACTCATTCTGGATCTTAAGGAATTCACTCAAGCTTCAATTTCTTAATTAAATCTTCATCAAGGAATTTCCCAAAGTTGAGGTATGTGGGTTTCAACCATTAGGTCCTTACACTCCTGGTGCCCAACCTTCCTTTTTACATAAATTGCATGTTTTCAAGTAGATTATTATGGGTATTTCTTACAATGAAAGTTAACTATAAACTATGTTGGGGTTTCATAAAATTGTGACTGTTTAAGCATGTTTTGAACAATGAATCTATGATCTATTATGTGATTTGATGAAAGATTTTGACGTATCTTGCATAAGGGTATGACCAAGTATTGGTGGGTGGTTTCACATTGACTTTTATCATATGATTTCAGTCTTGAATTGCATGAATTTACACTAGCATTATACACCCGCCAAGTGTTTGATAAAATGACCAATTTTACATTCTTGAGTTGTTGATGATCTATTGCATGACCTATGACTTGATGATGATAAAAGGAAGGTATATATGGGTTGATTTCATGAAAAGTATCTATAGTTGCATGTTGACCACACCTTGTTGAGGGGGTATTACACCTCAATCACCATGGATGAAATTTCAAATCTCATGGTGTGGGGAAGTCTCAACTGGTTTTTGTTTCCAACTATTTTGATGAATATTGTTAAATGAGAAGTTTCTCAAGACCAGTTGCATTAAGAAGGCCCCTACTGTTTTGTGACGGAAAAAATGCTCCAACTTGTTTAAACCAATTGTATAATGGTGGGACTCTTTTATGCTATAAAAGACAAGACATGGAGAATAAATTGTCTATTACTCAAAGAGAACAATCATATAAATACATGGAGAGGATAAGCTAACTATGGTAACTAAATATTCAAATCCCTAACATTTCAGCTATATTATCTATATACATGTCACAACCCAAGCGTAGGGCCTAGACGTGACACAGCGAATGGAATTCAAAGGGACCCCAAAGAAGCCTCTTAGCATATCATATATGTATCCTTGGTTGTGGAAGCAAAACTAAAACAACAACAAGAGACAAACAATTCTAAGGGAAGCGGGACTTGGGACTTCCATCTCATCACCAACATTCAACAAGCCTAAAGGGAAATAGAGGACTAAGGGAAGTCTTTCATAATAACATAACCATAATGGGAGTCAAGCTCAATACATAATATCCATATCCAACATCACCTCTACTACGAATGGAGCGGGGCCAAGACATCTCTCGAGCTCACCCTCAAAATAAGTATCCAAAATTAGACAAGTCTTAGCATTAGCATGAAAGTAAGATAGATATTGTCCCCGAAATTGAGGACTCACCCAAAGCTAACTTCAAATGGCCCGACTAGCCATGTGGAGGAGGAGAATCAATAAGAGATCCGGTCCCTACATGGTGAGATCATGTAGGCATAAAGTATGCGTTAATGTAACAAGGAGCATAAGCCATAATAATCAAGATGCATAATCATAATCGTTAGACATGATCTCAATATGACATGTTAATGCTTAGGTTAAAACATGTGTGAAAATGATCATACTTGCATTACTTGTTTAACACAATAAAGTGGCATGTGTAGCTCATTCAAATACCTTGTACTAGAGGGCGAGGAATATAGCTTAGGTCATAACCCCTTCTAGTAGGTATTGAATAGTACATGAGGGTGAGGAATATAGCTTTGGCCTTTGGTCATAACCCCTTCTAGTAGGCTTCACAATTCTAAAACATAGAATAAGGGATCAATAATTTGCTTGTAAATCATAGAAACTTTTCATGAGTCTAATACATGCTTGGGAGCCCATAATTACCATAGAAACACTTGTCTTGCAAATCATGTATAGCCTTTCATCCACATAGAATCCTTGTCATGTAAATTTAGTGAAACATGGTGGGTATATGTACATATGTTTAAAATCATGCATTTCAAGAATACAGGACAAGCGAGGATTCAAAACCAACTCATTTTAAAGTCATTCAAACCAACCCACCAACATTGTAGAAAAACCCTCATTTTGGGTGTCATGAAATCCATCTAAAAAGTTCATAATCTTTCATAGTTTATCATAGTTCATATCATGTATAGCTTTAGTAGATACAAATCAACTCATGGAATAAACTTGCAATAGGTATTCATGCCTTATCAACCAATACTTGATAAAATCAAACGTAGTTCATAGTTATAATGCATAATAGGAATTACCCATAAAGAATCTAACTTAAAATCATGAAATTTCATAAAAAGAGAGGGTTGGGCTTCATAGGTGAAAGGACCCATGGATGAAGACCCACATACCTAAACTTTGGAGTTCTTGAAGAAAAAGTTGAGGAAGACTTGAGGCTAGAGTTGGGTTCTTGAAATCCAAAGCAAGTTCTTGAGATTCTTGAGATTGAATGGAGGATTTGATGGTGAATTGGGAGGATTTTTGGAGGGTTTTGAGTGTTCAATGGTTTGAAAATGGTGGAAAATTGAAGTATTCCCGTATATATAGGCATTGGGTTATTACCCAAATGCCTTTGAGCGAAGCTGGATATTAAGGAAAATATTGCACTGGTCCGCGCCCAGGGCGCGACAAGGACCCATCGCGGAGGGACACTGTTTCTGGTCTCGTAGCGAAAAAGGTCATCTAAAAATCGAGAGCCACCCTTCTCCTACTCAATTTTGCCCCCTGAACAAGAATATGAAGTCGGATTTTTGAAATTATGCACAGATTTGAGATATTCAAGAATTACACTATAGGGCATTTCCGAAGCACATGAAGGTGTTACAATACATTATTATACATATTTTGTAACACCCCCCTCAAGCTGGGACATGAATATTGATCATTCCTGTTTGTTACAAAGATAATCAACTCGAGTTCCATGCAATGCTTTTGTAAACAAAATCAGCCAGTTGTTCTCCTGTCTTCACGTAGCCAGTGCAAATCAAGTTCTGCCGAATCTTCTCACGAATAAAATGACAATCAACCTCAATATGTTTAGTTCTTTCATGATACACCGAATTTGAGGCAATATCACCAGAGGTTTGCTGAGGTATAATGCTTCATCCCAGTTTCAGATAAAAGATGATGTATCTACATAATCTAACATGTAGGCGGTGATATAGCTCTGTATTTGGATTCTGCACTGGATCGAGATACAACATCTTGCTTCTTACTCCTCTATGATATTTGGTTCCCTCCAACCCAAAAAAAAAAAAAGCCTATAATAGATTTTCTATCAATTTTCGATCCAGCCCAATCAACATTTGCAAAACACTCCACATGAGTAAGGCCATGATTTCTATACAATATGCCAATTCCAAGAGCTCCTTTCAATTAGCATAATATCAGTTCCAAAGCTTCCCAATCTTTGACCGTAGGTGCAGTCATAATAAGGTAGTTTAACTTTCCAACCAACCTTCTTTATCTCTCCGGATCATCAAAAGGATCACCATCGTCTTTCATAAGATGCACATTGGGAATCGTTGGAGTACTATAGGGTTTGGCTGCTAATTTTCCGGTATTTTAAGTAGGTCAAGAATATAGTTCCTTTGAGACAAACAAATTTCCTTCTTGCTTCTGTTTACTTCTACTCCCAAAAGTATTTCAATGGGCCCAACTCCTTTGTATGAAATCTAGTCTGCTGGAAAGATTTGAGGGAAGAGATTTCTACATAATCACTTCCGGTGATGACAATGTCATCAACATATACAACAAAGAGGATAATGCCAGATGTTGATTGCCGGTAAAAGATTGAGTGATCACATTTGCTCATTTTCATCCCAAAATCTTGAGCAACCTCACTGAACTTGCCAAACTAGACTCGAGGACTTTGTTTCAATCCATACAAAGACTTCTTCAAATGACATACTTTTTCATACTCCCCCTGAGCAACATAACTGGGCAGTTGCTCCATATGCACTTCTTCCCGAAGATCACTACGAAGAAATGCATTCTTGATATCTAACTGATGTAAAGGCCAATTCTCGGAAGCAACTAGAGAAATGAACAAGCGAAAAAAGTGAGTTTGACAACCAGATAGAAGGTGTCTGAATAGTCCACCCCATAAGTCTGAGCATACTCTTTAGGCACAAGTCTGGCCTTAAGTCTTGGCATTGAATCATCCAGATTAACTTTTAACTGTGAACACCCACTTACAGCCCATTGTTTTTTTTCTCATTGGGTAAATCTATCGAATCCGATGTGTGATTTTCTTCTAAGACGTGTTTTCTCAAGCATTGCATTGGACCATCCAGGATGAGTCATAGCCTCCTTCACTGTTTTAGGTATAGAGATGGAGTCTAGGGAAGTAATCAAAGATCTAAATGTAGAGAATAAGCGAGGAAACAAAATTAGCAATAGAATATGTGGATTTCCAAGTCCTTGTACCTTTGTGAAGAGCAATGCGAGGTCAAGATTTTCTGGAGGACCAAGCGGATGAAGATCTGATGATGAGGCATTTGGTGCAGGACATTTATCACTAGGCTCTTGCCTCCTCAAGTAAACTTGAACAATTGGCGGTCTAGCTATCACAAATGGAGTAGGTAATGAAGGCACAATATACAATTGATGCTCAATAGAAGGATTAGAAGATGGATGAACAATATCATTGGATGGTGCTGTCGAAGCACGAGTCACCTCATCTTCCCCCCTGGTTTGTAGAGATGGAAGATGTATAGAAGAATGGTGTAGTCTCTGAAAACACCACATCATTGGACACCAAGTACTTTTCAAGTTCATAGAATAACATCGATAACCTTTTTGGAGACGAGAATAGCCTTGAAAACCATACTTTATTGCTTTCGGATCCAACTTAGTGACCGATGGCCGAATCTCGAACATAACATGTGCTTCCAAACACCTTAAGTTCCACAGGAAATAGTGACTTGTTTGGAAAAAGAACAATACAGGGAACACTACCAACAAGCACAGTAGATGACATACGATTGATCAGAAAACAAGTTGTAGAAACTGCATCTGCCGAAAACTGTTTAGGAACTTTCATTTGGAACAAAAGTGCCTGAGCTGTCTCAAGTAGATGCCTATTCTTCCTCTTAGCAACTCCGTTTTGAGAAGGTGTATCAACACATGAAGACTGATGAAAAATATCGTGTTGTCTCATATATGACTGAAACAATTCTGACATGTATTCTTTAACATTACCACTTCTTAAAATCTAAAGCATTGAATTGGATTTTAATTTCAGCATAGAAGGCACAAAAATGAGTGAACACTTCAGAACGACTTTTCATGAAATAAATCCAAAGTCATTCGAGAGAAATCATCTACAAAACTGACAAAATACTTGTGTCCAATTTTAGAAACGATCGGACATGGCCCCCAAACATCAGAGTGAACTAAGTCAAAAGCTGACTCCGCCCACTTAGTAAACCTTGGACTTTAATGAGCTGCGATGATGTTTTGCAAATTGACATGACTCACATTCCAGTGAAGAAATATTTTGAAACTAAGGACATAGCTTCTTTAATGCTGGTAAAGCAAGATGTCCGAATCGACAATGTGCTTCAAATGGAGACACAACACTAGAGCATGTAATAAACCAAGGTTCCCATTCATCAAGGATATAGAGATCATTAGATACATGTCCTTTACCAATAATTTGATTCGTCTTAAGATCACAAAACAAACAGTAATCGTGAAAGAATGAAATATAACAATTAAGATCTTTGGTCACTTTGCTAACAGAAATCAAATTAAAGGCCAATTTTAGTAAACTTAATACTGATGACGAGGTAATAGAGGAGGTAGGTTTCACAGTCCTAAATCAAAGACTGTTACACATTGATCTATCAACTACAGTAACAGGAGTGGGTGCCTTATGAGATTGAAAACTAGAAAAGACATTAGGATTACCTGTCATATGATTTCTGGCGCCAGAAGCAATCACCCATATATTTGAAGAGACGTGAATGTAGCAAACTCATCTGCTGAAACATCCCTCTTATTTGTAGTCACATTTCCTCCCTTCTTATTTTCCAAAGACCAAAAGTACCTACTAATGGAGAAACCAATAATGACCCAACAAATAATATTCAGAAGGTTGCTAACACAACAGATGATCCACCAAAATATTATTAGAGGGCACCCAAGAATTTTAGATTTCAAAAATAGCAGACAAGCTGGACAATACCAGAAGAACCAGCAAGCAAACACAAATCAACAGTAATGCAATCCCAAGTAGAAGCCAGCAATTACAGACTCACCAAAACAGATACCAGATTCTCTATCTCAGAAGTTATGAAGAAAAAGAACCTGGAAGGCTGAACAATTTCTCTACACAGCGTTTAAAAATACCAGACTAGATTGGGATCCATCGAATCTGATGAGACGACTTAAGAAATCAAATCTTGAACGATTTTGTCGGAGCATGTGAACAAGATCAGCCACTCTTCCACGCCAACAAATACAAAACAAGATCAGCCTCGAAACTGATCAAAATAAAAGGCCTACGCTCTGATACCATATAAAAGACAAGACATGGAGAATAACTTGTCTATTACTCAAAGGGAACAATGATATAAGTACATGGAAGGATAAGCTAACTATGGTAACTAAATATTGAAATCCCTAACAATCAACTATATTATCTATTAAATCCCTAACAATCAGCTATTTTATCTACCTAACAATCAGCTATATTATCTATATACATTATTATACAAATTTTGTAACATATTCTTGGCATTCTACCGTGTTCGAGACCAATAGTTAACACCCAAGATGATTTATGAAGATGCTTATAAGAAGATTGAAACATAAACTGAAGATGCAATAAGAGAGGTTTGATGGCATCAGAGGCAGAACTGAAATTTGAGTTTATGTGTTATGAATTCTAGAAAATGCAATTTACTGGGTTCTTGATATTTTTTAATGCATACTAAGTATATGTTTTTAAACTTAATGAGTTTGAGCCAAAACTACTAGGTTTTGCCTGTCATCATGCTGAGGGAATAAAATGAGTAACATAACTAGTTCCTGTGGTACTGAATTGGACCGTCCATTGATTATTTATCACATTGTTTTACCTAAATGCAAGTAATGTTGGAACTTTCTAATCTAAGCTAATAGCTAATATCAACAATCGTTATTGATCACATTGGTTAAATATAATTTAATGGTCACAGGCGTTGTTATTCCAAACTAATAACTTAAATAAACTAGTGACATTTCTTTGATGTCTGCATCTGTCCTGATTTTCATCAGCTTGCTCATGAAGGAAACACTTGTCTAAATGGGAGTTTGTTGGCCCGAGATCTAAGATATCCCCCTTTTTAAAGAAAAATCTGGATAAGTTTCTGAACAAGAACTTGGCGACGTGCTTTAAGTTTTGCGAAGGATGAGAAACCTCTAGGGATTTCATTGTGAACTAAGTCCAATTATTCATATATTTTTGTCTTTATCTGTTTTAGAAAAAGCATTATAACTATTGACTATTTTGTTAGCAATGCTACCTTGTGTATGCAGCGTTTCTGGATATAATCATGAGCTGGAAATCGAGACATAGTATGTCATTCTATGTCAAGCTAAGATATGTGTTTAAAGCTGTTGCCGCAGCAGCATGGGTGATAGTGTTGCCAGTAACTTATGCATATAGTTGGAAAAATCCTCCAGAGTTTGCACAGACTATTAAAAACTGGTTTGGCAATGGTTCAAGTTCACCTTCTTTATTCATTATAGCAGTTCTATTTTACCTGTCGCCAAACATGCTATCTGCATTGCTGTTTGTATTCCCTTTCATCCGCCGTTATCTTGAGAGGTCAGACTACAGGATTGTGAGTTTGGTAATGTGGTGGTCCCAGGTATGCAAACAGCTTTCTTATTTTAGCTTGTTATTCAGTCTATTTCCGGCTTTTAAGTTCGCTTCTTTGGATATATTCCCTTTCTTTTGGGTGGTCATTGATCTCATACTTCTTATATGATCCTTATTCCAGCCTCGGCTTTATGTTGGAAGAGGCATGCATGAGGATGCATTTTCTCTTTTCAAGTAAGTTACTGCATTGGAATATTATATAGAAAAAACTTTCATTTAGTTCTGCTATTCCTTATTGTTGACTACAATATTGATTGTAATGCTGTTCTTCTAGATACACACTATTTTGGGTTCTCCTCCTGGCTGCAAAATTGGCATTCAGTTTTTACGTAGAGGTGCTTCCCTCATTTCTTTTCCGTCATTTTGCTTGTTTGATTGCTCTTAACAGAATTCCTGTTTTTACTACTATTTACTTTGATAGCAGAATACTATAGAGAATACATGCGTAGATGGCAAAATTCAAGTATTTAGTTTTTAGAGGTTGTCTTTTTCATTTTTCTTTGGAAAGTGGTGCAAATAATGCCTAACTACAACATGTACGTGCAAAAGTACTACCTAATTTTAACAGTGTGTCAACTTTTGGATGAAGAAAAAGCATGCATTTTGCACATGACCCGTTGTAAGCCTTTGAAGATCTGAAACAAAAATCACTTATTTATCCCTTTTTGTGTTATAAAAAATTTCATAAAAGTATTAAACATTAAATTTTATTTTAAATATTTATCATAAAATTCATTTCTTCTATTTTTGCATTTTTATATAGAAAAGTAAAATTCTATCTCATTAATAAGGGTTCTTTTGATCTTAATTAAATTTAATTTCCCCGTAAGTAAAATATCTCATGCCTGAAAAATTGTTGTGTGCAAACACATGGTATAGCGAAATAAGAAAAAAAGATCCACCATGACTAGCAGCTTTGCTTCTGTTTGTCATTCTGGGCTTCTTTTTGTCCGGCTAATTCCGATACTTTTTTGTCTTAAAGAGCCACGGAAGTTTTACAAAAATGAGATTGTCGTTTTCTCTTGGGTATTGGAATTAAAGATTTTTAAAATTAATTGAGACAAGATTGATCTGACATAAAACTATAAAAAGCCAACAAATCTTACTGTGGTTATTGTTATAATTAAAAACAAACTAAATAATATTGTATTAAGAGGATCTGTATGCATATTAGAGGTTTGACATCAACTAACGAGTTCCATTTCCAAAAAAATAAAATAATAAATTAGTGTAAATGAGCTTTGAGCCATTAAAAATGCTAACAAAATTGGTTATTAGCAATGCACATGATCTTTTTCGTCCAAAAGTTAGCATTCAGAGTTTTCTGGATTGCTCAAACAATCTTTGAATCCTGAAGTTAACCCGTTATGTTTCAACTTTTTGAAATTAACACTTGGATAATCTTTATGATCCTTACGCAAACTTTCAGTCTCAGTAAACTTTAAATCCAATTAATTTAGTGTTTTATCTATTTAAATAAATTGCAAAATCTTGTGGATATTTGTACAATATTTAGCCAAAATCAACTTTTAAATAATTAAGCTATTTAAAATAGTAGAAGTGGATGACCAGTAAGTATAGGGATGTGCATAATTTGGTATATACTGAATTACTGTATCGAAGTCGAAAATTTCAGTATTATGTATGGTATATGGTTTAATTTTTTAAAAAATTTGGTATTTTGGTATGGTATTCGATAGTTAGAAAATAAATACTGTAATACCAATACCGTATTGGGATACATAGTACATTACACAATGAACATATATTAGGTTATACCATAAATGTAAACAACAACAACAACAACATACCCAGTTAAATCCCACAAGTGGGGTCTGGGGAGGGTAGATTGTACGCAGACCTT
>JAPFFP010000002.1:5289446-5303095 GCA_026153255.1 Solanum medicagineum
CATGAGCTACTTAAGCATGTTTTACTTATGCATTGGTCATACATGCCATATTGTTATATTATGCCTATTGCCTATTGTTATACATTTTGACTATGATGCCTAATTCTTGTTGCATTGCATCCTACATACATAGTACATTGAAACGTAGTAGCGCATACTTTATGCGTACATGATATCACCATGTAGGAACTGGTGCCCAAGTTGATCATCCTCCTCCTCCACGTCGCTAGTTCGATACTACTCAAACTAGTTGGTGAGTCTTCCACTTCGGGGACCTTAGTCTATGTTGATCTTATTATGTATTGAGATATTCTTCTTTAATATCTATTTTGACTATGAGGGTGAGCCTGGTTACTTTGTCTTGACCCCAGCTCTTATCTATGTATTAGAGGTGTTTGTTAGATATGTTATGTATCTGTGCTAAGAGCCTTGACTCTATTGTTCTTGATGTCTATGATATGAGAATGCTTTCCTTTAGCTCCTGTTGTCCCACTTTATTATCTCTTGATGCTTGTTTATTTGTTTTCGTGACTAAGGACGTGTAATGATGTTCTAAGAGGCTTGCTTGGGGTCCCTTCGGGTCCCCTTTGCGTCGTGACACACCTAGGCCCTAGGCTTGGGTCGTGACAAGGTGAGTGTAGTCCCAATATATCGGCCTATTGAGGTTTTGAAATGGATTGGACTGGTTGCATCCGCATAAGCCCTACCTCTAGCTTGTTCTGCTATACACTCTACTTTCCCATACCGATGTTGCACCGGTGTATTTCGGATAAGTACATGTACTCCATTATGATTTTGTTGAGTTAGAAAATTTTCAAGTATTGTTAAGGGAGGTTTTGACAGAAGGACATTCTGGAAGTTGTACCTGGACTTATAGTGGCCATTGTGAGTGGCTGATTGTGGTTGTCGGGCTGACTATTGTGTTGTGTAGCATGAATTGGGTGACTTATAAGCACTGATGGCTATTGTTGTTGTTCTTGCCAAGGGTTGATTGTTAAACGCTACAGAATGAGGGATGAATGGTAATAGCTATCGAGACCATGTTTGAGAAGTGATATACAGTTGTCTGGGTACTTAGGGAAGTACAGGGAGCCTTTTAGTGGGTGACATGTTGGGTTACTACACACCCTGATGTCCCGTCTAGGGTATCATTTGAGTTTATCATGCCTGATGTCCAGTCTAGGGTATCATTTGAGTTATCACGCTCTGATGTCTAGTACAGGGGTTTTTTTGAGGTCTAGTCCAGGCATGATCTGAGGGTCAGTCCAGACCAGGGTGCTTATTGAGTTGCATTTGTGGTTTCGATTTACGTTCCATGTTCTCTCTTGCCATTAAAGTTGGGTTGCTGGTTCAAATTCAGTTGGGTGGTTGAGGGTTTGGTATTAGTTATCGATCCTTGTATCCCTACACCTCTACACCCCATGATTTTGTGTGGATGTACCTTCTGGACTTATGGGGGCCTAGTTGGCATACATGCATAGATATTAGGGCATTATGCTCACGTACAGCTTGACCCTTTGATCATGTGATGTTGAGAGTTGGGTTCTGTGGTGATTCTGTTGGGTTCAGTGATGTTTGGTCGGTTAGATTGTGCGTGGATGTACTTTCCAGGCTTATGGGGGCTCGGGTGGCATACAGGCGTAGATACTAGGGTCTTACACATGCATACAACACTATGCCTCATTTGGGGGCGCTTGTGGTATGAACCTTCGATGTTTTCGTCAGTCAGTATTGATGTTCATCATTTGGTTGGTTGTGGTTATCCTTGTTCTTCACTTCGGTTGGTTTGGTTGTGGTTTGAGGATTTCCAGACATGCCCGCCTTGATCAGAGTTCATTTTGATACAATGTTGCAGTTCTCTATATATTTTGGGCTTTATATATGTTCACTATTTCACTCGGTCGGTCGATAATGCCTATTGGGTGCTTTATTCTGGTACTCACCCTTAATCCTGCATCTTCCCATGGTGCAGATCTAGGTACGGGCCGTGATTGCTGAGTTAGGGAATTTTGGGGGCGCTAAGGAGACTTTTGATGAGCACTGGCAGTTCTGGCTACTTCGCAGTCTCCTTCCTTTTGATGGTCGTCTATTGTTTCCAAAGATTTGGCCCTGGACTTGTAGTTATGATTTGTATTTGCAGGAGCACTCTTAATTTGTGTATTATTATTATGGTTATTGATATATGTATATGATATATCCTTGTGTCTATTGTAACTCTATACAGTTAACTTCCAGGTTATGAGTAGATTTCGATTATTTATATTGTTATTATGTTGGCTTGGCTTGACTAGAGAGCTAGGACAGGTGCCCTGGGGGACTAGGTAATTGGCTGCCTATAGGTGGGATCTGACAGGCGTCATCGTGATCGGGATTGGATCGTTATACGCCTTTAAATTTAAACTAATTTTTCCTGAAATAGTCATTTTCCAATTAACAATAGATTCTGAAATCAATTAAGATTTTGATTTTAGATCTTTCAGACACTGTTAATTGTCGCAATATTTAAGAATTAAAAATTGATAAAATAAGATTTTATATAAATTATTTTCTTAATTGGGCACGATAAAATAACTAAAACGATGAAAAGAACATAAATCAACGAATCATTTTTCCAAAAAAAAAACAACGCGAAACCAATAGACGTGCAATAACATATTTTTTAATATAATATTTATTTATATCATTGAATTTTATATATAATATTTATTTTAATGCCAATTGTTATGATTTAATAATTTTATTCCTATTTAATATAATTTTACTAATTGACGTAATGTACATGTGCAAAACACGTACACTAAACTAGTAAATTAAAAATCAAAAGCCATAATTTGGAGACCTCCTACTTTTGGCTTCTTTTTTATTTTTTTGGTACTTTTTCAACTTTAAAAAAGTATTTTTAAAGAAAATTTCTGCATATCTAACAAAATAAAGAAAACTTATATTTTGATAATTAAATGAACCTTGAAAAGAAATCTTTTTTTTGCTTTTCTCTCTTTCTTTTTTTCCTTTTTTTCACTTTTTTCTTACGTTTTTTTTTCTTTTCCTTCTTTTTTTTTCTTTATTTTTTGTTTCGTATTTTGTTTCTTTTTTTTTTTTTTGGGTGTGTGTTTTTCCTTCTATTTTTTTCTTTTTTTCCTTATCTATATTCTTTTAATTATGGAACTATAAACAATATTTATACATTTTACGTTTCTTTTAAATAAAATGATTCCTAAATTCAACTGTCAAGTTTTAAGATAGATTTTTTTATATTTACTAATAAAATATATTTGATTTGAAATTTCACGGCATACTCTATAACATTTTAGAGGCAATATTTAGCACAAAACTTTTAAAAAACAAGCTACGTCTTATGGACAAGAGTTGACATGATTTTTTTTTTTTTAATTTTGATATGAGATACTCTATAACTATTGTCTTAAAGGCAAGACTTAGACCAAGAATTTTACAAATTCAACTGTATGGGCAAGACTTGACATTAGTACATGATCTACAACTCTTGCTTTTAGGCCCAAGGGCTTCCAAAAAACAAGTTAAGTCCCAAGGGCAAAGCTTGACACTATCACCTTATGTCTTGATTTATTATATGCTCAATAACTCTTTCCTTACTGGCAAGACTTAGACCAAGAACTTGACAACTTAAGTCTATAGGCAAGATGGACAAGACTTGACAACTACATCGTGCCTTGATATAACTCTTGCCTTTTAGTTCAAAGACTTCAAAACAACAAGTTAAGCTCCATGAGCAAGATTTGATAATGTCATATTGTGTTTTGTGTTTTAATTAATGAGATGTTCTATAACTATTGCCCTAGAGTAAGACTTGTTAGTCCAAAGACTTTTAATAAACAACAAGTCAAGTCTCGTGGACAAGATTTAACACTACCACATTACCTATTGATTCATGAGATACTCTATAATTCTTGCCTTAAAGGCAAAACATAGACCAAGAATTTCACAAGATACCCCATGGTCAAGACTTGATAGTATTGAATTATGTCTTGATTTATCTTATATATTATAACTCTTGCTTCTTAGCCCAAGGACTTAAACACAACAAGTTAAACCCCATAGACAAGACTTGATGATATCACATAATGTTTTGATTTATGAGATACTCTATGACTATTGTCCTAGGGGTAAAACTTGTTAGTCCTAGGACTTCCAAACAACAATTAAGCCCCATAGGCAAGACTTAACTAACTACACTATATTTTCATTTATGAGATACTTTATAATTCTTACCTTAGAAGCAAGACATAGACCAAGAACTTCAAAAGTTATCCTCATGGCAAGACTTCACACAACTACATTATCTATCATATACATATAACTTTTAGCTCTTAGCTCAAGTACTTTGAAATAACAAGTTAAGCTTCATGAGAAAGACTTGACAATATAACATTATTTTTTATTTTATAAGATACTCTATAACTATTTTCTTAGAGGTAAGACTTGTTAGTCCAAGGACAACCAAACAACTTAAGCCCATGAGTAAGGCTTGGCACTATCACATTATGTATTGATTTATGAGATGCTATATAACTCTTGCCTTAGAAGCAAGACCTAGACCAAGAACTTCACTCATAAATGAGAGTTGACACTTCTACATTATGTTTTGATTTATCATATATATAATTCTTTCCTGTTAGATCAAGGACTTCAAACAAGTTAATTCTCATGGAAAAGACTTGACAATATCACTTTTTATTTTGATTCATGAGATACTTTATAATTATTGCCCTAAAGGTAAGCCTTGCTAGTCCAAGGACTTCCAAACAACAAGTTAAGCATCATGGGCAAGACTTGACATTACCACATTATGTATTGATTTATTAGATATTCTATTACTTTTGCCTTAGAGGCAAACCTTAGCCCAAGGGCTTCAAAGAACAAGGTGCTCCCATGAGCAATATTTTATATCATTTTGACTAACTTATGGGGAACATAACAACTTTTGCCTTAAAGGTGAACATAGCTCAAGGGTTAAAAGAATAACATATGCCTCATGGGCAATGGTTCGCACTATTTTACCATGTCTAATTTATGAAATGTTGTATAACTCTTGTTTTAGAAGTAAGACTTAGACCAAGAACTTCAAAATGATTAGTTACTCCCTATGGGCAGAAGTTGATGTTGACACCTTATGTCTTGATTTATAACATGCTCTTTCTTTTGCCGTGGAAGCAAGACTTAGTCCCTAAATACTTTCAAATAACAAATTGTACCTCATAACAACAACTTTAATAGAATGAAAGAAAAAAAAAAAGACCCCAAAGAAAAATAGAAGTAACCAAAAAGAAAAGAAAAAAATAATAAATAAAAGAAAAATAAAGAAAGGGAAAAAATACAAGTTAAGGAAAAAAATAAAAAAAGAATTAAAAATTAAAAAATAAAAAATAAAAAAAGGAAAGAAATAGAAGTTAAAAAAAGGAAAAGAAAGAAAGAAAAAACACGAGAAAAAAAAAAGACAAAGAAACAAAAGAAAAGAGAAAAAATAATAAATTAAAAAAAGAAAAAAATTGAGAGACAATTAAATATGGAGTTTTAAAAATATTTAAGGTGCAGAGAAATAAACATATACTTTTAGGTGAAAAGAAAGACCTTTTTATAAGATTTTCTTGCTGAAAGCAAAAAATCAACACCACTATAGTTGGAGGACAGTCGGTGTAATTTCACACGTTGCTACATGCTTGCAATCATGAAATGGATAGTATTGGAATAGCACTCGTGATGTTTTAGCCTTTAGGTATTTTGAAGGTTGTATTACAGAGACTTGAAAAGAGGGACACTTCCTCCTCTAAATCAAGTTAATTTCATACGTTCCTCTAAAAAACAAAGCAAATCGTTAAATGTGTACTATATTTATTTTGAATTAATTAATAATTAACTAAATTAATATGATTTTAAGTTTAATTCAAAATATCAATCCAAACCAAACTATGAACAATCCTACTCAAAAAGATCACACAAAAAATTGATCGAAATTCACTCAATGCACAAAACCAAAAAGAAAAGCCTACAACTAATTGAATCGGTTAGCCAATACCCTCAAAAACCTTTCTTATCAAACTTTTGAATCTCTAAGCATTCTAAATTATGTCACAAAATATTACAGGAATACTATCCTAGAATAACAAAACGCTTTCGAAGAGCAGAACATGAAAAGTGGAACCAATTGTAGTCCATTTGTCCCAAAAAAAAAAAAAAAAACAAGAATGCCTTACAAAAATATGAGTTGGTGTGCCTTTCCCATACTAAAATTTTTGCTATCAACCAACCCTTAGTAATAGTTATTTCTTTGTAGTAGCTTGCAAGCTGTCATTTCAGTAGTGTGAAAGTTATGTCCTAATTTCTAAGGATAGTAATCAGTATTGTATTTAAACTGTGTGTTTATCCCATGAAATCTGTGTAAAAAAGCTATCCGATTTTTGAGTACTTTAACTCAAGTGATTGTATGTTCTCTCAATGCCACAGAGCGAAAAAAGAAAATCTCTTTCCAATTAATTCTGATTGTGTCTTACGACTAAATCTGTTTACCCAACAGTAGAGACCTAGACTCAAATTTGTTGTTCGGTAGAGAACTTAAAACTCAAAACTTTGAAGGAGACATGGAAGAAGCTCAAGGATGAAGCAATGGAAGACACCAGCTTAACTCTATTGACAACCATCAAAAATTCAACACTTTAAATCCAAAAGTTGGGTTTTGGGAAATTGCATTTGTTTGGATTCAGTGTTTGCCCAAAAAATTGCCCTCAATACATTCATCACTAAGGCAAAAAAAGAATGCGCTAAGGGCTGATCTCTAATGCAACCCCACGCCATGACTAAGTCACATCCCTGGCTCGATGGTACATGGAGATCACCAAAGTTATTTTCTTAGAATTTGAACACAACTAAACATGAAAAAATTGAAATGCAAATGCAGATTAACAGCAACACCGCAGCTACTTCCAAATCTTTACTTCCATATGTAAACATCAAACTACGATTTCCCTCTCTTGCGTGAGCCAAGAGTACTACTCAAGTCTGTACTAGTGAGCCTTGCAAAAAGCATGCAAAATGATGTACTTATTTTGTGGACAGCTCATTCTGTGCCTTACTTACGAGTTCATATTAGTTTTTCAACTTCTAACGGAAAGTATAGCTTCGATTCCCTGAAGCTGGAAACGCTTGACGCCTTCTACCTTGCTGGAAATCTGCTGCCTCTTCAATCTTTGGTGGCTGACCCAGGAATACATCCTTCTTATTACCTTTATCATTCCTACTCCTTCGAGACTCATCACCTTCTCTTTCTGGCTGTTGTTTACCTGGATCTTCTCCAAATACCACTTGCTTCCTTGCCACTTCATAGTCAAAAGGCTGAACCTTCAACTGACCTTCATCTGTTTGTGATTTCTCAGCAAGCTTCCACTTACTTTTTTTATTTATCGACAGGGGCCCATTATCACCCCCTTCATCCATCTCGACAGAAACTGCATTTTCATTTTCCCCACGCTCAGGCTGATTGTTGGTAACTTCTGAGTCATCTTTGCCTGATTCCTCATTATCTGAATCAGTTTCCAGTAAGATAACATCTTCTAATTTTGAAGTAGCTACAGGCATGGCAGAGGAGTTCTCCTGTTCTCCGGCTGATGGATCACCTTGCACTGATTCCCCATCATCTGAATCAGTCTCCACAGTTATAATGTCTAATTTGGAATTAATATCAACAGGTTCCTCTCTAGGGTTAATTTCCAATGGTTCAGCAGGCCCTGCTGCAGCTAGCTGTGTCTGCTCAATACTACCTGAAAATGCATGGAATGGAAGGCTCACCGAAGACTTGATCTGCTGCACTTGGATCTCTTCTGGCTTTTTTTTATCAGGATGCTTCTTCTTTGCTGTATTCCCTAGTAACATCCCAATACCACGGCTTGGTTTCTCAATTGCCTGAATAGTTACTTCCACTTGTCCTGAAGAAGTAGCCTTTAAACCACCATATTCATCACGACGTTCAGAGGTGTCATCACGTGAACTACAGAGATTTGAAGTTTTTGTCCCTGTTGTTGCTTTTAGAGGCTCAGTTATTTCAACAGACATTTGAGCACCCTCAGTAGTCACAATGTTTTCTTCAGCTTGTACTTCTAAGCGCCTTTCCTTTAGATATTCTGCAGCTGCTTCATATGCAGCTGAATTTTGAACAGAGGCCCTAATGATGCTGACAACAGAACCAAGATTATGCTCAACATACGGATGCTTTGATTTCATCATTCCCTTTAATTTGCTTGGGGTAAGAGGCATCTGCTTAGCAATTTCAGTAAGTACTTTGTTTGGCAAAACATAGCCAGTACTTTCATCTTCTGCTCGGGCAATGACATCCCTCCAACCATGCAACCCAGCAACAACTGCAAGCTGCTGCGCATTGAAGCCAGCTCCCTGTAATCCATATATGTGCTGATACGACGTATCAGTCAAAAGTTCTTTTTCATACATCTGCATACATATATCATAACTGCGTTTATACACCTCTACTAGAGGAGCATCAGGAGATCCATTCTCAGCATCTAATGATAGCAATTTCATCCTCATAACATCATAAATGTACAAGAGATAGTGTGTATCTTCTCTAGCGTATTTCATCATATCTGTGGGAAGCGGGCGTAATCTCCAATCTGCATTCTGATATTCTTTGTTGGCGGTAACTCCACAAAAATGTTGTAGCAGATACTCCAGACTGTTTCTTTCCAGTTTCAAAACCCTGGAGGCCTGGCCAGTATCGAACATATTGCACACATATATGCCAAAATCACGCTGAAGCCACACAATATCTCGATCAGCACCATGCATCACCTTTTTCTTCTTATGATCCTTAAAAACATCTCTCAGATAAGGGCCAATGTGAACACGAAGCTTCAAAGTGTCAACAACAAAATCTTCATCTCTAGTTGATATTTGCATCAAACATGTCAATCCTTGAAAAGATCTATATTGATTATGTTCCAAATCAACCGCAAACTCATCGACAGAGCGCAACTTGTTTGCCAACAGCTTCAGATCTTTAACCTCCTCCACAAGCTTGAATGGGGTACTCTCCAATGGAGGAGGTTTAACAGGGTCAATCACGCCACCATCACTCTCAACAAAGTCCGAGGGCGTGAACTTCTCGAGAGGATGCATAAACCTAGAACCATCCTCAGTTCTCTGCAACCAAACATGCTCAAATGGCTGATTTGTATTGTTGACAATGATTTTATATACATCCTGCGGCTTGGGTATGGTGGGTATATGAAATGGAACCTTTGGCTTCGGTTTGGCAGCCACTTCCACTTTCCTATTCTTCTTCCGAGAAACTACTTGAAACCCACCTTCAGAATCATCATCCATCTTCACTCCAGTCTCCTCTTCTTTCTTTCTCAACAACTTAAACTCATCCAAGGACGAAGCGAGTTTCTCCAAGACATCGTCATTTATGTTCACCAGCCATTCTTGGCTCTCCTCGTCATCTGGATCCTCTGGGCACGATATGGGTTTTCCCCATAGTTGCGATAACGCCCCGACTTTGTCCAAGATTACCTTGGATTTCTTGTCGATTTGTGAAATGGGCGTCCTGAATTCGCCGAAATTGTTGTAGAAATGAAAGTCTCTATCGGCGGGGATTCCTCTTGAGGAACCGGAGAGCTTTGCAATCGTGGATGGCAGCGGACCACTAGTGACTTTGCTTAACGTATCCTCTTCAGATGAATCCATCTCCATTGATGAGATTCGCCAAAGAGAGGTTTTTGGCTTTAGGGTTAGGGTTTTAATGTGTATGTATCAAATTGGGGAAATTCAGCATGGTGGCTGTAGCAACCTTCATATACCAAAATGTGAAATTATACTCTTAGTTTGATTTAAAAATAATTTAATTTTTATTATTATTCAATGAGTCAAATGTATTTTTTTATAATAATTTTTTTACTAAAAATATCTATCCTGCTTCTACTTGAAAATAATAAGAAATACATATATGTTCTATTTCATTAAAGTAAAAATTATTGTCATCAGAATGAAATTAATGATGGAGTTACAATAATCTTATATATATGAGACATATAATGTCAATTAAAAAAATGCATCTAATTATCTATATTATTACAACAATATTATACCTAGTGAAATTCAGTAAGGTGAGTATAAGAAGAATATAACATGTGCAAACATAATCACTACCTTATAAAGGTAAAGAAGTTGTTTTCAATTGATCCTCGACTCAAGCGTGTCCCAAGATTACAAATGGGAAGAAAACATTGTAGAAAAACATAACAATTAAGAACAAAAGATATGCAAAAGAATAAAAAAAGTAACAAGAACAACAAAATAATGTGATAATAATAACATACTCTTTTTGTCACATTTTAACTTAATTTGTGAGGCAATATAGACATGTTAAGAAAAATATTCAAAGATAAAATTTAAATCATACTTTAATTTCCACTATTTTTTGTGTAGTCATAAATATGTAGTGTAATTTATCTCTCATAAAATATAAAATTTCAATAAATAGAAAGGAAAATATGGAAAAGATTTCAAACATTCAATTTGAACTTTGAGTAATTCAGCTATTTTGATTAAATATAATAATATGACTAGTACAACGACAAACACCACAAATCCTAAATCCTCGAAGAGTAAAACAACCATTCGCTATTTACTAATTTTCTACCCAATCGGCATCCTTCACATTCTTCTGTTTAAGGTCATGTCCCTCGATTACTTGAAGATGCATCATGTAATACCTAATTACCTCTTTCAAATACTTCGTCAACCTACGTTTACTTATCCTCATACGCATTAGAACCAACCTCTTGCACCTCTTTATGTCTGTACATCTCCTTTTCATATATTTGTACAATTTTATTCTTGTTTTCTTCATTTTATCTATCAGGTCTACTTTTATATTATCCCAAATATTTTTATTCTTAATCTTATTTTCTATATTAATTGATAAAATGAAATTAGGAAGAAAAAAAGAAAAAAGAGAGATAAATACAATGAAGGTGGATAAAAGGGGGAAAATGCGGTGAACGTGGATCGAACACGTGACCTTCAGATCTTCAGTCTGACGCTCTCCCAACTGAGCTATCCCCGCAATGTGATTAAAGGATAACTTGGAATCTACTTGTCATAAAAAGGTGCTCTTTGAACAGAGAGTGTTTGGTGGTTGAAGAAATAGTTTTCCGTAAAATCTTTTAAGGTTTAACATTATATATTACTTGTTTCAACTACAACTACTTCCTTTATGTCATTTTATTTGGATATTGAGATTCAAATTTTTAAAAAGACATTATCACAACTTATCCTTCAAATATTCTAAATTATTAGTTTTTTTATTTATGTTATTTTTTTAATAGTTACTAAATATGTAAATTATTTTTTAACAATCTTAAAGATTGTACGTCTCAATTCGTCATCAAAATAAAATAATATCAACACTTAATTTAAACTAAATCAAATAAATTGAGACATCACTTATATCAATTCTTTAGGACCCAAAAAATTTCATAAACACTAGTACTATTATTAAAAAAATATATTTTCTAAAAATATTTTTCATGAAAGTGACATCTAATGTACTAATAAGAGTGTTAAATGAGCTAGTAAATATCTAGACTATAGCTATAAATTTCTAATTACCCCTAAACATTACTCATTTCTTGAATTTTTCGACAAAATTAATAAGAGGACAAATTAGTGTAAATAATTTGCTTTTATGTAATAGTTGTATACTTCTTTGAATTTCAAAGTTCAACCTATTTGCACATGTACTTTGCACCTATATCTCATATTCTTTGTCACATAATATTATAAAAAAAATAATTTAAAATTATATAATATAATGTGAATACAAACTACACAAAGGTGTAGTTGGATACAAATTCTCTAGGAGATAACATATAATCATGAATTTTAATAGAATAAAAAACTACTACAACTCTATTATGATGTTCTAACATAATGAAATTACAGTACGCAATATGTTTTTATAATTTACTAAATATCTAAAGAAAATTAGATATTAGTACTAATCCGAAAAATGGTTTTTTTAAAAAAAAAATTCAAAAATCAAATCAAATCGATTTAAAACTTAATTAATTTAAAAGAAACCAAATTTTTTTTTACAAAAAAAACAACAACAGAGTCGTCACTTAATTTTTTTTTTTAAGAAATTAAGAAAACTTAAAATAATTTTAACACTTTAACAGAAAAAGTCCTAAAATTTCAGAGAAATGGGTAAGAGTTTAATTTCTACTTTGATAAAGAAATTAATCACTCAAAATGGCCGCTAACTTGCGGTTGACCGACGTTTAGGAAATCGACTAACTTTTAAAAGATTTGATTGACTTTTAAAAAAAGTTGACTAGTTTCAAAATTGACTAATTTTGAAAAAATCGACTAAATTTGAAAGAACTTGAAAGAATTTGACAAAAACTTGACTAAAATTGAAAGATGTATTAATTTTGAAAGAATTAACTAAATTTAAAATATGTTGTCTAAATTTGAAAGACTTAACTAATTTGAAAAAATGTATTGATTTTGAAAGAATGGACTAATTTTGCAAAAATCGATAAAATTTAAAATTAACGAACTCTTCGAACCAAAAATAAATTATAGGAATAATTTCAACACTTAAAAAATTCGTTGATAACAAAAAATCAACGTAAATGGAGGCAATGTTGGGGAAACAATTAGATTAGTAGCGAATAAAAACATCAACAGTGAATTAATGTTAGTATTTAGCAACAAATAACACAACAAATAAAATAGACAATAATAAAATAAATTGGACTTTAGCAGACCCAATTCTTCTTCAACCTGTTCTAATCCTAGATGTTGGACCTGCTAGGCCCATCAAAATCTGCTAGGCTGCTGTCCAGTGGGCTTGGCCCATTTTGCCTGTGATATACACTCAGTGTATATTCGTTATATCTCAGTGTATATACACCAATTTTTTAGCCTCCAAAACCCGGTATATCAGCTCCCTTTAACCCAGTAGATTGCTTCCTTCACTGTGAGTTGATGAGTCTGACTCGAAGAGTGGAGTTGGGCTTCCATGGCCCATCGAAAATGCGAAGAAGAGGAGGGGAACCCATTTAGGACTCCAACATGATTTCACATGCAACAAAATAAGTAAAACACGTAAATAATAATTTTAAACACTTAATGAGAAAGTATATTAATAGAGATACGTAGTTGTGCTGCTGCTGGTGTCTAAAAGAAAGAAGAGACCAATGTTCACATTAAGAATATGTAGTGATATATTAAAATGATGTAGCAAAAACTTGAAATGAATAAGAGACGAGGAATATATGTATTGACACACAACTAGACATGAACATGAATATGAGCTGTAAGGAATGGCTACGCGAAAATACATTTTAAAACCAAGCAAAACATCAATTAGGCGGACTTCGTGCAACAATAAACGAATCTCACTTAAGCTTATGATAAAAGGGCTGAAAATACTTTGACAATTATAAATTAACAATTATAAATTTCATGCAAAATTTTCT
Organism: Solanum medicagineum; assembly: GCA_026153255.1. Taxonomy (NCBI): domain Eukaryota; kingdom Viridiplantae; phylum Streptophyta; class Magnoliopsida; order Solanales; family Solanaceae; genus Solanum; species Solanum medicagineum. Next base: position 5,302,979 of record JAPFFP010000002.1, read on the forward strand.
CATAATCAGAAAAATTATGGAACTCGCATGTGTTTATTAGATTTTCCATCAATCTCGGATGGAGCCAAAGAGTGACTATTTTTTGGCTTTGGAGTATGATGGAATAAAGCAAAATGG
>JAPFFP010000002.1:5308481-5323921 GCA_026153255.1 Solanum medicagineum
GTACTCCAATGGTTCCCGATGTACATCTTATACAAGATGATAGCGAGCCTTTTGATAACCCACAGAGATATAGGAGGATAGTTGGGAAGTTAAACTATCTCACAATGACTCATCCAGATATTGCTTTTGCGATAAGTGTCATTAGTCAGTTCATGTCTACACCTACGGTGAAACATTGGGCAGCTTTGGAACAGATTCTATATTATTTTGAAAGGAGTTCTTGGACCTGACATACTGTATAGCAACACAACCATACTCGTATTGAGTGTTTTGCAGATGTTGATTGGACTGGTTTCAAAATTGACAGAAGATCTAGTACAGGCTATTATGTCTTTGTTGGAGGAAATTTGGTAACATGGAGGAATAAGAAGCAAAGTATTGTATCTCGATTCAGTGCAAAATCTGAGTATAGAGCTATGTCATAGTCTACAAGTGAAATCATGTGGATACATCATCTTTTAACTGAAATTGGGTTGAAGCAACGTATGCCAGCAATACTTTGGGGTGATAATCAAGCTGTTATTCATATTGCCTCAAACCCAGTGTATCAAGTTGACTGCCACTTTATTCGTGAGAAGATTCAACAAAACTTGACTTCTAGTAGCTATGTGAAGACAGGAGAGCAGCTAGCTGATTTGCTTATAAAGGTGGTGAATGGAACTCGGGTTGATTACTGTTATTCCATAAGGTATGAAGAATAACTTGTTTATTACTCAAAGAAAATAATGGTATAAATACATGAAGAGAATAAGCTACCTATGGTAACTAAATATTAAAATCCCTAAAAATCAGTTATATTATCTATATACATTAATATTCAGATTCTATAACACTCACCCTCAAGTTGGAGCATAGATATTGATCATGCCCAGCTTGTTACAAAGATAATCACTTGGGGTTACATTCAATGCTTTTCTGAACAATCATCTAGTTGTTCTCTGGTCTTCACGTAGCCAGTGGAAATAAGGTTTTGTTGAATCTTCTCACGAATAAAATGACAATCAACCTCAATATGTTTAGTTCTTTCATGGTACACTAGATTTGAGGCAATATGAAGAGCAGTTTGATTATCACGCCAGAGTTTTGATGGTGTAGGGTTTTGATGCATCCACATAATCTCACACGTAGACTGTGACATAGCTCTGTACTCGGATTTAGCACTGGATCGAGATATAACACCTTGCTTCTTACTCCTCCATGATACCAGGTTCCTCCAACAAAGACACAATAGCCCGTAATAGATCTTCTGTCAATTTTGGATCTAGCCCAGTCAACATCTGCAAAACACTCCACGCGAGTATGCCTGTGATTGCTATTCAGTAGACCAAGTCCAGGAGATCTTTTTAAGTAACATAGAATCTGTTCCAAAGCTTCCCAATGTTTGACCGTAGGTGCAGACATGAACTGGCTAACAATACTTACCGTAAATGCAATATCTGGACAAACCATAGTAAGGTAGTTCAACTTCCCAACCAACCTTCTATATCGCTCTGGATCATCAAAAGGAACACCATCATCTTTCATAAGATTCACATTTGGAACCGTTGGAGTACTGCAAGGTTTGGCTACCAACTTTCCAGTATCTGCAAGCAGGTCAAGAATATACTTTCTTTGAGACAAAACAATTCCCTTCTTGCATCTGTTAACTTCTACACCCAAAAAGTATTTCAACTGACCCAAGTCTTTTGTATGAAACTTGGTATGCAGGAAAGACTTAAAAGAAGAGATACCTACAAAATCACTTCCTGTGATCACAATGTCATCAACATATACAACAAGGAGGATAATGCTAGTTGTTGATTGTCGGTAGAAGACTGAGTGATCACATTTGCTCATTGTCATCCCAAAATCCTGTACTACCTCGCAAAACTTGCCGAACCAAGCACAAGGACTCTGTTTCAAGCCATACAATCACTTTTTCAAATGACAAACTTTTCCATACTCCTCCTGAGCAACAAAACCGGGTGGTTGCTATATGTATACTTCTTCTTGAAGATCACCATAAAGGAATGCATTCTTAATATCCAACTGATGTAAAAGTCAATTCTCAGAAGCAGCTAGAGAAATGAATAAGCGACCAGAAATGAGTTTTGCAACCGGGGAGAATGTGTCTGAATAATCTACTCCATACGCCTGAGCATACCTTTTAGCCACAAGTTTGGCCTTAAGTCTTGCTATAGATCCATATGGATTAACTTTAACTGTGAAGATCCACTTACATCCCACTGATTTCTTTCCCTTGGGTAAATCCACCAAATCCCATGTGTGATTTCCCTCCAAGGCACATATTTCATCAAGCGTTGTATCAAAACCATCCAGGATGATTCAAAGTCTCCTTCACCGTTTTTGGTACAGAGATAAAGTCCAGAGAAGCAATCTAGGATCTAGACGTAGAGGATAAGTGGCCATATGACACAAAATTAACAAAGGAATATGTGGATTTGCAATTACGCGTACCTTTGCAAAGAGCAATAGGAAGGTCAAGATCTTCCAATGGAGCAGAAGAATCTGATAACAAAGGGACTGGTGCAGGACATGTATCATTAGACTCTCGCTTTCTTGGGTAAACTTGAACAATTGGAGGTCTTGCTATTACAGATGGAGTAGGAGCTGATGGTATAATAGTCGATTGGTCTTCTACAACACGGGTGACTTAATAAACTAACCACCCATCTTCCTACCCCTGACTTGAAGAAATAGGAGGTGCATAGAAGAATAGTGTAGTCTCTGAAAATACAACATCTATTTTCCAAGTTCAGTAGAACAACATCGATATCCCTCTTGAAGGCGAGAATAGCCCAGAAAAACACACTTTAATGCCTTGGGATCCAACTTGGTAACACATAGTCGAACATCGCAAACATAACATGTGCTTCCAAACACCTTTGTTCCACCGGAAATAGTGACTTGTTTGGAAAAATAACACTATAAGGCACACTACCAGCAAGCACAGTAGATGGCATGCGATTAGTAAGAAAACAAGCTATAGAGACCGCATCTATCCAAAACTGTTTTGGAACCTTCATTTGAAACAAAAGTGCTTCAGCTGTCTCAAGTAGATGTCTATCTTTTCTTTTAGCCACTCCATTTTGAGAGAGTGTATCAACACATGAAGATTGATGGAGAATACCGTGTTGTCTCATATACCACTGGAATAACTCTGACATATATTCACTAGCATTGTCACTCCTTAGAATACATGCGGAAGCATTGAATTGAGTTTTGACTTCAGCAGAGAAGGCACAGAAGTGAATAAATACTTCCGAGCGATTCTTCATAAAATAAATCCAAGTCATTCAAGAGAAACCATCTATAAAAGTGACAAAATACTTATCCCCAGGTTTGGAGACAACAGGACATGATCTCCAAACATCAGAATGAACTAACTTAAAAGCCGACTCATCCTGTTTATTAACCCTTGGACTTAATGAGTTGTGATGATGTTTTGCAAATCGACATGACTCACATTCCAATGAAGAAATATTCTGAAACTAGGGACATAGCTTCTTTAGCAAAGGTAAATAAGGATGTCCTAATCAACAGTGTACTTCAAATGGAGACACAACACTAGAGCAGGCAGTAAACCGAGGCTCCCATTCTTCAAGAATATAGAGATCGTCATATACATGTCCTTCACTAATAACCTAATTTGTCTTAAGATCACGAAACAAACAATATCGGGAAAAAACGAAATATAACAATTAAGATCTCTGGTCACTTTGCTAGCAAACATCAAATTTTAAAGACCAACTTTGGTAAACTCAATACATATGACAGGGTAATAGAGGAGGTTGGTTTCATAGTACCAGATACAACACTATTAGAAGTTGATCCATCAGCTACAGTAATAGGAGAGGGCACATTGTGTGATTGAAAGTCAAAGAACACATTAGAATTACTTGTCATGTGATTTGTGGCACCGGAATCAATCACCTATTTATTTGAAGAGGTGATAAGACATGTTTTATGTGCTTCAGTAAAGGCATTGACTGAAGTGACCTCCAACAATTTCTGGTATCGAGAGAATTTAGCAAACCCTTCAGCTGAATCCATGACTATTGAACAAATATTGAAGCAACAGAGACACATAGAGACCAAAGCAGTAACAAATCCAACATAACAACAAGAAGAATGAATAGAGGAAACTGGATGCAATTAAAAGAAATTGCAGATTTGCACAAATGCCAGAGAAGACAACGAACCGATTGAAATCCAGTCCACGAGAAATAGAAAGAAAAGAAGTTTGAAATAAAGAAGATGACCAGAAAAGGAACAAAGATTCAAAGTGACACTTGAGCAGAAATCTGGATCTGAAAGAACTATAAAAGATCTTTTCTCTCTACTAAAGATGATGAAACTGGTCACTTATGGATGGGTGACCCAAAGCAGAAAATAAAAGAAAAAAAAAAAGAAGCCCTAGCCTTGCTCTGATACCATGTTATTCATAAGGTATGAAGAATAACTTGCTTATTACTCAAAGAAAACAATGGTATAAATACATGAAGAGAATAATCTAACTATGGTTACTAAATATTAAAATCCCTAAAATCAACATACTATCTATATACATTAATATTCAGATTCTGTAACAATTACCTTTGCAACAAGTTGGGTATGATCAATATCTATGCTCCAACTTGAGGGGGAGTGTTACAAAATGTATATAGACATCATTCTTACTAATGTACATAGTCATAATTAGCTACCAGATCTTTTGGAATCCCTTATAATTACTAGCAGATCTTCAGGAATCCTTCTTTTTATTTTCTTTCCTAAATTAGCACCTAATGTATTGTATTTATATCTTGCTTACCCATTGGAATAGACAATCAACTTCTATTCGATTACAATAATGAACCACCTTCCAATCCTGATTATTATTTTGTTGGGTAAACCAACATGGATAGTGAAGACTTTGTTATCACTGGAATAGACTAATTAGATACTTTGTCATCAGTGATACTCCTGGGTGGAGTCTGTAAAAGGGAAAGGATTGGCATGTGGCTTCTCCTTTTTGCACAATATATATTACAGTGCTAAAATACATATATGATCATATTATACAGTACCCGAAGAGGGCACAGGTACAAGACCTGATGAAATAGATCAACATAAATCTCTACTATTGAAAACTAAGCATACTTCTATCTTTTTCAAAAATAAATAAGAAGAAGAAACACGGAACGAGAGATAGTAATTGATGCTTCAATGGGCCCAAATTAATGACTTAATTTTCTGTTTACAAGGGTTAACTTGGTCTTATCAAGCTACTATCTGTCGCTAACTTTTAAAATTGGAGATACGTATGAATAGATTATATTAAGTGTCACTGATAATTAATTGCAGGATTGGAAAAAAAAAAAAACAAATTTTAAGAGCCATGGTCAAAAACAATTTGTTTCAAGTCTGTAGGATCAAATGAAAGGTAAACAGGGAATAATGCACAGTGTCCTGCAGTACTTGACTTTTACATGGAATCAGGTAAAAAAGTGCAGCATGAGCATACCTATAGAGAAATACAATGTCTTCAACATCGGCACAATCTTTATCCGGGCTTAGCACACTCATAGTGTAACACTTGATTCTGTCTGACTGAAATTTATCAAAATACAGATCTTCTTGGTTCCAACAACTTGGAAAGCTTTAAAATGAGTTCAAATAAGAAAAATCAGGCAAAATCATTAGTATATACCTCCAGTAAACAACTATTATCAAATAACTCCGTCAAATGAGTACAAACCAGGACCTGCAAAAAAAAACGTTATGAATATAGGCTTCCATTAATATAATAGTATACAAGTTCCAGACATGTACTGAAGCACAAGTTTTACCAAGAAATTAGGATACTGTGTTTCCGAGAACTATTGATGTCTAAGCTTATCAGTAGGCCTGAAGCAAAATATGTAAAGTGGCTACTAACTCGAGCTTCAAGCTCCTGAGAATTGGTGGCTGTTACTCACCACTTCAATAGAAAAATCTTGTCTCCTCACCACTTTGGCTGTGTATCATTTGTGGTGGACATACTGGTTGGTGTGAGGGGATGGACTGGTGGAGGTGCGGCTTGGAATTTACTGGGCGATGGCTTAAGCCAGAAATAGCAGTTTTCCAGTGCAAGAGAGAGGGTAAAAAAAGCATGCTCCATTTGAAGAGTAAGTCAAGTTTGACAACTAAAATAGGATAGTTACAGTGTCAAAAGGTTCCGGGTCGGCAAATTATAATTTGTTGCTTTTCAAGAATTGAGCATTTGGTCCTAATCATACATAACACAACCAACCTCAAGAAAATTTCAAACAACGCTGACTGGTTTCCCCAGAAGAAAAGAAGCACCTAAAGGAAGCACAGACATTGCTGCTCTTTAAAATCAGTGTGAAATTGTACTATTCTAAGACCAAAAGGGCGTGATGACATAGGGGCCAAACTAACCAGAAAAGGGATGTATGAGTGTGTTAACTATTAAATTATAACACAAGCAATCTATAGAGTTTTCAAAAAGTAAAAAAGAACAAGGCTGTGGTCCCTTCATTCTGTCAATACCATATCCATGCAGATGACAATATAGGGTCATTCTTTTCAATCTCATATTATTTTGTTGTACCTAAAAATGCTAACAATGGTTAACCATTACCATCATAATTCTTACTAGCAATAGGAAAATCACTTACAGTCGTCCCTCCTATCTAAATAAAGGGCAGTAATACCAGACCTTTGGAGGGTCATAGCATGATACAAAGTGATTTATGGTTCCACCAAGGAGACCGACACCATCTGAAAGGAAATAACAAAAATGACTGAGATAACCCACAAAAATGGAAATACCGCTGTGCTAAACGAATTCTACTACTTTATTTGGTTGTTCAACCTTTTTACAAGAGAAAAAAAACTCAAGTCGTTACCCACCGGCGCATGAGAAAGGACAAATTAGATCACTACATAATTGATATTTATATGTCTGTGAAAGTCAGTATGAAACAGCTGAAGATCAGCATGAACCAGCACATCAATTCAATCTGTATTTAGGTTAGTATCATGTTTCGAAAGATTTCCACATTTCCATATCCAAGTACAATATAAATGAAATATATAGAAACAGAGACGGAAACACCAGATATTTGGAAGACCAACCTTCTGTAAGGGTGCCTTTACCAAATTCATCCATTAAGCATAAGGATCGAGGACTTGCATGCCTGAAAATGATTTCACGTGAAATTAAATACAGATTATTTATGTGATCTCTACATGTATATATCACATATATGTGTGGTTCAATCATGGTTCTACGTTAAGACGAAATATGTCGCAACCCTTCAATCAGCAAAATTTCTGAAAGCATACCTTAACATAATTCCCACTTGATGGAGATCAATCATAAAAGTTGACTGCTCTGCAGTCATAAATTTACTCCCCATGGCACAAAATATCCTGTTTGTCAAGTGGTACTATCACTCCGTCACATATTAGGCAATAAGCAAATGACCTAGATATAACCAATGCAAAGTTGACACTCCTTGGAAATTATGTCCTCATGTTGAAGAATGCAGTTGAATATAATTCTTTTACAGACAAATGACGCTGCATCAAAATAAATTGAACTAAATGCAGTAGAAGAAGTGCAGAAACCTGTCAGTTAAACCCACTGTTGCAGCATCTGCTGGTACATAACTTCCAATGTGGGAAAGGAAAACTATCAAGGCAACCTGAGATAATTATTGAAATGAAATGCTTAAGTGGATGCAAATATGGAAATTGCATTCATTACAATGCAAGTATTTTTTAAGATGAAAATGGAAAACACTGAGGATAGATGACCTGTTTCATTGGTGTTTACATCATTATGAGTTCGAGATAAGTTTAAACACCAGTATATTAGTGTTACTTTTAAAAAATAACAGGACAGAATTCAACACCAATGAGGGAAACATATCCTTTGGCTGATTCCATCCATTAAAATGGAATATGTTTAAGGAGATATCATATTACAAAGTATAATATCTTGCATCAGAGAAATATAGTTAATAAAGAACTAAATTCTATACTACTTGAAAACTAGGGCAAGACAAAGTATCAAGAAAAAGTCTTTTGGTGGGTAAAGAAAACAATTTTCACCTAATATATATATATATATATAAGATAAGAAGTGGTTTTAAGTGTGAGGATTAAGAAGTTACATAGAAGTTTCTAATAGCCGTGGATTTACAAGTCTGTCTTGAATTTGTTCTTGTTTATCCTAATTATGTACGGGCTAACCAAATAGTCCAAAATACGAGTTTCCATTTGTCTTTTATGCGTATATGATATTGAATTAATTGATGAAACTAGGTAAGAAGTCAACCAAAAGATGGAACACTACAGAAATATTCTAGTGAGTAAGTTCTAGGATAAGTACAAACAAGACAGAATATATGCATTGCATGTTTGACATCATAAGAAGAACAAAGTAAAGCAAAATCAGATAGAATTATGGTGGCTTATAAGAGACAACTAAGATCTGTAATCTTAGTCTTCCAGAAGAATTAGCATGACAGATGAAGATAGTTGAAAAGAGAATAGTTGAAATGGAAGAGTTTTACGAGAGTATCCAAGCGATGGATACCTAATAAGATGAAAATAAAATTGAATAGGATGGTTACCAAGATCAGGACTATCATATGGGAGGATGTTGAGCCTAATGCCCAACATACCCACGGGAAAAAGATTGTAGAAATGGTGCTTTTCTTGTTATGACCATCCAGTATCTGAAACCCACTAGACCAAGTAATTCATTAAAAGGGAAAAGCGGTCCCTACCAGGGTTCTCCAATCTCAGGGCTCAAAATCAAGACCTTTGGTTAAGGGTACAAAAATCCCATCCACCCAACCACACTCTTGGTGGTAAAGTTGTAGAATGTGAATGTTAAGATGGATATTCCATCATATATGATTGGACAGATTATAGAAATAATTACATTTGACGGATGATGCAAGTAGCATAATTATAGGATAAAATGAGTCACTTGTGATGAGTTGGTCATATTTGATGTAAGCCATCCAATTAATCAGTTGATAGGTGTGCCTAGCAAGAGTTTCAACCAAAAGCTTGAACTATGGAAAACCCTGTAGAGTGAGGGTTAAGTTATATAGAAGTAAGATTGAATATATGTCGCATAAGTTGCCAACACAAGAAAAGTGAAGTATAAGTGAGAGTGGACAAGATTGCGTGCCTAAAACAGTTCACATACCTTAGTTTGGTGTTCAGATAAAATGGTACATAGAATAAAAAAGGATAATTGAAATGAAGAAGTAATGGAGTGTTATTCTATAGGAGGACATCTACCAAAGTAAAATGTAAATTTTATAGAACGTCTGTAAAACCAACAATGTTATATGGGAGTAAATGTTGAACCTCAAAAGTTCATCATATCCATAAAGTGAAAGTTTTAAAGATGTCTATGTTAAGATATATTACAGTCGTACAAGATCAGACAAAATTAGAAATGCCCACATTCGATAGAAGATACAAGTAGCATACATAGAGGATAAAGTGAGAGAAGGTCGCTTGAGATGGTTCACTCATGTCCTACTTTGACTTTCAGATGCACCAGGTTGTGTGTGTGAAACCATAATCAATAAAAGTGTTAAAAAAAGAGGCCAGATAACCTTAAAATCACAAAAAGGAAGCTGTCCTGAGGGATCTATGCAGGATACACTGGTAGAAAATCATATAGGCTATGTTGTCAGAGATTTGTATGCCAATAGAAAATGTAGATGATTTCAAATGCCAAAGAACCTAAACTTTTAGTTACTGGACTGCTACAGTCTAAAATGGAGCGACACGGCTAGAGATGATTCCTAGAGCTGATTCAATGAGTTTGGAATTGAGGGCATAGCTGTTGTCGCTTGTTGTGTCTTCCCTAAAGTAAAAACTATAATTAAAGGAGATAATGGTGAAAATAGCATAATGAAGAAAGATTTGTAACTATAACTGATTAGCAAGTTCTTAGTCAGTCTTAGGTGCACAAACATTGCAAAGCACCACATTAATGTTGTGGGGAGAGAGAGAGAGAGAGAGAGAGAGAGAGAGAGAGAGAGAGAGAGAGAGAGATCTACCTGCTTGATGTAGATGCTTTTTCTTGAATAATTAGGGCCAGTGATGATATTAATTCTTCCTGGAGAACACATAACGTGCAGCCACAGGATATAGTGCTTGATAAGAATTGGTGAGTTCAAAATGTCTTCTTGAATGGACATTCCGCTTTACCTTCACGAGTAATTTTTGTGTCATTGGGAATAAATGTTTCTACAGTCATCTCCTGCAAAACATGTCTGGAATAGAAATTTATAAAACATAATCCCTTAGCAGATGCCCTAATGGTAAACCTAACTGCACTGCAATAAAATGGAGAGTCTCAGTTATTTGCATGTTTCTTACCTTCCATTGCTTATATCAAGCAAATCTTCTGCAGTCAAATTTGGCCTTACATAGTTGTTCTGATGTGCAACCAAAGCTAATGCTAAAATGCTACACAGAGGCAGAAAATAAATGTAAGTGTAATAGCAGAGAACACGGAAGAGCGTTTTGTCAAAATGCTCACCAGTCAAGCTCAGCTGCAAAACTAACAGCCTTGTGCACATGCACTGAGAACTGAAGAATATGAGATACTAGGTCTCTTGTTATAGCTCTCTCCATATCTTCAAAAAAGTTCAAAAGAGTAATAAAGAAAGAGGAAAATAAAACAAAATACACTAATAAAGAAACTCTATCAAAACTGAATCTAAACACTCAGGCCAGGAAAAAGTTTGTGCTCGGCAATGAAAAGTTTCCCGGTTTTGGCTATCACAAACAGTGATTGCAGGCAGCACTCAAACTTTTCTCTGTTACTATTGAACCTTGTCAGAACAAACCATATTTCATTTTGCTTTTCTTTTTTAAGGGAATAAGAAGTGTCAAGTTTTTGAGAAGTATAATTGTGAAAGCTAGGGACAAGAATCAAGGAACACATACCCAGGATTTTATGATATATATCTCCAAGAAGGTTATCCAATTCTTTTGTCTTTGCAGTATGATAAAAGAACCTCCTATGTTCTCCCTCCTCATCAGCAAACTAGACATTTGATAACCCATTACTAATATAGATCAGAAGACGCCTAGTGAGCATAGACTCTTTATATATCATACAATGACATACCGCAAACTCATAGTCCTGAAGACTCTCTAGCATTTCTTCACCAAGTTTTTCATTGAAAATGCACAGTAAGTAACCTGTAAGTGGAAAAACACAGATATTGATCACAACTATAGATGCGCAGTTTAATCATAGGTTTAATGGTTGTGACAAATAAGATAGCATGTAGAAACTATCTGAAACTGGCAGGAATGATGCCAACATCTGCTAGTATAATTAGCACCTGCTGTGAGACAAGATGCATGACATCTCTCAGAACTGGCAAATAATGCAGAACACTTTTTACTTTCAGGCGGCTTCTACTTTTTTATCTACCTCTGAATCTTCAGTAGGTTTCTACAACTCAGTAGATTTCAGCAGTTTATATTGATATCATAATTGCACCCAAATGGTGTTGACCTTGTGGTCAATGAAGTGGATTGAGAACCCTAAGGTCTCAAGTTCAAATCCCAGCAAAGAAAAAAACACAAGGTGATTTCTTCCCATCTGACCTGGCCTTGGTGGACAGAGTTACGTGATACCTATTGCCAGTGAGAGGTGGAAGGTAACCCGTGAAAATATTTGTGGTGTGAGAAAGCTAGCCAGACTATGGTGATAGAAAAAGAAAAAATATAGGTATCATAATAGGCAGACCAGAAATATGCATTTGGTTATTGTTGGTTTGTTGAAAAGGATGATGGTGCAGCGAAAAAGGATTCAAAAAAATCTCTCAGTAGATTGAAGCTTTCAATAGCTTTCAACAATTTTATTAAGCATTAAGAGGCTTTAAATAGCCAACCTAAAACATATAATCTGCATAATTTAAAATTTAAAATGACCTAAAATATCTCAACAACTCAAACAACCTAACTAAAATTCAAAATTCAAAATTCAAATATATCTTAAACTAAATAACTTATTTTGCTAAAACTAGTGCGGTAACTAAAAGCAAATTTCAACACTTCTCCTTTGCTTTAGTTAGTGCAATATAAAAAACGGCTCCTCAATTTTTGCTTCTGTTGCTTTTGCTTGAAGATTGTTTTTATGCTTGCACAATTTCTTCTTCTTTCTTTTTCTTCTTCTGATTTTGTGCTTAAAAAACACCATCAATGGTCTTCTCTGGTTTGAAAGTGCTTTCATTTGTGATGATCTTTCTTTCATCATAATATCACATAAAACATAGATTTCAAAATGAGATTTTATTATCACTGACCAAATTTGATAAATTTTGCCAGTAAAAATTTATGGGGCATTCAAAGAAAGACTGTTGCTTATCATTCTTATGTTAAAAATTGGTTCAAAAAGCTTGTGCGTTGAAAAAAGCACAGGTTGAAAATAGCTCTAACGAGTTAAAATGGCTTAAAAATAGTCCTTGCGGGTTAAAAGTAGCCTTGACGGATCAAAAAGGTAGCCCTGACGGGTTAAAAAGGTAGCCCTTGCGGGTTGGAAATGATATGGTAGTTCTTTGGAAGAACTTATAGATCCCGTAATATCAATGAGGCTCTTGATACCATTGTTGGGTTTTTTTAAAAGGACGAATGGGGCAGCAAAAAAGAAATGAAAAAATCTCTCAATGGATTGAAGCTTTCAATAATTTTATTAAGCATTAAGAGGCTTTAAATAGCCAACCTAAAACATATAATCTGCATAATTTAAAATCTAAAATGACCTAAAATATCTCAACAACTCAAACAACCTAACTAAAATTCAAAATTCAAATATATCTTAAACTAAATAACTTATTTTGCTAAAAACTAATGCAGTAACTAAAAGCAAATTTCAACAGTTATCATTGCTTATGTATAAGATAATATGAAGGCATGAATTTGAGGGGGTTGGAGTGGGGGGCGATTTCAAAATGATTTGTGGTTAGAATGATTGATGCTCCAGCTCCATATCAGGACATTAAGAATGCAAAAGATATCAGGTCAAGTGACTTCTTTCAGGTACAGCTAGTGAAAAGTATAAAAAAAGAACATCGGATACTGAATATGTCCTTAATCAACAGTCAGCTATCTAGCTTACTGTAGAGATGGCATGCGAGATTAAATTATCATTTACCTGTTCAGACTGATTCATAGGTATCCAAAATTGAGATTCATGATTTACATCTATTGTGATCACTTAAGTACGATTTCAAAAAGAAAAAATGATTTTGTTTTGTACATTAAGCTGTTTAGATAGTTTACATACATCATACTTACATACGTATATATACACACACACACACTTAGTGTCCACACTGGAAAATATGTACTCTCCCGCTCCCATTTTATGTGGCACCTTTTCCTTTTTAATCCATCCCAAAAAGAATGTCACCTTACTACAATTAGAAACAATTTAACTTTAAAGTTCCCCTTTTGCCCTTAATGAAATGAATCTCAGCCACACAAATATCTATGAATTATTTTAGATCAAAAGTTTTCTTTTCTTTTTTCCCTTAAATACCATGCCAAGTCAAAGGGTGCCATATAAAATAGGACAGAGAGAGTATTATGCATTATGTAAAGTTTAGATATAAATAGGGCTCAATGTAAGACTATAGTTAACATGCATCTCGATAACATTTTATCCTGGGTCTTTATTTCTCATAGCAATAAAGTATCTTCCATGTCATATTAACTGCCTCAATAAAAGCAAATAGCTGTCAACATTTTTTAAGGTATGGCCAAGCTAAGTTGCTCAGACTCTCCAAAAATATTGCTGCACCCGTGTTGAACCCTTCAAAAATACACTATTTTTGGAGGATCCGACATGCGCACCCGTCGACATTTTTGAAGAGTCCGAACAACATAGCGGCCAAGTTCCTACAGAAGGTAAAAGGGGTTAAAAGCTAGATCCACCTTTATATACAAGTGAGATTGATATCTGAAAAGGGAAGCATCCCCAAGGATCTATTTGGGTATTAGCAGTTACCAGTGTAAAAGCTGAATCACCTATGTAGCTTCAAAGCTATCATAGCTATGAAAGATTAAAGGGTGAACAGACCTATCTGATGTATGTAAATGATAGAAGGAACCCCCTTGTCTTCATACAAGCAAGGAAGCCGTGCAAGTTCCAAGGCTGAAACCTGCAAAGCACTGCTAATATCAAATTCAATAGCAAGTGGTTTAGTTGAAGAAAATCAGATGTTAGAAAACCTCTTCCAGAAATTCTGGCAATCCCTCATATATCTGCCTCAGTTCATCCAGCTAGACAAACAAGATTACACTCATAATGCCATAAAGAAAAAGAAGATGCCAAAAACCAATGGAGAGAAGATATTTTAACCCATAAGTTACTGCAGCTATTTATCCTACCTCATCACAGAAACCCTCCTTTACCATTGTCTCATAACCCTTCTCTTTACTTCTATCAACATCAATGACACCAATTACCTGCAATTACCGGCACATACACATGTGAAAAAGCTCTTGCTGGTGTACTAATGGTACGATTACCACCCACGAGAAATTAGACATATCTTTATGACAGAAATGAGGACTATGGGTGAAAATCTAAGATCAATTTGTCTTCATCATGATTCAAGCCCCAATATATATTTCACTCATTGAAGAATTTTCCAGAATACGAGTGGCCAGATTTCCTTACCTAAAACAGAAAATAAATGCATTCTTGAGCAGGGATAGAGGTCAAAATTTTAGAGATCTTCTTGAAGAAAAACAACACTCATTTGTCTTTTTGGCTTCTCTACAGTATCAAGTTGACAATTTTGGATGATAAAAAACAAAAGATTTTTCTACATAGATTTCAAAAATCTAGTTGTGAAGCTGTTCCTATCCAATCAAGTCACAACGTGAGAGCCTTACCTATTGTAACTAGTATTACACTGATAACAATACTAACCAATTCACAGACATAGGCTAGATCGACTGAAATGAAAAATCCAGCCTGCATAAAGAGAAAGCTGAGCATGTAGATAAGCATGCATGTTATATAAAAATTAGCAAATAATAGTGGACCATAAAAATTATGGTGAAGTTTAACATTAATTTGATACCCGCTCAATAATATCCAAGTTCAAATACTTCACTTCTTCTAGCAGAGATCCAGAAATGCCAACTTCAAATATTTTACTGATATGCAGGAGGGCACATATACTCTGCATGAAATTGAATTCTCAAATCTGGGAAAAACATACTAATGGGTACTCTGAAGCAAGCAATAATCTAGATTTAGAAACAAAAAATTAAATCCCAAAGGGTGTCAATATATTATTCTTTCCAGTAGGAGTTGGTAGAAGTTAGCTGCAATTAGTCTAGAAACTGTGTAATTAATACGGCTGCCATCTGTAATTACAGAT
>JAPFFP010000002.1:5342311-5354609 GCA_026153255.1 Solanum medicagineum
ATGTATAGGGGTCTGTGGATACATGTGGGTGTGAGATATGGCTTGTAGTTTGGCTATGTACGTATGATGTGTTTGTTAGGCGATTTTACCGCAGCGGTGACCTTGTCGGCCCGTATGTACGTATATATATATATGGTTATGTATTGTATGTTGGGTTGCTGTCTGTAGGTGTTAGTCAGTAAAACAGAGGAAACTCTCCCAAAATTTCTGTAGATTTATTAGCTAGTAGGATTGGATATCAGAATTTGGGTTTGTCTGGGTGCCCAATCGGCCCTAATCACGACCCCTGGGTTGGGTCGTGACAATTACAAGGCAAAGTTTTGGACCTTATTGATGATGGTCAACTCTCAAATTCATGGATTGAATTTATCGTAAGTCTTTGCTCGAGCTATGTCACCCTTAGGCGTGATTCAGACTTTGCAGTGGAGCCCTATACTCCTACGAGATTTAGTTGATAGTTTGGCTTTTGTCAAGACATCCCTGGAGATCTTATGGAATGGCCATATGATGGTACGTTGTCAACATTAGTACAACTTTGGAGTTCCTCTTTTCAACTTGGTACTTCTTCAAAAGTCATCATCCCAACGCGACCATTAGAAGGTGCTCCATTAATGACTCGTGAGTATGCGGATTGGTGGCCATCTCATAGGACAAATCCTTCAAAAGAAAGTAGGCGTACCATTTTGAAAATTTCAAAGCAGGACCATAGATCCATGTCATCTAAAGGGGCTTATGATCAAATGAAAGAAAAGCCACATTCTTTTACCAAGCCTAGGGTGAAGTCCAACAATATTCTGCAAGTCATCAAGACTTTATCCAAGTCCAAAAATCTGAAATCAAAATTGAGGAGCCTTACATTAGCCTCAAAGGTGACCACCGTTGCTTCAAAAGTTGACAACAGTTCCCACATACTTACTTCATCGTGTGGTGTTGATAAAGCCAATGCTTCTTCTAGCTCAACAGAGAGTAAGGATCATCATTGGAAACATCTAAAAAGGAAGGCACAGGAGCTAGATGATACTTGTTGCGATCTAGAGAAAATTGTCATTGACGACAATACCTTTGTGGATGAGGATCCAAACTCTGCATCATTGTCTAATTTAGCAAAATGGGTAGAGTCCTCCTTTTTCTTTCTTTTCTTTTATTATTTTTTTTACCTATACTATATCTTGTTGCAGCTGAGATGATCTGATTGCTCTCTTTTGCTTTCATTTTTTTATTTGGACCTTCAAGATCTATGGGGCAACGATCTTTGTGATGATGTGATTGCAGATATTACTATGAGCTTTGATGATGTTGACAATGATCAGTCTTCTGTTAAAGACGGAATATCTCCACAAAAAATAGTCTTACCTTCCACTTCTTTAAATGTTAAGAAACTTCCCCAAGCAAATGGCACTAATATGGCTAAAGTTACTGCCGATCAAATCACATGTCCAAAGTTGTTCCAACCTTCTTCATGGTCATTGCAGCCTAGCACTGCACCTTTTGATCCACAAGAAATCATTTTTCGTGTCAATCAACCTTTGTTTCTGAGATGTGGAGTGTGTTCTGTGGATGGATTACACAATTTTCCTTTGGTTCCTTAGATGGTTTTGCTGAATAAGAATTAAATATTGCTTCAACTCTTGATGAAATCAAAAGAGTCAACATCATTGATACTTCTATTTTGGAGGATCTTATTGAAAATTTTTTCAAGTCATACGCAGAGTATGATACTTTGAGACCATCAAAAATGACTAAAGAATCACATGAGAAGGCCCTTCATGATGCACAAAAACATCTTGATGATGCAAGGTTGGAACATGAAAAGTTAGATGGATCCATATAGGGAAGCTCCAAGTAGCTCTTGCAAATGTGGAGAAAGATCTAGCCGCCTTGACCTCTAAGAGAAAGAAGATCATTACGCTCCTTAGTAGACATCAAGAGAAACTGTCCAAAACTCAAGAGATCACCATTAAGGTGAACCATATGTTTTCTGATGATGAAGCAGAAAGATTTTCCAAGCTAGGAGAGGCGACTGAGACAAGCCATCAAAACATTCTAAACTTCAAGTCATTTTCATAGTTTAGATTCTTTCTTAGGATTCATTTGTTTATTTACTTGCTTATTGTGATGTAGTGATTTGTTCTTTTTTATTTAAGTAATAAACTGGTGACTCATCTTTTAGTATGAATTGTCTCACATTGAATTCTCTCCTTTTTTGGCTTTTTGGTTATGTTTCGAGTTCACAATAGTCATACTAAACTTTTCAGCTTTGTATCCTTATAAGAGAAAATTCATAACTCGAAATTGGGGCGTCAAAAACATGAAATTCTTTTTTTGTTGGAAAGAAAACTTCTCAAACTTCAATCTCTTCAAAAATCACAGCCTTGTGATTTATGGATCAGTACAGATTTGTCTTTGAAGTCAGCTTAGAAGCTGGCATGCTTGATTTTTCAGCTTCGCGTGCTTGCAGAAGAAAATTCACAACTCAAAATTGTAGCATCCAGATCATGAAATTCTTTTTTTATTGGAAAGATAACTTCTCAAACTTCAATCCAAAAATCACAGCCTTGTGATGTACGGATTAGTACAGATTTGTTTTCAAAGTCAGCTTAGAACCTGGCATGCTTGATTTTTCAGCTTCATGCGCTTGCAGCAGAAAATTCATAACTCGAAATTGGAGCGTCCAAATCGTGAAATTCTTTTTTTGTTGGAAAGATAACTCCCCTAACTTCAGTTTCTCCAAAAATCACAACCTTGTGATTTACGGATAAGTACAGATTTGTCTTTGAAGTCAGCATAGAACCTGATATGCTTAATTTTTCAGCTTCGCGCGCTTGCGGAAGAAAATTCATAACTCGAAATTGGAGCATCCAAATCATGAAATTCTTTTTTTTGTTGGAAAGATAACTTCTCAAAATTTGATCTCTCCAAAATTTTTTTGATTTATGGATTAGTACAGGTTTGCTTTTGAAGTTAGCTTAGAACCTGGCATGCTTGATGTTCATTTAATTTTGCGCGCCTACCAAAGAAAAATGATAACTTAGAGCTGGAGTATCAAAATCATGAGATTCTTTTTTTGTCGGAAAGATAACTTCACAAACTTTAATTTATTCAAAAATCAAAGCCTTGTGATTTACAGATTAGTACAGATTTCCCTTCAAAGTCATCTTAGAATCTGTGGGCTCAATTTTTTAAATTTTGCACGCCAATCGAAGAAAAAGCATAACTCGGAAGTGGAGAGTCGAAATCATGAGATTCTTTTTTTATTGGAAAAATCACTTCATGAACTTTAATCCACATAAAAATTTCAATCATAGGTCTTATGCATTTATCAGAGTACCTTTTTTTTTTAAAAGTCAGCCATGCTCTTTAGCTTGCATACTCTCCTAAAAGAACCTAACTTATGTTAAGAGTTTTTTGACTCACCCCTCACTTAAAATATTAGTATGATGATCATGTAACGACGTGTACCCCTTCTTTTTTTTCCCTCATGTGACTGGACCTAGAATGATAAATATTCTAGGCTGCCAACATACCTCAATGAAGAGGATCAAGTCATATTATAATTCAGAAGATGAGTAAATTTTTGTGTTTTTTGGTCCTAATTTTTTCCTAGGGCGCCTCTTCCAAGATTTTCAACCTAGTGGACACATTGTTTTGTTTGTTTTTTTGAGTGTCGTACACAGTTTATACTCTTGCGAGCCAGGAGTATGATGCAGCTTTAA
This sequence comes from Solanum medicagineum, assembly GCA_026153255.1. NCBI lineage: Eukaryota > Viridiplantae > Streptophyta > Magnoliopsida > Solanales > Solanaceae > Solanum > Solanum medicagineum. Next base: position 5,346,025 of record JAPFFP010000002.1, read on the forward strand.
GGAGAGTACTTCTTCAAGAACTTTCCATTGATGGGATCAATCTGCAAGCCATCTGCATCTACAAGCTTGTAAGCTCCACGTGAATAAGCTTCTTGGACGACATATGGACCATCCCCTTTCGAGGTGAACTTGCTTCCCGATTTAAGAGATGTGATGATTGGTCTTCTTACTGCAAGGACCTGATCACCAACTTGGAAGGACCTGGAGCGTACCTTTTTATTGAAAGCTCTAGAAAGACGAGCTTGATAACATTCAAGACTTTGTTACATTTCCAACCTCTTCTCATCGAGAGTTTCTAACTCTTCAAGGCGTAGACGAGCATTTTCCTCTTCAGTAAGTCCTTCTTGGATGGTAAGATGCAATGATGGCATTTGGCGTTCAAGCAGAAGGACTGCTTCAGTTCCAAAAATAATAGAGTATGGAGTTGCTTGAGTTGGCGTGCGATGATTCGTTCGATATGCCCAAAGGGCTTCTTACATTATATCATGCCAATCTTTCCTAGAATTGGAGACGACCTTCTTTAATAAGTTGCATAAAGTCTTGTTGAATGCTTCGGCCTATCCATTTGCAGTAGCATAATACATGGATGAATTACGTTGCTTGAAGTCAAAAAGATCACAGATCTTATCCATCGATTTATTGGTGAATGAATTTTCATTATCTGTCATTATATAACTAGGAATGCCAAAACGATAGATAACGTTTACACTAATGAAGTTTGCAACATTCTCCTTTTTTACTTCTTTGAGGGCTACAACCTCAGCCTATTTTGAAAAGTAATATGTCATCGCCAAGATTTACTGTTGGCCTCCAGAAGATTTTGGTAGTGGTCCAACAACATCTAGTTCCCAAGCATCAAATGGCCAAGATGCAACTGTTGGATGTAATACTTCAGGAGTCTGGTGCACAAAATTCGCATGAAGTTGATATGCCTGACATCTTCGAGCATAATACAAACAATCTTTCACCATTTTTGACTAATAGTATCCCATTCTTTTTATGTGAAAGTGTAATTTTCGCCTAGACTGATGTGACCCACAAACTCCAGAATGTGCTTCTTGCATGTCCTGAGTTGCTTCTTCATCTCCCAAACAATGCAAAAGTATTCCATTGAATGATCCTTGATACAAAGTTTTTTTGTAGTAAAGAAATCGAGGAGCATGATGATGAATTTCGAACTTTCTTTTTGGATCTTCTGGAAGTATATTGTAGCACAAGTAATTAATGATAGCTTGTCTCCAATCGACTTTCTCAGCCGCAGAAATGGCTACAAGATGTTCGAGGTTGCTCTCTTCACCCTCATTCTCATACTCCTCAGGTGGTACTATCCATTTTTGACCAATAGTGATTTGTGATTGGTTTGGCAAAGTCAATATTGAAGCCAAAGTAGCTAAGGCGTCAGCTTTCCTATTTTATTTTCTTGGAACATGTTGAAGAGTCATGTCTCTGAGCCATCCAATCAACTTCTGTGCATAATTATGATAGGAATGCAACTCCATCTTCTTGACTTCATAGTTACCCAATAATTGATTAATCACCAATTCAGAGTCCCCAAAAATATGCAATTGCAATTGCTTCATATTGACTGTCATTTCAAGCCCAAGTATCAATGATTGATATTCTGCAACATATTTGGAGCAACATTGCATCAAGGTGAAAGAATACTGCAAGATCTCCTCTTATGGAGTGATGAATATCAACCAGCACTAGCTCCTTCGCGATGTGAGGTGCCATCAAAATACATTTTCCAAGGTGATTGAATATCAAAGACCATTGCATCTTCATCTAGTAATTCATCACTTAGCTCCCAATCATCGGGTATTGGAAGGTCTGCTAAGAAGTCCACCAATACTTGTCCTTTTACAGCCTTTTGAGGAACGTATACAATCTCAAAACTGTTGACATTGAAGGTACCATCTTGCCAGTCGATCATTGAGGATAGGTTTTGACATCACAAATTTACTGGGATTTGCTTAAGAAATGAGATGGATGACGTGAGCTTGAAGGTAATGTTTCATCTTCTGAATTGAGAAAACTAGGTCCAAACATAACTTTTCGATCGGCGAGTACTTCAACTCATTTGGTGTTATCATCTTGCTCAAGTAGTAAAGAGCATTTTCCTTCCCTTCATAATTTTCTTGGGCTAAAGGTGCCCACACTGATCTTTCTTGAGCTGATATGTATAGTATCAATGGTCTTCCAGGAACAGGAGCTGCTAAAATTGGCGGTCTTGTCAAGTAAGACTTGATGCTCTTGAAGACAGTGTTGCAAGCTTAGTCCCACTTAAAATGGGTTCCCTTTTTCATGAGGCGATTGAATAGTTGGCACTTTCCTGCCAGATTTGATATGAACCTCCTGAGATATGCTAGCTTTCCTTGAAGTCTCTTCAATTCATGGATGTTTCTTGGCTTGACCATCTTCAGAATCGCATCTATTTTGACTTGATTAATTTCTATATCCCCAATGTTGTAGGATGAAGCCAAGGAATTTTCCAGAGGTAACTCCAAATGCACATTTCAAAGGGTTCATCCTGAGTTGATACCTTCACAGTAGATCAAACACTATTCTCAAGTCATACAAATGATCATCCTTTTTCTTGATTTCACCACCAAGTCATCAACGTAACATTTAACATTTTTGTGAAGAATGTTATCAAAGATGTTTTTCATAGCTCTTTGGTATGTTGCTCCAGCATTCTTCAAGCCAAACAACAACACTTTGTAGTTGTAAACACCCTTAGGTATGCAAAAAATGTGGTAAGCTCCTCATCCTATGGCGACATGGGGATCTGATTATAGCTGGATGAACCATCCATAAAAGACATTGCCTCATACCCAGTAGTGGCATCAATCATAAGCTCTAGGATAGGCAGTGGAAATTCATCTTTGGGACATACATTATTAAGATCCCTAAAGTCGACAAAAACTCGGATTTGTCCATTTTTCTTCTTTACGGGGACAATACTTGAGATCTATGTAGGATACTTAATTTCACGGATAAAGCCAGCTTCAATAAGGTTGTTAACCTCAGCTTCAATTATGGGAACCAGTTCTGGCCTAAAGCAACATTGAGCTTGCTTGACAGGACGTGCACCCTTTTTGACAGCAAGATGATGGACCACTATCTTTGGGTCTAACCCAGAAATTTCTTTGTAACTCCAGGTGAATACGTCCTTGTATTTTTTGAATAAGTCAATGTTGGCCTTCTCTTCATCACCATCAAGTAAAACATTCACAAAGGTAGGTCTTGGATCTTTATCGGTGACGAGTTTGACTTCTTTTGGCGCATCAACCATGGTCTTCACTCCTTCTTCGAGTTCGGGTGGCGCATCCTTAGCATCTTTATTCTTCTTGAGGTGCGCTATCACCAAAAGATATATGGTAACACCATGAGTCATCCTCCAAGTCTTCATCAACTTCACTTGGAGTCAAATTACACCTTTCATCTTGTGCAGTAATGTGATATGAGGAACCAACACTTTCCTCATCTTCATCACGTTGCTTGGTGTGAACCACGATATGTGATTTTGATTTCAGTACTTCTCCACACGAAACCATAAGGTTCACCTGCCACCTCATTCTAGAAGGGATCAGACTTTGAAAATCGTTAGGAATATTTTTGGAGTTAGGAAAAGTAAAAGCTTTAATTACCCCAGAGTTTCTCCAAATCTTATTTTTCTTCTTTAGTGGCCCCAACCTCCCAAATGCGATCGTTGTTGAGTTTCCAAGTCGATCAAATACAAAAGGCCTTTTATCAGAAGGAACAGGTTGATCATCTGTAATGATATGGCTATTGCTAGCCCTTCTAACGAAAATGAGGAATGGTGGAGCCCGTTCGTATCCTAAGCCTTCACGTTTTTGCCTCATAGCGGGTTCTGATAGAAGCTCCTAATTTTGGTGGTTCATTAGGATTGTATCTAGCCTTTGCCAACTACCAATAAGAATTAGGGTTGAAACCTTTATTTGTGCGCTTCGTTGGGAGTGCCTCATTTTGTAATGATTTAGGAGCCACAAACTTTCCAAATGATTTTGTGGATGACTTTATCACATCCATTTGTTTAATAGGAAGGGTCAATCCATCTAGTGCATCTCCGTGCGACTTGGGAGAGTATCTTTCACTTTCCTTGACCTTTGGAGTTTAACAAATAATAGGTGCCACTATTTTACTTGAAGAAGCACCATTTACGTTAGGTATCTTGTCTAGCTTGCTGAGCTTTGAGTCTCCTTGTTTTTGATCTTGCCAACATATACCTAAGCATTCTTATCTGGGTGTTCAACTGCTTTGGTTGCACCACCATAAGCTTTTGCAGCATATTTCTTCAAGTAAAACTTTGCATCGACAAAGTGTGTTTCATCTTCACTGAAGGGATTATCATCTGCAACAATCCTTTTTATAACTCCATCCTCATAATACTTCAAACATTAGTGGTTGGTAGATGGAACCACTTTGTTCTCATATACCCAAGGCCTTCCGAGCAAGATGTTATATGAAGTCTTTGCATCAATTACATGTAGACACACACTTGATTGTAACTCTCCAATAGCGAGGTCCACTTTGACAGCCCCTATGGCCCTTTGTTCCCCTTGTTTAAATCCTTGGATAATCAAGCGACTTTCAGTAAGAACCACTGTTGAGATCCCATGTTCCTTCATTGTGCGAATCAGAAGGATGTTGATCTCAGATCCGCCGTCTACTAGGAATCTATTGATTCTCTGCTCACGCACAAAACCAACCATGAACAAAGGGCTATTATGAGGCGTGTCACCAAGTAAAAGATCATTATCGGAGAATGTAATATTGTCCATGCATACATCCTCGACCTCAAGAGTTGACTTTGGAAGATCTTTGGGTGATGGATATGACAAAGTTGCATGTTTTGCTTCCTTCTCGTCAATATTACAACATAGAGCTTTTGTGCCATCACATGTGGACTTGGTGTGGAACCAGCCTGGTAGATGATCTCCAAATTTAATCAATTGATGCAACTCTTGGTGTTGATGCACCTTCATTTCCTCATCCTTTGAGTGCACAATCAACTTTTTTTTAGGGCCTTCTCAACATCTTTCCCCTGACGTATTTCTTATTCTAATCCTTATGTGAACTTTCTTTACAATGTCTACGATGAGCCACGAGAGTCCATCCATAATCATCAAGATGATCTTCTTGGTCTCCGTCTTCTTTTGCTGATTCTCCTCATATAGAAGCCACATCGCTTAGTGTGAAAAGAGGAAACAACCTATCCATATGAATGGGATCAAAATCTCCAAACTTAATCATTCTTGTCTGATTCATCTTTGGGATATCATTCCCTTCTACGAAATTGCAGATCATGACTTGATTCGAACTTGATTTCTCATCTTCAAGTTCAATCTTTCCTTCGCAAGCTAAGTCCATGATTTTATCCTTGAAGATAAAGCATTTCTCAATAGGATGCCCAACTAATCGATGGTACTTACAGTAGTTTGGATCTTTACTCCTCCCTACTTTATTCGGTCGTTTCATCTCTGGTAACTCAAAGAGTTTCATCTTAAGATGTTCATCAAAGATTGCAACGACGTCCGAGTCAAGAAATTAATAACTCTTTTGTTGCATTTCCTTTAAGGTTAGTTTTCGATTAGTCTTATCTTCCAAAGAGGTCGTCTTTACACCTGCTTATTGCTTACCTTTGTGGTGAACTTCATAGGAGAAGCATTGACGCTCATGGACTCTTTATTTTCAGCCTTAGGCAAGTATCTTCCCACTTTCTTGAACTCTTGCTTTTCTTTGCCTTTGCGGAGTTCTTGGATGGGTGGCCTTTCGATTCCAACTGATGCCATGCTTAGCTCCATATCATGAGCATGAGTAGTCAATTCTTCAAATGTCCTAGGCTTTTACTTTGCAAAATATAGCAAAGACCCTAATGCATTCCTTATATGTACATCTCTATACCCGAAGCTTCGCTGAGTCTTATCTTTATAGTTTAGACTTGCGTGCCTCCATCGATTGATGAACCGAAAAGTTGGTTCTTAATTTCGTTAACGTGTGTTTGTAAGTTCCACCATGCTTATGGTACGTCTCGTGCTATAGAAGCGGTTGAGAAATTCTTGTTCCGTTTGTTCCTAACGTTCAATGGAACCAGACTCAAGGCCTGTGTACTAATCAAAAGCATTTCCTTTAAGGGAACGAACAAATTGTTTTACGAGGTAATCCCTGTATGTCCCAGCATTATTGCATGTTTCAACAAAGTGAGCCACATGCTGTTTCGGACTTCCTTTACCATGGAGTTGATAACCAGTAGGCATCTTCAAGTTATCAATCCTTGCAGAGTATGGTTTTGCATATGTGAGAGAAGATTTTGCGGCAAACTCGTACTTGTCCTAATTGGTCCCCATGATAAACTCTTTGATTTGGTCAATCGGGATCATTCCTTCAGAGGAAACATAGATCTCCTTAGCATGTTGCACTTGCTTTGTGGGATGATCCACTATCTAGATGTACGACTGGATTCTTCATCTATCATGCCTTCCGCTATATCAGTTAACTTGACAATTTGAGTGTCTTGATCTTGAACATATTTGGTCAAACCTTCAATAGGTCTTGCCAAACTTGCAAGTTGTTCCTCTATGGACGAAGCATTAGTCACCATCGCATTATCACCATTGTAGATGATGGAGAATGGTCACGCCCAAAGTCCCGTTAAGGCGGACTGGCACCCATTGTTGATAAGGCTCGGGAGAATCAACCTGTATCCACGCGCTTTCTATACAAATTATAAGGGATTTCTACATTCAACATGTTTTTAAGAAAGTAAACAGTAAACACAAGCCAAAAGGAAATGCATATGGCTAGGCCGTTAGGGCCATGGTATCTAAAGTATGAGACATGACCACACTTAATTTACATAGTCTACAAAGCCTCTAGATAAGGAAAAGTATCTGATAAGGCAGGGCAGGCCCGCCTCAACTAACTATACAATACAAAATTATAAGCTCTAGACATACAAAGCTCTGAAGCAACCTGGAGCTTGGTAACAACAGTTGGATATCCCGCACTCCTACTAGAGAGATCTACTAGCACCTATACCTGCAGCATGAAATGTAGGTCCCCCTTACATCAGTACGAGATAATGTACTGAATATGTAAGGCAGGAAATACTGTATATGAAGTAACAACTCAAATGAAACTATGCACTGGTGTAAGGATAAAAGACCACCTTTAGTTATACTGTGGGATAATGTACTTTATGTTCTTTTTATTACTTTACTTTTACTGTATAATCTGTGCACAACATGTAATACAAATGACCAACTGAGCAGTGGTAAATCTATATCGGGATCGGCCCTGGCTAAGATTTTCCTTTCACCCCTTGGGCTACCTTGCCCCCTCCCCCCGTGATAGGATCGACCCTGGCTAGGTGATTCTTCCACCCCTCGGCTTACCACCCATCAATAAGCAATATACTTTACCTTTCAATTACCTTTGAGATGATTCTTTTGGTGGTCACAAATTTGGAGTTGTAGAATTATAGATATAGCATGTGACATGTAAATAATCATACAAGAGAATATGATAATGAAAAGAGTACATTTCACAAATAATGAAATGCGTATGAGATGAAGCAACTTGTGAACTTTATTTAACAACAAGAACCCATGTAACTTGGTATCCACGTATGTATGCAGATTTGAAGGTGACTATGTATGAGAGCATATGAACATGTGAAAGAGTGGAGACACAGTTAATAGTTGTGTTGGAGTTGGTAAGTGCCTTTATGTGTCAAGGAAGAATCTATATTTCATGCCAAGTAATACGAAATCGAGTAGCCTTATATACCTCATTGTACAACCTCGTTATTACCTTGAAGTAACCTCCTTTTCTCTCAAGTAGTGATCTACATTAGTGTGGGTAATAAAACAAGCATTAGCAACTACTAAACATGTGTTGGCAGTCCAATCTAATTTAAAAATAAACTTCAGGCAGCAACCCGCAAGCATCGACCCCAACGACTTTATTTCATTCTTTCCACCCCTAAGCATATGTGTCTACTACCCATTATATATACAAGGTGTATACAACCTAGTTTAGGTCCGTAACATGCTGGAAACAGTCTACAATTCACAGCACACACCAACTCCCCACTACATGCAATCAGGTAGCACAATGTTACGCCATTTCCCTATATCTTGACGTCAACAAGTCAAAACTATCTGGACTTTAACCAAATTGTCCTCAACACATCTATGCATAAGAATATCCTTAAAATAGTTCCAGAAAAGTACCAAAGCAGTCACAAAGGACGTGAGGCAATAACCTTCCATCCATCAACCTACAAGTTCCAATCAAAATCACACTTAAGATAGCACAATAAAACTCGATTTTAAGTGAAACAAAATCAGGGCAGCAACCTCAGATTAATATTTATAACTTAAACCATGTTAAGAACATCAATTTCTCTTTCTAATCCATCCTACAAACTATTGAGAAGTCACCCTTTGCTTTGGTTTCAATAAGGCGCCCGCTCATTCTGACATAGCTTCCCATGCTACTGAAATTTAGGAAAACAACCATGAAGCAAGTGATAATTTGTTTGAGTAAATACCATCAGA
>JAPFFP010000002.1:5354709-5408735 GCA_026153255.1 Solanum medicagineum
TTATTATTATTATTATTATTATTATTATTATTATTATTATTATTATTATTATTATTATTATTATTATTATTATGTCCCTTTACATTCTTTTCACTACCACGATCTCAATTAAATAATAATAAATACTCAAGTTAGTCCTTTTACTTTTCCTAATAAATTTTTAATAGTTCTGTTCACTTCTTAAATCAACGTAGGAGCTAGCATAAGCAGTAACTTATCACATGAAAACAAAAAGGGTTTAATTGAATTTTTGTCAATGTATATTAAGTATTTTGATTTGATATTATCACTATATTTAATGAAATCATTTACATTTAATTTGTAAGAAATGGTGGAGTGTTTCACCTCCGAGTAATTATTACATATATTGTGTTAATAGATACTAGTAACAATAACTATAGCCGTGACAAATATCTATACTATATTAAAAGTGTGAAGGTCCTTAATAATATTGATTGAACTTTTTGCCCTTCACTAAAAGACTTCTCTTTAGATAAAATTGTCTTTTCACTTTTTACTTTTTTTAAAATTATTATTTTAATAATATTAAATGTAAATAAAAATTAAATAAAGAAAAATCCCTACACAGAATCTTTTTCCAACTAAAATAGACTTGGTGTAAAAGGAAATTAGTCAAAAAATTAAAAAAAATAAAAGGGAAACACGTCAAGGTGAAAAAGAAAAAAAAAGGAAAAAACTTCTCTTTTTTTATAGGGAACACGGTTAATTTTATTTTTTACTTTTTTTTTCTTTAATAACACAAGTTTCCAGGAAACCCAAATAATGATTTTTTGAAAAAATAAATTTAAAAGGGGAAAAGATATTAATTGCTTGAAAATAAATAAAAGTTCTTCTAATTTCACCATGAATCATAATTATATGATGAAAAATTTTGTCCTAAATATAATAATATATTATTTTCTTTCCTTTCTTATTTATGACTCCTCTACTTCTATAAAAACACTTCAATTTCAACTTTTGATTTATTTACTCCCTTCATGTGCTAAGTGATGCTGAATCTTATGTTATGATTTTTTCGAACTTCAATTTGATTATCGGGTTTCCTTAAATTATACACTCACTTTCTTTGTTTCATATTCTTTTTCCTTTCTTTTTCACCTTTTGAATTTAAAGAAAATAATATTAATTGTTATGCCAACTTAACTTGCTTCATTTGAATTATATTATGGTCTTCATTTAGTTAGTTTAGTCTAATAAATATTTGTTATTTAAAAATTTCTATTATTTTGTTTCTAACCTCTTCATCTATTCACAAGTTTCATCTATTCATGTAAAGTAATATCTCAAGTAAGGCAATACTTTCTCATCTTATAATTTTTTTAATGTTATAAATTCATATATTGTTCTTCTTCTTATTATTGTTTCATCAATTTGTTTTAGACAATCTTGTAATGGATTCTGAGAAGTACTTGATCAATAAAGTTGTGACAATTAATACCTTGAAAAATACGATTATTTTTCGATAATAAAAGTTTTACTTATTGGCAATGGACCAAGAAAATAATATAAAAAAGGTACCAATGAAGGCACTTCAAAGACTTTAACATCTGTTGACGAAGAGATAATAATTTTTTCCTTTATTTTTTTATATTTTAACATTACATATATATTTTAGCCATTAACGTTTAATTTTTTTTAAAAAATGCTACACTTTTTAACAATAATATTGTAAAGTGAAATGAAAAGTTGCAACAAGACAAAGTTTATTACATCATAAATGGACACGTTAAATGTGCTAATCCAAATTTTCTATTGGTAAACAAAGAGATTGAGATTGGATGCATCGATAACACTATAGTTCAGGACTATATCAGTTATTTGTACTGTCTCTTTTTCAAACAATTTTGTTTGGCTTGAAGATATAACATTATGTATCAAGGGGAAATACTTTGGTAAGTTTTTTAGATTCTATCAACTATTTAATACAAAAATAATATGTTCCTCTTACTTAACAACTTTTTCGTAATCTTCTTCCTATATTAAAAGTGTAAAGGCACTTAAAAATATTGTTTGAACTTTTTGCATTTCATTAAAAGATTTCGCTTTATACAAAATCATCTTTTCAATATTTTTCTTAAATTATTATATCTTATTTTTATGTTATATATTACATATTGACGTTAATAAACATAACATACTTATTGAATAGAAATTTAGCATGAGTTCTATTTAGTGATAGAATATCTATATATAAGACCTTTATAAATAAATAAATAAAAAGATGAATGAGATTATATTGTTATTTTACATATAATATTTTTTCTTTTGAAATTTTTACCTCTATAGATCTCAAGTTGTTTAATTTTTCTTTCATATTGTTATATTTTGTCTTTATCTATATAGATCATTTATTTCTATAACATGATTTTAGTTTATTTTGCAGCGTTCATGACATAATTCATGAACTTTGCCTTTATGAAAAAAATAGAAAAGAAAGTTGACAGTGACAATTGATGATTTGTCATGATGGTAAGTATGCATTCATTTTTTACATTAAATTTGAATTAATGGTATTTATTATTGAAATATCTACCTTATTACAAGTAATTATTTATTTTTAAATAACTATATATACTTGAATTTTCTCTTAAAAAATTAATTTTATGTTCCTAACTCAAAGGTCATAAAAGAGTATCACATAAATAAGGGAAGACAATTGTTCAAAATAGTGCTCATGCTTGGAGAGAGTAAGCAATATCCAATATCATTTTATTATTATTTAGTAAGAACAAACCTACTAATAGAACCCGATAATTTTTTGGAAAAAAATTATTCCTAATATTAGACTTTTAGAAATAATAATACTTAAATATATTTAGCTATATCATTTATTTTTAATTTGCGTTATTCATTATAAATTGGTATTGTTAGAATAGAAATATACTAAAAATATATTGAAATAGTCTATAATTTGCAAAAAAATTATAGATCAATAACAATTAAAAATTTATGTTATCTTTGTCAATAAGAAATTGTTATTTAAAGAGTTATATTATTTTTATGCTATATAGAAAACATGTTAATGAAAAAAAAAGGTTAACTACACAAAAATTAAAGTCAACTTTATCGCATGAGTATTCGCCAAAAGCGAAAAAAAATATAGATTGAAAATATTTTTATACAGTTTAATTTTTTGAGTCTTATAATGACAAATGTGTCTTTAATAATTTATCCTTTTGTGGGAGGAAAATGTTAAAGTAGAGATAATATATTTTTTATATATATTCTTATTGTAGACGCATGATAGACATTCAATACACATATACTTAATTAGTATTACTTTAAAAATATGAAGGTCCTTACAAATGTTTTTCAAATATTTGTAGTATTCAATTTAATAATATTAACGTGACACACACGTGCAATGCACATATACTAAACTAGTTCTCTACAATAGTTCAAATAATGATAATCAATTAGTAGTATCATAGGGATGAAACAGAACAATCAGTATAAATATGGCTAAGGCAAAGTATAGATAGAACAAATATAAGGATAATAATGATAAGAAAAGAAAAGGAAATAATAAAAATAAACCCACAAGAAGCAAACATATAAGAATAACAGTACTCTATACTTGAAATAAAATAACACTAATAAAGTGATTAAAATGGGGGTTACCGGAGTATTCTTGTCCAGTCAGATATGGAGTCTGGAGACCTGATGGTTGTTGACTTCTTGTTTCTATTCTGCGAAGTGGAGGAGATGAGAGGATCGGTTTGTTGTTGTTGTGTGGCTGAAATGTTGGGTTTCGCCATTAATGGCGGAACTCGACGAGGATGAGGTGAGAAGAAAGGGTTATTTAGGAGGCTGTGGTTATGACTTTCGGGGTCGTCTGGTTGCTGGTTCACGCCGGAGTTGAGAGTGAATGGCTGGGGTTTTGGCTATGGCGGTCGGAAGAAGATGGGGCGGCATTGGTGTGGCGAGTTTCACCGGAGGAGGAGAAGGGTTTTGGTCACTTCAGGTGAGCTTGAGTTTGCTTATTTCTGCCTTGTTGGGCGTTGTGAAGCTGCTGATTGATGGTTTGAACTCGATTGGCGGCTGGTTTGCAGCTTATGGTAGTGGAGCAGCAAGGGATGAAGGGGAAAATGGGATGGGCTAGACGAAGCATGGAGGTTGACTGGTGATGTCCGGTGGTGCAAAGAGGTTTACGACTGTGAGGGTGGCTGGCGGGTAAAGATTATATACACTCCAAAACCTAAACCTAATGGGCTTAAAAGATATGGGCCCAAATTATGGGGCAATTAAATATACGCGTATAATTATATCTAGACAAGAAAATAAATAAATTATTACACTGCGTTAAAAATGTTAAAATGAACAAAATAAATATAACCAACAATAAAATAAAAAATAGATATATAAAATAAACAAAAATCATGTAATCTAACACAAAATAATGTTTTAACAAGAACTAAAAATAATAATATAAAAGTATGGGCTTTTAAAAAGTTAGGTCAAAATTGGGTGTCAACACTTGAAATACAAATATTGTTGTTTGCTCTGTTTTTGTTTTCTTGATTGCTATTTTTCAGGAACAGTACTTACTCGCTTACAAAATTGTAAGAGACTAAGTTCCGTTCCTGAAAAATAGCAATCCGGAAAGGAAAACAACGACAAACAATGATATTTATTTTTCAATAATTTGTGTGAAGGTTAAATCTTTATAAAATCTAATGAAAAAGATGTAATCCTCTGATTCATCTCTTCAAGATCTTCAATTCAAGAGCTTTGATTTGTTCTTGAATCGAATAGACACTTGTGGCTTAGCACTTGGAGATGAAGACTTCTTTGTATGCAGAAGACTTGCAGATCACCATTGAAGAGCAAGGATTCTCTATGTATTTCTATCTGTCCTTTGTCTTATGAAGACTCATTTTGTATAGATGTGAGCTAGGATTTTAAGGGTACTTTGGTCCTCATATTTTAAGAGATCTAGACCTTGGTCTTGAAGGGTAGGAGTTGCGCTCACCTTGTCGAACTAATGGATTGACCCAAATGTAATTTGGGCTTTGTTTATGTCATCATTTTAATTTGAATTTCGTTCCAACCTCATTAACCAATAATTTTTGTCAATGCATCATGAGTTTAAGATTTGATTCATATTTAATATGAATTTTATCAACAAAACTTCACTGTCTACAAATGCCCCCTACTTCGAGACTTGTCGAGGTGCTTGACTTGTCAAACGTACAAAGACAAGCCTTGGAGTACAAGTATGTGAAGCAAGTGTTTTTTTTCCACACAGTTGATCTCACGTGTTGTGTCTGGAATGACAATGTCGATACGTTGAAGTTTTTCAAATTCATACATACCGAAGTCCTTCCGACAACATTTTTCAAATTCACAAGAGGTTACTTGTCTTTTTAGTCATTTAGCAACCCATTCGATTTGAAGTGCTTACGACTTATGGAGCATTATAGCATGTTATTCATTTTGTCATTTTAATGGTTTAATTTGGTCCATTGATTTCACGATGGCCATTAATTCCATAAGCTTAATTTAGCGATATGAACTCAGGATTTCGGCATGAATATTAAGTGTAGCCTTCTTTGACATCGAACACCCTTTTGATAGGTTTTCCTCTAATTTTTCTTGATCACTTCAACAAAATGTGAGGTTTCCAAACCTTAGCTCCTTATGTAAGTGTAGCCTTATCAGGAGGCCTTTTTGCACCTATATAAGAAACCTCTCAAAATTTTCCACATTTGACTGCATGGAACAATTTCTATGATTTTATGCGAAAACATACATATGGGTATGGTTTTCTTTACTTGAAATCAAAATTCGCCATAACCGCCATTTTTTTTCATTGTTTGGTGCAGTTGAAAATTTAGGAAAAGAAATACGGTCATGAAAATTGTAGTTTGCTGTTTCTGCCGAAAGACACAAAAGGTTCATGGTAAAGGTAGTACACATAGCGGCGGTGCTAATAGATTAAGTACTTTGAATGTATACCCATAAATAGCTAGCTAACCTCAGATTGAGTATTGAGTAAGCAAGGATGGAGCTTATGTCCATACTTGCAATAATGAACTAATCATGTAAAGTCCCTTTGGTAAATAAAATTATTACTTACCAAAAACCTTATGACCTAGCGTTGCGTTATTCTTTGATTTCCAAACTTTCCATATAGGCTTGATGGAAGATCATACATCATTTACTTCTTGTCTTTCAAGACATTATTTTTCCATGTTTGATACCCATAGAAATATACCATAATTTGATCCCATGAAGACTTACCATAATTGGAATTGTAGTTTTCCATAATTTGTAGGAATCCTACTTTCCATTGTTATAATTTTCCATAACTCATAGGAATCTGATTGAAATCTCCACATTCTTGATATCTATATATACCTGCGTATCCTTGGTGGTTAAGTATTGATTTGCTGTATCATCAAACTCCATTGAATCCATGTCTTACAAGTAAGTCCCTTCCTTAACCTGAATTTTCGTCACTTTTTTTCACTAATTAGCTCGGCACTGGTCAAAAATTCATATCATTGTAGGAAAGTACAAATTGTGTTCTGCTTAATTTTTCAAAATAGACTCGTGGAGCTACGAAATATCCGAAATACTCTAACAAAAAGCTTGCGGAATTTCTTAGGTAAATTTTTGAGTTCAGCCCAAAATTTTGATGAGCTGACTGCACCAACTTTGTACGGCTTTACGAAAAAAATAATATCTTGATGTAGGAACCTCTAAATCATGTTTCGTTTGATTTTTTAGGAAAACTAAACTCATGGGCCTAAAAATACCCAAAAAATTCAAACAAAAGCTTGTGGATTTTCTCAGGTAAAATTTTGAATTCACTCCAAAATTGTGACGAGCTGGCTGCCCAGCTTTGGTGCGGCTTTATGGAAAACATTATATCTTGACGTAGGAACTTCTAAATCATATTCCATTTGATTTTTTAGTAACTAGACTCATGGAGTTAAAAAATCTCCAAAAAGCTCAATCAAAAAACTTGTAGATTCAGTCAGGTGATTTTTTGAACTCAACCCAAAATTTTGATGAGCTGACTGCGCCAGCCTTGTGCAACTTGTTTTTTAAAAAAATCATATCTTGATGTAGGAATAATTAAATAAAAAATGGTTTACTTCATTGGGATGAAGATTCATAGGGTTAAATCATATTTGAAAATCAATTTAGGTCGCTTCTATATTGATTCAGCTTTCTATTCAAAAATTAGCCTTAGAATGACCGTAAACATTTGACGTCGCAGTCTTTGTGCTAGATGTAGTCTTACTGAATCTGACCCTTTTCTCTTTTATTCCTTTTTTCAGGTTTTGTATACAGTTCTATAGATTTAATCTCACAACATGATGTAAATTCATGACCATAACATGCTGCATCCTTATATGGAGATAGTGAGTGACCAATAAAATTCAAATGCCAAAGTACTAGTTTTGGAGGTTCAACCCTCGGCGACCGACATCTTATCCCTTGTTAGTGGGTCACCTGACGAATCTCTTCACCTTAATGAATGGTCACATATAGATGCCAAAGATGTCATGGGAAACTTCACGAGTAAGGCTACTAGCATGAGAGTTCCTCTACTGAAATCCACAGTTCATCAAGAAGCCACATTTGTTGAATCTTCTCATTCCAAGAAGTGTTTTAGCTATTGGAGTGTACCATCTTCTGGATTTGGAAATGTCCACTACAAAACTAGCTACTGGGAATGGGTTGAGGACATGCTGCCTCGCCACAAGGAGACTTTGGAGTACATTAAGAGTTATGATGCCATATATACTTCTTTGTTCAGATGCGACTATGACGACAATGTACTGCATGCTTTTTGTGACCTTTGGAGCCCATCTACCAATACACTTTCTAATTTTATTGGGAAATGTCCATATCACTTTGGGAATTATGAGCAATTGGAGGTCTTCCTATCTAGGGATCCTTTTATGACGAAGTCATTCATTTGGCAAAGGAATTGACCCAGTCAGATGCTCAAGGAAGTTTGTTTCTTCCCAAAAGTTGTTTTCAGTTATTTTCGGCCTTCTACAACTTAGCAAAAGGTGATCTCCATGAGGTCTCCATCTACGATGAGGTGAAATTTTGGTTCAGAGGACCGAATAGATATGCGGAGCCTCCACAAAAGGTGTCAAAGACACGTGCCACAAAACCAAGGTTGAACCATAATCTATCTAGACACATCGACATGAATTTCCTTCCATGGACTGATGATGAGAATGCGCCCTTTGTTGAGCTAGGCATGGAATAGTCGCTTAGAGTGAGATTAAATTGGCAGCCTTTCTCGCTTGTTGGCTCTGCAAATTTGTGCCTTCGAACAAGAAATTTGGTTACATGCATGCTAGTGTTTTCAAAGCTACAAGTTTGATGACTCATGGAGAAAAATTCTCTTTGGCAGTTCCATTTCTTGCAAGTATATATCGTGGCTTGAGAGACATTTCTACTTCTTCAAATTTGAGTATGGAAAATTAATTTTTCCTATACACTATGTATGTGGGTGGCTAGGAGAGTATTTTGGGACCATCATCGTGCCTGCCATGCACATCAAACCATACCCTTATGCAAGATTTCTTGCGAGAAAATGGCTAAATGCTTTAGTTTTGTTGATGCTCAAAAGTTATTTCAACAGGATGATGCCCATCGCCTCCATCACGTAGCACTATTACAAGGCAAAGACTTGCATCTTATTGATAATGGTAAAATCTCAAATTCATGGAATGAATTTATCATAAGTCTTCGCTCAAGCTATGTCACCCTTAGGCGTAATTCAAATTTTGTAGTGGAGTACTATAGTCCTATGAGATTTAGTCGATAGTTCGGCTTTTGTCAAGATAACCGTGAGTATCTTATGGAATGACCATATGATGGTACATTGTCAACATTAGTGAAACTTTGGAATTCCTCTTTTTGACTTGACACTTCTTCACAAGTCATCATCCCAACGCGACCATTAGAAGGCGCTCCATTAATGACTCATGAGTATGCGGATTGGTGGCAATCTCATAGGACAAATCCTTCAAAAGAAAGTAGGCATATCATTTTGAAAAATTCAAAGTAAAACCATACACCCATGTCATCTAAAAGGGCTTCTGATAAATCAAAAGAAAATCTTCTTCTTCTAAGCCTAGGGTGAAGTTAAATGCTATTCTATAAGTCATCAAGACTTTATCCATGTCCAAAACTTAGAAAAGGACAGATATACTTTTGAAATAAAAATTGAGGTGCCTCACATTAGCCTCAAAGTTGACCACAATTGCTTCAAAAGTTGACAACAATTGCCACATGCCTACTTCATCATGTGGTGTTGATCAAGAAAATGCATCTTCTAGTTCAACAGAGTGTAAGGATCGTCACTAGAATTGTTCGAAAAGGAAGGCACAGGAGATAGATGACACTTGTTGAGATCTAGACACAATTGTCATTGACGATAACACCTTTGTGGATGAGGATCGAAACTCTGCATCACTGTCTGATTTAGCAAAATAGGTAGAGTACTCCTTTTTCTTTCTTTTCTTTTCTTTTATTTTTTACGTATACTAAATCTTCTTGTAACCGAAAAATCTGATTGGTCTCTTTTTCTTTCATTTCTTTAGTTGGATCATCAAGATCTATGTGGCAATGATCTTGATGATGATGTGATTGCAGATATTGCTATGGGCTTTGATGATATTGACGTGGCTACAAAAAATTCTCAGCCTTCCCTTAAAGACAGAATATCTCCAGCAAAAATAGTCTTACCTTCCACTTTTTTAAATGTCAAGAAACTTTTGCAAGCAAATGGCACCAATGCGATTGAAGTTACTGGCGATCAAATCACACATCCAAAGTTGTTCCAACTTTCTTCATGGCCATTGTAGCCTAGCGCTCCACAAGAAACTATTTTTCATGTCAAATCAACTTTTGTTTCCTAGATGTGGAGTGCATTGTGTGGATGGATTAAACAATTTTCTTTGAGTTCCTTAGATGGTTTTGCAAAATTAGAATAGAGTATTGCTTCAACTCTTGTTGAAATAAAAAAGGTCAACATCATCGATACTTCTACCTTGGAGGATCTTATTGAGAATTTTTTTAAGTCATACACAGAGTATGATGCTTCGAGACCATCAAAGATGACTAATGAATCACATGAGAAGGCCGTTCATGATGCACAAAAATGTCTTGGTGATGCAAGGTTGGAACATGAAAAGTTGGATGGATCCATAGGGAAGCTCTAAGTAACTCTAGCAAATGTGGAGAAAGATCTAGCTGCCTTCACCTCTAGGAGAAAGAAGATCATCACGCTCCTTAGTAGACACCAAGAGAAGCTTTCCAAAACTCAACAGATCATCACCATGACTGAAGGAGAGATCTATACCATTGAGGGGAATCACACATTGTATAATGATGAAGAATATTGATTATCCAAGCTAGAAGAGGCGGTTGAGTCAAGTCATCAAAACATTCTAAACTTCAAGCCATTTCCATAGTTTAGATTCTTTCTTAGGATTCATTTGTTTATTTACCTACTTACTACGATGCAATGATTTGTCTTTTTTTTTCTAAAGTAATAAACTGGTGACTTATCCTTTAGTATGAATTGCCTTGTCTTGAATTCTCTCCTTTTTTGGCTTTTTGATTATGTTTCGAATTCACAATTGCCATACAAAACCTTTCAGCTTTGCATGCCTATAAGAGAAAATTCATAACTCAAAATTGGAGCATTCAAGTCATGAAATTCTTCTTTTGTTGGAAAGATAACTCCTCAAACTTCAATCTCTTCAAAAATCACAGCCTTAGAATTTACGGATTAGTACAGATTTTCCTTCGAACTCAGCTAAGAATCTGGCATGCTTGATTTTTTTAGCTTAACACGCTTGTAGAAGAAAATTCATAACTCAGAATTGGAGCCTCCAAATCATGAAATTCTTCTCTTGTTGGAAAGATAACTTCCCAAACTTCAACCTGTTCAAAAATCACATCCTTTTTATTTACGAATTAGTACAGATTTGCCTTTGAAGTCAGCTTAGAATCTAGCATGCTTGATTTTTCAGTTTTGTCCGCTTGCAGAAGAAAATTCATAACTCGAAATTGGAGGGTCCAAATTGCGAAAATTATTTTTTTGTTGGAAAGATAACTCCTCAAATTTTGATCACTTTAAAAGTCACAGCCTTGAGATTTATGGATTGGTACAAATTTGACTCTGAAGTCAGCTTAGAATCTGTCAGGTTTGATTTTTTTTAACTTCACGCACCTACCAAAGAAGAATCACTCTGGGTTGGAACGTCAAAATCATGAGATTCATTCTTTGTTGGCAATATAACTTCATGAACTTTTATCTGCATAAAAATTGCAGCGATAGGCCTTATGAATTTATCTGGGTGCTTTCTTGAAGTCGGCGATGCTCTTCACCTTTGCAAATTCTCCTAAAAGAACCTAACTTATGCATGGAGCTTTTGATTCATCCCTCACTTAAAATATTAATATGATGATCACATAACGACATGTATCCCTTTTTTTAACTCATGTGATCAGACCTAGAATAATAAATAATCTAGGCTTCCTATATACCTCAATGAAGAGGATCAAGTCATATCGTAGTTCAGAAGATGAGTAAAAATTTTTTTGTCCTAATTTTTTCCTAGGCTGTCTCTTTCAAGATTTTAAACCCAGTGAACACATTTATTTATTTTTTTTTGGTGCCGTACATAGTTTCTACTCTTGCGAGCCAGGAGTATGACGCGACTTTAAGGATAATACTTCTTCGAGAACTTTCCATTGATGGGACCAATCCGCAAGCCATCTGCATCTACAAGCTTGTAAGCTCCGGGATCTTCTAGACAAATTTTACTTCATGCAGTTTGACAAAAAAAATGCTCTCTAACTTTGAAAACCCAAAAACCCTAGTGGCGGCTGCTATGGCTGCGCCCACCATCGGTGGGGCTAACCCACCGGAGGAATTTCCAATGTTTTCGACAAACATGAACAATAATGGAGGGAAGTTGAATCTGAATCCAGTCTCTTTTGCCAGCTCATTGAAGCCTAAGGCGGTGCAACCTAACGTGCCGGAAATGCCGATCAAGCTTGTCACAATGTTACATGGGGAGCCCAATATCACTTGGAAATCATCTGAGGTGAGGGCGTTTATAGCTAAGGAGAATCTCCATTATGTGATTATAGGCAAATTTTCATATGGAAAGGCGGACATAGTGAATTACGAAAACAAATTTCGGGGCAGTGTGGTATTAAGAGTGAATGCACAGTTGGAGTCCTGGATATGTATTATGTACTAATCCGTTTGACTAGTTTTGAAGACTATGTGCATTTATTGTCTACTACGGCGTTTTATATCAAAGCAAGGTACAGATACTAGCAGATGAGCACTGAAATAGGACACATGGTTTGAGCCTGATGTGGAAACTACGATTGGAGTTACGTGGATCTCTTTTCCAGACCTGCCACCAAATTTTTTTGCAAAGGAGGCGGTGTTCTCAACAGCAGCAGCAGTATGGAATCCATTAATAGTGGACATGGGGATCAAGAATAAAACAAAACCAAGTTGCGCGAAGGTAAAGGTGGAAGTGGATTTAACGGCGAAACTACCTCAAAGGGTGAGAATTACAGAGGAGCATGACAATATAGGTGAAAGCAAATTCAAGTGGATTAAAGTCCAATATGACCATCTGTCCAAATATTGTAAAGAATGCCATTTCTAAAGGCATGATGAAAGTAATTGTTGGACGATTCACGTAGAATTGTATGAGGATCAAAAAGGGAAAAAAGAAACAAAGGGGGCAGATAAGTGAGAGGGCAAAAATAAGGACAAGGAATAAGAACAGGGGAGGAATGATAATAAGCAGCATAAGAATGAATGGTTGGTAAGGAGCAAGAATAAATACATAAGGGACAAATTTGGCATGTTATAGGGGAAGAAGAGGTGAAGGATAACAATCCTTATAAAGTATTGAGGGAGGAAGATGTTGAAGAGGGAAAGGAGACAACACCAACATAAAAAATAGCAGAGCCACCAATGACTACTGAAGAATGGGTGAATCAAACTTTTGGGAAATCAATGGAAAAAAGAAACTAAAGCAAAGGAGAAACAAGGGGTGGATGATAATTCTACGCAAGAAATCAGGGGTAAAAAAAAAGAAGAGTGAAGCAGAGATAGTGAACTCAAAGGAGGAGGAATCGCAGGAGGTAGAAAACAAACCAAAGGATAGGGCAGGTATGGAAGGAGCTATAGTGGTGTATACAGGGAATAGTGAAGAAGTGCCGCCTCTTGATATGCAAAGGGATCCATCTCCAATAAAAGATACAGGAGGAGCTGATATTAAAATAGAGAAAGAAGACAAGGTGGAGATGACACAAGCAATTGTAGCAGTATCTTCACAAGGAGATTTATCTCCAAACCAGTTAGGGAAATTGAAAGAAAAATTCATGAAAAACAAGAAGCAGAATGGGGTGGATAGTATACCAATACAGGCAGCCTCCCGCTAATCAAGGAGAACTATTGTGAAGAATCCCCAATACTTATAAAGACTCTAATATGGAATATTAGGTCAGCAAAATACCCAAAAGATGTTTATGAGACTGAATAAACTTCATAAAAGGTATCAATTTTATTTTGTGGGATTAGAGCAGAATTGGAAAATTGTCAATGGAGATTAGGATTAAGGCATTCATTCTCGAATACAAATGGTAAAATATGGGCATTTGTGGATGAAATGATGGAAGTAGATATGGTGGGGAATGAGGAGCAGATGGTGACTCTACATATTACTAGCCAAAGTCATGACATTGATATGTATATATCCCTAGTGTATGCTAAATGCATAGCGGGAGAAAGACTCCCACTATGGGAATCAATATACAATCTTTTTGAAGTCACCAACTCTCCTTGGCTGATAGGTGGAAATTTCAATGTGATATGTTGTGAAAAGGAGAAGTTGGGGGGAAGACTAGTAACTGATGCAGATACTACAGACTTCAATCATTGCATCGGGGTTTGTAATTTGTTGGATGCAGGATTCCAGGGCAGCAAATATACATGGTGGAATGGTAGGACAAATGATCAATTCATTTTTGAAGGACTGGATAGAATGTTGTACAATCATAATATGCAAGATCTTTTTGCAGTGTTTGAAGTAGAGCATTTATTACGAAATGGGTCAGATCATGCACCACTCTTAATAAATGTGGGGACTACTCAGGAGAATGTGGTGAGTACATTCAAGTTTTAGAATTTTTGATAAATGAATCGTCTTTTAAAGAGGTGGTGAAGAGACACTGGACAACAAATTTTGAAGGGAACCTATTCTTTGTTTTGATCATAAGATGAAAAAATTCAAGAAGGCATTAGTGCAGTGGAGTGAAGAAACTTTTGGAAATATTTTCCAGGTGATCATTACATTGGAGGAGGTCAATAAAGTAAGAGAGACTCAGTTTGAGATTGATTCTTCTGAATTCAATAGAGCTGAGCTTCATAAAGCACAGGCTGATTTGAGGATGCAATTAGGCAGAGAGGAGGAATTTGGAGGCAGAAAGTAAGCATCGAATGGCTCAGGGATAGTAAAAGTAATACTAAATTATTCCATACTATGGTGAAGGGTAGAAGGGCAAGGTTAATGATTAAACTGATTCAAGATGATGAGGGGGTGTGGATGGAGAGTCAAGAAGAGATAGCAAAGGCAGCAAAGGAGTTTTATCAGAAACAGTTTACTAAAATGTCAAACCATGAAGACTATGACATGTTGGAGGTACTACCAAGGGTCATGAATGATATTATTAATGAGGAAATGCAAAGAGTACCAACCTTAGAGGAGGTGCAGGAAGCAGTAATGGGGCTTAATAGGGACAATGCAGCAGGTTCAGATGACATGACATGTGCCTTTCCCATGAAACTTTGGAAATCATCCAAATGGATGTCTACAACATGGTAAGGGATTTCTTTTGGGTGAGGAGCTTCCGAGATTTATCACACATACTAATCTTGTCCTACTACCAAAGAAATTGGTGGTCAATACATTCTCTGATTTGAGATCAATTTCTTTAAGCAATTCCATAACTAAAGTCTTCTTAATGATTGTTCATGAAAGGCTTAAGTAGGTGCTCCCTTTGATATTTCGAAGGAACAGGTAGGCTTTGTGAAGGGAAGAAGTACTACAGAGAATGTGTTAATGGTACAAGAAATTGTCTTTGAAATTAGACAAAGGGGGAGAACTCCAAATCTAGTTATTAAACTAGATATGATGAAGGCCTATGATAGAGTTGAATGGGTATATCTATTAAAGGTGCTCAAGAAAATTGGATTTGGGGAGAGATTTGTTGATATGATTTTTAGGTTGCTCAATAATAATTGGTATTCGTTACTGATTAATGAGTGGCTTAGAGGCTTCTTCAAGTCCTCGAGAGGGATAAATCAGGGAGATCTGTTGTCTCTAACTTTATTCATCTTAGCAGCTGAAGTTGTATCAAGGTCCTTGAATAAATTATTGTTTGACAAAAGAATGCATGACCTTTGGAAAACTGAGAGGAAGTCCCAGGTTGAATCATGCAGATGATATGATCATTATGTGCAAAGCAGAGGTAAGAACTATGCAACTGGTCGTAAATACGCTTAAGAAGTATGAGGATATCTCAGGGTAGAAGGTAAAAAAGCACAAAATTACTATTTATATGCATCACAATGTGAATCATGGGGATATAGTTGTGGCAGAAGTGGCTCTAGGGATCATGAGGAAGGAGTTTCCATTTATTTATTTAGGATACCCTATCTTTTATAAAAGGAAACAAAAATTTTATTACCAGCAATTAATCCAACGAATTGGACCGAAGTTACAAGGATGGAAAGGAAAGCTATTGTCCTAAAGAGGAAGGGCTATTTTGATAAAGCATGTTCTGCAAAGTTTTTCTATACATTGTTTGTCAGTAATGAACACCCTATAGGAGTTCTTAATCAAATTCAAAAAATGGTGACCCAATTTTTTTGGAGCAATTAAGTTTGATGTAGGGGTAGGCACTTAACAAAATGGAAGAATTTATGTCTTCTAGAGGCTGAAGGTGGACTAGGTGTTAGGCTGCTGCATGATCTTTCAACAACCCTATTTTGTAAACTATGGTGGAACTTCAGAACCACTAAGTCTATGTGGAACATATTCATGCGAAATAAATATTACAAAAAGAGGAATTTAATGAAATAATATGGAAGAAAGGATGTGGAGGTTCTCAATTATAGAAGAAGGTGCTACAGGCTAGGGATCTAGTAGAGCACCAAATTCTATGGAAAGTGCAGGGAGGAAGATCAATGGTATGGTATGATAATTGGACTGGACTGGGGGATCTATACACACTGTGCAGTAAGGAAAATACAAACATGGAGGACCAGTCAACAGTGATGGAACTTACAAACCAAGGGGAATGGGACATACAGATGATGCAGGAGCTATTTCCTCAAGAAATTACACAACATATTGTGGAGAACATTAAACATCCAAGGGTAAAAGGAGAAGAAGATAAACCATACTGGACATTGGAGGTTGATGGATCTTTCTCAATCAAGTCAGCATGGAACTATATCAGGCACAGGGAAAATAAAAATAAAATTTTTACATGGATTTGGACTAAAAATCTACCAATTAAGATGGCATTCTTATTATGGAAGCTATGGAAACAGAAGATTCCTGTGGATGCACTATGAGGAGATTGGGTGTTGAAGGGCCATCTAGATGTTGGTGTTGTGATGAAGGTGCTCAAGTGTTTCTAAGGGCAACTATTACTAACAGGACTTGGTCCTATCTTTGTTCTTTTGTAGGTTTCAATATACAAGCACTATCACTGAGAGAAGTCATAATGTGGTGGATTGGAACAACAGTGAGGAAGGATATCAAACCATATTTAAGAGCTCTTTCGGGATTTATTATATGGGAGTTGTGGACAAGGAGGAACAAGAGGAAACATGAGTAGAAATCAATATCATTTACTAAAATGATCAGCAACATTCTTAGGAATTTGTATAGAATAATTCAAATCAGAAGGCCAACATTTCAATGGGTTGGAAGTTGGCCTGAAATTTTGAAGAAACTGGAGGAGTATAGACCTAGAATAAGAGCAATAAGAGTGTTACAGGATTTCCCACCATAGAGTTGGGTCAAGTATAACACAAATAGGGCATCTAGAGGTAATCCACGGGCCAGTTCCTATGGATTTTGCCTAAGGGACCTTAAAGGGGATATCGTATATGAAGAATACAGAGTAATCAAGGATAACTCAAACATATTTGCAGAATGTAAAGCTATCCTAGAAGCATGTAGACACTGTACTAGGTATAATCATAATCAGCTAATCATAGAATCTGATTCATTAAGCCTAGTGAAGGTCTTAACATGCAAGTGGAAAACACCATGGTGCATAGTAGACATGATTCATGAAATACAGGAATTCATGCAAAGTATATAGTACATATTTCAGCATATGTTAAGGGAAGGGAATTAATTAGTAGATGCATTGGCAAATGGAGCATTAGATAAAGGGGATGCCACATTCACAGATTTCACAGAGTTAGACAGAGAAGCTAGAACAATCATCAACAGTGACAAATTACAGAGCCCATATCTTATAGTATCACCAGTTAAGGGATAAGGGTAGAGAAGGCTAGCAATATTAGCATAACTACATATTTACCTGGCTAGTCGACCACCAAAGATGAACAAGTATCTATCCTACAGTCAATTAACCAGCAAAGCGGGACTCGACAAAATGAGCTGGTGCACCTAGATGAGATCCAACACTGGTTAGAAAGGTGGAATGAAGCTTCCCTCACACTTCATCTTGACACCACCTGGGAAGATAAGAGTGAGAAATGAAAGAGATATAAAGGGAGAGCCAGATTACCAGACGAAAGAACACTTCTAGATACAGAGTCCAGCAGCAAAAACAGAGAGGACAGCCCATGGTACCTGAGAACTCGACTAAACAAAGAAAGGAAAACAGGAAGGGGACATCAGTAAGATACAGAAGCAAGTTCTTGAAAGCTATAAAAGGAAAACAACACTCACTTTTGATAGCAGAAAAAGAGGAGGAGGAAGAACACAGAAGGAGCCTTAATATTGAAAATCCAAAGGAGCTTCATCAGAAAAGTGTAGTTGATCCAGGGGGAGAACATTGGCAGATATCTAGGGTTACTAGGGGAAAAAGGAAAATGGAGCGTTTAGGAAACTTTACAAAGCTTAGGTGTAGTTTTACACAGTAGACGTGTGGTTTGGATTGGGTCTAGGTCTGGGACTAATTCAAATAATGTTTTGTGGTTTTTACACGAATAGGGGTCGAACCCAATTCTATTGTAATTGTTTTTCTTCAATAATAATTCCCAAAGTTAACGGAAAAAAAATACAAGCTTGTAAGCTCCACTTGAATAAGCTTCTTCGACGACATATGGACCATCCCATTTTGAGGTGAACTTGCTTCCTAATTGAGATGTGATGATTGGTCTTCTTACTGCAAGGACTTGATCACCAACTTGGAAGGACCTGGGGTGTATCTTTTCATTGAAAGAACAAGAAAGACGAGCTTGATAACATTTAAGGCTTTGTTGAGCTTCCAACCTCTTCTCATCTAGAGCTTCTAACTCTTGAAGGCATAGACGAGCATTTTCCTATTTAGTAATTCCTTCTTGGATGGCAAGCCACAGAGATGGTATTTTGCGTTGAAGTGGAAGAACTACTTCAGTTCCACCAACAAAAGAGTATGGAGTTGCTTGAGTTGGTGTGCGATGAGTTGTCCGATATGCCCAAAGGGCTTCTATCCTATCATGCAAATCTCGCTTAGATTTGGAGAAGACCTTCTTTAATAAGTTGCATAAAGTCTTGTTAAATACTTTAGCCAGTCTATTTGCAGTAGCATAATATATTGACGAATTACGTTTCTTGAAGCCAAAAGGATCACAGATCTTATCCATCAATTTGTTGGTGAACGACTTTCCATTATATGTTATTATATAACTAGGAACGCCTAAATGATAGATGATGATCACCCTAATCAAATTTGCAACATTCTCCTTTTATTCTTTGAGGGATACAACCTCAACCCATTTTGAAAAGTAATCAATCGCTGCCAAGATATATACAGGTGACCTTCAGAAGATTTTGGTAGTGGTCCAACCACATCCAGTCCCCAAGCATCAAATGGCCAAGATGCAACTGTTGGAAGTAGTACTTCAGGAGGTTGGTGCATAAAATTCGCATGAGGATGACATGCCTAACATCTTCGAGCATAGTATAAACAATCTTTCACCATTGTTGGCCAATATTATCCCATTCTTTTTATGTGAAATGTAATTCTGGCCCAGATTGATGTGACCCACAAACTCCAAAATGTGCTTCTTGTATGCTTGATTTGCCACTTCATCTCCCAAACAATGCAAATGTACTCCCTCGAGTGAGCTTCGATACAAAGTATTTTTGTAGTAAAGAAATTAAGGAGCATGACTATGGATTTCGACCTTTCTTTTTGGATGTTCTGGAAGTATATTGTAGCACAAGTAATCAATGATAGCTTCTCTCCAATTGACTTTCTCAGCCTCAGAAATGGCTACAAGATGTTCGAGATTTCTCTTTTCACCCTCATTCTCATCCTCCTCCGGTGGTACTATCCATTTTTGACCAATAGTGATTTGTGCTTGGTTTGGCAAATTCAATGTTGAAGCCAAAAGAGCTAAGGCATCAGCTTTCTTATTTGCTTTTCTCAGAACATGTTGAAGAGTCACATCTCTGAGCCATCCAATCAACTTTTCTGCATAATTATGATAGGAACGCAACTCCGGCTTTTTGACTTCATATTGTCCCAATAATTCATTAATCACCAATTTAGAGTCCCCAAACACATGCAATTGCAATTGCTTCATATCAACCGCCATTTCAAGCCCAAGTATCAATGCTTGATATTCTGCAATATTATTGGAGCAATATTACATCAAGGTGGAGGAATACAACAAGATCCCCTCTTGTGGAGTGACGAATATCTCCCCAGCACCAGCTCTTTCAAGATGTGAGGCACTATCAAAATACATTTTCCAAGGTGGTTGAATATCAACGACCATTGCATCTTCATATGGTAATTCATCACTTAGCTCCCAATCATAAGGTATTGGATGGTCAGCTAAGAAGTCCGCCAATGCTTGCCCTTTCACATCCTTCTGATGAACATAACTGTTGAAATTGGAGGTACCATCTTGCTAGTGATCATTGAGGATAGGTTTTGACATCACAAATTTAATGGGATTCGCTTTAGAAATAAGATGGATGACGTGAGCCTAAAAGTAGTGTTTCATCTTCTGAATTAACAAGACTAGGGCTAAACATAACTTTTCGATCGACGAGTGCTTCAACTCATTTGGCGTCATCATCCTGCTTAAGTAGTAAAGAGCATTTTCCTTCCCTTCATCATTCTCTTGGGATAAAAGTGCCCCCATTGATCTTTCTTGAGTTGATATGTATAGTATCTATGGTCTTCCAAGAATAAGAGCTGCTAAATTTGGTGGTCTTATCAAGTAAGACTTGATGCTCTTGAAGGTAGTGCTGTAAGCTTGGGCCCACTCAAAATGGGTTCCCTTTTTCATTAGGCGACTGAATGGTTGGCACTTTCCTGCCACATTTGATATGAATCTCCTAAGATGTGCTAGCTTTCTTTCAAGGATCTTCAATTCATGGATGTTTCTTTTCTTGACCAACTTTAGAATCATATCTATTTTGACTCGATTAATTTATATATCCAGATGTCTTAGGATGAAGCCAAGGAATTTTTCCATAGAACTACAAATGTAAATTTCAAACTATTCATCCTAAGTTGATACCTTCATAGTAGATTAAACATAATTCTTAAGTCATGCAAATGATCATCCTTTTTTATTGACTTCACCACTAAATCATCAGCGTACATTCAACATTTTTGTGAAGAATATTATCAAAGATGTTTTGCATAGCTCTTTGGTATGTCGCTCTACCATTCTTAAAGCCAAACAACATCACTTTGTAGTAGTAATACCCTTAGGCATGCGAAATGCGGTAAGGTCCTCATCCTTTGGCTACGTGCAGATCTAGTTATAGCCAGATGAACCATCAATAAAAGATATTTCCTCTTAATTGGTAGTGGCATCAATCATAAGCTCTGGGATAGGCAGTGGAAAGTCATCTTTGAGACACACATTATTGAGATCCTTAAAGTCTATACAAACTCAGATTTGTCCATTTGTCTTTCTTACGGGGATGATACTTTAGATCCATACTTCATGAATGAAGCCAACTTCAATAATCTTGGTAGCTTTACCTTCAATTACAAGAACCATTTAAAGCCTAAAGCGTCGTTGAGCTTGGTTGACAGGACGTGCACCTTTTTTGACAACCAGATGATAGACCGCTACCTATGGGTCTAATCTAGGCATTTCTTTGTAATTCCACGGGAATACGTCTTTGTATTCTTTCAGTAAGTCAATGTAGGCCTTCACTTCATCACCATTATGTAAAGCATTCACAAAGGTGGGTCTTGGATCCTTATCAGTGCTAATGTTGACTTCTTTCAGCACATCAACAATTGCCTTCACTCCTTCTTTGACTTCCGCTATCATGTGGCGCATCCTTGAGGTCCACTATCATTAAAAGATATATGGTAACACCATGAGGCATCCTCCAAGTATTCATCAACTTTACTTGCAGTCAAATTACACCTTTCGCATTGTGTAGTAATGTGATATGAAGGGCCAACACTTTCTTCATCTTCATCACGTTGATTGGTGTAGACCACAATATGTGATTTTGCTTTCAGTACTTCTCCACATGAAATCACGAGGTTCATTTTCCACCTCATTCTAGAAGGGATCGGAATTTGAAAATCTTTAGGAATATTTTGGGGTTTAGGCAAAATAGAAGCTTTAATACCCTTAGGTTTTCTCCAAAGCCTATTTTTCTTCATTAATAGCACTAACCTTTCAAATACAGAAATTGTCGTCCTTGAGCTACCAAGTCAATCAAAGACAGAAGGCCATTTGTCAGAAGGAATAGGTTCATCACCTGTAGTGATATAGTCATTGCTATCCCTTCTAATGAAAATGCGAACTGGTGGAGGCCGTTCATATCCTAAACCTTCTTGTTATTGCCTTATAGAGGGTTCTAATGGAAGCTTCCCTAATGTTGATGGTTTTTTAGGATTGTATCCATTTTTTGCCAATAATCGTTAAACATTAGGATCCAAACCTTCATATGTTCGTTTTGTCGGTAGTGCCTCATTTTGCAATGATTTAGGAGCCACAAATTTTCCAAAATTTTTTTTGGATGACTTCATCACGTCAATCCGTTTAACAGGAAGGGTCAATCCATCTAGTGCATCTCCGTGCAACTTGAGAGAGTATCTTTCACTTTCCTTGTCCTTTGGGTTTAACAGAGAATGGATGTCACTGTTTTACATGAAGAAGCACCATTTACGTTAGGTACCTTGTCTAGATTACTGAGCTTTGAGTCTCCCTTGTTTGCAACTCTAATCTTGCCAACAGGTATCTTAGCCTTCTTATTTTGGAGTTCAGCTGCTTTAATTGCAATGCCATCAGCTTTTGCGGCACATCACTTCAAGTAAAACTTTGCATCAGCAAAGTGTGCTTCGTCTTCACTGAAGAGGAAAATGCTCTTTGTAACTCTCGATAGTGAGGTCCATTTGATAGTGCCTATGGCCCTTTGTCCACCTTGGTTAAATCCTTGGATTATTAAGTGACTTTTAGCAATATCTGCCATTGAGATCCCAAGTTCCTTCATTGTGCGAATCAGAAGGATGTTAATCCCAGACCCACCATCTACTAGGATTCTATTTATTCTCTGCTCACACACAAAACCGACCATTAATTAAGGGTGATTATGAGGTGTGTCACCAAGTAAAAGATCATCATCAGAGAATGTAATTTTGGCCATGCATATTTCCTCGACCTCAGGAGTTTACTTTTGAAGGTCTTTGGGTGAGGATATGAAAAGGTTGATATTTTTGCTTCCTTCTCGTCAATATTACAACGTAGAGCTTTTGGGACATCACTTGTGGACTTGATGTGAAACCATCTTGGCAGATGATCTCCAAATGTAATCGGTCAACACAACCCTTAATATTGATGCACCTTTATTTCCTCATCTTTCGAGCACACAATCAACTTTTTTATTAGGGGCCTTCTCACCATCTTTCCCCTAATGTATTCCTTAGTCAACTCCTTATGTGAAATTGCTTTATGATGTCTATAATGAGTCATGAGAGTCCATCCACAATCATCAAGATGATCTTCCTGGTCTCCATCCACTTTTGCTGATTCTCTTTCTACGGAAGCGACATCATTTAGTGTAAAGTGAGACAACAACTCATTGACATGAATGGGATAAAAATCGCCAAACATAATCATTCTTGCCATATTCATTTTTGCCATATCATACCTTTCTACAATATTGTAGGTCGTGACTTGATTTGAACTTGACTTCTCATCTTCAAGTTCAATCTTTCGTTTGTGAGCTAAGTCCATGATTTTATACTTGAAGACAAAGCATTTCTTAGTAGAATGCCAAACTAATCGATGGTACTTATAGTAGTTCGGATCATCACTCCTCCCTACTTCACTCGATCATTTTATCTCTAGTAACTCAAAGAGTTTCATCTCAAGGAGTTCACCAAAGATTGGGCGACGTCCGAGTCAAGAAATGGATAGTTCTTCTATTGCATTTCATTTAAGGTCAGTTTTTGATTTGTCTTATCCTCCAAAGACTTCATCTTTACGCTCTGCTTATTGCTTACCTTTGTGGTGAACTTCACAGGAGAAGCATTGACGCTTATGGACTCTTTATTTTCAGCCTTTGGCAAGTATCTTCCCACTTTCTTGAATTCTTGCTTTTCATTGCCTTCGCGAAGTTGTTGGACAGGCGGCCTTTCAGTTCCGACTAATGCCATGCTTAGCTCCATATCATGAGCGCGAGTAGTCAATTCTTCAAAATTCCTAGGCTTTATTGCTTGCAAAATGTCGCGAAGACCCCAATGCATTCCTTGTATGCACATCCATATACACAAAACTTCGCGGAGTCTATCTTTACAATTTAGACTTGTGTGCCTCCATCGATTGATGAACCTAAAAACTCGTTCTTCATTTCGTTGATGTGTATTCATGAGTTTCACCATACTTATGGTACGTCTTGTGCTATAGAAGAGGTTGAGAAATTCTTGTTCCATTTGTTCCCAACTTTCAATGGAACCAGACTCAAGGTCTGTGTACTAATCGAAAGCATTTCCCTTAAAGGAATGAACAAATTTCTTAATAAGGTAATCCCCGTATGTCCCAACATTGTTACATGTTTTCAACAAAGTGTGCCACATGTTGTTTCAGACTTTCTTTACCATTAAACTGCTGAAAGTTTTAGGGTTGATAACCAGTAGGCATCTTCATGTTATCAATCCTTGCAAACTATGGTTTTGCATATGTGAGAGAAGGTTTTATGGCAACCTCGTACTTTTCCTTAATATTCCCCATGTTGAACTCCTTGATCTGGTTAATCAGAATGCTTCCTTTAGAGGAAAGATGGATCTCCTTAGAATTTCCCACTTGCTTTGTAGCATGATGTATTGTCTCTTGTACTTGCGGATGCTTTCCAGGTGCATGACTGGATTCTTCATCCATGATGCCTTCCACCCTGTCTGTTAACTTAAATTCGAGCATCTTGATCTTTAATATATTTGGTCAAGCCTTGAATAGCTCTTATAAAGCTTGCAAGTTGTTCCTCTACGGATGAAGCATTAGTCACCATCGCATTCATCACCATTGTAGATGATGGAGAATAACATCTATTTTCCCAAACATGGGATGTAGATATGTTATGCAGTTATGCAGAATGCAAATATGTTATGCAGAGTAGATTCAATGTCCAAAACATCACCATCATTCAAAGCAAAGGCCTTTTTCGATGTAGATAAGCTCAATTGAGTGAGAGCCCTCTCAGCCATTTCAACAATATCATTGCCTTCTTTTGCGGCTTTTGTGGGAGACTCCGCAAATGGCTTGAAAATTGTGATGGTGATTGTGGCCCAAATTAGAAGGAGTAAAGCCAAAATGTTGGGGCAATAAGAACTTCAAGAACTACCTAAATCATCTCATGTTAGTTATTCATCTTCTCTAAAAGAAGAAGTATCCTCTCTGTATGTTCTACAACATGGAAAAGACATTGCTGAGGTGGTAGAAAGAACTTTGGATCGACGTAAGGCTGTCATAAGAATGACACTGTCAGTCTAATGATCCCTTCATGTGCGAAGATGATGATGTCTTAAGTGCTAGGTCTGATGACCTTCCCTCATGTTACTCAATCCAAACTATATTCTAGTGATATTCTGCACTATTCTTCATCCTTTATGGTGGCTGTTCAAGTGACGGTAATAACAAACTTTCACCATAAAAGAACAACTTGTGAATTTGACGAAAGCAGTTAAAGGCCTGTCAAAATACATCAAAGGTCAAGACGCGCAAATTACCAAGTTGACAAATATGAAGGAGGGAGAATCCACTTGATTATGTATAGAGCTTCATGAAAAACAAGAGAAAAGAGGGTCTTTCACAAAACAAGAAAAACAATCAAGGAGTTTCAAGTGTCTGCTGAAGGCATAATTCCTAGTGACTAATTGAAAGACTTCACTATGGAGACTATCAAAGATAAATCAGAGTCTATATCTAAATCTCTGCTCACATATGTAAAGCTATATTCTCAAAGAATTGATAACCTAAAGATACATGCTGGCTATCAACCTCCTAAGCTGCAACAATTTGCTGGCAAGGGAAATCGAAAACAACATGTAGCACACTTTGTCAGAACTTGCAATAATTCTAGAACATATGATGAGTATCTTGTTAATAAATTTGTTCGATCACTCACAGGATTTGGTTTCGACTGGTATATAGATCTTTAACCTTGTTCCATTGATAGTTGAGATCAGATGGAGCAACAATTTCTTACCCATTTTTGTAGCACAAGACGTGTTGTAAGCATGATAGAGCTTACCAATTCCCGCCAAAGGAATAATGAGAAAGTTGTTGACTTCATTAATTGTTGGAGGAGCTTGAGCCTTAACTGCAAACACCACCTTAGTGAAACTTCTAGGATCTAAATATGCATCCAAGGTATGCATTGGATCTTCTCTACACAATGCAAGGCATAAAACGTAAAAATTTGAAGAACTAGCAATTCGTGCTCATGATATGGAATTGAGTATCTCCACAGATAGAGATTAAGGGTTATTCTACTTTGAGCTGCATGAAGAAAATATACATGATATTGAGATAAGGATAACCTTTCACTCAAAATTGAAATTGAAGAGTCTATGTAGATAGAAATGTTCCTCGACGCATAAACATAAAATGCATGTCATAAAGCTCATCAAATTCGAGCTAAGTTTTCAAGTAATGATGATCTTAAAATTCGGCAAAGTATGAGAAATTAGAACTAAGTCTCCATATCATAAAGTACTTCAAATTCAACTAAAATCTTTAATTTTCATACCTCAACAAATTCAAGAAAATTCTTCAAGTCAAATGCTCCTCGACATATGAGCATAAAATGCATGTCATAAAGATCATCAAATTCGAGCTGTCTTAGAGTAGTGATGCTCTTAAAATTCGAGTAAAGTTCGAGAAATTTGAACTAAGTTTCCATATCATGAAGTTCTTCTAATTCAGTCAGAGCTCATCAAATTCGAGTAAAGACTCCACGTCAAATGTTCCTCGATGCCTAAAATGCATATCATGAAGCTCATGAAATTTGAGCAAACTCTGTACTTTTGAAGCTCTTCAAATTCGAGTTAAGTTTTCAAAGAATGAAGCTCATCAAATTCCATCAAATTAAAGTTAAGTCTTCAAGTGACAAAAGCTCCATAAGATGAGCTAAATCTTTAAGTTATCAGTCTTAATCTACATGAGTTTAAATTTGTGTGATAAAAAATGAATGGTCCAGGCAAATAAAAAAAATCACATGTTTTGCATTGAAGTATAAAGTAAACATATTTTGTTGCTTCAGAATTTCAAGAGTATTTATAAATCAGCAATGATAAAAAAAGTTGATATATCATCTTGTACAAAAAACCTAAGCAGGAAGGAAAAAAGTGATTGAACACCAAAAAGTGACTTGCCAACTCATTTTAAATTCCTCCATCAAGTTTGTATCACCTCTTCATCAAATATCATCACTTGAAATGTTCTTATGGATCGTCGCAGTCATAACCGAGCTTCTATCTTCAACATAGGGGCATATTTTGAAATATGATTTGTGAAGTTAAAGTGTCAAGTAGTTTCTCTCCAAAACTAGAAAATACTACACCAAAATCTCTCTCTCCAAAGTTGAAATCCAAGAGAAAGAGACACAAAGTGTGGTTCATAAAGGTGCAACTACAGAGGAAGAAGCACCTAGTATGGTTCATCGCCAAAGATGTAGGACTAAGCGTGTTTGTCACCACCAAAGCCACAATTGCTTAAGAATGCATTAAGTGTGGATCATTGTCAAAACGGTGACTACAAACCAAGATGCACCAAGTGGTTACTCACTAGTTTTGGATTTCCTCTCATATTTTATTGATTTGATATTGAGAATGTTTGCAGTCTATTATTAATATATACAAAAGAATAATGAAAAAGGTGATGTGTCTTACGGTGCCAATAGCATAAAGCTTCAAACTGACATGGTGAAAAGTCTGGCATATGCTCTCGGACATGTCATGATGAATACAATCTACAGGCTTAAAAGTTTTGTGTTTTTTCTCTTCATATTGATGATGTAGAAGTCTCAATTGATACGGAAATCAGTATGCGGCTCTTCGGCGAAAACACAGAGAAATGAACTCATGAATGTTGTCCAAAGTCACACCAACGTGGATTGTGTAGCTAACTTTACAAAAAAATAATTTTCCATTGATAAGATTTTCATTTTAGTCTTTGGCAATTTGTAGACATTGAAGTCTATGTTCTACAAAATCACGTTGTTAGCCATTCTGACACTCATACACCAAGATATGGACGTTTTGGTGAGACTCCAAAATCCATAACAAAAAATAATGACTGGTCAGAAGACCAACTTCAAAAATCAATTCTCGTCAATTAATAAGGACTTTGTATTTTGATTTTTGGATATGTTGTAGACCTGAAAGTCTACTTTCTATAGAATCAAGTCAGACGCCCCTACACCAAGATATAGACGTTTTGATGAGACTCTATAAAGCTGTAAAAAAATCAGATATGGTGAAGAAAAAACAAAAAATTAATTTCCAACAATTGAGAAGGATTTTGACATTATGCTTTGGTTATATTATATATTTATGAGTCTAGTTTCTAAAAAATCAAACAGATCATGATTCTGATATTTCTACAACAAGATATGAATTTTCTACCGCAAGTTAGCTGAGCTAAAAAAGGAAGTGACAAAAATTAGAAAATAAGTATTACCTAATGGAGATGGATCTGATCGAGCTTGATGGTCTCGCAAATTGACAATTAGCCTCCATGGGATTATAAATATTTATAGATGTCAAAAGTTCATAAATTGTTCTCCTTCAAATTATGGAAAACTCATAATTGAAGTCAAATTATGATAAATTTTCCAAGAAACCAAATTATGGAAAATTCCATAGAATTCAAATTATGGAAAACCCATAATTGAAATCAAATTATGATAAATTTTCCTAGGAAACCAAATTATGAAAAATTCCATACAATTCAAGTATGAAAAATTACATAGATATCAAGTTATTGAAATTTAATTGGGGTCAAGTTATAGAAAATCTCTATTGAATCAATATAAAAAATTTTGAAAAACTTCCTACAATATTTTTTTTGATTCATGAATACTTCAAGCCTTGTCTTTAAAGGTTCGACAAGTCAAGCACCCCGACAAGCATTGAAGGAGGGGGATATTTGTAGACAACAAAATTTTTTGATCAGTCCATATTAAATGTGGATTAAATCCTAATTCATAATACATTGACCAAGTCAAATTATTGGTTAATACGGTTGGATTAATATTTAAGTTAAAATTATATGACTTAAATAAAATTTAATTTATATTTGGGTCAGTCCATTAAGTTGACAAGACGAGCCCAACTCATGTTCTTCAACCCAAGGTCTTCTAAAATTAATTGAAGATCAAAATACCCTCAAGCCCTAACTTATAACTATATAAAGGGGTCTTCATAAGAACAGAAAGAAAGAGAAAGAAGAGGAACAAGAAAAAGAGAAATACATTGAGAATCCTTGCTATTCAGTGGTGATTTGCAAGTCTTCTGCAATACAAAGAAGTCTTTATCTCCAAGTGCTGAGCAGCAAGTGTCTCTTCGATTCAAGAACAAGACAATCCTCTTGAGTTGAAGATCATGAAGAGAAGAATTAGAAGATTACATCTTTTTCATCAAATTTTATAAAGATTGTAACCTTCGCACAAATTATTGAATACAAATAATTTGTTAGTGACTTAGTTTCATTTCTGGAAAATAACAATCAAGAAAAGAAAAATAGAGGCAAACAACAATATTTGTATTTCAAGAATTTGTACGAAGGTTACAATCTTTATAAAATCTAAAGAAAAAAGATGTAATCCTCTGATTCTTCTCCTTACGATCATCAACACAAGAGTTCACTTTGTTCTTGAATTGAAGAAATACTTGTTGAGACTTCACTACAAATGCGGAGGCAAGCTTTAACCACAACCGCAGAAATATGGGAACTTCGAGCTTACAACTTGGAGAGAAAAACTCCTTTGTATGCGGAAGACATGCAAATCATCACTGAAGAGTGAAACTTTTCTATGTATGTCTCTTCTTCTTATTCCTCTTCTTTTTTTTTCCAGCTTTTTTTTATTAGCTTAATTGAGCTTTTCTGTGACATGGTTGAGGGTTCTTTCTTTTTGGGCTTAAAATTCTTAGGACTCTTTTTGGAAATGGGTTCCTCAAAATCATCATCATCTTCTTCTTTCTTCATCTTACCAATTTTGGGAGGCTGGGATTTTGAATTGGCATTTTTCCTATTTAGAAGAGATCCGATGCTTTCGCCGTCATCAATTTCTTCTTTGCTCACTCGTTTTGAGTCTTCAAACGACATTTTTCAAGATTTAGTTTGAAAAAATCTGCTGTAAAAATATCAAAAAATTGGTGAAAAGTGGAGAATTTCTCAACAAAAAAGAATCTTTTGGTCTTCTTACTGCAAGGACCTGATCACCAACTTGAAAGGACCTAGGACGTACCTTTTTGTTGAACGCACGAGAAAGATGAGATTGATAACATTCAAGGCCTAGGTCCTTCGAAGTTAGTAATTAGGTCTGAGAACTTCCTTATGATCTCATCCACATTGTCCATGGAAGACGTTTCTTCTTCCAATTCATCTATTACACCCTGGATTTTGAGACTTGTAGTAAGAAGACCAAAAGCTTCTTCTTCATTGAGAAACCCTCCACTTTTCACCATTTTTTCGATACATTTACAGCTGATTTTCTCTAATTATATCCTGAAAAATGTCGTCTAAAGACTCAAACCGAGTGAGTACAGAAGAAATTGATGACGGTGAAAGCATTGGGTCTCTTCTGAACAACAAAAAGAAACCTAACAACAATGCTGATGCAAAATCCCAGCCTCCCAAAATTGCTACGATTAAGAAAGAAAAAGAAGATGATGATTTCAAAGAACCCATTTCGAAAAAGAGCCCTAAGAATGTTAAGCCCAAAAAGGAAGAACCCTCAACCATGTCGAAGAAAAGCTTAATTAAAACTGATAAAAAAGTTGTTAAAAAAAAGAAGAGTAACAAGAAGAAGAGAAATACATATAAAAGTTCTGCGCTTCAGTAATAATCTGCCACTCTTCCTTATACAAAGGAGTTTTTCTCTACAAGTTGTAATCGGCAAGTTCCCATATTTCTGAGATTGTGATTAAAACTTGGCTCCGCATTCATAGTGATGTCTCAACAAGTATTTCTTCGATTCAAGAACAAAGTGAACTCTTGAGTTGATGACCGTAAGGAGAAGAATCAGAGGACTACATCTTTATTTTTTTAGATTTTACAAAGATTGTAATCTTCGTACAAATTCTTGATTTTGACATCCCGAAGGCGCAACGTCGTGGCAACCCATAAAAAATAAAAGAATTAAAAAGATAATTTAATTTAAAATTGGCACCTAAATTTAAGGATAATTAGGAAAGTAAATGATTATTTACAAAATAGTCCGCGAACCAAATATTCCA
This sequence comes from Solanum medicagineum, assembly GCA_026153255.1. Taxonomy (NCBI): domain Eukaryota; kingdom Viridiplantae; phylum Streptophyta; class Magnoliopsida; order Solanales; family Solanaceae; genus Solanum; species Solanum medicagineum. The sequence continues at coordinate 5,385,952 of JAPFFP010000002.1, forward strand.
GTTAAGGGTTTAAGTTATTCTCAAGAGAAGGTATTAGCACCCTTCAGAATCCACAATTGTAGATCCCGGCTAATTCATTTTTTCAAATTGAGGAGATGAACAATATAATACTAGTATAACAATCATAACATGTACACAAAGAATAAAATAAATATTAATACGAGACACGGCCTAGTATTTGCCTAACGTCAATAATATATACAATAATAAATAAATAAAGAATAAATAAAAATTGTTCCGTCGTTTTAAATGGGGAGGCATCAAAATATGACAGATTTTCATTGGCCAAGTTTGACAAACAATGTATATACGTGAACGTAAACTAAACTTTGGAATCTTAACAAGTAACAAATATTAATCAAAATAAAATCTCCGTCCTTTTTAAATGGGGAAGCCTCAAAATATGATGGATATATTCGTCATTTGTAAGGTTTAGCAAATAATGAACTTACTATGAAAAACTTGAATTTTAACATGTAACAAATTGCAACGGCCCCAAAAAGTGCCCGAAAATGTGCCTCGAAATGCCCAGAATTTTAATTTTCATATATCTAAAATTTCGTTCGTTATTTCAAAAATCCAACTTCATATTCTTGTTCAGGGGGTCAAAATTAGGGGGAAAAGGGTCTAACCCTGATTTTAGAACAACCGTATCAAAAGTCAAAATTTCAGGAATGCAATTTCCAGATGGCCCAGTTTTATTTTTCGGTCCAAGACTTTTAATTCTTGGGCCTAGACCCTCCCATGCTAGAAAACACTTAGACTTAGACTTATTTCACCCTCATATCATCCTAAACATTCCCCAATACCACTCAAATATTAGACTAATATTTCTCTCATGATTCAAGTCCCAAACCCTCATCTGTATCTAAGGAATTCATGCAAGCTTCAAGTCTCCATTAAAGTCTTCTTCAAGAAATTCTTCAAGGTGAAGGTATGTGGGTTTCTTTCATGTGTTCTTTTCTCCCATGATACCCAAGCCTCTTTTTACTCAAATTGCATGATTTAAATTTGATTGTATTGGGTCTTGATTATTATGAAATTCACTGCATACTATGTTAAAGCTATGTAAAGTTGTGATTATCTTGCTAGGTTTTGAGCTATAAATCTTGGATCTAATGTAAGATTTGAGAAGGGGTTTTGATGTATATTGATTGAGGGTGTTGCAAGGTGTTGATTGATTGTTTTACAATGGATTTTCTTGTATGATTTCATCTCTATATTTCATGGTTTTATCCTGGTATTACACACTCTCTAAGCGTTTGATAAATTGTCCGAATGTGGTTTCTTGAGGAGTTGAAGGTCCAAAGCATGAGATATGCTATGATTGACTATATGATGATAAAATGAGCTTATGTATATGATAAATTTTATATAAAATGTTGCATTAGACCATGCCCAATCAAGGGGGATTAAGAACCCGGATAACCTAGATAGGGATGTGTACTCATCAACCTAGGGAAAGGTTTGTACTTCTCCACCTTGGTGATGGGGCGACATTTTTACTAACATAGATGGGGGTTTTTACTCATAAATTTAGAGAAGGGTTTGTACTTCTCCACCTTGGTGATGGGGCTTCATTATCACCAACCTATATGGGGGTTAGTACTCATCCACCTTGGTGATGGGGTGACATTGTCCCCAACTTAGATGGGAGTTAGTACTCATCCACCTAAGTGATGGGGCAGCATCATCACTAACATATCAAAGGGTTGTACTTTTGATATCTAGCTTGGTCTCTTCTACACATATGATATCGTATATGAGCATGAGTTACTTAACCATATTTTACTTATGCATTGATCATACATGTCATATTCCTATAGTATGCCTATTGCCTATTGTTATGCATTTTGATTATGAAGCTTTATTCTTGTTTGAATTGCACCCTAAATACTTAATATAAATTCAAATGTACTAATGCATACTCTATGCACACATGATATCACCATGTAGGAACCAGTGCCCAAGTTGATCATCATTCTCCTCCTCGTGGCTAGTTCGGTGCTATTCAAGCTAGTTGGTGAGTCCTCCACTTTGGGGATCTTAGTATATATTTCTCTTATTATGTATTGAGAAACTCTCCTTTATTTTCTATCTTGACTATGAGGGTGTGCCCCATTGCTTTATCTTGGCCCCCGCTCTTATCTATGTATTAGAGGTGTTGTTGGACAAGTTATATATCTATGATATGAGCCTTCACCCTTTTGTCTCTTGATTATGATGTTATGTAAGCTTTTCCCTTTAGTCCCAATTCCCCTTGTTCATGTTTCTTATGTTGTTTTATGTTGCTTCTGCAACCAAGGATGTGTAATGATATGCTATGGGGTTTGTTTGGGGTTCCTTCGGGTTCTCCATTCCCAGGTCACGTCTAGGCCCTAGGCTTGGATCGTGACACAAATATGAATATATGCTAACTTTTTTGTCATTTTTAATGGGGAGGCCTCAGAATCCGACGGATAGATTCATCATTGGCTAAGTTTAACAAACAATATGTACAATAATAAATAGAAATAATGAAATATCATGCTAAAATGGTGAACAAATGATAGCTGTAATTTAATAATACGAGAAGTAACATAACAGGAACGATAAAATAAGAAAGAAAACACTAAAGATGGTAACTCCACAAAATCTAGAAATTTCAAACAAAATTTGTCAAATAATAAGAGATCAGTCCAAAAATGCATGAAAATTTAGTAACAAAATAAAATAAAGGTTAATAAATACTAGTAACAATAACTATAGCCATGACAAATATTCTCTACAATAGTTCAAATAATGATAATCAATTAGTAGTATCACAGTACTCTATACTTGAAATAAAATAAGACTAAGAAAGTATTAAAATGGGGGTTACCGAAGTATTCTTGTCTGGTCAGATATGGAGTCTGGAGACCTGATGGTTGTTGAGTTGTTGTTACTATTCTGCGAGGTGGAGGAGTAGAGAGGGTCGGTTTTTGTTGTGGTTATGGGGGCTGCAATGTTGGGGTTCGCCATTAATGGCGGAACTCGACAAGGATGAGGGGAGAAGAAAGGGTTGTCTAGGGGGCTGTGGTGACGCATTTCGGGGTCATCTAGTTGCTGTTTCGCGCTGGTGTTGAGAGTGAATGGTTGGGGTTTTGGCTGTGGTGGTCGGAAGAAGATAGGGCGATGTTGGCGCGGCGAGTTTCGCTGGAGGAGGATAAGGGTTTTTGTTGCTTCAGGTGAGCTTGAGCTTGCTTATTTTAGCCATTATTGGGCACTGTGAAGCAGCAAGGGATGAAGAGTTAGGGATGAAGAGGAAGATGGGATGGGGTAGATGAAGCATGGGGGTTGACTGGTCATGTCCAGTGATGCAAAGAGGTTGCTGTGAGGGTGGATGGCCGATGGTATATTTTGGGGAAAATAAAAAAAAGTAATTTTCTTTTAGGGTTTCTAAAATTAAAATGGCTCCTTTATTCAATTATTGGTAAAGATTATATGCACCTCAAAACGTAACCTAATGAGCTAAAAAGATATGGGCCCCAAATTGTGGGCGAATTAAACATATGCATATAATTATATCTGGATAAGAAAAACATGAATTATTACACTTTGTTAAAAATGTTAAAATGAACAAAACAAATACAACCAACGATAAAAAAATAAAAAAATACGTAATTTAACAGAAAATACTGATTGAACAAGAAATTAAAAAAATAATATAAAAGTATGAACTTTTAAAAAGTAAGGTAAAAATTGGGTGCCAACAACTATCCCTTTATTTAGGTATGATAGATGAAAGAGATCGTGGACAAAGAAAGTCGATGAACCCAATATTGACCAAACATTTAACCTTGAAATACGAGTGTCATGACCCGGACCTAGGGCCTAGATGTGACAGGGTGAATAGGGAACCAAAAGGGACCCCAAACAAGCCTGTTAGCATATCATTACACATCCTTGGTCGCGGAAGCAATTAAGCAACAACAAGAGAACATAAAATAAGGGTAAAGGGGCTAAGAGAGTCTTTCATAGCTTAAAAACATACAATAGTCAAGAGAGTCAAAGCTCAAGCATCATTACATGACTTGTCCAACAACACCTCTAAACTTAGAATTGAGCAGGGGCTAAGACAACTTTCCGGGCTCACCCTCATAGTCAAAAGCATACAACAAAAGAAAGAGAGTCTTTGCATAACATAAGATCAAAACATATCATCCTTGGAGTTGACGACTCACTAAACTTGCTTCAAAGATTGTACTAGCCACGTGGAGGAGGAAGATGATCAAGTGGAACTCCTGTTCCTACATGGTAACATCATGTAGGCATAGAGTATGCGTTAGTACATTTGAATGTACTAAGTATGTGGGATGCAATGCAACAATTATCATAAGCCATGTATAGTCAAGATGCATAACCATAGTCAATAGATAGCATAATATCAATATGGCATGCATGATCAATGCTTTGAGTAAAACATGATATAAGTCATGATAAATGATCATAAGCTCAATAGGGAATATACATACTCAACGTTACACAGGCATGCATGAGAATGGCCAAGTAGTTACCCACTCACCTTATGGTATAGCCATTTCGAAGAGTGTTGCCAATACCCGTACCTTATGACATAGCCTTTTGGGTAGGTTGTATGAGATGCCTCTTCCCTTATGATACAAAACTTTTGGTGAGAGTCATGATTGACCCTACGTTACGACATGGTGTCATCGGTATAAGTGAATTGGTACCCTTACCTTACAGCATAATCTCTTCGGTAAGAATATGATGTGCACTTACCTTACAATACGCTCTTATCGGTAAGAGAGATCCTACCTTACGACATATCCTTTTCTGTAGCTTGTCCCTACCTTACGATGTAATCCTTTAAGTAGAAAACATGAGTTATTCTACCTTATGGTATGGCCTTTTCGGTATATTATCCCTACCTTACGATATAATCTTTTAAGTAGGAACTATAAGTTACTCTACCTTACGGTATGGCCTGTTCGGTAGATTATCCCTACATGATATAATCATTTAAGTAGGAACTATGAGTTACTCGACCATACGGTATGGACTTTTCGATAGATTATGCCTACCTTACAATATAATCTTTTAAGTAGGAACTATAAGTTACTCTTCCTTATGGTATAGTCTTTTCGGTAGATTATCACTACCTTACGATATAATCTTTTAAGTAGGAACTATGAGTTACTCTCCCTTACAATATGACCTTTATAGTAGATTATCCCAACCTTAAGATATAATCATGTAAGTAGGAACTATAAGTTACTCTACCTTACAGTATGCCCTTTTCGGTAGATTATCCCTACCTTACGATATAATCTTTTAAGTAAGAACTATGAGTTACTCTACCTTATGGTATGGCCTTTTCGGTAGATTATCCCTACCTTACGATATAATCTTTTAGGTACGAGTACATGATAGCTCATCAAACCATCACATCAAAGGATCACGAAGAATACATTTCTCATGAAAGCAAAACATTTTATAAAGGTTCAAAATCTTATTGTAGATGATGGAAGCTTTTCAAGAGTTTAAAACATGTTTGGGAACCCATAATGTATTATAACATACTTGTCAAGTAAAATCACACAAAAACCCTTCATCAACATCAAGAATCCTTGCTAAGACATTTTATCAAAAACTTGGTGGGTGTGCAATTCAAGCGCAAAATCATGCAATTCAAGAGTGAAATAATATGAGAAAACTTAATGTAAATCAACCCACCAACACTTGGAAACATCCTCATGCAAGATGAAACCCTTCATCAAAATCTCATGATAGATCAAAGATTTATAGCTCAAAATATCCATAAACAGTCAACATTTTATAAAACCCCAAAATAGTTTATAACCAAATTCATAATAAGTAAGATCCATAAGAAATCAACTTAGAAACATACAATTTATGTAAAAAAGAAAGTTAGGCTTCATCGGTGAAAGCTACCCATGAATGAAACCAACATACCTCAACTTTGGAGATTTCCTTGGCGAAGATTTGATTGAGAACTTGAAGATCGAATGAAATCCTTAGATCCGGAATGAGTTTGGAATGCTAGAATTTGGGTGAAATATTTGTGTAAGTGTTAAAGAGGGTCTTGGGGAATGTCTTGTATGACATGGAGTTGAAATATGATTACGTATAGGTGTTTTTATGCATGGGAAGGGATAGGCCCAAGACCCAAAGGCCTTCAATTGAAGATAAAAAAAAAACTAGCAATACAATATAGTGGTCCATGCCTTGGCAGCGTCACACCAGAGGCGCAAAACCTCACTGTTTTTTGTCAACTTCGGAAATTCGAATTTTGATATGGTTGCTCTAAAATCGGGGTTATACCCATTTCCCACTCAATTTTGCCACCTGATCATGAATATGATGTTGAATTTTTGATATCATGCACGGATTTAGAAATGTATGGATCTTACGATTTTGGGTATTTCCGAGGCATCATTTCGGCCGTTTTGGGGGTCGTCTCAATATCTCCTCCTTGAGAACATTCATCCTCAAATGTCAAGGAAACATACATAGGAGAAGTAATCAATATGATTTCATCCCAACATATGAATGCAACAATTAATTTAAACACCTTTTTTACAAATCTCAACATGAGTGTCAAAACCACCATAAACTTACCAATATAAACATGAATGCATTCAAAAGTCATAAGGGTTGAAACATAATACTTGGAATCATAAAAATGGATTATTTTGTTATCATAAGATGGAATAGTGTAAAAGGGGTATGGATATCGCTTCTTATATCTGCTCTGGCTTCCCAAATGATGCTTTCGCCTTGTTGATTCCTCCAAAGATCCTTGACGGATGTCACATCTTTGTTCCTCAACCCTTCCACATGTCCATCCAATATATCCACCGGAACCTCCTCATAGGTTAACACATTCTTCACAACACCTTATAACCTCAAAGAGACCTATAGCACTTGGGCCACCAACACATCTCCTCAACATAGATATATGAAAATCTAATGAATAGTATATATCCATTCCCATAGGCAATTCCAATTCAGATGCAACTTCACCAATTCCCCTTAACACTCTATAAGAACCCACAACCTTAGGCTCAATTTCCCTCACTTGCCAAACTGGATCACACCCTCCATGGCTGGGATTTCCAAGTGAACCCAATCATCAACACAAGTACACATAGCATTTCTTAGCCCCTAAGGACACCATCTCCCCCTTGCGGAAAAACCTCTGCTTCACCACCTTTCACCAAAGCATTCAACTCTTGCAAGGCGGGGTCAAAGTCTTGCCTTAGCTTGACCTCATCAACCATTGATGATTCGAAACCATCAAAGCTACCACACTACTATTCTCAATTCCATCCAATCTCATTCCCAACCTAGCCAACTGGTGTACTTCTTTAACCACCCTTTGTTACCCAAGATCCACACTCATCATAACTAGGAATCAATGTCTCATCCCCCAAGCCTTTCAACATCGCTCTCAAATAACTCATAAGCTATTCTTCATTCCAGAAATAATTAAATATACCACCCACCAACTACAACACATCCATCAAGGTAGGGTTTAAAGACCCTATTCATGAGATCCACAAACATATCTGGGGCATTGGTCAAGAACAAGACATTACCATAAATTCAAAATATCGAAAAGGACACCAAGAAACTCATTGACTACCGGAACCGACTCAATAGGAAGGATTTTAGACTCAACATCCCTAACCCTTACAAGATGATAAATGCAACCCTCAAAGATCAATTTGGGCCTAAGACAAGAAATGAATCTATCCTTACTTACCACTTTACAACCACCCCACTCAAGTGCGGACTCATTAGGAAATTGAAAATTAACCCTACGAGTTTTACAACCAATGGAAACATGCTATGCATGTAACCCAACCACCCTAAGGACAAACTCAAATCTACCATGCCAATTTCAACAATATTCACAAACAACACTTTATGCAATAATGTCATGGGGCAATCCTCCTATAGACCTTCTAGCCACAATAGACTCATTAATGGGGGGGTGGGGGTGTAGACACACATGAAACTTATTAGCACAAAGAAATAATGAAAGGAATAGTGACTCCTGGAACTATCAAATCATGCACAACAAAACCAAGAAAACCCTTAACATACCGGTGACGCCGGGCACCTCATCCACTCCTTATCTTCCTTGGAGAGCGTGGAATCGATTATGTCATGGAGCACCCCCTTAGCCACCTTGAGCCTCTTGATCAACATGATCACCTTGTTCTTGAAGTCGACCACATTTACACATTTTTTGAGCATATGGACAATTAACTACTTGTTACCCACTTCATCACAACCATAAGAAGCATTGGTCTTCCTTAAGCATGGGCCACCATGGTTCCTCCTACACCTACAACACTTAGGATTAGTTCTACCACCATAACCACTTTGAGCCTTAGGATTAGGCACCCCATCATTGCTACCTCCAAATTGAACCCATCTTCTTCTTTCCTTTGAGGCCACTGGGCAATCTCTCATCTTATGAGCATTATCACAACACTCAAAGCATGCACCCGTTTTCCTCCAACATGTGCCACCATGTCTTCTCCCACATTTATCGCACCTAGGACGAGTCACTCCATTATTAACACCTTGGAAACCACCATCATATTGAGTCCACTTAGCCCCTCTCTCCTCCCTCTTACCACTTGAAGTCTCGGGGGCACTCATTTGTTGGTTGAGTTGAGCAATGGACGCTCCGGCCAAAAGCCAAAGAGGATTACAAATCTCCTTATTTGGTAGGCCATCATCTTGTTCCCCACCCTGAATAGCTTGTGACATTTCTCAAACGTAATGGTTAAGAGTCAGGAATAAGCCTTAGAGGACCTAACTCTATCGCATGACATAGATCATGAAGAAGTGAAACATTTCCTAAAATGCCTCATAGCCACCCATTCATAGTTGTGATGCACTTTACAACCATTAGTAAGACTCTAATCGATGGGTGTGTTGGACTCTGAGGCCCATTAACAACCTAGTGCTCTGATACCATCTTTGTCACGACCCAAACTAGGGCCTAGATGTGACACGGTGAATAGGGAACCCGAAGGGACCCCAAACAAACCTCTTAGCATATAATTACACATCCTTGGTCACGAAAGAAATTAAGCAACAACAAGAGAACATAAAATAAGGGTAAAGGGGCTAAGGGAGTCTTTCATAGCATAAAAACATACAAGAGTCAAGAGAGTCAAAGCTCAAGCATTATTACACGACTTATCCAACAACACCTCTAAACTTAGAATTGAGCGAGGGCCAAGATAACTTTTCGAGCTCACCCTCATAGTCAAAAGCATACAATAAAAGAAAGAGAGTGTTTTCATAAGATAATATAAAAAGATATCATCCTCGGATTTGAGGACTCACCAAACTTGCATCAAAGATAGTACTTGCCACGTGGAGGAGGAAGATGATCAAATGGAACTCCGGTTCCTACATGGTAACGTCATGTAGGTATAGAGTATGCGTTAGTACATTTGAATGTACTAAGTATGTGGGATGCAACTCAACAAGAATCAAAAGCTATATATATTTAAGATACATAATCATAGTCAATAGATGACATAATATCAATATGACATGCATGATTAATACTTTGAGTAAAACATGCTTTTTAGTAATAATCAATGAACATAAGCAAAACAGGGAAATATACTGAACCTTACACAGGCATGCATGAAAATGTCCAAGTAGTTACCCACTCATAGCCTTTTCGGAGAGTGTTGCCAATACCCCTACCATATGAAATAGCCTTTTGGGTAGGTGGTATGACATGCCTCTTACCTTACAAAACAATCATTTTGATAAGAGTCATGATTGGTCCTACCTTACGGCATGGCCTCATCGGTATAAGTCAATCAGTATCCTTACCTTATGACATAATCTCTTCGATAATACCTTATGATACGATCTTATCAGTAAGAGAGATCCTACCTTATGGAATATCCTTTTCGGTAGGTTGTCCCTACCATACGACATAATGTTTTAAGTAGGAACCATGAGTTACTCTACCTTACAGTATGGCCTTTTATAGATTATCCCTACCTTACGATATATTCTTTCATAGTTCTTTTAAGTAGGAACCATGAGTTACTCTACCTCACAGTATGCCCTTTTCTGTAGATTATCCCTACCTTATGATATTATCTATTAAGTAGGAACTATAAGTTACTCTACCTTACAGTATGGCCTTTTCGGTAGATTATTCATACCTTACAATATAATCTTTTAAGTAGGAACTAAAATTTACTAAACCTACGGTATGGCTTTTTCGGTAGATTATCCCTACCTTACAATATAATCTTTTAGCTAGGAACTATGAGTTACTCTACCTTACGGTATCGCCTTTTGGGTAGATTATCCCTACCTTACGATATAATCTTTTAAGTAGGAATTATGAGTTATTCTACCTTATAGTATGGCCATTTCGGTAGATTATCCCTACCTTATGATATAATCTTTTAAGTAGGAATTATGAGTTACTCTACCTTATAGCATGGCCTTTTTGGTAGATTATCCCTACCTTATGATATAATCTTTTAAGTAGGAACTATGAGTTACTCTACCCTATGGTATGGACATTTCGGTAGATTATCCCTACCTTACGATATAATCTTTTAAGTAGGAACTATGCGTTACTCTACCCTACAAAATGGACTTTTCAGCAGATTATCCCTACCTCACGATATAATCTTATAAATAGGAACTATGAGTTACTCTACCCTATGGTATGGCCTTTTCTGTAGATTATCCCTACCTTATAATATAATGTTGTAGGTAGGAGTACATGATAGCTCAACAAACCATCACATCAAAGGTTCATGAAGAACACACTTCTCATGAAAGCAAAACATTGTGTAAAGGTTCAAAATCTTATTGTAGATCATGGAAGCTTTTCGAGAGTTTACAACATGATTGGGAACCCATAAAGTATTATGACATACTTGTCAAGTAAAATCACACAAAAACCCGTCATCAACATCAAGGATCCTTGCTAAGACATTTTATCAAAAACATGGTGCGTGTGCAATGCAAGTGCAAAATCATGCAATTCAAGAGTGAAATAATATGAGAAAACTTAATGTAAATCAACCCACCAACACTTGGTAACATCCTCATGCAAGATACATTGAAAGCCTTCATCAAAACCTCATGATAGATCATAGATTTATAGCTCAAAATATCCATAAACAGTCAATATTTTATAAAATCCCAACATAGTTTATAACCAAATTCATAATAAGTAAGATCCATAAGTAAATCAACTTAGAAACGTACAATTTATGTAAAAAAGGAGGGTTGAGCTTCATGGGTGAAAGGTACCCATGAATAAAACCGACATACTTCAACTTTGGAGGTTTCTTTGATGAAGATTTGATTGATAACTTGAAATTTGAATTAAATCCTTAGATTCTAAATTTGTTTGGAATGCTAGTATTTGGGTGAAATATTTGTCTAAGTGTTAGAGAGGATTTTGGGAATGTCTTGTATAATATGGAGTTGAAATTTGACTATGTATAGTTATTTTTACGCATGGGAAGGTTTAGGCCCAAGACCTAAAGGCCTTGGATTAAAGATGAAAAACTAGCAACAAAATATAGTGGTCTGCGCCCTGGCCGCGTCGCGCCAGGGCTTTAAAACCTCACTTTTTTTGCCATCTTCGGAAATTCAAATCTTGATACGGTTGGTCTAAAATTGGGGTTATACCCATTTCCTCTCAATTTTTCCCTCTGGAATATGAAGTCTGATTTTCGATATCACAAACAAATATTAAGATATATGGAACTTACAATTATGGGCATTTCCGAGGCATCATTTCAGGACTTTTTGGGGTTGTTTCAAAGAGTGACTTGACTACGGTGGAAGTTGTAGAAATTTTAAGTTCTTCCTCAAAAATGTTGTCCTAGTTATATGCACTAGTATGATCTCCAACCTTGACCTGCTACGTCCTTTCTGACGTAATCCACATTTTCTATTGTAATATCTAAGAAAACTAGTTAGTAGCAAATGGAACACGAATACGAATACAATTCGTGCAAACCTGGTTTAACATGTCATACTAAATGAGATGACGATCCATTTTTAAGTGTACTACTCATGAAGGAAAAGATGATCCAAAGTAGCATGTCAATCATATTGAAGGAAGTAATGTCCAATTTAACATGTCACGTTGAAGGAAGTGACGCTCCAATAATGATGTAACGTGTCACATGAGGGAAGTGATGTTCCAATAATGATTTTAACATGTCACGTTGAAGGAAGTGATGCTACAAAAATAATGTAATAAGTCACATTGAAGGAAGTGACTCTCCAGTAATGGTTTAACTTGCTCCAATTTTAACATGTCACGTTGAAGGAAGTGACTTTCCAAAATAGCTTAAGTTGTTACGTTAAAGAAAATGACACTCTGATTGAACATGTGATGTTGAAAGAAGTAACGCTTCAGCAATATTTTAACTTGGTATGTTGAAGGAAGTGACTCTTCAAAATAACTTAACTCTTCAACAACTTAACTTGTCATGTTGAAGGAAATGACGCTCCAACAATAGTTTAACTTGTCACATTGAAGGAAGTGACTCTCCAAAATAGCTTAACTTGATCATCAAATTAGAGGAAGTGAATTTCCAAAATAGCTTAACTTGTCATGTTGAAGGAAGTGAATCTCCAAAATAGCTTAACTTTTCACACCGAAGGCAGTGACATTCCAATAATGATTTAACTTGTCACGTTGAAGGCAAGTGACGTTCTGATAATGATTTAACTTGTCATGTTGAAGGCAAGTGACGCTCCAATAATGACTTAACTTGCCACTTTGAAGACAAGTGCTACTCCAATGATGATTTAACTTGTCAAGTTGAAGGAAAGTGACGCTCCAATGATCATTTAGCTTGTTACATTGAAGGCAAGTAATGCTCCAATGATGACATGTCATGTTGAAGGCAAGTGACGCTCCAATAAATGATTTAACTTGTCACGTTGAAGGAAGTGATGCTCCAATAATAACTTAACTTGTCATGTTGAAGGAAGTGATGCTTTGATTGAACATGTCGCGTTGAAGGATGTGACGCTCTAACAATAGTTTAATTTGTCACGTTGAAGTAAGTGAATTCCCAAACTAGCTTAACTTGTCACACTGAAGGCAGTAACACTCCAATAATGATTTAACTTGTCAAGGTGAAGGCAATTGACACTCCAATAATGATTTAACTTGTCACGTTGAAGGCAAGTGATGCTCCAAAATTATTTAACATGTCATGTTGAAGGCAAGTGAAGCTCCAATAATGATTTTTCATGTTGAAGGCAAGTGACGCTCCAAAAATGATTTAACTTGTCACGTTGAAGTAAAGTGACTCTCCAATGATAATTTAACTTGATACATTGAAGGCAAGTGGTGCTCCAATAATGATTCAATTTGTCACACTGACGGTAGTGACACTCCAATAATAATTTAACTTAGAAAATAAAAGATATACTACATTTTTTTGAATGCACAATTCAATGAAATAAAATAGGCATCTCACACCGATGAGATTAGCATAATGTTACATTATTTAAAGCAACAGTCATATATCAGAAGAAAAATGCAATTTATAAGAAAATAATTCAAAAATCTCTTTAAAGGTGTATATATAAAAAGAATAATAAAAAGGATCCCAAAAAATGCTTGGCCTCTTTTTTTCTTTTTCAAAAGTAAAGAATGTAAAGGAATAGTCAAACCTCAACTACGATTGGTACCAACTGTTAGGAATACATAAAAATTTCTTTTATTTCCTTTTTTTTCACTTTCAACCAAGATTGAATTTGAAGTAACTTCTATAGGTTGAAGTGGTACCTCAAACAAACTTTAAGTATCAACAAGATCTGTTCAACTTGATTCAAAAAAATAATTTGAATTATACCAATCCTCATGTGTGAAGTGCTTTCACAACAAAGAAAGTCTTATTTCATGCATGTATGAAACATTTGATTGAAGGACATTTTGCAAAATATGCTCACACTCAGAAAGATGTTCAATGCATGCAATTATGATACCATATGCTTGGACGTCATGTAAGTCTCCATTAATGAGAGAACATTTGGAATGAGATCATGTAGGACTTGTAATTGACTTGTAATGCAGGCCCAGGGACTGGTAGGATATTTATTTGAGATAATAGTAATTTAATCTCTCCTTGAGCGTTACACTGAACTTGTGCTTTTAAAAATTGATACGGGTTTGACACTTCTTTTTGTATTCTTTTCTTCTATTTTGACTTCTTAAAGACTTTATCTTTTCTTTTTTTTATGAACATTTTCATGTTGTATTTCCCTGACCTTGTAAAGGCATATCCAACTTTTTTTCATCTCTAGAAGTCATCTTTGCATTCTTGATTTTGAAACTCTGTGTCTTTTGCCATTGATAATTTCAAACTTGAATCTTCATCTTATCATTTGCACATTTTTTGGTGTGGTCAAAGAGGGATGGGACAAGAGAGGGATGGTGCATATGAGCACTCAAAAAGGTAATGGCTAGAATGTGGTTGTCCAAGGAAAAGGCTTCAGGCTCAAAGTGGGGAAAACTAGGGATTAATGTTATTTGGTAGGCATTAAAAGGCACAAATGGGTCAAAGAAGGCCTATGATCCTTTTTCAAACCAAACATTACTCAAGATTTTTCCTCAACACACATTCAGGCCAAGTTCTAGATCAAAAATGCGATGCAATTGAATTTTAATCTAAAGCTCACCACACAATATAGTTGAAACTATAAAGTTGGTTTTATTCTTATCTTGAATGTGTGCAAGAGAATTTTCAAGTATCACAAAAAAATATAATGAGAGGTATCAAAAGAATCTATGATTTACAGCAAAATTAATCATTTTCATTTTGTCAAATAATATTTACATGCCTCTGATTGTGCTGGTCCCAATTGAGTCGAAGATTGACTTGGTAGAATTTTTGAGGACTTCTAAACAATAAGTCCTCAAAATTTTGTCCCTATTCAACCTCAACAAACTCTGGTGCCCAAATCTTTTTTTTAAACCAAAAAAAAAAGAAAATTGTCCCTGTTTCTATAGTAATAAACGGAAAGCTTATGGGGAATACGACCGAGCCATTTTGGCGCTTCCATATGCCGTTGAAATGGGAATCAGGTCAATCGTAGTCAAACATATTATAACTGGCAAAATCACATTTCAAACAAAACATATATCTTTAAACAAAATTAAATGAACATGAATGGGACAAATTATGTAATATTTACATAAACAAATAATGTATAATGTATCAAAATAAACCTTACTATTGAAGAATGTGTATGTACTTTGTGCATCCTATTGCCCTCTCAAAAATATAATATACAAATTATATTAATAAAATAAATTGGGATACAAAATGAGGGGAAAAGGTATACAAACAAAAATAATTTCCACACAGGGGTACAATTCTAAACTATTTATTTACAATAAAACAAATTAAACTACAAATAATAAAATCCCAAACCCAAAGGGTAATAGTACATACAACTCGACATACATATTCTTAAATTTGAAGAAAAATGGTGTTCTAGTGGTCCCAATATATCATAAATAGCTGGCCAACCTAGACAAATGCACCTAAATAAAGTATTTGTGTCACGCCCTGGGAGTGTACCCTTGGCGTGACCGGCACTTGAAAAACCATTGCTGATTCCCAAAGAGAACCACCTGACCTCTTCATCGCATCAACTCAATAGCGGAAGATTAACTAAAATAGAAAGGCATCATCAAGATAAATCATAACTCTAGCAACTCATAGTTTCCCGTGAAATAAGTTGGAAATATAAAATACTCAACAAATCCTCTACTCGATATGTATGAAGCCTCTACTCAGCAATCTAGATGGTACCATGACAGACCATGGACACCCTAAATCAAAAAAGAAAAGTACTAGATCAAATCAGAAGATAAAAGGCTCCTTCGGAAAGCAAGGAGGGCTCACTAACTCTGGGGAATACACTTATCCGGACCTCATTGATGCATGGGCTGAAGTCCTCTATCACCTATATCTGCATCATAAAATGATTTGTCATGACCCGGACTTAGGCTCTAGGAGTGACACGGCGAATAGGAACTTGAGGGTCCCCAAGCAAGCCTTAAAGTACCAAAATCCACATCATTTGTTCGGAAGCGCATTCAAAAGTAACACATAATTGTAAGGGACGAGAAAGTAGGACTTATGCTATGGGGACATCTTAGTCAAAGAGATTAGCATGTATTCACATGGCACATAACACACAATGACTAAGGGGCGGGTAAGTATGATTCACGCTATGGGGCAATTCGGTACTTAGGATCTTTCCACAACATAACATAAGATCATCTCATAACAACATAATCCATAAGTAGCCATGAACAAGAAACCCATAAAACACTTAGCATAAACGAAAAGAGCACACAAGATGTCCAATGATGCCTCTACATAAGATAGGTTGGGGGCCAAGGCATACCCCGGGCTCACCCTCAAAGTATATAAAGTAGAAAAAAACCAACATAGGTAGAAGATGTGATGGCTTGTCCTTGGAAGATAGGACTCACCACAACAAGTATAACTGGAAACCCAAGCTAGACGTCTTACAGTAGAAGAATGGGCTCCTCGGTCCCTATATGGTGAAATCATGTAGGCCAAAGTATGCATTAGTTCGTTTGAATGTACTAAGTATGCGGGATGCAATGCATGTATCTTACCAAACCTACATTCAATGTTAGATGACAAGGGCACATAATATAGCAAAGACCATGTATCAAGTGAGTAGTATATAATATCCTATGTAATCAATGATGCACGAAATGTAATGCTCTTATATAGTGGGTTTGTGACCTCAACCGACATAAGTAAGACCACTCGAGCTATTACTTAGAATCTCGATGAAATCCCTTAATTAGTAAAGAGGTGGTCTACTAGCCAAAGGTAAACCATACTTCACCTTACGGGCACCTTCATTTCATATGAAGCAACCTTCCTTATAGCACCCCCATTTCTGATAGGATTTTCACATATAGCATATCATATCATGTCACATAGTTTCTTCTCCTTAAGGGCAACCTTATTTCAGAGGCAACTTTCCTTACGGGCACCATCATTTCAGATAGGGACCTATGCTAGGCATATAGTACAAGGAAAGAGAGAGAACCCTCCTTCCATCGGTGCTAAGTCATCATCCCACAAGAATACTTATAATATACGTAGTTATACATGCTTTCAAAAGAGTTGCAAGTCTTACCCAAAACATTTCAATGCACAATTGGGCTTAAAAGCCAAACACCATTCATAATAATCCATACTTAGGCTCAAATGCCAAAAATAACTTATATTCATAATACTCATGCATAGGAATAGTTCATTCACATAAACAGAATGATGAACAAGCACCCAAAATGTTCACAAAGACATAATCATAGAGACATATGCAATCATATTCTTGTCATAACCAATATCTTATCAAAATCATGTCATAGAACATAATTGGGCTTAACCCACTTCATAGTTTTCATAATAATCCAATGTCATGAATAAAAATGCTATGAATGATGTGAGGAAGGAATGGGTAATTAAGATTCAATCTAAAATCAACAATATAATATGAAATTCAAGTGCAAACATGATTAAATCCATATTCAAAATCATAATATAATCACGCATGCATAAAACAGCCTTGAAAAGGGACATGCATATGCATAATTTTATAAACCCAATGAAATTCATCATTTTATAACTTATATCAACTTAAAATCATTAGATAAACATAACCCATACATTATTTGAATTTAAGGAATCATAATATTCAAAACCCCAATTTAACGTAACTAAGAATTCATGGAAATTGCTTGAAAAATAGTTTGGGTCTCCTTGATTGAAAGGAATCAATGATCAAACCCTCATTCTGTCACAAGATGAAGAAAACCTCAAAGAATTTGAAGAAGAATTGAGTTCCCTTGCTCCGAAGTTGAAAATTCACGAGAGTTCCTCTGAGAGTAGTCTTTGAGAGAGTTTAAAACATGAGGAGTGAGTTTTTGAATGATTGAAATAAGGTTAGGGCCTTAGATGGTCATTGGATAGCATAGGAATTCCCAAAAGACCAATAGAATAAACCAAATTTATGAGAACGCCATTAATGAAATGGAGAGCAAAATTTCCCATAGCCACTATACTTGAGGATATACGGCTTGTGCGGCACTCCATGGTTCGTGTGGCGTGCCTGTGAACCAATACTTAAACAAATTTCTTGATATTGGAGACATGACACAACACTTAGAATTTTTGGAGCACACATGCACTACACGGTTGGCCACATGGACCGCTACAGGACTCGTGAGCCTCACCACGGTTCGTGGGCAGGGCGTGGCACCAACCTTATCTAAACAACTTTCCACGCCAACCTTAAATACCCTACTGCCTCCCATACGGCTAGTGAACCTCACCATGGTTCGTTGGTGAGCAGTGGTACCATACTTGGCCAAACATAATTTCTCCATACCAAGATTGAACCACATTTAGGATTTTCTCCATCCTTGAAGGCGATATGTCTGGTACCACTGGTCGTACCCCAATACTTAGCCTAAAAATGGCTAGCTTAGGCCCAGGACATCCCCACGGTTCGTGTAAAGCCACACGACCCATATAGGTGCCCATGTGGCAACACAACACATAAGGCTTTACGAAAATGGGCATAACTCCCTCATCAAAACTCCAAATGAAGTTAAACCAAGAGTGTTGGAAAGCTAATTCAAATGCTTCAATTTCGTAGGTCGTGGGCCACCTAGTTCATTTTGTGTTAAGACATATTTATATTTAAAGTTGACCCTTCAATCGGTACTTGTGAGAAACTTAGCCAACGGAATTTCTTTGAACTTGGCTTGATGTAGGGAGCACATGATGACCCTAAAACATATAAATGAGTTTGAATCGAGAGCTTGCAAGAGAACTTCGCTTGAGCTTGAAGGTTCTATTCTAATCCCACAAAAATTTTGGGGTATTATACTAGGTCATTGCATAATATCCCCTTCGGGAACATTTGTCACCAAATGTGCAATAACAGTGCTTGAAAGGCTTAAGTTAGAACATGAAACTTCCAAACACAAGATACCATGCATAGTCCACAAAAAACATAAAAGTCAATAAAACTCACGTCAAAACGTAATAAAACCATTTAAAACATCATAAAATCATTTTTAATGCACATGTAAGCATGTCAAGCCATGAGGCTCAAGAATGAAAGGTTTGGGACCAATTAGAAAAGAAAGAACTTAATACCTTAGCCTTGAGTAAATTGGAAAACATGGGGATATCGCTTCATCATGCCCAACTCTGCCTCCTATGTAGCACTCTCCACATTTTGGTTGCTCCAAAGCACCTTTACCAAAGCCACATCCTTAATTACGAAGTCGTTTTACTTGTCTATCCATAATTTCTACCGGGACCTCCTCGTAAGACAAGATCTCTTCAACCTCAATACCTTCCAAGGGCACAATAACATTAGGATCCCCAACCATCTTTCTCAATATAGACATATGGAAGGTCGATTGGATAGAACTCAAATCTGGGGGTAACTCCACCCTATATGCCACGTTCCCTATCCGCTCAATAACCTTATAAGGGCCTACATACTGGGGACTTAGCTTGCCCTTTTTACAAAACGCATCACTCCCTTCATAGGCGAGACTTTCACACAAAGACCCAATCCCCAACTTGGAATTCGAGGTCTCTCTTCCTAACATCCGAATAGGACTTTTGGCGACTTTGGGCCATCTTCAACATTTCCCTAATTAATGTCACTTTCTCCATGGCCTCCATCACCATGTACGGGCCAATTAAAGCTTCCTCTCCTAACTCAAACTACCCTACCAGAGACCTACACCTCCTACCACACAACGCCTCAAATGGTGCCATGCCAATGCTAGCATGAAAGCTATTATTATAAGAAAACTCGATGAGTGGAAAATAGTCATCCCAATTACCCTTGAACTCCAACATACAAGCCCTCAGCATATCCTCCAAGGTTTGAATTATCCTCTCAGCTTGTCCATCGATTTGAGGATGAAAGGCGGTGCTCAACTTGACCTTAGTACCAAGTCCCTTTTGAAATGACCTCCAAAGGTGTGAAGTAAATTGTTATGATAGAAGACCTAGGAACACCATGCAACCTTACCAACTCTGGATGTACAACTTCACATAGTCTTCGGCACCAAAAGTAGTCTTAGTCGGCAAGAAATGAGCTGAATTAGTCATTCAGTTGATAATAACCCAAATGGAGTCAATATTTCTTCCGAGTTCGAGGCAAACTAACCACAAAATCCATATTCACATGCTCCCACTTCAAAGTGGGAATCTCAATGTCTTGTGCCAACCTACCGGGCCTTTGGTGCTCTACTTTCATTTGTTGGTAATTTGGGCTTTCGGATACAAACTTGGCTATGTCATTCTTCATATCATGCCACGAATACACCTTTTTCAAGTCCCAATAAATCTTTGTTGATCCTGAGTGCATAGAATAATGAGAATTATGGGCTTCACCCATGATCACCTTCCTAAGGTCATCAACATCTGGAACACATAATCAATCTTGATACCGAAATACACCATCTCCCCTTTGGGAGAAAACCTTAATATTCTTCTCACAACTAATTTCTTCAATTTAACCAAGGATGGATCTAAATCTTACTTAGTTTTCACATCAACGACCACTGAGGATTCAGCCCAATTTTGAACATGTATACTACCATCATTGGAATCGGCCAACCTAGCACCCAATCTAGACAAACGGTGAACATCCTTTACCAACTCCTTTCTCTCCTCCTCAACATAAGCCACACTTTCCATAGAGAGCCTACTAAGAGCATCGGCTACCAAATTTGCCTTACCGCTATGATATTGCACAATCATGTCATAGTCCTATAGGAGTTCCAACCATCTCCTTTGCCTCAAGTTAAGATCCCTTTGAGTGAACACATATTCCAAGCTCTTTTGATCGGTGAAAACATCAACATGCACCCCATACAAATAGTGTCTCCAAATTTTCAAAGTAAATACCACTGTTGCCATCTCAAGGTCATGAGTTGGGTAATTACACTCTGATGATGCTCACACTCCAATAAGAAAGTGGTCGCTGTCAACAATTAACCTAACCGAAGGTTAGGGTCGAATCCACAGGGAATACAAGGCTTGACTACAAGATATCACTATTAATCATTTCAAGCATTTATAACTAAAATCTCTAAATGGGGGGTTTGTGATACAAAAACAAAGTAAAATTAATACTATACTACGATGCGGGAAAACATTCAATTTTAGGGACAACTTGGGAATTGTGTTCCCCATGGTTCGTTAACTCGACTACCTAGATAACACAACTACAATTGGAAATTCACATGCAGGACGGTAACTTAGGTTCTTCCAGCCCTCTTGTGAAGGTGAAGGATTTGGGAATTTTTGTTGTCTTAGCATTTGGGAAATGGATTTTGGGGTCAAATTTTATTTTGACCCCTTTTAAATGAAATCGGGTCAACATTTTGAAACTGTAGATCGGGCCTACGAGACCTTGACTACGAGTCATACGGTGTCCTACAACTCATATGTCCCGATGTTGTAGCAGATCCAACACTTTTAAGAATTTTAAAATGCAAACCTGGGCACTACGAACCCTACTTACGACTCATAGGAGACTCTACGAATCGTAAGCTTCGCTCGTAGTGTATGTGCCAACTTCTGATACTCACCATTTCCCCATACGAGGCATGACTACGAGTCATAGTTATGACTACCACTTGAAGGCTTCCTCGTAAAAGCTACTCCAAGTGCTATTTTCTCAATTCTTCAGTTCTTCAATTTCCACCTACAAACCATGCTGCAAAAGCACAACAATCTTCAAAATATTACAACTGCATCAATGTCTTCCAACTTGAAACAAACAAACACTACACTACCTAAAATCTCAATAACCAAGCACACTTAAAACAGACAAACAATTATCAAAAATGCTTGGGTTACCTCCCAAGAAGCGCCTTCTTTAACGTCGAGGCTTGACTTTGTCATCGTCCTTTATCAACAATCATCAAGGTCCCAAATCTCACTCTTGAATTCATCCGGGTGTTTCATGGATTGGCGAATATTGGACACGACCTCTTCAACATTTACCCTGAACCAAAGTTGAACCAAATCCATATCCATTAGGGCTCTCCCAGTGGCCAGAACTGGTCTTCCCAAAAATGATGGGCACCTCGAAATCAACCTCACAATCAAGGATCACAAAGTTCGTGAGAAAGATGAATTTATCAACTTTAACAAGCACATCCAAAAGGATTCCCTCCGGCTTTTTAATTGTTCGATCCGCCATGAGCAACCTCATTCTTGTAGGAGTAGGAGTGCCAAGAACAAGCTTTTTGAATATGGAAAGAGGCATTAGATTGATATTCTCTCCTATGTCACATAATGCTCTTGCGAATTCAACATCACCAATGGTGCAAGGGATGGTAAATGCACCGAGGTCCTCTCATTTTTGAACAAGGCATTTGGTCATAATCTCACTACATTGTTGGAGTGCTTATGAGAACTCTTGGCTCAAAGTGCGTTTCTTGGTCACCAAATCCTTTATATATTTGGTGTACTCGGGCATCTTCTCCAAAGCTTCTAGAAGGGGAATGTTGATGGATAGTTATTTCAACATCGAGAGAAAGTGTTTGAATTTACCCTCCTCTTCCTCTTTCTTAAGCCTTCGAGGGAAAGGAGGAGGAGGCTTTGGGATTGATTTCGTTTTTTCGTGCTCGC